>CM018078.1:120483026-121683026 GCA_008658365.1 Alca torda | reverse complement strand
AGTGTAGTGATTTTGGCTTTTCAAGCCCTGCGTTAAGCGGCGGTTTTGCAGGTTGCAGCCTGGTTTTTTGGTGGCAAAAAGTGCTTTTTATCTGGGCTCCTAAGTAGCAGCGGGAAGCCGGGATGGGTTGAGCCGGTCCAGAAAATGTTAGTGGTCGGTAATGGAAGAGGAAGGAGCTGGGAGCCCCTTCCCCTCCAGCGCCGGGTCCTGGATTCACGGCGTTGCCTCTGGCATCACCGAGGGCAGTGCGGCAGAAACCCGGGGGATTTATTAGCGGTGGGTCTGATTTCACCTTTGCCTGGAATTGTGGAAACAGAAATTGGGTTTAAATAAAAAATGTTCGGTTTTGGTAAAAAAGGAGGGGAAAAAAAAAAAGAAAAAAAAATTGCCTGAAAGATGAAAAGTTTTAAATTGGGGATTAAAACGGATTTTTTTTTTTTTTTTTGGAAGGCAAAAGTGGTTGAAGGTCCAGATCTGCCCCTTCCCCTCTTCTCCCGAAGTCGGGATGCGGCCGGGCTGTTCCCAGCCGGGTCCCTTCTCGGCATCGGGATGCGGCCGGATCCCCCCGCCGGGTCCCTTCCCGACGCCGGAGGGATGCTTTGCCCAGGCTGCGGGTATTGAGGGGGGTGGTATGAAGCACATAAAAGCCGATAAAAGCCGGCTGTTGGTTTCTGAGCAGGGAGAAGGGTTTGGTTTGGGTTTTTTTTTTTTTTTTTTTTGGATAAGCGAGGGTGAAAAGCCGCGATGGGCTGAAAAAAGATTTAATAGGAGGGAAACAGCATTGTGGATTGCACCCATCACAGACCCACTTTAATAACACATCCGAGCTCAGTCCCTGGCACGGTGGAGCCCAGGCTCCTTCCTCTGCCTTTCCTTAGCAATAAAGATATTTTTATTCTCTGGACAACGAGGAATCTCAAGGTAGAAACACAATCCTTGCACAAGGCTTTATTAAATCAAGGGATTTTTGCAGCGCTCTCGTGTCCCTCCAGTGATTTTTCTTCCTGGAGAGCTGTCACCTTTGGATAGCGCTAATTGCAGAGCACCCTTGGGATCATTAGAATATTAATTATTATCATTTTTCTAATAACTAAGAGCAAGTCTCTGCAGGTGTAGCTGGATAGGCAGACACAGATATTCAGTCTATGGCATTTTTTTTCCCCGCTGTAAAGCAATGCACTGGGGAAAGGTTGGTGAAACTGTGTAAAAAGGTGATAGAAAATGGGAAAAGCAAGAATCTCTTCATTTCTGCTCAAGAAATAAAGAACTTATTGCTTTTTTTTTTTTTTTTTTTTTTTTTTTTTAAATAAGAGGAATTAAAACCTGCCAGCGCAGCTCTGTGGTATAAAGCCCTGGGAAGGACGGCTACATAAATCACATGGGCCTATTTGAAAAACTTTCCCCGGAGCGAGTTCAAAATGCCAAATTTGGGCTTTTCAGGGTAACTTTAGCGAATGATTTCATTAACCTGAAGGGCAGGATCAGACCCTGCGGCCAAGGCCGTGAACTTGCTCCAGGCATCGCCTGGGATGGGGTTGCAGTGAATTCCCGACTTAATGAGCCATGAAAAGGACCGGCTGCAAAGTCCCCCTTTCAGGATACTTCCCTGCCGGAGCCAAAAAACTGGAAATCTGTCCCAAAATTAGCACGGATGGGCAGTTTGCCCCTTTCCCCTTCCCCGGGTGGAGGAGAGCAGGGATCAAGGACGGCACGGGAGCTGGGGGGAATCCATCCTGCTGCCTCCCTGGATGTTTCCAGGCTGGGGATGGAGGGCCAGATCCTGCTTTGCCATCCTCAGCCCCTATAATTTGTCTTTTCACACACAAAAATGCCCCCAAAACAGCGGGATTTTCCTTTTTTTCATGGCACAGAGGAGGCTGATGGGGCTGTGGGCATTTCTGCTGGGTGCTCTGCATTTTGTTTGGACTGACTCGAAGTCAGGGTTCCCCGGACAGGCACCGTTTGAACACAGCAGCAGCAGCATCTGGGAAGATCAAAGCCCGGAGCAGACGCTGCTGGGTTGGAAAATGTCCTCTCTGCTGCTGGTGGGGGAGAGATTGTGAATCAGATCTTAAGCTTTCCCATAGGGATGCTAAGAGATTTGCCCTGTAGCATCCCCCTTCCCGGTGACTCATCAGCATTTGTTACAACTCTTTGCCCTACAAGCAGCCCCTGACCTTCCCCATGCACCTAAGGATGAGGTGGCTGCTCCCTGTGGGGCAGCAGGCGAGGGGGGGAGCCCAGAACCTCTGCTGTCCTGCCCTTGGAGGGATGGGGCTGTAGGACGGAGGGATGGGGGTGTAGGATGAAGTGATGGTATCTTATGATGGAGGGATGGGGCCACAGGATGGAGGGGTGGGGCTGTAGGACAAAGAGATGGGACTGTAGGATAGAGTGATGGGACCTTAGGATGGAAGGATGGGGCCATAGGATGGAGTGATGGGGCCACAGAATGGAAGGATGGGACCATAGGATGGAGGGATGGGGCCACAGCATGGAGAGACAGGACCGTAGGATGGAGGGATGGGGCCACAGGATGGAGTGATGGGGCCACAGAATGGAGGGATGGGACCATAGGATGGAGTGATGGGGCCACAGAATGGAAGGATGGGACCATAGGATGGAGGGATGGGGCCACAGGATGGAGGGACGGGACCGTAGGATGGAGGTATGGGGCCACAGGATGGAGAGACGGGACCATAGGATGGAGTGATGGGACCTCAGGATGGAGGCATGGGGCCACAGGATGGAGAGACGGGACTGTAGGATGGAGGTATGGGGCCACAGGATGGAGAGATGGAGCCATAGGATGAAGGGATGGGACCTTAGGATGGAAGGATGGGGCCGTAGGATGGAGTGATTGCGCCATAGGATGGAGGGATGGGGCTGTAGGATGAAGGGACGGGACTGTGGGATGGAGGGATGGAGAGGTGGGATGGAGTGATGGGACCTTAGGACGGAGGGATGGGGCTGCAGGACAAAGAGACAGGACCATAAGATAGAGTGATAGGACCTTAGGATGGAAGGATGGGGCCATAGGATGAAGCGATGGGGCCACAGGATGGAGGAATGGGGCTGTAGGACAAAGGAATGGGACTGCAGGATGGAGCGATGGGACCTTAGAACGGAGGGATGGGACTGTAGGAGGTGTCTGCATTTTGCACGGGACTCTACATGCCCCGTTTTGCATTTCTCACCTCGGCTCCGCCGGCGGGGAAGGTCGGCCCAGGGCTTTGTTCCCCCCCACCGGTTTCAAGCCGCCGTCTGCTCTCCTGCCTAATTTGATTGTCACCCGTCAGTCTGGGACTTGGGATGAAACCCACAGAATTAAGGGATGCCAGATCAAGCTCAAGCAGCCAAGTGATTATTACCCCAACAAATCCCCCAAAAGGGTATTTTAAACTGTAAATAGGGCAACAATAAGAATAAAAATATCCCCGACATGGGCACTATATCACCCTTATTAACAATACGGTTCCTTCATTGAAAACTGCACTTCATTACCGAACACAAATGCATATCATGCATAGAACAGCCATGGCGTAGTATATAATACATTACAAAAAGCTAATGAATTTTTGTCAAGCAGTAAAACTTAATGCAGTGGATGGTGGCCCTGAATCTGAGACTTTATTAAGCCAGGATTAATTATTTTTCTCCTCCACACACGCATTCACGTGTGTATCTTTGTCCCTGGAGCAATAACAGCGATTATTTATTTTATTTTTTTTTAAGAGACAGCTTACATTTTGCTCTTTCTGTATTTATTCCCATCGGTTTTGGGGGGGAGAAAGAAGCGAAATCCTCGGAAATAGATGAGGGTTTATCTGGTGTTTCCCCAAGGAAATTGGACCCGATCCTGCTCCCTCCGTGCTCCTCTGATGATGGAGAAACCTTGGCTCGGCAGGCGGAGAAACGCTCCCCAAAGCTGGTTATCCCCAACGCAGCCGGGTATTTTGAATGGGGCAAATTATCTCGCTCCCAATAACTGTAAAATTAAGGATGCCTCGGGGGAAAAAGAAAAAAAAAAAACAAAACAAAAAAACCCCCACAACAACAAACCACCAGCAAAGCACCAACCAGCAAATAAAATCCCAAACCGGGTGAAAAAGCGGCAGCTTTTGGCACCCGAAGGTCGGCAGCCTGTTGCGGCTCAGACTGCTAAAATATAGGGAGGGGAAATGCAATTTCTTTCGTAGGATCATAGAATGTGAAAAAATTTTTAGGAAAATCCAATTTAAATGAAATTTTTAGCGCAGTCCTCAAACCTGCAGAGACCTTGTTTCTCATCGACGCGGGGCTCTGGCTTGAAATTTTTGCTCCTCAAGCCCCGCACGCGTAGGAAAAATGGGATGTAAATATATTATATCCCCTATATAATGTATCAGGGAGGTTTTGTTTCCCAAATTCCCTGCCCTGGCACCCCAACCTGCTGCGTCCTTCCCTCCCTTACAATTCCCTTACTGAAAAGGAGGGGAAGAAACGGGATATTCGTGGGTCTCCCCCATCTCGGTGATGCTCCTCAGGGGGGGCACAAGGTGGAGGATGGTGGCGGGGGTGGGGGGATGCAGCCGAACATCTCGGGTCCTCCCAGCCTTTTGCAACCTCGTTATAAAAAGACTTAACGAAGCATCTGCCTCCCATTTGGGGCTCACCCCTGCCTGCGAAACCAGGCGGGGAGTTGCGGCCAGAGCTCAGATTTGGGTTTAAAGCAGCCGGTTTTGCTCACACTGAGAAAAAAAAGGCAGAAATGCAGATTTATTTGTTTTTTTTTTTTTTTTTTTCCTTCTTTTTGCTGGGACAGACGCCCCGGCCCCGTGTTATGGGGCGGTGTGATCCCCGAATAACGCGATGACGCTGCCAACGGCAAGGTGGGGTTGTTACGGGCAGGGTTTGCTTTGGTGGGGGGGAAAAAAAAAATAAAAATGTGTGTAATTCTGCCCGTGGGAGTGCAAAAAGGGGAGATGGGAAAGGCCAAATATTCACCTCGTCGATGGGATCCCGAATTCACGCTGCCGTCTGGCAGGAAGGTGTAAAGACGCCTTCGGCACGCGAGTGCGAAACGCCGCTTAAAAAGCCAAGGAAATATCCGAGAACGTGCTCTTACCTCCCAAATTCACCCGAACTGTAGAAGCAAATTTCATCATAAGGTTGCATTGATTTTGGTTTGGTTTTTTTTTTTTTAATTTATTTTAAGGGGGATAAAAAAAAAAACCAAACTTTTTGGGTCCCATTTTGCGGGGCAAAAACCTCTCGGCTGGCTATGACAGCAGCAAAATATGAAAAATTCTCTGGTTTTTACAAGTTTTTCCCCACGTCATCGGTGGCGGTGACCGGCCCAAGCCGTAAATACATCTGTGATGAGAAATTAAACCCAATTATCTGCCGTGCCTGAGCAGTGAGGTCTTTACACCCGGGCGCCCACACGTGCGTGACAGCGCTCGAAAATAACTCCATCAGCGCTGCCTTCGCAGGGGCTGGTACGAGGGGTATTAAAGGCTCTTTTGAAAATGAAAAAAAAAACCTAAAAAACCACGTTTGCATCGCGCCGAGCCGTCGTAAGGCAGAAACGTGGTGGTGGTGTGTGTGTGGGGGGGGGGTTGTTGGGTTTTTTTGGGGGCTTTTTTTTTCCCCTTGCAGTTTTTCGGAAGGTGACTCGCTGCGGGCAATGCTGGAGTTCGCAGCGTTTCCCCCTGCGATCGCACCCTTTTAAACACTGGGGTTTTGTTTTTTTTTTTTTTTTTTCCACTATGAGAAGCCGAACCTGGATTTTCTCAGCTCCACCCGCCTCCCCCCCCCCCCCCCAAAAAAAAAAAAAAAAAGAGCAGGGAGAAGGGTGGGCGCCGGGTCCTCCAGGAAAGAAGATTCCGGGCAGAGATTTTCAAAGTCGGACGTCGATCCGACCCCGCCGTCGGCGCTGAAATATTTCAGCTTTCAGGCTTGGTTGTTTTTTTTTTTGGCCAGGGCTGGATTTTAAAGCCAAAGTTTGGGGCAGCGGCTGCTGGAAGCGAAAATCCTTTTTTTTTATTTCTTTTCCAAGAATTTCTGGGTGATTTTTTTTTTTTCCCCCTCAGTTATTTGCTGGCGCAGAGGGTTTGGTGTGGTTTTTTTTTTGTGGTTTTTTTTTTTTTTTTTTTTTTTTGCTTAATTAGGTGGACACCTAAATGTAGGATGCACTCTTTGCTTGGAGGGGGGACAAAGTCGTGTCCTTCCCACGTCTTTTTGCTGTTTTCTCTGCCTTTCCAAGGCCAATCCTGCTGCTTTCTGCCCAGGCAAGGCTTGCAGAATCAGTCCCCCCCTTATAAAAAACATTAAGTATGGGCTGTGAAAAAAATAAATAACCACAAAAAAACCCCACCTTGCTTCCCCAGAGCTCAAACCATCCTTGTTTTAAGGCAGAAGGAGGTTCACCGGGCGCTGCTGCGCAGGATCGGGCCCACGCAAGAAGTTTCCATAGGGAAGAAACACAGCTCCCCCCCACCCCCGCCCCCGCAAATCATATGGGGACCTACAGGTTTTTCTCAGAGAAAAAAAAAAAAAAAAAAAAACCAAAAATCCATGTGACTTTTCTTTTTCCTTTCTGGAAAATGACCACTTGGTTTATATGTTGTGGAACGAAGGGATTTGTGCTTTTTTTTTTTTTTTTTTTTAATTTTTTAATTATTTTTAGTGACCCATCAAGCTGGTGAAGCCCGTATCGCAGCCAGCGGGGCTGGAACGGCACACGCCAGCCTTGGGAGAGATTCGGACATTCGTTTTGTTTGTGAAAGAGAGCGGGGGGGGGGGGTGGAATAAATAAATTCATGGCAAGTGAAGGAAAAGTTGAGTTTTCCAGCAGAGGTGGGGTGAGGGAGGCAGCGGGGCCCATCTCCCGTCTCCACCAGGGGCTGGTACCGGCAGCTTCTGAATCTGGGAGAAGGAAATCACCGCCTTGGAAATGTTTTCCTCCTAATCCCTGGGAATTATGGTCGGTGTCTGCCAGGAGAGCATTTCAGGAGAGGTCCCGCTGTGGGATGCCGCTGCCTGCTCTCGTTCTCCTTCCCAAAACTCAGCCGTTCTCCTCGGGTCGATGCTACCAGCCGCGGCCCCATGTATTTCGGGGGTGCCGGAGCAGGGCTGGGCGCCTGGCGCCATCAGGATCTCCTAAAAACTTAAAACCTGAGCCCAGCAAAAGGGTTTATGGGCAAAGATGGAGCCGGGCGGGGGGGGAGAAGGAGACCACACCGCTCCCTCGGAGCAAGGTTTTGCCAATTCTTGCTTTTTTTCTCACCGCTTCTGCTCGCACAGTCTATAATATTTAGGCAAGCCACAGGTTGTCCTCTGGCCTCGAGGGTCGGGGGAGTCTTCTTTGGCTCTGCAAACATCTCTGAGCAGTTTGGGAGGCATCTCCCTCTTGTCCGCTTTTCGGCTCTTGCCGGCCCTGGTGCTGCATTTCATCCCGTTTTTCCTTCAAGCTCCAGCTTCTGAAGTCACGTATGTCAGGCTTTGGCTTTGCAGGAAGGGAAGGAGAAGCTTTTCTGGACAAGAGAAAAGCCAGAAAACCCTGATTCCTACATGTTAAAACTCCAGAAGAGACATAAAAATAATCTAATATTTATTATTTAAACTCCTTTCCAAGTTCTTGCGTTCGCAAGCCAGGGAGCCGTCATTATTGAATATTCAGGGCTTGCAGCGCTGGAGCTGTAAAAAAATCAGCGAGGCGGCGAGCCCCAGACATCAGGACTCCTCCGAATGACATGTTTGGCCCCCAGATGTCTGAGATTATTTCGGGAAGGGAGCGCTGGCCCCAGGGGCTGGCTGCTCCGGGGACAGGCTGCTGGGAAGGACACTGAGTTGGGATGTGCCTTGGTGATGCGGAGCACAGGAGAGGGAGCTGGCTTGGGGGGTGTCTCCTCCTCATGCTTCCCCGGACTGGGAGGATGCTCTGGATCCTGGGCACCACCAAGGCTTTTCTCCAGGGGCTTCCCGCGTTTGGTCCTTCATGGCTTCAATGGGGCACATCATCGATGCTCTGATTGACGCCGACCCTCTGGATGTGAAGATCTGGCCTCCTCTGGATGTGAAGATCTGGCCTCCTCTAGGGTTTTCCCAGATCCCACCAGGAGGGACCACAAGCAGGAGGGTCAAAGAGGGGAGATTTAGATGAGGTATGAGGAAGAGATATGAGGTGCATATGAGGATATGAGATGAGATATGAGGTGCATGCTCTAGTGACAGAGATTGTAGGGTTTTGGGTTTTTTTGTGTGTGTATTGTTGGTCTCGATGATCTCAAAGGTCCTTTCTAACCATGAAGAATCTATGATTCTATGATTCTAAGAAATTCTTTACTGTGAGGGTGGTGAGCCCCTGGCCCAGGTTGCCCAGAGAAGCTGTGGCTGCCCCATCCCTGGAGGTGTTCAAGGCCAGGTTGGATGGGGCTTGGAGCAACCTGGTCTGGTGGGAGGTGTCCCTGCCCAGGGCAGGGGAGTGGAACTGGATGATCTTTAAGGTCCCTTCCAACTCTAACTGTTCTATGATTCTACGATCCCCCTCGTTCCCCCTTCCCTTTGCCCCCAACCAGGGCAGGGTCTCCCCCCGTCAGGGCTCCCTGCCTGCCCCACTGCCTCCTCTCCCCAACCATTTCTACTCCTAAACCAACATCCCAGTCAGCCTCTGTCACCTCCCTTCGCACAAAATCAATAACAACGGGTGAGCAGGTTAATTATAATCACAGAATAAACGCCGCGGTCTCAAAGTTCGCTCAACTTTCAGCCGCGTTTTCAAAACGAGCGGACGACGCCAAGAAACTTTCATTGATTCCTGCGGGGCAGGTTGTGGGAGTTTGAACCTGTCCCCGAGCTGATCTCTTGATTCAAGACCTACTCAATTTTCTTCCTTATCTCGACTTTCGCCTATCTTATAATGCCTGTTATTTTAGATAAAAAGTCCAATCAATTGAGTTAGAAAAACTGCAAGTTATATGTTGCCCTGATAAGTCCAGTACCTGCCGGTTTATTGCCCCGGGCTGCAGTTTCTGCACGAACTGACCTTTGCAGATGCTTTATCGGCGGCCGGGAGAATCGCTCCGTCCTCCTGCCCCGCTCTGGGGCTGAGTTGACTTAACGTGCGGAATAACTAAGAAAAGAGGAAAAGAGAAGGGCCAGGGGGTTAGACAAACTGACCGTCCCCTATAACGCGATGAACCGTAGTAAACACCTTTTTGTTTGTCCCTGGCTGGCGGCCCGTAGGGAGGCCAGGATCCGGCCTGGCTTATTTTGGTGTAACTCCTCCACGTAGTATTTATCAGCGTATTTATCGCCTCCCAATTGGAGTCAGAATCCGTGTCTAAATTAGCGAGCTGAAGAAAACTGGGGCTGGGCGGGGGGGGGGGAGTTGAATAGGCACATAATCAATATTCGTTAGTGCTGTTGTGTTTGGAGCTTAGAGCAATACATACCCTACGTATTTTATATATTACTACACATGGCATCTATATGTTTTATATATTTAAAGTGTGTGTGGGGTTTATATATATGTGTGTGCGTTATATTTGTGTATGGATATATAAATATATATAAACATGGTTCTATACAGCTATGTTCTATATAGCCATAGAATAATAATTCTAATAGCAAAAGCAGAGAGAATTGATCAGAGATGACTCCCAGCTTGCTACGATGGCATTCTTAAGGACATGGTGTATGTGTGTATATATACAAATATGTAAATTTATATAAACGTACATATATAGATACACATGTGTAATACACGCACACACCTGATAACAATAATACAATTATTTGTATTCCTAAAAGCAGGATTTTGCCCATTTGACTTGGATAAATGTCATCTTCTCTGATCTGTACCAGTCTGGGAAAGAAAAACAAATCAACTTTGAGTTTCTGGAGTTGCAGGACTGTGGAAAAAACACACGTTGGAGTGATCTCTAGTCCAGCCTCCTGCTTGAAGCAGGACAATCACTGGCAATAGCTGTGGATCCACCTGGATGAGGCTTGGAAATTCCCAGGGATGGAGATTTCCCAAGCTCCTAATGAAAACCCTTCTCCTAATGCCCAGCCTCTGGTTTGTGGTGTCCCCTTGTGCCTTCTCCCACTACTGGCTCTGTTGTCTGCATACATCTGCCCAGCTGCTCCCTGGTGTCTTTGTAATGATCCCAAACAGCACCAGTTTCCCTGGGCTCGGAGCTGGCCCTGCCTTTGGTCTACTTGGGTGCTGGTAGTCACCTCTACAGACAGACAGATGGTCACCATCAGACAGACTGATGCCGCACTGGGACATACGGCCACAAGCCAGTGGGTTCCCATGGTTTAAGAAGTTTCAGCTCATAGAATCATAGAATCATTTAGGCTGGAAAAGACCTTTAAGATCATCAAGTCCAACTGTAAACCTAGCACTGCCAAGCCCACCACTAAACCATGTCCCTAAGTGCCACATCATCAGTTGCTCTGTAGGAGGCCAAGAGGGCCAAGAGCACGTGAAGGCTGTGTCATGCTTGAATGATGAATGAGAGCCAGATGCCAGCCATGGGGAACCCAACAGACCACGCTCTTCAGTCGTTAGCACGGCCCCTGGCATGGTCCAAGCAACTCAGCCTGACCCAAGCTTCCCCTGGTGCAGGTCCTGGGAAGCAGTTTGGATGTGACCATTGTAGGTTGGGGTCTGAGAGCATCTGAACATGGCCAGACTCTGCTAGCTGGGTCAGGGTTCACCAGTTACCCAGTAGCCATAAGGCCAGTTCCCATGGCTGAGCCGCAGAGCAGCAGCTTGGCATGTCTCCACAGCACACCTGCTTGTAGTCCCCTGTGGGTACAGCAGACACGGCCGCACATGTTGGAGATGATCCACTGCCTGTGCCCAACTCAGAAACGGCTGCTCAGGTGGGATCATGGCATTGCAAATCCCAGCCTTTTCTGATCCTCTACGTTTTTTTCCCCACCGTCCCTTCCCTTGCAGTCATCAAAGCAGAGCCTCTGCTAGGGCATGTCCATTTGGAGATGGGACACGTTTCAAGGAGGAAAACGCTGTAGCTTTTTTCCTTTGTCAAAAAAGAGAAAGACCATTTCCAGGTGCCTCCTGCCAAGCAGACCTCAGGCTGTGGATGGCCCCATCCTGGCCATTCCCCGGGCTCTCCGTGCTAATCTAAGATTTGTTAAAAAATATTTGGACAGTCGATAAGCTGAGGAATCTCCTGTTTATCAGAAGAGCCTCAGATATTTACAAGTGTAAGAACTGTAAGTAGGAGTAAGAAAGGGGAGGTCACTGGTGGGTGGGATGAGGCTTGCATCCCAGCAAAAGAAAGCAGACCTTGGACCCTCACACGTGCACAACTTGAGAGTCAGCAGAAGTTGCTGTAGGACACCAGGTTGCTATCAAAGGGGTGGCCAGCAATTACTCTCACCAAAAGCACCCCACATCCTCAGGGGTGTTCGCATGCCTGACTTCTGTAGGGCAGACCATGTACCTTTTGGACATGGGCACTTCACGGTACTTCAGTGTGTGGGTCAACGGTCTCTCCAGTCAGCTCTGGTACAACCCTTGGGCTTGATGGTTTGGGTTCTGGTGTGTTGGAGAGCTGTCAATGCTTTTCCAAGCAACCAAGTTGGCCAGTCCCCCAGGACCATCCCCTGCCCCTTCGAAACCAGGCAGTTTATCTGTATATGCTTTAGAGGAATCCAGCCTGTTTCCACCCTCCCTTCTTCCATCCACTGCTTATCTCCACATCTATGACCGTGGCCTCTGAAAGCTGTCCTGTTGTCTCCCTCTGGTGAGGCAGGGACGTCATGGGGGAAGAACAGCGTTGCAAGGAGATGAAAAGCCTTGCTCAAGGGAATCCTATTGCAGAGACAAAACCGAACTCAAATCCAGCCCCAGGATTTGACCAACCTCCCCGGCATCTCCCTCTTGCACATGATCTCAGCTGGTCCCTTGGCTGCTTCTACCTCCACTGTCCTTCAAACCGGGGAAAACATATCCACGAAGGAAAGGAGTATTCTTGGCTGTTGGCAATGGTGTGTGCCATAGACCTTGGCTTGCCGCAGGCAGAGGAGGGAGCTTTGCAGGGGAGGGACACAATGTTCCCTTTGCCTTGACGTGAAACATTTGGCCGGGGAAGGGTTGCACAGGAACGGTCGGGCTGTGGTGTTGGACAAAGCAAGGAGAAAACAGATTTCTTTGCCTTTTCAAAAGCGGCACATGGCTCAGCCAGGCTGTAGGTTCAATATTTCCGAAGCAATAAGTAGGGTCTTTAGGTTTGCAGGGGGAAAGCTGTTTGGTCAGGCGGCCAACTGAGTAACCAACCATTTTCTCCACCGGAGACGTGTCAGATAAACCCCAAAACGTTCTGGGACAGTGTTGAGCCACTTCTGTGAAGCTTCACAATGATGCATTTTGCTTGAAGCCGTGTTTCTGGTTAACAGTGAGGAATTTACCCCCTTCTCCATTTCCTGCAGACCAGCAATCACACAGGAGATGTTCTCTGATAATCTGGATCAGAGGAGAGGAGGGAGCACATTCCCACCAGCAACCAACCCACTGATGGGCACTACTCAAACAGGCACTGTCCTGCTCTCCCCATGTCTAGGTCCCATTAGTCTCTATAATAGCGGGGCCCTGGATGAATTTCCCCCGAATTCAGTCAGAGGGGAGGCAGGGAAAAAGCCAATGGGCAGAACCTGCTTTTACAGAAACATCCTCAGCTCCATTAGCTTATCATGGGCTTTCTGATCCCAGTCTGTGTGTCAAACTGAGGATGTCCCTGCCGAAAAAGGAAAGGCTCACTGACAGCTTGCTTTTGGCTACAGATCTCTCCCAGGCATACATTTGGGCTCATTTATTTCCAGATGCTCCATGTCCCTTCTACTTTTGTCTCTCCTTGGTTTTTGCTCCTGCTTTCCTTTCCAGTTCAGCCCTGCTCTGCCACGATAATGGACCAACCAGCACTTTTAACTGCTGTGATCTGATCAGAAACCCCCATTTTGGTGGGTTTTTCCCCTTGAAACTTCAGCTTCTGGAGTCATGCAATTCATGGGAGCATCTCAACCAGTTCAAAAGAAATAGAAGATGTGACTTTTGTCTCCACTAGTTGCAGCAAAACACTTATTAAAAGGACCCCTAAAGGCTTAGGAAGGGAATCCTTAGGAAGCATTCCCACTGTCACTTTGTAATGGAAACAAACTTGGGATTTGGGATAAACCATCCTGAGGAACTGGGAATGGGAAATCCCATGTCCCCCTGCCGTGCTGTTGTGGCTATCCCTTGAAGTAGAAGGTGAGGGTGTCTTGGGTGGGATCCCAGGGTGCCCATGTGTCCGAAGGGGCCAATGTCCTTTGCCTCATCTGCGAGTGCCCCTGAGACTCCATTTGGGAATCGTGTATACACAGGATTGTGGCTCTCACCTCTTATCATAACAAATTGTTTTAGGAAACTTCTTCTCTGTGGGGAAAAACTGCTCTCAGGGTCTGTTTAGAGCCTGTAAGTGCCTGGCTGTGTTTGAAGGACAGCTTCTCCTTTGCTGAGTTGCTTCACTGGGTTGAGAAGACACTTCTGCAGGGGGAAATGTTGATATTAAATATCCCTCCAGCTGTAAACAAAACTCCAGGGCTATATTAATGGAAGTCTCTCTCCATTCCTCTTCACCCAGAGGGGGTGAAGGCAGGAGGGGGCTGGAGGGCAGAAGAAGGTAGACAACCTTGTCAAAGTTTCTCATGCAGCAGGGTCTGATCCCAAAGCAGGGCAGGGAGAGCTCTTTGTCCCCTTCTAGAGGCTGATTTGGGAACAGAAACTTATAAACTGGTTGTTGGCTTTGAACTGAAGGATCCAAAATCTCCCTATCGGAGGTGTTTTTACTGTTATTATTCTTTTGGGTCCCGATCCCTCAGGTTTATGTGTTCAGGATGGTCTCTCCAAGGTTAACAGATTCAGGGTTGCTAAGAAAAGCCCGAACAAACCCAGAAGGTCTGGACCTAGGAATGGGAATGCTGCTGGAATTGGGGTTTGCAGAGATGGTGGAAGGACCCAGAGAGGGGATTTCAAGCCACCCTTCAGACTCAAGCCCTGGGAAATCTCCCTCTGATCCCCAGCTGGCTTAGCTGTGAGAGGGTATCTGATTCTCCCGATTGGGAAGACAAAAGCACTCAGACTTTGGGTGGGCTGTGTCCTTGGTCAGAGATGCTGTCATGTCCTAGCCATGCTGGAAAAAAGTGCCTGTAGGTGTGGGCCGGCTGGTGGTGCTCAGATCTGCTTTCTTGTTAAGCCCTGCATTGTCCATACCAGCTGATCTCTGTGGACCTGGTGGTGGATGTGAAGGACCACTCCCGACGACTAAGAGCCATGAAGGGTCACATCAAAGAATGCTTTTTTCCCTACCAGACTCCAGCAACCCACTTCAGAGCTGCTCCTGGCTCCCGTGGGACTGAATGTCCCATTGTGGAAAGTATTTCTGACATTAGCACGCTCAAGGCCTCACCCAAGATTAGGAGGCTGTTGTGCAACACACAAGTGACATTTCCCGCCCTGAGGACCTTGCAGTCCTCATAAACAGTAGGTATGAGGGGAAAAAAGATCTCCTTTTATACAGCAAGCTGACGACCAGGATAGGGACAGGACCCAATCCATCCTCTCCACTGCCTGGGTCATTCAGCGAGATTTCATGATCTGCTCTCATGTGAGAAGCTTCTCCATGGACTAAAGGTAGAAGGACTAAGTCAAAGGCCATTAGCATCAGTCAAGGCCAGGGACCCAACCCATAAAAAGGACTGAATGATCCCGAGGCTGATATTATCCAAGACAAAAGCTGGGCAAAGGCACTCAGGGGAGCTATGAGTTCAAAGAGGAAGATGAGGCCACTCAGCACACATGAGGCTACTCCAGCCATGGGTCTGTGTCCTTCTCAGCCTAACCAGCAAACGTTATGCTTTCCTCAACCCTGTCCCATACCTGGCTTCGGGAGAGGGAGTAAATCTCTCCAGCAGAAAGGCTGTTACAGAGGTCACCGGACGGACCCATAAATCTCCATTATCAGTCAGCGGCTCCTGTGCCACAAAACGGAAATTATTGCCCTGAGTGTGACTGGGGGAGCCTTTCCTTCCCCCCGCATCATTGTTCAGGGCCCTCCGGGAGCCGCTCGGGCAATTTGCTGCCTGAATAAACGTTTCCTTTCCCGGCTGCTAAGTACAAGGAATAAGTGTCAGGGGATCTCATAATGCCAGGATTTAGAGCTCCAGCCCTGAGACGGAAGCCAAGAAAAAGCTTTGCTGCTTTTTCCTGGGGAGCCTCCAGTCTGCTGCGCCTTAATCCCCGTTATTAATAACAGTGGCAAATTAAACAATCAGTGCACTTAAAGCCCAGTGACCTCCATGCCCAATATAGCTCAGCTCGCTGGTGGATCACGGTTCCTATGGGCTCTGAGCACTGGGCTTGTCTTGGCAGGGACTTTGGAGATATTGCTGTCTTCTTGTGAGCACCCAGGCACGGAGAGGTGGTCTTGCCCTCAGCTATGCTCCTGGGGGAAGGAAGCAGGCAGAGACAATGGCCCAGATCTTCAGAAACAAGCATTTTGAGCGCTTGTGTTTCGTAGGTCTTGGACACCCACCCACGTCAAACTGCATGGTCTGCAGCTCTTCAGGCAATACTTTCTCACTATTTTGTAGACCCTCAGGTTTTCCAGAGCAGCTGGGATGTCTCAGCTGTGGGGCCAGAAGGTCAGCTCAGAAAGCTCCTCGGCAACTCCATCCTTGAGTTTAGTGATACTGTGAAATTACAGCATCTCTTTTAGAAAGAAATTTAGTTCCTTGCCTTCCACTTCTCCACTGGGGCCCAAACACCCTTTGTCCACTAAAGGGCATGCACTAAGCCTATGCCATCTTCTCTGAGCCAGCATCCAGCAGTGTCCAAGACAACATCCACTGCCATCTCCAAGCATACTTTGAAGCAGGAGAGGATATTTCTCCTCCAGGTGAGATCTCTTGAGGTCAAGGAGCTCCCTCTGCTCTGATGGGGCTCCAGGAATAAGCTTAATGAGGTTGCACTCTGCAGATGTCATCTTCTGACTCAGCACTGGGTGGTGCACGCCGGGGACGCACCCATCTGATATCACCCCACGAGGGCTGTGAGTAGGGAGGGCCACCCATTGCATGGAGCCTTAATGTGCCCCAGGAACAAAGTCTGTTCCTTCCCCATCCCAAGCACCGGTAATTCTTGTTTACTAACGTTTGCAAGGATCACCTTTGTCTGCAGCTGAGAGGGGGAAATCACACAAATGTTATTACTACAGAAGTGGAAGAAGGTTTTTTTTTTTTTAAAAAATAAACCAGTGAAAGTCCCTCAAGAGAGACGCTCCGGTCCAAATCCCACGGAAACTGAAATAAACACCCCAAACAAGCAGTGATGAATACAGCTCAAACAAAAACAGACGAAAAACAAGAGCAAAAGAAGCAAGTCTCAAGACTGCTTTGCACTGGGATTTTGGATGTCTGGTTACAAACCAAGAGTAAAAATAATGTGGACAGTGGAGCTGGGTGTCACACAACCCCTTAGGAAATAACACTCAACATTCAGTAGCAAATTTGCTTATTGTCAGAAAATAAGAGATTTACGGTTTGCCTGGTTTCAACTCCACATCCTCTTTTTTTTTTTTTCCCAAACCAGAAGTACACCCACCCATACTTGACATTTCTTCCTATTACACACATTTTGAGGGACATTCTTATTCAAGAGTTAGTCTAACTCAACATTTCTGAGGGACTGATAGGAATTTTCTCCTTTTTCTTTGATTAAAAACTTTCAGATTTTGGTTTTACGGTGGGAAAATCTCCAGGAGAACTGATATTTTGTAATTAGTCACAGACACAACTCAAATCGGTCAGGAATTTTAACTGTCATCTTTGGACTACCTCTGCTCTGCTAAATTCTGCCTGGATTATGTCAACAATTTTGTACTGAATTATTTTAAAAGAAGAAGGGATTTTCTCGCAGGATAAAAACCACTATGAAAATAATTTCGCTTTTATTTTGGAAAATGATAATCAAAAACCTCAGCAACTTCTAAGATGAAAAAAAAAAATAGTGAAATGTTTTCCTTTCTTGAGATTTTTCAAGGAAATTAGTCCTTTCCTGAGCAGCTGTTTCAATCCTTTCTCTTTTCAAAGGAAGTTTATTTGATCTAGATTTTGGCTGTGATTCAATCGTGATTTTAAAGGGGAAAGCGAGGCATTTTGGTTACAGTATCACTGAATCCACGTGTACAAAAATCACCTGGAGGGATTCCCAGCTTTCCTAAACCACCAGAATTGTTCAAAGGCAACGAGATTTTCCTAAACCGCTGAGAAGATACTGGATTCCTCCTTTTCTGGTTCCAGAGCCCCTTGGGTACATTCATTTACTATTTTCTAGTATTTCCCCTGCCCACATGGTGTAATCTCATGCCATTTTTAGCTTGGTTTTCTAGGGAGAATTAGGCTCACCTGAATCTTTTTCTCTGTGTCTCTGTTTACCGGCACCACTTCAGTAATTTTTTAATCCTTTGGCTGTTTCATGGTTATGTAGTCTCCTGCAGATTTTCCAAAAATAGTCTGGAGAAAAGAGAAAATAGGGCTGACGTCTGAACATAACCCTTATTAGATAGAAGAGGATTCACATGGGACTGAGACACAGATCAGGAAGAAGCCAAATTTAGTTGGTTTGCTCTTTAGGGAACTATTGTCTTCCAGCAGAAAGCTGAGGTACTCGTACAACAAGCAGGTGGACAACCACGAAGTATAGCGAGATGCACAATCGCATTTTAAGAATTAATGTTATGCTGGTCTTTAATGGCTGAATGTCCTGATGAAAAGCTCTTGCCATCCTCCAAACATCTCCTGTGCTCTGCAGTTTGTTGGGAATTTTTTCACCAGCCTTGTTTAGTCCCAGCCTACGCTAAGTAACAGAGCCCTTTGCTGTCATTTGTCGTTTTCTTCTTCTCCCCAATTATTTTACCATCTAGTGTTCCCTTTCTGGTGCCCACAACAGAACATGTCCATGTGCAGGAAGGAATGGTTTTGTAACAGAAGAAATACCTCCCCCAGCTGAACTCAGTACTCTCCAGGTGGGATGACCATCAGCAACGTGCATTTCCAAGGGCCGTGCCAGCTGCATGCAGCTGTATTTACAGCTCAGCAAGGCTGTAGGTGATGCCTGTTTTTTATTAGGTGACGTTCTCGGCTTCTAGAGGGCGTTGTGTCCAAGGGTGAGCTGACCCGTGTCTTTCCAAATGATGATGCAGTTGAGGCGCATCGCGTTGACCTCTGCACTGATGATGTGGACCTGCCAGAGCCAGAGGGATTGGACTGGCCCAGCCCAGGGCAGTTGTCCTCACCCTCACAGTACAGCTGCAGCAGGGTCCCAGTGGAGGGTCAACCAGGAACGTGGTGGGTGAACGCACCAACCCCTGGAGAGTGACATCAAGCATGATGGAGATTTGCATCAAAAGCTGAGTTTCTGTGATACCTGTGAACCCCTAATGATGTCTATTAGCTGACAGCCTGACCTGTGGTTGTCCATGTGGATTCTTGCAGTTGAGGAGGTGCTTCTTGTGCAGAAAACAGGGCAAACCCGAACGTCTCTCCCCCTCAGCTCTTCACAGCCATTCCCCTCCACAGAGGGTGGGAGCTGGCATGGGCTGGGTGAGGAGAAGTCCTGCGGGGTAGCAGGGCATACAGGCACGGCTTTCCCTGTCCATGTTGGCTTGAGCCCCGCTGAGAGATGCTCGGGCAGTGTCTGATCTCTGGGCAGTTCTGCTTTGTGGGTCCGGGATTGCGTTTGTCCGTGGTCGCAGGTAATTTGTCTTGGTTGTAAACGCGGCTGTTTGCCTGCCCCAATCTGTTTGCCCTGGCTAAGTCCAATCTTGGAAATTGGATAACGTCAGAGCAGAAGGAGAGGTTTCTATTTCTGTCCCCTTGTATCCGTGTCCCAGCACATCCCTGCTGCCACAGAAGTCCTGCAGCCAACACTGTATGGCAGGGAAAGGGGTTCCTCTTTCCCAATAATCCCGGGGGCTTCCTTGAGAAGGGAAGAGCTGTTTCTTGCACCTTGTAAAATCTGAGTGTTTGGGATTTCTTGAAATGCCACTTCTGGGCTCAAATACTGAGAACCAGACCAGAAATTAAATGTACAGCTGCCTAATTAACCATGTCTTTCCCCTTCTCTCCCATCATGGCAGCAGAATTTTTTGATGATTATTCTGAGGGGCGAGAATGTGTCAACTGCGGGGCCATGTCCACCCCGCTCTGGAGGAGAGACGGCACGGGGCACTACCTCTGCAACGCCTGTGGGCTCTACCACAAGATGAACGGCATCAACCGGCCCTTGTTCAAACCTCAGAGGAGGCTGGTGAGTCAAGATCACACAATGCATGTGGGGCACGGCTGCGTGTGAGGATGAGGCAAAAAAGACCTCATGTAGGTGGAGATGCCAGGGGTTTTTCAACTCCTTGGCCCCTCCTCTGCCCAATTGAGGTGGTTTTGGTCTAGATTTCTGAAATAAATCAGATTGTCTTGTGCTTGGTGCACTCCAAGACCTTGTACTGTCCAGACCAGTTCTGCAGACACCTAGGCCAGGCGGTGGAAGGGGCTGAAGAACCCTTGGTGGCAGTTCAGCAAAAGCCAGTCTTTGCTTTAGAATCCCTGTAGGTATATCAGGACGAATGGAAACCCTTTCCAGCTCCACCACACCACCAGTCCGTCTTCTCTCACCCTCAGGGTCCTTATTCCCTGGTCGCTTCATGCTAACTGGCCACTTTTTTTGGATACCTGATCCATAGGGTGAGCTGAGGCAGAGCTTGTGGGGCAGGTCAGGGCATCCCGAAGTCTGTGGGGTCAGGATGGGGTATGCATGGGAACATCTTGGTGTTGATACCTTGCCTGTCCCTGCCTGTTTTGGTGAGGGAAGTTGGGAAGGTATCTGCAGCCTGTGCCCCAGGGACATGTGTCCATCACAACCCCAGGCAGAAAGGAGCCACCAAGGAGTGGCTTTCCCCACTCCTTATCTTCCATGAGGCTTTGTCCCCAACCTGCCCTGCCCTTTGCACCACCCAGACCTGCCTGTGCTCAAACCCAGCTGTCCCCTGCAAGTGTCAAAAATGACATTGGCAGCTTGAGCGCTGCCACCAGCCACAGCCACCCAGCGCCCTCTTGTGAAAACCCTTTCCTCAACACTGCACTGAGCCAGGCAGCGTCGTCACCCTGCCACCCAGGCCCTTGCCCTCTTCCATTTACTGGTCTATGTGTTGTCCTTGGGCACATCAGTGTGGTCAGGAATGGCCTGTTGGGTACCGGGCTTGGTACTTTACAGTAAGGACCAACGAGTGCTCTTAACTCTGCACAGCCTTGGGATAAGGCTTGGAAAACCTCATGAGAAATATAAATGCATGAGGTGTGCAGATCTTTACAGGTACTTTTGTCACTTGGCTGGGGAGCTGGCAACCTGGAAAACTTGCAAAAATGGCCAAATTCCTGGTTTTTCTTCGGTAAGAGAATTTCTATGAAGGAGGATATGTCTAGGGATGCAATGTCAGAGTGTGGTCAAAGTAATGCCAACTGGTCTACCTAAATAAATATATTCTGTACAAGTGATTGGGTTTCATCTGTCACTGTGTAACCCTTTTTTTTTTCATAGAGAATAAAGAGAAAAAAGAGAGAGAGCTCTGCAAAGGGAGATATTTGCCTTTGACGCAACCTCTCTTTTAAGCTCTCGGTCTACTTACAAAGGCCAATTACTGAAGCTAATAGACGGTGAGGTTTCAACTAAAGGAGACTCCGGTCTCTCTGCACCAAAGGGGCTTCCAGCTTTTGAAGTTCTTAAGAAGCACTTGAATTTCAACTTTTTATTGTCCTGCTGCTGTAGGTTAACCAAACTTGGTTTATAATGAGGGAAAAGGCATGGAGAGAAAGCTATGGCAAAGATCACAGAGGAAATCCTTGGTAACTGCCAAGTTCTCATCTCCCAGGCTTTCACCCCACTACACAGCTGCCAGCTAAGGGTCTGCAGAGCTGGATGGATGTCCAAGACCACCAGATTTCCTCCCCAAAGGCTCCTCTTCAGGCACCGCGAGAACAGGCATCTTCACCCAGCTCTAGCAAGTCCGTTCAGTCCCCAGTTTATCAGCAAGCAAAGAGGGAATCTGACCCCAGCCCATCCAGACTTTATCCTCAGCCTCTTAAGACCTGAACTTTGAGGGATGCTGGGAAGAGTCAGGCAGGAGTGGAGGTTGTAGCTTTTTCTTCCTCCACCTCCCACTCTGCTTCCAAGCTCAAAACTGTTATTTCATACAGTTTCAAGCCCGTTGTCTTCCTCCTGTGGCCTTTTGAGCCTGGCTAAACCAGTTCACCCAGAAAGGGAACTTCAAAAGGCCTGTTCCCTGCACTGCTTCATTACTGGGGAATGACAATGCTGCTGGAAGCACTCTTTTTCTTATCTTTCCCTCAAGCCACATGAGCAAAGTATGTAACATTCATGGCATTGATAATGTCTTCTTGGGATGATGCTTGGAAGGTGAAGGACTTTGGAGCCTGAAAGGGCAGGATGGTCTGAGATCCAGACACTTTAGTGTAGATGTGTGCACATGTGGTGGGTCTCTAAGCTTCTACTAGACCCACGGGAGATCTGGGGCTCTATTCAGGTGACGTCTCTGGCACCATCTGAGATGTCCCAGCACAGCTGAGGTATCTGCCTAGCACTGGCAGGCAGGAGGCAGTGGAAAGGCAAGAGAAGAAGTAAAAAGCAGCTGTTCATCCACTGCAGCAAGGTGAGAAAAGACAGAGAAATAAGAGAGACAAGAGGAGAGGAAAGCCTGAGGCGTGCTGGAGCGAGCTCATTGGGATCTGAGATGCTGCTGGTGGGCTGATGTGTTTTCTTCCTCTGCATTTTCTTGCAGTCGGCTTCCCGCCGCGTTGGCCTCTCTTGTGCCAACTGCCAGACAACGACGACCACGCTCTGGCGCCGGAACGCTGAGGGAGAGCCTGTCTGTAATGCCTGTGGACTCTACATGAAGCTCCATGGGGTAAGGCCTTCATTGATCTTTACTCTCTGTGGAGAGGGTATGGATAGCACCAAGGTGGGCATTGGCTTCGTTGTACAACTCTCTGCTCTCCTGGAGCTTTTTCCATCTGTCCCTATGGGCCTTAGTCCCCCTCAACATTCCACCATGTTTATACTGGCGAGGCGTGATGGACGCAGGACATTTCTCACATACTAATTTGCTACCCTTTGCATCCAAGTCTTAAAACCCAACAAAACTCAGCCCAGGTTCTTCCCACCCAAATTCAGGCACTTTAGTGAAAACCTGAGTCAGAAGCACAAAGAAGGGCTTGGCCCTTCCACATGGGGTGTCAGATCCCACCTAAGACTTGGTTCTAGACTTGTTGTGGGAGCGATCAATGACTTTTCTTGCACAGGTGCCCAGATAGTCTCTTCCTGTCAGTGGGGGCTTCATGTATCTATGTCATGTCTGATATATCTAGAAGAGTCTTGCTGGAGTCCTTCAAGATGCAAATCACCAGTCCTTCTCCCACCAGTCAATGACAACAGAGCTACCCCCATGGCAGAGGCAGAGCCTTCAACACCCTGGCGATTGCTTAGTAGCAAACCCCTCTTCCACTTCTCACTGCTACTGCTGGGGTTCTTATACATATCCGTGGTCTCAATGATGTCCAGTGCTTCAGAGCAGATGGAAGAACATTGATGGAAGTCAGGTCGAAGCTGGAAGACAAGGTGGATGAAGGGAAGCCTTACCTAACCCCAAAAATTCTTCCTAGGAGTCCCAGTGTGTTTCTGACCATGAGGGTGACTACCTCAGTGGGATCAGTTCCTAAGGGACATCTCCCCACACAGGCTCGGTACCTTTCCAGAAAGCAGGTATTAGCCAGAAAGATGTCTTCTGCTCTGAGTTAAATAGGAAAATAAATCACATGAGCTGTTTATCCCTTCTGGCCTTTGAACACTCAATATCTATGGTGTGAAAAACCTATTCTATTCCTGCTTGGAATAGAATAGAATAGAATAGAATAGAATAGAATAGAATAGAATAGAATAGAACAGAACAGAACAGAACAGAATAGAATATTTTAGTTGGAGGGAACCTACAGTGATCACGTAGTCCAACTGTCTGACCACTTCAGGGCTCACCAAAAGCATATTATTAATGGCATTGTCCAAATGCCTCCTAAACACCGGTAGACAGGGGGTATCAACGACCATTTGGAAGCACATCTTATAGCTTTGACATATCTCTTCACACCCAGTGACTTTGGCCTCCATCTTGTTGTTGCTTTCAATTAAATCAGCTGGTTTTCAGGAGCCTACGGGGTAGAGCTGGAATCATGTTCTCCTAGATGACCTTATGGTCATCATACAGAAACCAATGTGGCTTTGTATTTGGGTCCATAGGTTCCAAGGCCGTTAGCAATGAGAAAAGAGGGCATTCAGACAAGGAAGCGCAAGCCGAAGAACCTTAACAAAACAAAGACACCAGCAGGTAAGTGATGAATAGGGAAGTTTATTGTATGTCTATACGTGTGTTTCTGACCATCATGTCCTGCGAGTCAGACACCCAACCACAAAATGGGCTGATTCTTCAAAAATGGGGGATCTCTGAATGCCTTTCAGCAGTAACAAAGCCCTTCCTACTATTTATTTTTTTATTTTTACCCACACTAACTTCTTGGTGGGTGGGTATATCTCCATACTGAAATGTTTTTGGGAAGAGCCTGGTTTACCATCTGCTTTCTCACAGGTCCATCCAGCAGCGAGAGTCTTACCCCGACCACCAGCTCCACCAGCAGCAGCAGCAGCACCACGACCACTGAGGAAATGCGCCCCATAAAAACAGAACCTGGGCTCTCATCTCATTACGGGCACCCCAGCCCAATTTCTCAGGTACAGCGGGGAGACGCTCCCAGTGGGACAAAGAGGGGAACTAGGATGGTAGACATGGCGAGAAGAACATCCTCAAAACCTTTGTGGAAAAATACTTTTCAACCCAGGGGTCTAGGAGCTCACAGTAAAAGATTTATCCTCTGGGATGGATGCCCAGAGAAGTTGTGGACGCCCCGTCCCTGGAAGCATTTAAGACCAGGTTGGATGGGGCTTTGAGCAACCTGGTCTAGTGGGAGGTGTCCCTGCCCAGGGCAGAAGGTGGGACTAGATGACCTCTAAGTTCCCTTCCAACCCAAACCATTCTATGGGGCAAAACCCCTCTGTTCTTGTCACAATGTCTACAGCACAATATAGCTTTTTAATGACGTGTGGCAGTTCTGAATGGATAAGAAGTAGTATCTTTGCTGAAAACATGAAGTTCCTTCTAGCTAGGCAGCTACAGAGGTCCCATAGCAAGAAAACGCCCGTTCCATTTTTATTATTTGATTTGTCTTGAGCAAGGAAAAACTTTGCACTATTACCCTACTTTCTCCACACTGCCTGGCTGTGTGTCGAGCGATACGAGAAACGCGATGTGAGGAGAATAAACTCACACAAGCCCCAATCTAAGTGAGACACGTCCCTGCGAAGGTAAAGCAAGGAAGCAGAAGTGGTGTGCTCTGTGCCGCATCCACCACTAGATGTCTTGGCTCCAGCACTGCAGCCACACAAGGTGCGTCTCCTGCTGAGCAACACCCAGATCTGGGAGCTGATCTGCGTGAGTGTCCGCAGGTTTAATAACTGTGCCTTGGTTAATGATCCTTATAGCACAGCACAATTAAGAGGCAGAGCGTATCACACAATTTATGAGAGTTGCTCTACTTTTGGGTTCATACAGGGAACTCCAGAGTTTAAACTGGAGAAAAAAAAAAATAAGTGGTTGAGTGTTGTGCTGGACTGATCCTGCACCTCAAGCACTCTGCAGCACTGTTAATATGTCCTGCAATCCACAGGAGGCCATTTGAAAGCTAGGAGAGCCCAAGGCCAATGAAATCTCAAGCCTTGGGAGGTAAAATGATCATAAGAGAAGGTTCCGAGGAGGCCTTATAGTAGCCTTCCAGTACCTAAAGGGGGCTTACAGGAAGGATGGGGAGGAACTCTTGATCAGGGAGTGTAATGATAGAACATGCGGTAACGGTTTCGAACTGAAGGAGGGTAGATTTAGATTGGATATTAGGAAGAAATTCTTTACTGTGAGGGTGGTGAGGGAGAGGAACAGGTTGCCCAGAGAAGCTGTGGCTGCCCCATCCCTGGAGGGGTTCAAGGCCAGGTTGGATGGGGCTTGGAGCACCCTGGTCTAATGGGAGGTGTCCCTGCCCAGGGCAGGGGGTTGGAACTAGATGATCTTTGAGGTCCCTTCCAAGCCAAACCATTCTATGATTCTATGATTTCTGACATTTGGAAGGGAACAAGATGCCCCATGTGCAGTAATAGGAAAGAACAGGGTCTAGAACAAGGAAAGAGTGTGTCCCAAGCATCATGCATAAGCTGCAATCTGCAGCTCTACAGCAAATCCACAGATACGTTATCACAATAGCACCAGCCCCCCATAAAGGGACTCTTGTGGTTCTTTGTGGTTCTCTATGGTTCGAAGTTTTGTTCACGGGATTTTCCTTTTTTCCATAGGCATTCTCAGTCTCTGCCATGTCTGGACATGGATCATCTATTCACCCTGCGATATCAGCTCTGAAGCTTTCCCCGCAGGCTTACCAGTCAGCTATCAGCCAGTCTCCACAAACCAGCTCCAAACAGGACTCCTGGAACAGCCTGGTGTTAGCTGAAAACCATGGGGACATCATAACTGCATAACCTGGTCTTCCACCCATGGACTTCAGGTTGATCTGCTTGAGAGATGAAGAAGATGCCACGTAATCATCAAGTCAATGTTGTTTCCCACCTCCTCTGCTCTCCTGCCTTCTCTCCCCTTGTGAGATGTTCCAGCAAAGAGGTAAAGAGGACTTATCTGAGGTGTAGGAGAGCTCTTATGAAATGAACAGAGAAGACTCAAATCTCAAAGTACCTAATGGATTTGAAGCCTTTTCCCCCCACTTTAAATGAGCCTCTCTATATTTGATTGTCACCACCTTCCACAAAATAGCCAGAAACACAAAGATGGACACAGTTCTTGAGTTTTGTTTATTTAAAAATATCTGGCATTTAAGACTCAAGACAATTGTGGAGCAGAGACACTTTTTTTTCTTCTGTCACCATCCATTCTTTTCCTGACCAGAAGAAAATGCCACCGTCTTCTCATTACCCAATTCAGTGATCTTCCACCAAATGGAGCCAGTTCCAGAACAGTTTGTCGAACAGACTTCATTAGACGTGCTGTGGTGGCTTTAGTGGATTTGATATGATCTAGGGCAGAGAAAAAAGAGACCCTCCCACACACACATCCTCAGCTCACACATCTAGAGCATTGTCTTCATTTTCCTCGATGGTCTGAAAAGCTAATGAATGTCCGTATTTAATAGTAACTCCTTTCCTATTTATCATTACAAAATCATGGGACTGTGTTTCCAAAAGGTTGTCGGCTGAGCCTGGAGAAGGTCTGTCCAAAGTCAAAGGGAGATTTTGGAAGGAGGAACCTTCTGGAAGCAGGTAGAGGAGACCCACATTGGTCATCAAATCCTGGAGGAGATTGCTGGGCTCTTCCCTTATGGATAGCTACAAGCCAGGCTTAGAGATTATTCAAGAGCACAGCAAGTGAAAGATGCTCTTCTAAGGCTGCTGTGCTGTTGCTTTGGAGACAGTTAATTTAATTATTTTGCATACTTTCCTGTCGGTCTTGATGCCATTGATGAAACCTGATTGTCATTTATTTTTGCCTGTACTGCGAGTGCCCACTTTTCCCCCTAACAGCTGGCTCACGACCATTTCACACATCTAACCCTTTAGGATTTCACCTTTTGCGACAAGCAAAGGCTTCAGCCTCTAACAGAGGTAGGCAGGAGCTGTTTTCTTTCCCAAGCACGTGCGTAGACTCGCTTGCCTGCAAGAGAAGCATAACTCCATTCACGCACGAGTATTAAACAAGACTCGTGCTTTTTCTTGCCCATAAGGCTCTCGGCACCCAGGGAACCCTAGCAAACGGAGTTGGAAGAGATGCTGAGAGCTCACTGACTCATTCCCTTTTCCCAATGGGATCAAGTCTACCTAACCCAACCCTGTCTGCTCTTTCTCTAGCATATGCTTAACAAACTGAAGCACTGCAGATGCCACATCTCCGCTGTGCAGTCTAAGTGCTTCACCAGATGCTTGCCATGACGTTTTCATCAACATTTCTGAGAAGGGACAGCTTTGCCTGTCCAAGCAGAGAATTTCTGCAAGACCTCGTCCTACAAGATTCTCCACTCTTGTTTCTGTCCACTCCCAACCTCTGTTGCTCTTCTTGCCTTGCCAGCTCCTCTCCTCCCTGCATCCAGAACTCGAGTACGGAACTACCAAGTAAAAATCTGGAAGAGGGATTGCGCATCCCTCCCAAATGCGCCATCCTCTGTCTCCCACTGTTTAACATTCCAACAAAGAATGTTTCCACCCAAGCACCAAGATACACGGCTTGGCGAAGAGGGAAGCCACATACATGTTTGAAGCAAAAGAATGGCATTGTATTGTCTTTGCTTGAAGTCAACTTTTTCCTCCTGATGGTAGAAAAGCTTCTTTAAGGAGAAGAATTCAACTGGACTGGTGGTGGTAAAGACTGGGACTGGAGTCACAATAGAGACCTGGACCCTTCCACATTCCCCGTGCTCGGCGTAACGCAGATTTGCAGGGTTTTGGAGGGGTGGCAGAGCCTCTGCACTCCCCAGAGAAAAACACCATGGCGGTGATGCCATGGGAATGGCTGGATGGTGTTTGCACCATATTTTCCACTCTGTCTTGCTGAGCTAATGCGGGGTCTAGCCTCATTAGTGTTTCTTAAAGACAAGGAAAAGACATTCATGAAACATGAATAAAAATAGATTAGATTCTGTGATTCTGCTCAGGCCTGGTAGGCTGCAGAGAAGAGGCCAGAAATAGCACCTAAAAACATGAATTTGGGCTGAAAACATGAAGGTGTTTTTCCCTGGGCATGCAGGTCATTAGCCATCCTCCTCCTTGAACTATATTCCTTTGTAAATGGCAATTGAGCTCTCTTGGGACCTGGCTGTGAATTCCCATCTGTGACAGAGAATCATGCACCACAAAGATGCCACTTGGCTAACGGGATACCCTGGACAACCTGAGAGGGAGGGAAGCGGGTGGTCTCCTGGAGAGGAGCTAAGGTCCAGATCAACCACACCCCCCCCTTTCTCTTTCCATCTAGAAGCTCCCAGAGGCTTTGTCCACCTTGCCTTATTACTGTGCTCCTCCTCCCACCCTCAAAGCCAAACTCCCTGGCTGAATTTTTCACCCGCCCTCAAAAACACACTCCGGGATGCCATAAAGGAGTCTGTTTGCCATGCAAGAGGGGAAAACCCCTGCAGGATATAAGCCTGCCTTGTGCCCCCTCAGGTTATCTAAATGACCACGGTAGAGATTTGTTAACTGGTTCTCAGCCTTCCACAAAGCCTTAAAAATAATTCTAGAAACACAGAGAGGAGCATTTACAAGGACCCCGATAACAGAACAAGATGTCTGCTTTCAAAAGGTGAGGCTCTGGGGGCCATGAGGACAACTTGGCTCTCTTTAGCGGTAGAAATCAGCTCTTTTGTCCCCACTTTTGCAGCACAAGCTGTAGAAGTTCAGATGCACCTGGTTCGTCGTTCTTTTTGATTACCCAAAACTGTGGTAGAGCTATTTTCAGGTCAGGGCCACTTGCCATATTGTGGCCAACACTGATATCAAGAGAGATGAAGAACCATCATGGTAAGCGCTGTACAAACACACCACAGTAGATGGGTCCTGTCCTAAGGAGCTCGTAACGATAGAATTACAGAGTAATTTAAGTCAGAAGGGACTAGATCAGGTTTCTCAGGGCCCTGTTCAGTCAAATGTTGAATATCCGCAAGGATGGAAATCCTACAACCTCTCTGGGTTCCTGTTCCAGTGTTTGATCACCCTCATGCTGGAAATGTTTTTCCAAATAAACGTTAGATTCTAATGAGAGGCAAAATCATTGGTAAATTAATTGCTCAGACTTGGGGACTCCCGAAAAATGAGTCACTGCAGGAAACTGAACATTGTCTCCAAGCCCAGGAGTCACACAGAGCCCCTTCTGGGAGGTAGGAGCTGGGATGGCCAACACAGGATGGTAAACACCAGAACGCACAGGACGGCAGGATAAAGGTGATACCAGTTCCAGGAGACTCAGCTCGTTCTAGCAAGAGGGACAACTTACAAAACTCGGGGTTCTGTCTGAGCTCTGCTTTCCTTCCCACGATGGGGCAGGCATTTAGAGCCAGCTTTACTAATATAATTAGATATAATTATTAGATACTCCTTACAGCAAGACAATTATTGCTATTATTATTGCTATAATTTATTTTATTGCAACGTGGCTGGAGAACCTAGTGAGGGTCATACCAGGCCAAGTCCTACACAAATGCAGGACCAAGAACCATCCCTGCCCTGAGGAGCAAGACGGAAGGGCCCCCAGTCCTGCAAAACATTTAAGCACGTATATAAATCCATTTGCGGGACTCGTTCCCTTAGAGGTCCTCATTAACCACACATGCAAATTCTGATGTCGAAGGGTTTGCAGCACAAGGTTTGGTTGTGCCAAACCAGACCTTTGCAACGGTTCGGTGGTCACCAGAATGAAATGAGCAGATGAGAACCAGGACAGGGAGCCAGAGGGGTAGAAAGGTCATTTAACCATTCCCAAATGTCCTTCCTCTTTGTGGAAGTGCAGTATCTTGAATCACTTCAGTTCTTCTTTTGTAAATTGATCAGAAGAGATCCATGTTTCACTTGCAATCTTACGGGCTGGCTGGAGAGGGTGCAATCAGGAGGAGCTCAGGAATATTGTAAGGGAGCTTTAAAACCGATCAACAACTCTTAATATACACTGAAGCTGTGACTATGTCAGGGGTGGTGTTTTGTTTCGCTTCCCCCTCCCCCCCATCTATAAAGTTTGAAGCTTCCCAGATCATCTGGGAAGGCCCCTTGGAAACACGACACTTATTTGTCAGGGGGGAGAGGGAAACCAACCAACTGAACAAGCTGTAATTATTTAAAGATGTAAAAAAAATACATATTATGAAGTAGTATGGCTACCAATCCACGTAACTTCTACACCTTTAGAACTAATGGAAATAAAACAATGATAATAAAACCCGAAGGCGGCTGCTTGGCTCTGACTACCCTCGTGGGCTTCTTGGAGAGGGCTGGGGGCAAATGGTCGCACATGAAGTGCACCTGGAGAAGCAATGGTGCAATGGGGCCTGTCCTAAGAAGCTCGTAATGGTAGAATCACAGGGTTATTTAAGTCAGAAGGGACTAGATCAGGTTTCTCAGGGTCCTGTTCAGTCAAATGTTGAATATTCCCAAGGACGGAAATCCTACAACCTCTCTGGGTTCCTGTTCCAGTGTTTGACCGCCCTCATGCTGGAAATATTTTTCCAAATAAACACTGGATTCTAATGAGAGGCAAAATCATTGGTAAATTAATTGCTCAGACTTGGGGACTCCCAAAAAAATGAGTCACTGCAGGAGACTGAACGTTGTCTCCAAGCCCAGGAGTCACACACAGACCCTTCTTGGAGGTAGGATGGCCAACGTAGCATGACAAACACTAGAAGTGACAGATGAAGGGATACTCACAGGACAGCAGGATGAAAGTGCTACCAGTTCCAGGAGACTCAGCTCGTTCTAGCAAGAGGGACAACTTACAAAACTCGGGGTTCCATCTGAGCTCTGCTTTCCTTCCCATGACAGAGGAAGCATTTAGAGCCTGCTTTGCTAATGAAATTAGAAACAATTAGTAGGGACTCGTTATGGCAAGATGTTCCCAGCTGAACATAGAGACTCCGCCCTTAAGCCAAAATCATTTCCAGCAAGGGCTGAGCTCTGCCACCGCCACCCTCTGCAGAACCACAGCCCTCCTGCAAGCACCCAACTTTCCTCCCGGGGTGACCAGCTTCCTTCCCGGTCCAACCAGTCCCTGGACATGGGTACAACCAGAGAGGCTGAGTATAGCCAGAACTTGAAACCCCACCCATTCCTGCCCCACCAGCCAATTGGGAAGCTCCCCTGCTATTTGGGAGGGGAGGGTCCTCCTCCCCTATAAAAGTGGGTGGGTTTTAGGTGCAGATGTTACAGAGAGGGGGTAGGTTGGTTATGGAGAGGCTGTGGGAGGTGGTTGGGGGCTGTTGGAAGGGGGACTGGGGTCAGAGGAGGGGCTCTGGAGCACAGAGGAGAAATGAAGTGGGGGTGAAAGGCTGCGTGGTCTGCTCTCCAGATGTATGTACAAGGTGGACCTGGGAAGGGCAGTGGCTTGAGGACTGGATGTGGGGTTTGGGGGGAGTGCAGTGGGTGCCTCCACGGTCTTGGGGAGACGTGGGGAGAAATTGGGTAGAAACTCTGGGCTCGGTTGTGTTGGAGAGCTGCAAGTTGGTGCTTGGATGAGTGTGAGAAGATGGTGAACTCTGTTCTGCCCTAATTGCACGTGGAGGGGCGGGGGCTGTGCCTTGAAATACCTGCAGGAGCCTTGTGGGGGGGTGTGAAGCCACGGTGGTGCTTCTTCTGCAGCAGGGTGTGGAGCTGTGTTCCCTGGATACGGGTGAGCTGGCAGCGTGGGTGTGCATGTAAAGCTGGGTTGAGGTGGCTGAACCTAGCAGCGATGTCCTTGTTGCGTCCTGGTGTGGCTGCTTGGCTTCTGTCCGAGCACGAGGACTGGAAATGAGCTCGTACATGGGGAGGATTTCTTCTGGAGACCTGGCTCCCTGCCCCAGACCTGTAGTGGTACCAGCTCAGGCAGTTTGCTGGGACAGGCTCTGGGGTGCAGTGGTGATGCATTTAGGGAGATGGGTGTCATGCCCTGCAGAGGGCTAGGGGTGTTGTCCTCCTCTTCCTCCTTGGAGGGGGGAGCATTTTGGAAGAGACTGAAGTAGGTCTGGAGTAAAAAGGTGAAGTGGGGAGGTCCATGGAGAGGTGGAGGAGACCAGAGACAGCAGGTGGTGATTCTTCTGATGCCCTGGGGGAAAGGGCAGGCTCTTGAGGAGGAGCATTACTCTGCTGTCCAGAGTGGCCACAGCCAGGGGAGTGTGTGAATTAACACCTTACAAAGTGCTCGGCACTTGGAGTCTCTCACAATGAGCCGGTTGTGAACTGAATCAGCAGCAACTGGAGCTGCACAGCTCTGCAGGTGGTGAGCTTCCTTGGGGTCTGAGCTCGGGGTTGCATGGGCTGTCCTGGGGCTCATTCCGTGCTGCCTGTGATGAATCCAGTGCCTGGATAGTCAGGATGAAGACCCAGAAGACCTGGGGCATGAGCAGACCCCTTGGATGACCCATGTCCAGCGGCCAAATGCTGCTCCCAGGGATCCAGATGGCTGCTGGTGCCCTTGGCAGCAGGAGCATGTCTTCAGCTGACTCGTGAGCTGCAACTGGCTTTTGACTAAAGTCTGAACACAATATGCAGCTTTTTTGGGGTGAAACTGGAGCAGACCTGTGAATAATTATCCCATGCCCTGGAAGACACAGGAATACAGCTCAGTCTTTCACTCCTGGTAAAGTTAGTTTGTATGACCAAATAATATCTTTAACTTTGTGTCTTGGATCCAGGTAATGTTCCCTGACGTGTTTTCCTCTTGAGCTTTTACAAAAGGAATTTAGTTTATGCTGCAGCACATGAAGGCTTTTATAGCCATGCTGCCTTGCCTGCTCCTGCTGAGGGTATGTCCACACCTCCCTGCTGTTCATGTCCACATGGAGGTGGCTGCTGGCTCAAATGCCTCTTCTGGGCTAAGAGCTTCAGTGGACGAGGATGTCCCCTTGATGTGGCAGGAGCATGTGGCACTGAAGGCTTTGGTTTCACGGTCGCTCTGAGCTGATGCAACAATGGACTGCTCTATCTGGGCTAGCCCAGACAGTGGAGAAGCTGAGATGCTAGCATGAGGTGGGAATGCCTCTTCTGGTGGGGGCCCGTGCACAAGGTTGCTGTTGATTTTCACGTTAAGCTCTCTGAGCCGTGCCAGGTGGCTCAGAGTCTTGTACTGACTGCTGCAGAGTTTGAAGCTGAGCTTCTGGTCAGTTCTGGTCTCTGGGATTAGTCTGCAGGGCGTACTGGCACCGTGGGATGAAAGCCAAACTGTGCTTTCCATGTCCTGGAGCCTGCTTTCTTGTACACCCAGTACTGGCAGAAGTCCTCAGAAGAACTGCAAGTGATGTGTGGCTGGGATTTCCTGTCAGAAATAACCCCTTATGTACTGGTGTGGCTTCCTGGAGGGAGCTGAGAGATGCTGTGAGGACAGGCTGAGAGAATTGGGGGGGTTCAGCCTGGAGAAGAGAAGGCTCCACGGAGACCTTATAGCAGCCTTGCAGTCCCTAAAGGGGGCCTACAGGAAAGCCAGGGAGGGACTCTGGATCAGGGAGTGGAGAGATAAGACAAGGGGGAACGGCTTTAAACTGAAAAAGGGGAGATTTAGATGAGATATTAAGAAGAAATTCTTTGGTGTGAGGGTGGTGAGCCCCTGGCCCAGGTTGCCCAGAGAAGCTGTGGCTGCCCCATTCCCTGGAGGTGTTCAAGGCCAGGTTGGACGGGGCTTGGAGCAACCTGGTGTGGTGGGAGGTGTCCCTGCCCAGGGCAGGGGGGTGGGACTGGATGGTCTTTAGTGTCCCTTCCAACCCAAACCATTCTGTGGTTCTGTGCTGTAGGATGGTGCTGCTTCATCTCCCCTTAATCCAGAGTCTTCTGATCCCAGATGCTGCTAGTAGAGTGTATGAATGCTCCCAAACTGTCCCCATGCCACTGGAGTCAGTGGGGCAAGCAGCTGGTGAGGCAAGGGGAAGGGATGAGCTAACTCCAGTGCAGATATCAGGGAGCAGCGCTTGGCTTGGTGGCTGCATCGGGAAAAGAATGGCTGACCATGGCCTGCATTGATTCTGGTTCAGTAATGTCTGTGGAAGGTTGTGTTCCTCCTTTGTGCTGGAACATCAAGGCTGTGACTGACGGAATGGTTGGAGTTAGGTAAGCTCTTGTTCCTGGTGACGAGAGGGGTGCTAATCAGTCTAATTTAAGGTCCTCTATGGAGAACCTGCAGTAGGAAAGGACTTCTGGGGAATCCCCAGGCCAAATTCCTGCTTGTAGGGTGAAAACTAAAATTAAGGCAGGTTGATCAGGGCCTTATTTGATTGAATTAGGAATATCCCAAGGATGGAAATTCCTCCACCTCCCTGTGCATGAAAGGAACCTGTTTCTCTTCATGGACTTTGCCGCAGGGACTTAGGAGGAAAATGGGGATAAGGAGATTGTGGTGAGCTCAGCCTCTGACTGGTTTTGTGTACTTCTGAGTTGCAACTTCCCTTCAAGTCTAGGGCACCAAGTGTGAGAAGGACCTGCTGTTCCCTCAACAGCTGCTGGAGATGCCAGAGGGCCCATCAGTGAGGAAGTTCCAGCTGCTGACCTCCCCTTTTGTGGGACAAGTGGTGGCCAAGGTGGGGGGAAGCAGCCGGAAGATCAATGTGAATGACTTGAATGCCCTGAGGCTCCAAGACTCCCAGGTGAGTGTGCTAAAGATGAACTTACTGGTCCATGGCAAGTCTGAGACAAACCACCATTGTCCTGCCTCTGGGTCACAGGAGGTGCATAACCTGAGAAGGACACCAAGCTTGTGTTTGAGGTGGACTGCTGGCTTTGTTTATAGCCACAAAATAGGTTCATGTGGCCAAAGAGGTGTGAATGTCCATTTTGGAGTACCGCTCTGTGGTGCAAAGCTTGGGATGAAGGTTACTGTGAGGAGAGGCTGTTGCAGTGATGTGGCTAGACATGGAGATGCCCGGAATTATTTGCAATTTTGAGACAGTCATGCTAATACACGGGTTCTGTGCCCCTCAAGGGATGAGGAGTTGGTGCTGGTGAGAGCTGTTAGAAGGTAAGAGTTGATTTCTTCAGTATGTGGATGTCAGAAGGAGCAGCCTTGTTTCCTTCAGCTGTGAACTTCCACAGTTGCTTCCCTTATACCCAAGGGCAGGGTTTCACCTGGCCAGGTGGAAATGTCTGTGCTGTGGCCACTTGTGAGATAGTCACACTGGGTCAGTCCTGCTGGGGGTTTCACTTGCCTGACCTCCCTCAGATGATGATTTAGACTTGACTGACCAAATGCTAGTGCAGCCTCACCTCTGATTATATGATAGTGTCAGTTGGAGGCACAGGTGTGAGCATCTCAACAGACATTTGTGGTTAGCTTGTGGCTTCAGAGCCACCCTTGAGTTAGGTCATAGAATTGTCTAGGTTGGAAGGGACCTTTCAGATCATCAAGTCTGACCATCAAGGTTGGGTGCTAGATCACCCTAGCCTGAAACACTTGAGGCCAGCAGAAAGTGGGGAGGTGAATGAGAAGCAGCAATGATAGGCTTTGAAACCCTGAGTGTCTGTCCTGGTGTGTGGCTCCTCACAGGAGCCTCTGGGAGGACATCACACTGGAGTGGCATCTGAGCACCTTGTGCTTCATGTAGCCAAAGAAGGGATGCTGAGAGGGTAACTGCAGCTCTTATGAGAATGGCTCAGATGCTAATTAATCATGTAAATCACCCATTCCCAAGGTGGGGTGGTGCGCCTTCTATCTAAATGAGGTTGTAGAAAATAGCTACTTGTATGGAAACAGCCAGCGGTTACGTGGATCCTCAGTACATCCTACCTTTTTTCTCAGGTCCACGGGAAGAACTTGTACCTGGCGTTTGTGGCTGCTGAAGGTCCCTTAGGACCAACTGCAGAAGAGACAGTGCTGCAAAGAGAGGCTGCTATTGGGGCAAGTTCTCCTGCCAAGGGAGGGCAAGAACAGATTTGTGCTCCACAGACACATCCACAGAAAGAGGAGCTGCAGGAACTCCAGCACTCAAGATCTGAAGCCCCAGATGCAGCAGGGGCTCCGGGCAGCTGGCTGCGCTTCCATTTTGGCTTGTTTGGCAGCATTCGGGCAAATGAGCTCTCAAGAGCAAACAAAGCCAATAAGAGGGGAGACTGGAAAGACCCTGTACCCAGGTATTTGGTGGATTCCTGAAACTCTGCCCTCTTCCCACCTGTCTACTGTCTCAAACTAAATTTGTGTGGGAATGCTCTTAGTCCTGTCTTTTTTCTTTTTTCACCCTGATAATTCTTAAGATAAGTAGGCATGAGAGACGGCATGGGGTGTGTTCAACCAGGGAATCCACATAAAATCATAGAATGGTTTGGATTGGAAGGGATCTTAAAGATCTAACCCCCCTGCCATGGGCAGGGACACCTTCCATGAGGCCAGGTTGCTCGAAACCTCACCCAGCCTGGCCTTGAACACTCTCAGGGGTGGGGCATCCATGGGTAATCTGTTCCTCTCCCTCACCACCCTCACAGTAAAGAACTTCTTCCTAGTGTCCAATCTACATCTACCCTCCTTCAGTTTGAAAACGTTACCTTGTCCTATCGTTACATTCCCTGATCCAGAGTCCCTCCCCATCCTTCCTGTAGGCCCCCTTTAGGGACTGGAAGGGGCTGGAAGGTCCTCCTCGGAGCCTTCTCTTCTCCAGGCTGAACACCCTCAACTCTCTCAGCCTGTCCTCATAGCAGAGGTGCTCCATCCCTCTGATCATCTTCGTGGCCTCCTCTGGATCTGTTCCAACAGATCCATGTCCTTCTTGTGCTGAGGGCTCCAGAGCTGGACGCGGTACTCCAGGTGGGGTCTCACCAGAGTGGAGTAGAGGGGTACTCCTGTGTTGTAGGTGTCTTACAGGTCTCCCAACAGCATCAGTGGGTCATGGTTTTCCTTGGACATACCTTATCTTAGAACTGCATGTTCTTCTACCCTTGGAAACTGGGTTTTCTACCCTTTGTTGACTTCTGCCTTCTCCTGGCCACATCCTCTCTAATGCTTTCCTCCTTCTGCTGTCTGTTTGTCTCATCTCCTTTTTTTTTTTATGCAATCCGAGAATTAAGCAATCATACTCTGTGGGATGTGTGTCGCCTGCCAGCCTGGGGATCGTAGTATCAGCACGGTTAAGATTTTTATTGAAAGAGAGAACTTGTAGGATGCTAGATTGAATCATGCCCTGAAAATGCCAGTTTCTCCAAATTACATGTTAAAAAAAAACCCACAACGAAACAAACAAAAAACAAACCACCCAACCACCCCCACCTTGGGTAAATAGCATACTTCTAGGACAGCTGGAATCACTGTTGGAGTGATGCTGTTAAAGGCAGCAGTGTGTTGAAAACACAGGCTACACTCTGCGTCCTAAGTCCCACTGGAGTGTATTGAACAAGGAAAGGGTAAATACTGGAAGACAGCGTGGACTCTGCTCTTGTGAGCTGTTTAACCCGAGTGGTTAATGATGTACAAGGTGGGTCTCTGGCCCCTGTGTATGTAGGGACACGCTCCCTGCTCCCGCATCCTGCAATCTTTTGAAGGATTACTTTATTTCTACACAAACAATTTTGGACACTGTCAGTTTCGTGTGCTACTTTGAGCATCGGTTTCCCTGACTGTGGACCCTACCGCTAAGATGCTGATGCAGCTCCCTGTCTGCTGCTGTCTCTTGGTTAGGGACCGCAGGGCAGCAGAAGGAACAATTGTCCACAAGTCATGTGGGTTCACAACCAAGTTTCTTGGCTGAAATCATTAAAGATGCTGTAAGATGGTGGTCCGGTGTGTTGGAGTGCCTGCTGTGACCCTGCGCACACAAGAATGTGCAGGAAAGGAGTAGCTGACCCTGGGGCACAGGCTTGGGGGGCTGGTACTTTGAGATGTCTCCCCGGCTCTTGTGAGAATGAGTAGGCACATGTGAGGGCTGATGCATCACTGTGTGCTTCTCCCTAAGTTTATGTCATGTTCAGGCTCCTTTCTCACCTTCCAGTAGCTTTCCATCCCATTGCTCTGCTGTTGTCTTTCTGCTCTTTCTGTGCATGTTTCTTAGAATCATAGAATTGCCCATGTTGGAAAGGACTTTTCAGATTGAGTCCAACCATCAATCTAATTCTGACAAAACCACCACTAACCCATGTCCCTCGGCATCATGTCTGCCCGGCTTTTGAATACCTCCAGGGATGGTGACTCCACCACTTCCCTGGGCAGCCTGTTCCAGTGCTTGATAACCCTTTCAGTGAAGAAATTTTTCCTAATATTCATCCTAAACCTCCCCTGGCATAACTTCAGCCAGAGCAGAGTCTCACAAATGCTTTCTGACAAGAGACTTCAACTCTGCTTTTCCCAGGTTGGTTCTGCACTTTGAGAGTGGAGGCTTCCTTGCTTTCTACAACTGCCGAATGCACTGGTGCTCTTCTCCAAGGGCTGATCCTGCTTCCGACATCCTGTCTGTGGAGTTCCACCGTGGCCGGGCGCTGGATGCCCTCCGCTCACCCGATCCCATCTGCTACACCCTCTTAGACCAAAGATATTTTTCAGGGCTGGGTGAGTTCAGGGCATAGTGGGCAGAGGAAGAAATGGAGGAAACTGGGTGGGATGTCTACAGATTCAGAGCTGCGGGTCTGAACCTTTTACTCCTTGCCCCTATGGCTTCTGGTTGATCTAGCTGGGGGTTTGTGGACATCTTGCTGAAGACAAGGCTTGCAGTCTGTAGCCACAGGCTTCAGATGCTTGAGTGTGCTGTGTGAGCACAGTCTTAGTGTGGGTGACTATGGATTGGCTTGTACTTGTGGAAGAGAGGAAGGTTTGCTTCAAGGGTAGTGGGAAGAGAATATCTTCCAGTCCAATCCCAGCTGTAAGTCTAGTCCTTGCATGCCACCCCTGATATGGGGAATGGCGTTGCTAGCTGTCATCAGAGGCAAAAGTCACCATGATTGGAGCCATAGGTCTGCATCTGACAAGAAATATCCTTATTTTCTCCTTATTTCTGACCCTTTCCAGGGAACATCATTAAGAATGAGATCTTGTACCTGGCCAAGATCCACCCGTTGACACAAGGCTCCCTCTTGGCTCTCTCGGATCTGGAGCATCTGCTTGACTGTGCGGTTCAGTTCAGCTCTGACTGGCTGTGCAGCAAGCTGTGTGGCAAAGGGCTGCACCCGCAGATCTACCAGAAGGAGCAGTGTCCCCTCGGGCATGCAGTGACGAAGGGAACCCTTGGACCCCCAGGTGGCTTTAAGAGACTTACGTGGTGGTGTCCTCAGTGCCAGCCTGAGGTGCTGCCAGGGGATGAGGATCCTTCCCCAGTCACCAAGTGACCTGGCTTTCTGTGTCCCTCCTTTCCTGGAGGGTGTCTAGGTGGTCTCTGAACCAGGCTTTCAGTTGTCCCGAGAAGGTCTTAATGGTTTCTTTGAGGCTGTTGAACCTGTTCCTTAGGGACAGTGAGTTGGCGGAGTTAAGTGCTTAGCAGAGGTTACAGGAGTCGCTGCAGTGCTGTGTGCCTCTGGATGCAAAAAGGAAAATGGTTGTCCACAACTAACATCTATCTTTTTCTCTTTTTTCTTTTTTTTTTTGTGGTCACAGTGAAAAAACAGTGTAAATAGTTTGGACAGTTCTGACGTTTATCGACCCCTGTGTTCAGACTACAGTGAGTGGAAAGCATAAGGTATTGAACAGGTGATTACTGTGGTCTGAAGTGACCTTACCCCTTGACTTTAGTATGGGTGCAATAGCTTATGGTGGAGTTAGCTGAAAAGAATATATCCCTCTGCCGAAACAGCTTCATTAATTCCATATTGGATAATCCTTCCTCTGCTTGTAGCCGAGTACCTGTGCGCTGCGATTAGGTGTGGTTAAAAGTGAGCGGCTGTTGCCTCTGTCAGCTCTTACGGGAACGGCTGCCTCCTCCCAAGGGCTGAAAATAAACCTCAGCAGTGCTCGGTGGAGCTCATCTCTGCCTGCCTGGCATGGGGTCTGCCCCCACAGGTTGGATTTTTGTGGTGAACTGCCAATTCCAGATCTCCATGTAAAAAAAAAAAAAAAAAAAAAAAATTAAAAATATATTTTCTGCTTAACAGATTATAGGGGTGGCCACTAAGGGATGGGGGCCAGGGGGGGTGGAAGACTGTGAGGCTCAGTCAAGTCACTAGTTACACCTGGGATCACAAGCCTGACAGATCTGGGGTGGGTCTAACAATGTTTGTGAGGGGGGTCGCATTAAAATTCATGATCTGCAAGGTAACTTGAAAGCAGAAAGGTTTGGGAATAGAGATGACATAGTCCCTCCTTTGTTGAGCTGTGTGTCTCTATGCAGTAGGAAGAAGCTGTCACTGTCCTCTCTGGATCTTGGTTCATTTTAATAATAGATTGCTGACTTGAGTGAAAAATAAAAACTGGGGTTAGAACTGGTGATGTTCAGTGTGTCTCTTCTGGTAGTTTCTTGGTCAAAAACTGAGGTGTACAGGGAAGCTCCTGTGTTTGGTGCTGTCCTTTAGAGGATGGTTACCAGCAGCTTTCCTCCGCTGCATATTGGTGGCTCAGCAGGAGAACTCACTTCATGGGAACTGAATTTAAAGGTGGACTGCAAATCAACAGGGAACACTGGAGCTAAAGACATCAGGGATAGGCTGCTTCCCAAACAGGACCTGCACAGCCTCTCCCCTGTGAACTGCGATGCCCTTCAGTTGGTTGCAGGTTATGGGATTCCTGAATAATCCAATTAGTGGGGTTACGGTGGTGGAGAAGGTGCAACGGAGATGCTGGGAGGGCTGGAGCCCCTCTGCTGTGAGGACAGGCTGGGAGAGCTGGGGGGGTTCAGCCTGGAGAAGAGAAGACTCCGGGGAGACCTTCCAGTCCCTCAAGGGGCTCCAGGAAAGCTGGGGAGGGACTCTGGATCGGGGAGGGGAGCCATAGGGTGGGGGGGAAGGGTTTTAAACTGAAAGAGGGGAGATTTAGATGAGATCTGAGCAAGAAATTCTTTGCTGTGAGGGTGGTGAGCCCCTGGCCCAGGTGGCCCAGAGAAGCTGTGGCTGCCCCATCCCTGGAGGGGTTCAAGGCCAGGTTGGACGGGGCTTGGAGCAGCCTTGTCTGGTGGGAGGTGTCCCTGCCCAGGGCAGGGGGTTGGAACTGGATGGTCTTTAAGGTCCCTTCTAACCCAAACAGTTCTATGGGTCCTGTCAGTGAAGGCCTGGCAATGAAACATGCTATTTTCAGTGCTGTTTTAAAACAAACAATCAAAAAAAAAAAAAAACCACACAGAAAAGACCCCCAAAACCTTAACCCTGAAAGTGCAGCCGGGTGTCTGACAGGTAGAGCTGGCCCGGGGAGGTCTCTCAGCAGGCCGGGATGATCCCGCTGAGCAAAGGGTGGCTCCGGAGGCGACAGTGCCACCGGCGCCAGGGACAGACGGTGACACAAAACAGCTTAAAAACCGGTCTCGGACCTGAAGCGGGGCGAGAACGGGGCTGTGGCCGCGGGGAAGGGTGGTGCGCCCTCCCCGGACCCCCGCGCCTGAGGGCAGTGGGGCTCCATGGAGGCGAGGCCACGCGTGGGCCGCCCGCTTCCTCCTCCCGCCGGCGTGTGGCGACGGGCGCTGCCGCCCAATCAGCGCCGGCTCCCGGCCGTCACACCAGTCCCGCCGCCTTCTCATTGGCCGGCGTTCCCCTGGTGCGAGTGCCCCTCGGCCAATAAGCGACCCGGCCACCTCACCGAGCGATGGGGCGAGCCAGCTGATTGGTGGAGGGGCGGGGCAGAGGCGGCCCCGCCCCGACTCCGGTTAAGCGGCGGGCGGGGGCCGGCGGCGGTGGCGGCGGCAGCAGAAGAAGGGGGGGAATGAGCGCGGCCCCCATGGAGCTGTTGAGGAAATGGCTGGGCCACCCCGAGGACATCTACAACCTGCTGCGCTTCAAGATGGGCGGCTACCGGGCCGTCATGCCGCGGATCGACCCGGTGAGCGGGGCGGGAGGTGATGGCGGGGGGAGGGAGGGATGCGCTGCGCTGTCGCCGGTGCCCGGTGCGGGGGGGGGGGGGGGGAAGATGCTGCGGAGATGTGGGGGCCGGGAGGAGGAGGAGGAGGGGGATGGGGCTGGCATCTACCTGCGCGGCTGCGGCGTTGCCATGGGTGAGCGTTGCACCGGCGTTACCGGTGGGCGGCACCGGCTGCGGGCACCTCGGGCATTCATTGCAGAGGGTCCGACCTTACCGTGCATTGCCCGGGGCCGGTACCCTGCGTGCGTCTCACCGTCTCTGAGCGATGCGCGGGTCCCGGTGCTTTGCACTGGCTTTATGCTTCCCGTGCATTGCACCGTCTCCGAGTGATGCACGGTTCCCGGTGCTTCCCGGGCATTGCACGGCTCCGGTGCTTTGCACCGGCTTCGTGCTTCCTGTGCGTTGCCCGAAGCCGGTACCCTGCGTGCATCGCACCGGCTCTGAGTGATGCACGGCACCGGTCCCCGTGCATCGCACCGGTGAGGCCTTTCCGTGCATCACACAGCTCTGGGAATCACACGGTTCCGGTGCTTTGCACCGGCTTCATGCTTTCCGTGCATTGCCCGGGGCCGGTACCCTGCCTGCATCGCACCGGCTCCGACTGATGCCCGGTACCGGCGCTTCCCGGGCATCAGACGGCCGGGGCGGGGCGGGGGGGTGGGGGGTTGCACCGGCTTTATGCTGCCCGTGCATCGCACCGGTGAGGCCTTTCCGTGTACGGCTCCGACCCCGGTGCTTCCAGTGCACGGCACCGGCTCCGAGCATCGCACAGACGGGGGGTTTGCACCGGCTTTGTGTTTTCCGTGCATTGCACCGGCCCCGGGCATGGTACGGCCCCGCTGCTTTGCACCGGCTTTATGCTGCCCGGACATCGCACCGGTTCCGAGTGATGCACGGCCCCGGTCCTTTCCAGACGTGGCACGGCCCCGGTGCTTTCCGGGCATCGCAATGGCACCGGGCATTGCACGGCCCCGGTGTTTTGTTCCGGCTTTATGCTGTCCGGGCATGGCACCGGTGAGACCTTTCCGTGCATGGCACCGGGCTCCGGGCATCGCACGGTTCCGGTCCTTTCCGTGCACGGCACTGGCTCCGAGTGATGTACGGTCCCGGTGCTTTCCGTGCACGGCACCGGCCCCGGGCATCGCACGGCCCCGGTGCTTTCCGTGCATCGCACCGGCCCCGGCCCCCGCACGGCCCCGGTGCTCTGCATGTATCGCACCGGTCCCCGTCCCCGCACGGCCCCGGCGTTTCCCATACACGGCCCCGGTCCGGCAGGGCGGCGGTGCCCCGGCGGCGCGGCGCGGGTTAAGGGGGCGGGCGGCCCGTGGGGGCGGAGCAGCCGCAGCCCCCCGCCGCCGCCGCCGCCGCCGCGCCCCATGGCGGCCAGCACCAAAGCCGTGTCCCTCTTCAAGCGGACCCTGGCTCTGTCCCCGCCGCGGGGTCCCCCCCGGGCGCTGGGGCGGCTGCGGGGCGGCGGGGGGAGGGTGCAGCAGCAGCGGGGGGGGGTGGCCGCCGCCGCCCCCCCGGCCCCGCCGCCGGCCGCCCCCCGCCTCCAACCGCCCCCCCGCCCCCCGCTCTGCCCGCAGGACTCGCTGGGACGCGGCCTCCGGACCTGCTACCGCTACCTCAACCAGACCAGCCGCAGCTTCGCCGCCGTTATCCAGGCCCTGGACGGAGAGCTGCGGTGAGCTTGGCGGGGGGGGGACGGCCGGGGGGCTGGGGGTGGCGGGGGCAAGGTCTCCCCCAACGCTGGGGCTCCCCGGGAGGTGGCGGGGGCAATGGCCCGCTGGCATCGGGGGTACCCTGGAGGTGGTGGGTGCAATGTCTCCCCAATGCTGGGGTTCCTCGGGAGGGGGTGGGTGTAGTGCTCCGCCCCGAGGTCTGGGGTCCCCATGAGGTGGTGGGTGCAGTGACCCCCTGACATTGGGGATCCCCAGGAGGTGGTGGGTGTAGTTCCCCCCGCCCCCGACACCAGGGGTCCTTGGGGGTGGTGGGACAATGTCTTACCAACGTTCGGGCTCCCGGGGAGATGGTGGGTGCAGTGCCCCCCTGGCAGTGGGGGTCCCCTGGACGTGGTGGGTGCAGTGCCCTCCTCCGACACCTCGGGGCTCTTTGGGAGATGGTGGGTACAACGGTCACTGATGCCAGACCCCCCCTGGAGGTGGTGGGTGCAATGCCCCCCTGACACTGGGGCGCCTTGGGAGGTGGTGGGTGCAATTCCCCCCCACCCCTGCACTGGGATTCTCCAGGAGGTGGTGGGTGCAATGGTCTCCCCTCCTGACACCGGGGCTCCTTGGGAGGTGGTGCGTGCAACGTCCCCCTCACAGTGGTGCTCTTCAGGAGATGGTGGATGCAATGCTCCCCCGCCAAGGCCGGGGGTCCTCGGGAGGTGGTGGGTGCAATGGCCCCCTGACACCGGTAGTCCTCAGGAGATGGTGGGTGCAATGCTCGGCCCCCCCCAAAGCTGAGGGTCCTCGGGAGGTGGTGGGTGCAATGCCTCCCCTACCCTGGGCTGAGCCATCTGGGAGGTGGTAGGTACGATGCCCCCCACCCCATCATTGGGGCTCCTGGGGAGGTGCTCCATGCAATGCCCCCAAAATGCCATATTTCCTTAGCTGAGCTGCTGGGAAATGCTCCCTCTTCCCGCCTCCCCCCGCTGTGCAGCAGATCACCGGTGGGCTGGGCTGGGCTGGCTGGTTTGCCTGGACGTGAGGATTTTCACGTCGGAGCTGGCTGGATGTGACGCATCCACCCTTCAACTCCTTGGCCAGCAGATGCTTAAACGTGGCGCCTGGCCATGTGCTGTTTGTGACACCCTGGGAATGTGTCCTGGCAGTGCCAAGGGCTGGTACTGGCCTTCAGCAAGCGAAATCCCAGGGCTGACCGAGGGTCTGCACCCAGCCTGGAAGGTACTTTTGGAAGCAGCTGCCTTAAAACCTAGGAAATCATGGGAGGGGGATTGCCGGACGCTCATTTTTTTTTTTGCTGTACAAATTTTGCTGACCCGGGCAAAGTTTCAGATGGTGATAGATGCAAAGCTCAGCTGGCCTGCTGCCTCGTGCATGTATATATTATATATTTCTATATTATATTCATATAGAAATAACTGATTTCAGCACGTAGGTCTCTCTCCAGTTAATCCCAAGCTGGGCTAATTGTCAAAATTAAGGGTTGTTCCTATAAATTCCACCAAACGCTTCTAATGCTGTGGTTGCCGGCGCTGGCCTGAACACTGGGTTTTCTGTTGGGTTTCTGAGCCCCAGTTTGGCATTTTGGATGGTGCCCCGTTGCCGTCATCTGGCGTTTATGAAATGATGTCTGCAGCCGGTTTTACAGGAAAGGCAAAAAAAATCCAGCGGTTTGGCCGGGGTTGCGTGGAAAGGTACGAGCGGGGCCAAGAATAAATTATTTTTTTCCACGCTTGGTGTATTAGCTAAAAAAAAAGCGGCCAATCAATAAAACACCTTGAAAGCTTTTAGCAGTGCCTGCATGCCCTGTGCTGGCTTTGATCGTCCTGCGGTTATCTTTTTTTTTTTTGTCTGCCTTTTCTGTTCTTTAATCCTCTCAGCCATTGCAGTTTGCTGGGATCGGGGAAGGCTCCCTACCCTCAGGGCACAGAAACTTGTGCCTGGCATCCTAAAAATGCTGTTGCCGGATTTTTGCGACCTGGGGCCGCCCAGGGATTGTGGCTGAATTACAGCCGGCTCGTTGCAAATCAGAAGAAATTAATTTTCAAAGCCCAGTTGCTCCGCTGAAGAGTTTTGGGACAAAAGAGGGAAATGGCAAATAGGCAGAATATAGGAGTAGGCGGAGCAGCAAGCTTAGCGAAGGAATTAATTTTGCCGGATCGCGTCAAAGAAGTGTTTTCATTGATGTTAACCCCATTAAGGGGTTAAACTGAACCTCGGTGATTATGGACTGCTCAATATTTGCCTCTTCTTGCTGGTTGAAGGAGCTGCTGGTGTAGGATTCAAGCCCAGGTTCTGCTCTGGAGCGTCGTCTCCTACACCAGAGCCCGGTCCCCCCCTCTTTGCCACTTCTTTGGAGTGAAAATCTCCTTGTTTGAAGGCTGGGGAAGCATGAAGCTCTTGCTGCCTGGTTCGCATCCCTGCTCCTGGGAGAGTTTCCATGTATCCCCCCAAGGACTGCTGGAAGATGGATGAGCATTGGGAGCGATGCTCCCCAGGCTGGCACACAGGGAGTTGAGCTAAAATGTTTGCTTTCTTCCTGCTTTATTTTTTTTGGACCCGTAAACCGTGTGTTTTGCTGGCCAGGGCCCCGTCTCGCCCATTGCTCCATGGTCAGGGCGTTTCCTTGGAAGGTGGGAGGCTCCAAACTGCAGCTTCGTTGGCAGCTGAGCCAACATCATAACTCTTTGGTGGTGGAGTTAGGAGCCAACATCGTAACTCCTGTCCTGGTGGTGGAGAGAAGAGGGATGCTCCTGCCGCAGGACCCCATGGTCCTGCTTGTCCCTAGGACCCTTTAGGATCAGTTCCTGTGGGTTCAGCTGTTTGGTGGAGAGGACCAGCCTTGTGCATGTGGTGGCAAGGAGAAAGGAGACCTCCTCACCTGGGAAGCGTGGAGCTGTGCCTAGGACAGGGCTGGAGCTTGAGCCCTGAGATGAAACCGGGCTTAGAATCATAGAATGGTTTAGATTGGAAAGGACCTTAAAGATCATCTAGTTCCAACCCCCTGCCCTGGGCAGGGACACCTCCCACTAGACCAGGTTGCTCAAAACCCCGTCCAGCCTGGCCTTGAACACCTCCAGGGATGGGGGCTTGTTCTTTGGAAGTGGATGCTTCCAGTTGTGCGAAGGGGAGGTAATGCCAGAGTGTCCTTCTCCTGGCAATGTCACGCGTGTTTGTTGGGAAGACTGAGTGGCTTTGGTTGGCCTCTGTCATCCCCATGGATCTCAGGTTGGAGCCCAGCTGGGACCATGGTGTCTGGGAACCCTGCAGAGAAATGTGGAGCTACAGGCAGACCATGCGCACTGTGTAATGTTTTTATGGTCTTACATTTTGTAGAATTGTGGAATAGCTTGGATTGGAAGGCACCTTTAAAGGCCATCTAGGTCAACCCCCCTGCCGTGGGCAGGGACATCTTCAACTAGATCAGGTTGCTCAAAGCTCCATCCAACCTGGGCCAGGGTTTTGCCACCCTCAGTATAAAACATTTCTTCTTTTGATTTGCCCAGATAGTCACGGAGCTAAATTCAGTGTGTGATGGGACTTGGGGATGCAATTAAGGCTTGGATGCAGAAAAGGGGTTAAATAAGTGTTTTAAGCTGGAGTTATTGCTAGCTCTTCTCTTGGCGTGGTGTAGATGTGAGAGGAGCTCCTGGGATGGCATTTCAGATGGTGTTTCAGCTTCTTCTCCGCCTTTCTTGGTTGCTGCCGGAGGAGGTCCTTGCTGAAAGTGGTTGGGAGTCCTGAGCGCTTGCATCCTGTGGGATGAACGTTCGCAGCCCGGTTGAAACGGGAAAACTCAGCCATGCAAAGGAACGGGAGGACACGAGCGAGATGCTCATGAGCCCTCGGATGCGTGCTCATATGTTAAATACCCTTCAATTAAGGAAAAAAATGCCAGATTTAACAGTATTGGCTGTAAGAGCCAGTCAGTTTTCCCTGGCTGCTTAATCACCACTCGCGCGTTGTCATCCCAGGAGAGCCACGCTTCCGCCTAGTAATTAGCATTGAAGCAGTCCGAGCTAGTTTCCCATTTGTTAAACAATTAATAAACGCGTCATCTCCTTGAAGTATCGCTGTGCTCATTTAGAGCTAGGGGATTATTTTCTCTAAATCCTGCACTCGGAGCTGGTATTTCTCGCCGTCGGGACTTTATTTTTTGCATCAGCTGTGAAAACGTGGAGCCTGGATTGGGGAAAGTGGTTTTCCAGCAGCTTTCTGCTGGGGCGCTGGGACATGTGGGCTGTGACACGTCTTGTGCATGGAGATACCAAATCCAGGGTGTTTTGGCTCTATTTTCCAGTCCTGACATTCCAGTTACACAGTAAGGGACCCCTTTATTACCTTCCCTCCCCCCCAAAACAGGCTAAAAGGGTGCTGGGTGCAGAGAAGGGGAAGTAATAGGAAAAATCCACCTGCTTTTTTTCCCCCCTTCTTTATTTTCCATTTGCTTTTTCCAGGAGCAGACCTTGGGCTCTGTCCTCCCGGGTCCTAGTGAGTGTTGGTCGAGAACCTGGGGTCTTGCCTGCAGGGTTGGCTCTTTCCTGCAGGACTGGACCTCGCGGTGCCCTGCCCTGCCCAAGGGAGACTTCACAGGCCCATCCCTTCCCTGATAGACATCTTAGAAAGCCAAAACCCACGCCGTAGTTCTCTGCATGAAGGGGAAAAAGCTGGGTTTCCTGACCCAACTCAGGCGTTCTGCAGCTTTCGTGGTGATCAGCCCATGGGGCGTTTGTGCGGAGGCACCTCTGCTGCTCAGAGTTGGGGTTCAATGAGATGATGATCAAGGTACTGGGAAGCACTGCTGGTGGGGCTTTCCATCCCTAACCTGCTCCTGTGACCCTGGGATTTGAGGAGCACGTTTCTAATGCGTTTATTTTACGTTCCTGCACTGCAGGGGACAGCCACTGTCCCCAGATGATGGCTGAGGAAGCTGGTACCTTGGATCTCGTTGAAGATGTCCCTGCTCGTTGTAGGGGAGTTGGACTATAGCTGACCTTTAACGGTTCCTTCCAACCCAAACCATTCTATGGTTTGATGGAGGAGGGATTGGACGTGGGCATCCCTTGACCAAAACTGGTTTCCAGGCTTTAGGAGACACTGGGATCTTCCAAAAGCATCAACAGCCTGGTGGTGCCAGCGTGTGTCATGTAGAGCTGGAATCGGCTCTGCTGAAGGCTGTGTGGTTAATCGAAGCTGTTTGTCCCACCTAACGAGCAATCCCAAGTAAGGGATGATTGTTTTTTTCTCTCCCCCCCAGACACGCCGTCTGCATATTCTACCTAGTTCTCCGTGCCCTGGACACTATAGAGGATGACATGTCCATCAGCTTAGATGTGAAGGTCCCGATGCTGCACGAGTTTCACTCCTATCTCTATCAACCCGAGTGGAAATACATGGAGAGCAAGGAGAAGGACCGGCAGGTGCTCGAAGACTTCCCAACGGTAAGGGACCCACCTCCTTGCTTCAGCCGCCTTGTGTCACCTTTCTGTGGATGGTTGTCCCTCCACGTTACGCCTGTCTGTGTCTGCTGAGCTTGTTCGGTCCCTGGCGAGCCCGTAGCATTTTGGAAGAGCTACATCACGTGCACGTGGGGCTGGATGCAGAGCTGGTGTGGGAAACCCAAACATTGTGCAACTCCCTACACGAGCCAGAGGTAACCCGCGCCAGCTCTAAAAAAGTGGCTTTTTGCCTCCCCCGTTGGAAGAGCAACTGACTGTCTCCTTGTGGAGAGCGACTGGGATTTGTTGCCCAACTCTGTATTGCCTGGGTTGGGTGTCCTGTGACCCCTGACAGATACGGAGAAGAGGAAAGCTGGGCTGGCGTCTGGCTTATGGATGGCCCAGCGTTTGCAACAGTCCTTAGGGATCTGCTCTGGAGCTACAGGAGTCTGTTTGCAGATATTTGATATACATACTAGATAAAAAGCACCCTCACTCTTAGGAACAATATTGTCCAAAGTCTTGTTGCTCTAAGGATCCTTCTAAAAGGAAGCCGTAGGGAGTCTCCACTCGCAAGCTAAATCAGTGTTGGAGCCTGTTCTCTGACCTAGAGGCAGATTGAGAATGTCTGGCCGTGTCTAAGCCATTAAGCTCTCTCAGCATCCAGAACAGCGTGGTTGCATCCCAGACTGTCCTTAAGAGAAGCGGTTTCTGGTCCACGCTACTTCCCAAGCTCTGCCTGGGGATTACTTGGGGATTACTTGGGGGTGTGTAGCCTGGAGAAGAGAAGGCTCCAGGGAGACCTTAGAGCCCCTTCCAGTCCCTCAAGGGGCTCCAGGAAAGCTGGGGAGGGACTCTGGATCAGGGAGGGGAGCCATGGGACGAGGGGGAACGGTTTTAAACTGAAAGAGGGGAGACTTAGATGAGATCTCAGGAAGAAATTCTTGACTGTGAGGGTGGTGAGCCCCTGGCCCAGGTTGCCCAGAGAAGCTGCAGCTGCCCCATCCCTGGAGGGGTTCAAGGCCAGGTTGGACAGGGCTTGGAGCAACCTGGTCTGGTGGGAGGTGTCCCTGCCCAGGGCGGGGAGGTGGAATGAGATGATCTTTGAGGTCCCTTCCAACCCAAACCATTCTGTGATTCTATGATTTTAATAATACCTAGTAGAGGTGTACTCGCAGGTCGTGCTTCTCTGTGTAGTGGAGTCAAGCCTTTGAGACAGAAGGAGGGTCGATACGCTTATTTTACAGACAGACTGAGACACAGGGCGAGGAGGAGAGCCTGGATCTGCGGTGGTGTTCATGTCCGAGCTGTAGTCATTCAGGCTGTTGTCCTTACCAGACGCACACCTTGGGCTGGCTGTAGTTACCCACGGGTGGAGAAGAGCACTCAGCACAATAGGGGAGGATGTTCTTTGCAGTGCGAGAGCGACTGAGTCATTGAATCATGTTATTGGAGATGCAGAAGAAGGATTTTGTGCTTTCTCCATTGCTTGATGCTTTTCCAGTTGTGCAAAATGTGCCTTATGGAGCCAGAGCTGGAGAGGGTTCAGGAGAACGGAGCAGCAGAAACCTCCCCTGTCTCTCCCCACGGTTGGCGGGGTGGGATGCTCTCACAAATTACAAAAAAAAAAACCCAACTGTGTGCACCAAGGGTAGCTAGTTTTGTCCTGCAACTCCCAGATGATACTAGTCGAAGGCCACAGAGCCTTCCTGAAGATATTGCTGTCTGATCTACCGCCAGAGACGGTTCCGTTCAGACTGAGAACAGACTGAGCCTGTGCTTTAAGGGCCTTGAAACAGCTCCGTTTGTGGGAGTTGTCCTCCATCTCCAGCCAGGGCGGGATAGGCGCCTGGTAAACAGTCTTTTTCTGATTTCTTAATAAACGTTGAGCTCTGCTGGTTTTTTCCTAAAACTGTCTTTCCCCCCCCACCCCTCCTCGCGGCGGTTTGTGCTGCCAGATCTCCATGGAGTTCAGGAACTTGTCAAAGGTTTACCAGGAGGTGATTTCAGATATTTGCCACAAGATGGGCGTCGGGATGGCGGAGTTCTTGGAGAAGAAGGTTGACTCTCAGCACGAGTGGGATAAGGTAAGTCAGCCTGGACAGAGGACCGGACCAAACATGAGTAGGGTCCACCTTGTCTCTGGGGGAAGATGAGACAGAACATCCCTGTGGGAAGAGGGCTCAGATGTTTGAGGGAGGCAGTGTGGGCTTGGGAAGGCTTTGAGAGACTGCTGGTCCTGTGGGTGGCAGCAGGGTGGCGTGGATTGTTGATGTCACCCACCAGCACGTGTTTTGGGTAACCCATCATATCAGCTGTTCCCCTGTGGGCGGTTCATTCAGCTGCTGGAGGCAGAGTGGCACCTTGGTGGGACATCCTTGGTGAGGTGTTTGCTGGGCATGGCAAAGCTGAGACGTCCCAGGGAGGGCTGTGAGAACTTGCAGAAAACGTACTGTCAATTAATTCCGAGCATCGTTTTCGTAAAACTCACTGTGGGAAACAGGGAGTTCTTTCTGACTCTTCCTTTTATCCTGTTTGGTTTTTTTTTCCTGCACCTTCCTGTCTTGGTGCTTCACAGTATTGTCACTACGTTGCTGGGCTGGTGGGGATCGGCCTTTCCCGTCTCTTCTCTGCATCAGAGCTAGAAGATCCTATCGTCGGGCAGGACACAGAGCTGGCCAACTCCATGGGCCTCTTCCTGCAGAAAACCAACATCATCCGTGACTATCTGGAGGACCAGCTGGAGGGAAGGGAGTTTTGGCCCAGAGAGGTGAGGAAAGGAAAATTCTTTATTAGGAAGAAATTCTTTGCTGTGAGGGCGGTGAGCCCCTGGCCCAGGTTGCCCAGAGAAGCTGTGGCTGCCCCATCCCTGGAGGGGTTCAAGGCCAGGTTGGACGGGGTTTGGAGCAGCCTGGTCTGGTGGGAGGTGTCCCTGCCCAGGGCAGGGGGTTGGAACTAGATGATCTTGAAGGTCCCTTCCAAACCATTCTGTGATTCTATGAAAACATTGCCTTTGGCTGAGCGTTTCTGCTGTGCCTCTTTGGGAGATGCGCTCAGGCTGAAGGTACTGTTGTTGCTGCTCTGATACAGTGAGTTGCATCCTCTCATTAGAAGCGTTCCTGCTGGAACTTCCTTTGAAATTCCCAAAGACAAGGTTTTCCCCACCGTTTGTTGGTGTCTCTTGATAGTCTTTCATACTTCTGTCCAAGACCTGTAACGGATAGAGCCAACTCTCCATGCTTCCCAGGACACGTGTCTCGGGAATGCATTACAGGGTGCGTAGTGGAAGGTGCACAGCTAAAATTGCAGTGTCTCTGATGTCCCTTTAAATCAAAGTTAACAGGTGACACTTGATGGTCTGCTTTAATTTTTTTAGGACCCTACAGTGAAGCTGTGCTGCATCAGATCGCTACTGTTGGTTGTACATCTTCTTGATAATAGTTCTTCTAATGATGGCTGGGTGACAAGTTCCATATCTATCTACAGATGTGGGGATGAAGTGATAACTCCCCACACTGCCAAGAACTTGTTGGGCCAATTTTTCCCCTCTCTGTTATGTTGGTTCTAGGAATGAGGGAGGATAAGGCTTGGTGAGATCTCAAGAGGGTACTTAGTCCGTTCCCAAAGGCAGGACCAGCTCTGCCTGAGCCTGACAGACGCTTGTCCGCCCTTCTTCAGGCCCTCCAAGAATTTTTCTCCCCCTTTTCCATGTGGCTCACCTGTCTCATAGAGCATTTCTTGATGTCAGCCTGATGTGTGAGGCATCTTTTCCTTGCCCTGCCTAGAGAAGATGGGCAGATGAGTTGCATCCTCCTTCTTTGCAATCCCTTTGGATACGCAAAGGCTGCTATTGTGTCCTTGCAACTTGCCCACCCTTCTTTCCTTTAGCCTAGCAAGCCCTGCTCCTTCAAGGCTTTCATGGGTCTCTGGTGGTTCTTGTTGCTCTCCCAGACCTCAGACTGTTACTGATGTCTCTCTTATAGCATGAAGGTACCCTCCAACTTGTGAGTCCTTATCTTGATGTTTAGGTTTGGAGCAGATACGCAAAGAAGCTCTCGGATCTTGCCAAACCAGAGAACATCGATATGGCTGTCCAGTGTCTGAATGAGCTCATCACCAACGCCCTCCACCATGTCCCTGATGTCCTCACTTACTTATCCCGCCTGAAAAACCAAAGCGTCTTCAACTTCTGCGCTATCCCCCAGGTGAGTTATTCTTTCGAGTGGTTCTTCATCGTCTGCAGCCCAGCTGATGAGAAGCTGGAGGTGTTGGGGCTTTATATATTGTGTCAATATTAGCCTGTTTTATTCTCCATCTCTTCCTTCTTTCCCGGTACCTGCCATTTCTGCTGGTGGTGAGATTGTGGCTCCACTCCCGAGTGTTTCGCCATCGATTTCACTTGGGCCAGGGTTACTCCCTTGGCAAGCTCCTTACAATGCAGTAAGGCCTCTTGGTGTTTCTCCTTAGGTGATGGCTATTGCCACGTTGGCTGCCTGCTATAACAACAAGCAGGTGTTCAGGGGTGTCGTGAAGATCCGGAAGGGACAAGCCGTCACTCTAATGATGGATGCCACAAACATACAAGCTGTCAAAGCCATCATGTACCAGTATGTGGAAGAGGTAGGTTGAGCAGCTTGCTTCGAGTAATTTCTGGCTCATTTCTGGTATGGAATTGGGAAAACCCATGAATCTGTTGATCCTTTCCTTGAGTCTCTTAGTCAGTTCATGGTGGCAGGGCACAGTGACCCTGATATGGTTTTGGCTTGGACCAAACTAGGTGCTTGATGTGTTCCCTTGAACGTACCTTTGGTCTGTGCCTGTGTTGAGAGGCAGAGACCTAGGTCCTGCTGTCCTTCTGGTGGAGAACCGGAGGAGCCAGGTGTCACAGTGTAGGACTTCCCTTGACCTGAGCAGGTCCAGAGGACCTTTCCCGCAACACACTTCAGAACAGGTTGCATCATCTCACCATGGGCTGCTCCACATCACGCAGTCTTGTTTTCACTGTGTCCGTAGTTGCAGCTGGCAGCGTGGTGTGGTGGCTCTTCCCTTGTGCTCCATGGCCAACAGTAAATGAGAGCAGCTCTTCGCGGGTGGTTAAAGCAGTGGGACTCCCAACTTCAGGGTACTGTGGAGGTTAAGAGGAACCTGTGGAGGTTCCTGTGGAGGAACATCTGGTGGATAGATTCATGAAAAAAAACAACACTCCAACCCCAAAAACCAAATCCAGCGAGGGCTGTTAAATAAAAAGACATTACATCTGCACCAGGGAGACCCCAAACCATGCGTGATTACAGGTCCCTTTGAGGGCTGGGCAGCCCTATGGCAAGGGACAGTGACACCTCAGCACCTTATCCCAGAGAAGGGTCTCTGCTTGTGCACGCTTCTGTAAGATTCAAGCAGACAAGTATCTCAAAGACCATCGTGTTTGAAAACCCTAGAGACCATGGGCTTGTCTGATGAAGGTGGCCATTTCCTGGCAGTCACACCAGCTGCTGGTCACACTGGGGGTGTCTTCACTGGTTTGGGGCAGGTTGCAGCACGCCGGCAGCAAGTGAGGATTGTTCGGCAAGAAGCACTGGTCCCAGCAACACCACTTGGGGTTGAGGGATTGTGTCTGGGGCCATGTGGTCCATCTCCCATCATGGGGTGCCCTCAAGAGGCTGCTTGGCTTAATGCACTTCTCAAGGGAAATGGGCCCTGACCCCATCCAGCCATCTCTTGCTCCATGGCAGTCCACCACTGAGGTTGCTCCTGAGGACACGGTGGCCCTAAGGCTTCCTCTTCCATGAAGTGGTCCCATTTGTCTCCTCAACCTTGGGTGGGAACCATAACTCCTCCTTCCTCTTTTCCCAGATCTACCAGAAGATCCCAAGCACGGACCCATCATCCAACAAGACGCAGCAGGTCATCGCCTCTATCCGCGCCATGAGCTTGCCCGGCGGCCCCATGGCATCGCGCCACCACTACTCTCCCATCTACCTGTCATGCGCCATGCTCCTGGCCGCCCTGAGCTGGCAGTACCTGAGCACCATCACCAAGGCCACCGAGGAGTACGTCCAGGCGGGCGAGAACTGATGGGCAGCGGGGATGGCAGGGGGAGAGATGGTTGGCGGATGGGCAGCGGAGGCAGAAGGCTTCCTCGTCCCCTGCCGGTGGGGATGGCCAGGCAGTGGGGTGCCACCGGGCCAGGGACGGTGACGAGGATGGGATGCCGGTGAGCTGCAGCCCCAGGGCGACGGTGTGGCTTTGCTCCTTACCACCCTTGCCATCTGCTTGGATGGTTACGAAAGCTAATCGGAGTCTTACTGTTTGAGGTTGAATATTTTTTTTTCCCCTTCTTTCCTGTTGGACAGTTTACCTGAATATTATTTTTTTTGTTGGTTGGTTTTTTTTTTTTTTCTTTTTTTTTTTTGGTTAGGATGGTTTTCAATAGAAACTCCAGTTGCCTCTTTTCTTGCTTGAGGTTTGAGACACCTTTTCAGCTCAGAGCTGAGCAAAACCTTCTGGGTTTTGCCTCCCTTTCTTAGGCAGCCTCTTCCCCCATTGCCTCCGGTGCCTGCTCCGCACTGGAAGGACACTGCTTCAGCCAGGAGAGGAACACACTTCCTTATCCAGGGAAAAGGCTCTGGCCACCTTCTGGCCCTCAGCCCAGGCTGGTTGACACCCTGCGGCCTGGAAACGGGCAGAGGCCATCTTGAAGTTTCTGTTGTTGTGCTGAAGGAGGCTGCTAGGCTTGAAACAAGCCCTTTTAATGTTAATTAATGGTGGAGGTGGGATGCTCTGTCCACTTCGATGTGCCCCCAGCTGAAAGCCATCTCCTGCAGCTCCCTCCCCTCTGGCAGACGGCACCCTGCACTTGCAAAGCTTTGTGTTTCAGCAGCTGGGGGGGGTGGTTAAAATAGGAAGGGAGCTGCCTGCATGGCTCTGAGCTAATATCCTCCTGCCTGACTCCACTGCTGGGTCCGGGCTCTGCAACCACTTCTTCAGCCCAAGGGGATGGGTGGCTGTGATGGAGCAAGGCAGGGGAGCGAGGGTTTGCACCGTAGGTCCCTCATGGGATGTTTTTTAGGGGACCTTGGTGCATTGGCCACCCTGAAAGGCAGCAGTGACCCCTGCCATGGGCTGGGAAGGCTTGAGGCACCGAGGGGGACCCAGGGCGGGTGTCCCTGTCCCACTTGGCTTTAGCTTGGGATGATGCTTTGGGTTAGACGGGAAGAGACTTCCACTGCTGTTCTGAAACACATCAGGCTGGACTTGCTTCAAGAGGAAACAACATTTTATGGGCAAGTCCTGTTTTCCTAGGGTGGATTTCAGTTTTCAGGTTGCCTACCCACCTCCCCCTCAAATGCTGCTTTGCCTTTGTGAAGGGAAGGGCAGCCTGTGTCCCAGTACGGGACAGAGCTCTCTACTGGGTGCAGTTTGGTGGCCTTTGCAAGGCCAAGCCCCTGCGGCCAGACTGCTGCTCAGAAGGAGGACCCCTACTCCACAGGTACCGATGTAGATAGTTTTAAGCTGTTGTTGAAAAGAAACTTGCGGTAGCTCTCTTTGTGCAGCTTCCTGTCTTGTTAAAATTAAAGTTTTCTTTGGGAAAAAAGATTGTTTGATAATTTCTTTTTTTTAGCTGTCATTTCTTTTACATGCATAATTCTCCATCATGCCACAAGTTACAAGCCCTCAGCTCAGATGAAATGCAGATCATAGAAGGGTTTGGGTTGGAAGGGACCTTAAAGATCATCCAGTTCCAACCCCCTGCCCTGGGCAGGGACACCTCCCACCAGACCAGGTTGCTCCAAGCCCCGTCCAACCTGGCCTTGAACCCCTCCAGGGATGGGGCAGCCACAGCTTCTCTGGGCAACCTGGGCCAGGGGCTCACTATACTCACAGGAAACAATTTCTTCCTGATATGTCATCTAAATCTGCCCTCTTTCAGTTTAAAACTGTTCCCCCCCTATCCCATGGCTCCCCTCCCTGATCCAGAGTCCCTCCCCAGCTTTTCTGGAGCCCCTTTAGGGACTGGCAGGGGCTGGAAGGTCTCCCCGGAGCCTTCTCTTCTCCAGGCTGAGATGCTTCCTTGCTGCCACTCATGGGCACCACAGTAAAGCCTGGTGTTCCAGACCCAAAGGACACATTTTAACCAGGTTGAGGGACAGCTGAGGGTCAGTAAATTAACTTTTAATGGCTGTTGCCCTGCAGGCAGTGGGCACGGTGGCTCAGCCTTGCCCTGAATGCATGGTGTGCCTTGGTGCATCCTCTTCCCTGCCGGTGTGCAGAGCTGCTGGGCCTGGTCCTGGCTGCACTCTGGTCCATGCTGATGCACCTTCTCCATCACCAGGAGTAGGCAATGCCCAGGAGCTCCTCAGGAGTCAGAGCAAGTATGGCCAGAGGACAGGGCTGGAACTGATCACACTTGTGTGAAGACAGAAGGGTCTCCCCCAGCTTCCACAACGCACAGAGCAACAGGAGAATTATTTGAGGTGGTTTGAAGTCAAGCAGAAGCAACCAAGGGCCAGGAGACAAGACACTGGAGAAATCATTTATTGGCACGGTTGTTCCAATCATATACACCACAGCTCTGTCCCACTGGTGTCCCAGTAAGCAGAGGTCAGGGGCTATTGTACAGTGCAAGGGAGAGCCCGCTTCACGCATTTCAGGCCTGTGGCCTCTGCTCAGCGATATAATTTGTGCTTTAAAATTTAAAAAAAAAAAAAAAAGGAGAAGCTCTTTCACTATATTAGTGTTGGCAAATCACATGATTCCTCCTACACAGCTATTACACCTCCCCCCGGTAACAAAAATAAGGTTTTTCTTCTTCCTTAATGCCTGTGGCTCAAAAAAAAAGAAACAACAACCCCAGTTGTGTGCAAGTTAGCGAGATACCTCCAAGCGTTTGCATGAGTTCCTGGCCGCAGCCTCGGGGAACATCCCTCGTCTCCGCTCTGCATCACACCAGCTTTGGACACGGGACCTCGGCCAAGACGTGACCCACCACGCTGCCCAGCCACCCATGATGACAAGCGGTTTGCTCTTCCCTAGCTGCTCGTGGGACATTTGATCAAAAGCTCGTGGAGCTCCAGCCAGGCCCTTCCCAAGGATCAATAACCCCAGACTACAGCAGAAAAAAAAAAAAAAAAAACAAAACAAACCCCAACCAACCAACCCAACAAATCAAAAAAGCTGAGGAACAAGTGGTTTAAAACAGCAGCCCAAGGGATGGAGTGGAGCAAGCGATGCACAAAGGACGTGTCGTAGGCAGGAGGGGCCTTAACGCGGCCCGAGCCAGCCCCACAGCAAGTTCGTCAGTATTTCGTCATGAATAGGTCTAAGTTTAACCAATTGAAGGCACACGCTCACATACCCTGCTTGTTTTGGGTGCCAACAGTCAGACCAACCCCATCAAAGGTGCAGAAATCACATCTGGCCATGGCTTCCCAGCAGGGTCCACCTCTGCTGCCCCACTAAGTCCCTCGTCCCAGCACAAAGCTACTGCTTCCTACCCTCCCAGTTACAGACTGGGCTGGAAGGGGTCCGGGCTAACCCCAAACGCCACGGTGCAAGAGGCCAGGGAGCCCTCCAGCAGTCCTTTGAGCAGGGAACGCCCCATAGCTGCGACCCACCAGGAGCAGAGGGCTTGCGGAGAGCAGTCCCACCTCCAGCTCCACCATACAATTTAAAAAAAAAAAAAAAAAAAAAAAAAAAAAATCAAAAAAAAAAAAAGATAAAAAGCTTTAATAAAGTAACCTCAACTATAGTCTTGTAAAAGGAGGGAGGGAGCTCTGCACCCAACCCGCTATCAGTTAAAAGCATCGGGGACTCAGCATTATTTGTGGTTTGATGAAGAGGGTTACACCCTCTTCCAGTACTGCTCCGGCCTGGGGATGCCAGCCACGATCTCCGACTCGATGCCGCAGTGGTCCTCTCCTCTGAGGATTTTGAAGAAGCCTGGAAGCACACCGAAGAGCAAAACTCAACCTCCCCATCGTGCCAAGAATGGGGAATGGGTTCCCTCTGGCAACCCCCCCACCCCCCGCAGGCAGCATTCCAGGGGTGGCCTCACCGTTGTCTCCCCAGTCGGTGTTCCAGGAGTTGGCGGCCAGCCAGTACGGAGTGCCGTTTTCCACCCCCCAGCCCAGGATCCGGATGGCGTGACCTCCAACCTGCTCGCCGGACACGTGCTGGTAGACCCCTGCAAGGCAACAAGCCAACACGTCAACAGGCGCCGCATCTCCTCCCGCTCCAGACCCCTGCCAGCTTGTGAGACATTCGATATCAAAGCCCAGAGACCAGCTGAGGTGGTTTTTTGGGTTTTTTTTTTTTTTTTTTCCAGTTAAATGGAAACCTGAAGCTCAGTGTAGAGTCTGGAGGAAGGGCTGATGCTAAGCATCAGCTCAGCATGCAGGACACCCAGAGACACTTGGTCCCAAAGGTGGCACATCACAAGCAGTTTGGAACAGGGAATTGGGGTCCACACCAGGAGAACCATCTGCCAGTATTTAACCTAAAATCTTAGCTGTTCTCAGCTGTGATTCTGGGGGGTGCCCACTGGGGCTTCCTCCCTGACCCGGTCCCAAGCACCTATTCCCCTTGCTATAAACCAATGGATATAGGAGATGGTACCTGCCCATGTTCTTGTGACACCGGATACTCAAGTGTGAACTTAAGATCTCCTGATGGGAGACCTTCTCGCTCTCTACAACTCCCTGAAAGGAGGGGGTAGCCGGGGGGGGGGGGTCGGTCTCTTCTCCCAAGGAATAGGCGATGGGACAAGAGGAAACGGCCTCAAGCTGCACCAGGGGAGGTTTAGGTTGGATATTAGGAAAAATTTCTTCACCCAAAGGGTTACCAAGCATTGGAACAGGCTGCCCAGGAAGGTGGTGGAATCACCATCCCTGGAGATATTTAAAAGGCGGGTAGACGTGTTGCTGAGGGACATGCTTTAGTGGTGGTTTTGTCAGAGTTAGGTTGATGGTTGGACTCGATGATCTGAAAGGTCCCTTCCAACCTGGGCAATTCTGTGATTCAGACTTGAGTAGAGGGGCAAGGGCCTCAAAAGACAGACACTATGGATGAAGTAGGGAACAGGGCTCCCTACAGCCTCAGGGCTGGTGCTCACCAGACTTGTACATCAGGAAGTCCTCATAGACAATAAAGGCTCCTTCCACTGGGCCGTTCTTGTAGATCTCAGCCATGATTTCCTTCTCACTGTGAGGAACACCGTAGGACGTGATGCCTAGGGAGGAAAAAAGTCCCACCATCAGTACAGCATTGTCAGACCACACAGGTCTTGGGACAGCTGGACAGTGTCTGCTTGGCGTGGCCCTGCAAGAGGCCTTCTCCACTTAAAGGTTAAACTCAAACCCAGCTGCTCCAGAAGCACTGACAGAGCCAGACGGGGAAAGTGGGCTCCAACCATCCCTCTTCCAGAGGGAAAGCTTTAACCTGAGTCCTATTCTGTACCCGAAGACCTATTCCAGACACCTTCAGTGGGAAGTTTTCCCCTTGTACATCCTCATTTCCAAAACAACCCAAATTACTCAAGGCTAAGACAAATCTCCAAGAAGCAGCCAGACTCTCCCACAAGTATAGGTCTGGCTACCACCACGGAGTAGGATGGAGGTGGCTTTGACATCAGACTTCCACAGGGCTCAGCACCATGCTCTTCAACCCAGGCATGTGCACCATGAGGACTCAGATCTGTTCCCCCACCTCAGTTGAGTCTCGGCAAATACAACCTGCGCATCTGCCAGGCTTATGGTTTGCTCCAGGACCACCCACCCTGAGGACACAGAAAATAACCACCGTGAAAGAGCTTAGGAAGAGGTCCAACCCTGCCAACCCCACCAAGCTACCACTAGGAGCAGCTCTGGAGCTGCTGTGCATGGAGCAGTGTGGGAGGCCACCTCCCTTACCGTAGTGTTTGTCCTCCTTGTACGAGGGCGAGTAGCCGGGTTCGCAGTGACGGCTGCACCTGGGGGTTTCACCCCCCTCCCCAGTGCACGGTGGCCGGGAGCCGTTGACGTGGTGCTCACAGGGTGGGATGGAGTAGGGACGGCAGCCTGTTGAGGACAGAGGCGGCATGAACTGGCTGTCCCCAAGCACCCCTGTCCCCAACAGCCATGCTGGAGAACGCCCCAAGAAAGGGCAAGACCTTTCTGACCTAGAAACCCCACAGATCAGTGGGGTGCAAGCAAGAGTAGGTCTTCCTCTGCCAGATGAGCAATGCCTGCATCAGCAATGGGTTTCCCCTCTGGACCTGCCTCCCACCACCTCCCTCTTGACAAGGTGATGGACAAGATGGAAGCGTGAAACAATTCATGGCCATGCTAGGAGGAGGCAGGTGTTTCCAGTCTGGAGACTGTTTGCAAGGGCATGTAGCGATAGGACAAGGGGTGATGGCTTTAAACTAGAGCAGGGCAGGTTTAGATTGGACATTAGGAAGCAGTTTTTCACCATGAGGGTGGTGAGACACTGGAACAGGTTGCCCAGAGAGGCGGTGGAGGCCCCATCCCTGGAGACATTCAAGGCCAGGCTGGATGAGGCTCTGAGCAACCTGATCCAGTTAAAGATGTCCCTGCTCACTGCAGGGGGGTTGGACTAGATGACCTTTAAAGGTCCCTTCTGACCCAACACATTCTATGATTCTAACCCCCTTTAAAGTTACTTCTTGAAGGGGAAACATGTCAGGAAGACTCCTGCCCTCATCCAAAGTTTATTGAGCTGGTCCAAAACCAGGAATAACAATAAAATTCACAGCCCGATTCATTCCTGCTATGGGCGCAGAAGCCTTGTGGGCTTGTTAAGTCTGGCTACTGTGCTCCCTTCCTGGATGGGTCTCCTGCCACTAAGTGCTGCTCGGGGACCCTAGTCCCAAAGGGGTGACCAGAAGGGACCATGGGGACAGGAGCAACCAGCTGGGACAGCAGAGGTGTTTGAGCCCAGACCCGGAGGAGGGAGCATCCACAAAGATGCTGAAGGACCCTGAAGGACGTGAGCCTGTAACCGAGCAGAGATGCTCCTCTTCGCTTTCACAGCCAGGACTTACCCACATGGGAATCATAGAGACCCCCAGACACGAGGCCCCTCTCTGTCCAGTACCTCCAGGCGCCAGAGGGGTAACCACCATTGCACCTGGAGAAAGAGACAACGGTTTCAGCTCCAGCCAGCTCAGAGACACCCTCTTTTGGGGGGAGGTGCAGGAAATGGAGCCAGCCTGGAATGGCTGCAGGGATGCTTTCAGCACATTGAACCTTTTTAAGTCTGTCCCTGCCTTCCTCAGGGTTTCTAGGCTTCAAGACACCAAAGCCTGAAGGCAAGAAGGAGCTAAGAGCACCCATGCCTCCAAATCCCAAAGCAGTGGTGCCTCCTTACCAGGTCCCTGGTCAGCTTCTGCTGCCAGGAGCAGCAGAAGCCACACAACTTGGAGACCCAACTCCTCACCCTGCTCTCAACAACCGCAAAAGCCACAGGCAAAAGGCTTGTGCCTGAAAACCAAGGCTTTGGGGCTATTAAAAGATCCTTTGGCTTAGGGACTGTCAACTCTGTATGGGAAAGCATCGCTATGTGCTTGCCCTCCCCTCCACCACCCATCATCATCCTACTGGAGGCAGGATGTGGCCCCGAGGGACCTTCCGTCCATGCAGTCACCTTTACGTTCCCACCTAACTCCAGCATCTACAGCACAAACCACCGGTGGGGCTTCCCGCTCATCAGAGAGACCAGGAAGACAGGGCTGAAACAATCAGCATCTTCGGGTTGTGTCCTCCCACCCACCTTTTAAGTGCCCAAGAACAAAGAGCAGCTCACCCCATGCCACACTCGAAGCCGCAGCATGACAGCAAGTCCTCCGCTGAGACCTCCACGCTCACCTTGGCGTTTGTGTGAACGCAGATCCTGTCCGAAATCGCTTCTACGGCGCCGAAAGCCTGTGGGCAGCCCCCAAAACCCAAGGGAAGAGCATTAGAGCTGGCCATGGGAGAGAAACCTTCTGGCAATGAGTGCAGCAAGCACGAGCTTCGCTGGGAGAAGCCCATCAAGAAGCTCAGATACTGCAGGAACCTCCACGTCCCCCCATTTATGCAGTTCAGTAGCAAACTCAACAACATGGTTTTTTGTCCAGCAAACTCTGTATCAACACAACCTTAAACCGTCCATGCTCTTACCCAACAAGAGCCGCAAGAGCCCTGGTCTCTTATCTCGTTGATGGTAGGACAGTTAGGCCACTGCGTCCGTGAGTCAAAGTTATCGGGCAGCTCCATGTCTGCAGCAAAATCCACCCTGCAAGCGAGAAGAAGGAAGTCTCATTACAGGAACACCACAGGACTCTCCAACCTCCTCTGAAGACGACCTGGAGGACAGGTGCTCTTCTTGTTTGCTTACTGAAGGAGAATAAATACTGAAGTCCTCACACTAGGTCAGCAGTTCCTCCACTCTTTTAAGTTTCAAGGAGTACAAGTTACACGATTGGTCAAGCATCTGGCAGGACAGAGGATGGATGTTCCCCCCGCCATCATGCTTAATTCCATGCAAGATGTCCACCAACCTGCACCCAGGGGAAACCTGCTCACAGGCTTCTGGGGAGACCCTCACCCACTCCAGACACACCAGGAGCATCCACACAAGCTTTTACAGGGCCCTTTTCTTCTTCTCCCAGCACTCACCTCTCGGGGAGCTTGGGCCCACCCAGGAAGGTGCCACAGAGCTTCTTCACGTAGCTCATGTCAGCATTGTGGAAGTTGTGCCCTGCCTGGGAAGAGACACAGAAAAATGGGACATGACTCTTCACGGCCACCACGTGCATTGCTGGGACCAGCCTGGTGCTCCAGATCTCCCTCACACCCAACTAGCGTCCGACATTTGCTATAAAACCCAGGGGCCAAGAGCCAAGCTACCTATAGACACAGAACACAGCCCCTTCCAGGATCAGTCCACCGTGATCAGTAAGCTACGGTCCAACTCTAGGCTTTGGCCACAGCGGCCTGGCCAAGGAGGTCACCGATACAGCTTGACACTTGCTGCTTGTTTCCAGCTTCCTACAGAGTTTCCTCCTACTCTACAAATTTATCAGTGCTGTGCTCCAAAGAGGAGAAGCTGCACAGTTACCATCACCGCAGGGATCCCTGACAGCATCAATTCACTGGAGAAGTCAACTGGGACCATGGCTGGTTTGATGCAACCATCGTGGTGAGGCTCTCAAAGCTTAGCTATTGAGTCCCACAAAGAGACTGTTGAGCAATGCACCCAAAAAAACCCCCCAAACCCAACCTGATACTCACCTTCCAGGTGGTGTTGAGCTTGTTTATGTGGTTGACCAAGTCGGTGGAGAGAGGAGGGTAGTAAGGAATGCTGCGAGCATTGGCGAAGGCCACCAGGACACACAGGATGGTCACGGACGTCCACATCTTGGCTAGAGAACGGGATACTCCACCTGCAGCCAGATATGGGCATCATTGGAAACCTTCCCATGGCAGGCTCGGACTGCGAGCGAGGGCTTGGCAGAAGGACCGTCACAGCAACACATGGGAGGATAAAACACGTGGCTGCACAAAGTCCCTCCCGATCCCAATTTACCCCCAAGGTCAGGAGAGACGCAGGAGCGGACTAACAACCCCCCTCCTGCAGCTCAGAAGAAACCAGACAAGGCAACCCTGTTTGTCGACCACTGCAGGATTAGGGGCAGCAGGAAAACACCTTTTGAAGCAGATCCAAGGATTTGGAGGGTATTAAAAGCTGTGTTTACTTCCATAAAAACAGAGAATAAGGTCTAGCAGAAGGAATAAGCAACACCCCACCTCCACGGCAAACTGCAGCCCTGGCGACTTGCTAACCCCTGCCCTAGTACAGTGCACTTCCCTTTGAAGATATCACTCCAAATGCCATTTTTTGGACTTTACGTCCTCATTTTTGGTCAGCCCATTGCCCTGAGGACCCTGATCGGGGTCACAGCCCTGGGGTGGTGACCCCCTGCCCATGCAGAGGGTGGTCCGCATGCACTCGAGCTGCCACCAGGGCTTTTCACGAGCGAGGCTGTGAAACCACGTCCCTTGGTGCAGAGCACCAGGAAAGTCCCAATTTGGGGAACGGAGAGGCAGGGGAAATCCAGGAGCACGGCAAGAGTGGACCACAGCCTCACAAGCATCACCCAGCCCAAAGATGCACCAGGGCTCAGTGGTTTCTCTGCTCTCCCGCCTCCTTGAGCCTAATTCACATTAAATTGCCCAACTCCAATTTAACCCCCAACGCCAGCAGCCACCACTTGCTCCGCGTCCCCACGCCTGACTCAGACGGGTCACGAGCTGCTCAACCTCTGCAAACACGCCACAGCACCCTCCTCCCCCAAAACCTCCCCTTCCACCAACCCCACATCCACCCTGATGACCACCAAAAGCCTGGTGAGCAACCCAAGACCTCGGATACTCCACGTCAGCCTGAACAGCGGAGATATTTAGGCTTTAATTCCTACTCATCTCAACAAGCTGAGGTCGTAATCACCTTTGCAAGCCCGGGTTTTAAACCCTTCTGGGCAAATACGCCCGAGCAGCCGGAAACGCAGCTCTTGCCAGCGGCAGCAGGGCTTGCTGGGCAGGCGACGGGGATGGGGAGACACACACGCATTTCCATGCAGGCTGCCTCCACCCACTCGCTGCCAAGTTTTCCAGAGAAAGAAAACCCAGCAGGAGTGTCCTACTTTCTGCCAGCGACAAGCCCAGGTGGCTGCGGCTAACTGTAGAAAGGGGCTTTTCTTTCTTTCTTTCTTACTTTCTTTCCCCCTCCTCCTTCCACCATTTATTTATTCTTCTTCTCACCCTCCGTGCTTCCAGTGGGATGCTCAGCCCAACAGCTAGTTGAGTTCCAGCGGCACGTGCGTCCTCCTACCCCGAAATCTCCCCTTTTTGAAGGGGTTTCATGCGTATTTGCTCACTTAGGGGTTTCTCGCAGACAAGGGACTCGCTGGCATTGCTGGTGTCCCCACCGCGCTCCCTTGCTTGCACAGCAGGAAGGAGGTTATGCCCAGTAAAACAAATACCCGTTTCTAAGGCTGGTGTGGCTTTCTGCCCCTTCAACGTGGCCATAGGAAGACCAGGTTGGACGGGGCTTTGAGCAACCTCGTCTAGTGGAAGGTGTCACAGAATCATAGAATGGTTTAGGTTGGAAGGGACCTTCCTGATCATCCAGTTCCACCCTCCTGCCCTGGGCAGGGACACCTCCCACCAGACCAGGTTGCTCCAAGCCCCTTCAAACCTGGCCTTGGACACCTCCAGGGATGGGGCAGCCACAGCTTCTCTGGGCAACCTGGGCCAGTGTCCCTGCCCAGACCAGGAGGGTTGGAACTCCGTGATCTTTAAGGTCCCTTCCAACCCAAACCATTCCATGGCTCTATGAAGCCTGAGCTGAAGCACCTTTTCTAATGAAAAAAAAAATTTTTTTTTGAAACAAAAAAAACCCAACACAAAACAAAACACAAACCTCTGTACTTCCTGCAGTGAACTTTATATTTTCTGCACCAGTTTTGAGGCCAGAAGCTACCCGATACACATTTGTTTTCAGCAGGATGCCTCTAACTTTGCTGACGCGCTGCAACCCGCCCCGCAAAGCCTCCCACATCGACACGGCCGCTCGCACGGGGCTCTTGACGGCCGGACATGGGACATCTCACCTCCTCCGGTTACCAGACCGCACCGGTTGCAGGCTGCGAGCTCCAAGCAACTCGAAACCAAACTGAAAAAAGATACCAGGCAGTTTCCCCTCCGACAGACGCTCCTGTTTTAAGCTCTGCTGCGCTGCAGCCGCCTCCACGAGGTGGCCCACGGCCAGCAAGCCCAACAGAAGCAGCGAGACATCACCCAGCGCAACCCAAATAGCCAGCAGCCAGGGGGTCGTCTCAGCAAAGAAACTTCTTGCCAAGTCTCCCAGGGGCATGACACAACCCTCCTCCACAGCCCATGGGAGAGTTGGGGGGGTTCAGCCTGGAGAAGAGAAGGCTCCGGGGAGACCTTCCAGCCCCTGCCAGTCCCTAAAGGGGCTCCAGGAAAGCTGGGGAGGGACTCTGGATCAGGGAGGGGAGCCATGGGATGAGGGGGAACGGTTTCAAACTGAAAAGGGGGAGATTTAGATGAGACATTGTGAAGAAATTCTTTGCTGTGAGGGTGGTGAGCCCCAGGCCCCGGTTGCCCAGGGAAGCTGTGGATGCCTCATCCCTGGAAACATTCCAGGTGAGGCTGGATGGGGCTCTGAGCAACCTGGTCTACTTGAAGACGTAGGGGAGGGTTGGACTAGATGACCTTTAAAGATCCCTTCCCACCCAAACCACGCTCTGAAGGCTCCTACGGGCATGAAGTTTGGGGAGGGGGAGCTGATATTCTCAGCTGGATGGCACGGAATATCCCAAGACCTGGGTGGAGAAGGAAGGGGGAAACCCTCGAGCTCATATGATTTCTTCCTCCCTACCTCGACCCCCCCCGCCGCCGCCTCGCCTCTGCTCCCCGTGCACAGCAGATCTATATATAGAGCGAGGGCAGGCACGGGACTCGCTGGATGAATTTCCACCGCCAGCAAGTCACGAGCAGCCGGAGACACGCCGACCCCATGGCAAGCTGCTGGGTTCCACCATCACCCCCCGCCTTTCTCCCCGCAGATACCGGCGGTGAGACACTTCCCACGGCGGCGTTATCGCTTCCCCCACCACCCCTATCTCCTCCGCTCACGCTTCCCCCCCCCCGCCAAAGCCCCACAGCTGTTTTAAAACACCACCAAAACAGCAACACCAAAACTAAACTTGCATAACAGCCGCTGCACCCGACGGGTAATAAATATGCTCTTCTTTCTGCAGGGTGATCAGGCCAGAGGAGTTTCTCCAGCAACCCCAGGAGATCCCTTCCCTTTGCACACCCCCGCCCCCAGGTCTCCGTGGTGCCCCACAGCTTCAGGACAACCCTGGCAAAGGCTGTCTTCACAGCCCACATCCCACCACAGCTCACGAGCTGGGAAACAGAAGCAAAGTTTGGCTCTGGGACTCCTTAAGACATAGGGCAGCTTCACCCTGGCAAACTCTGCAGGTGGCAGAAGGGCTTGCAAAGAGCCCCCCCCCTCCCCTCCCCAAGCTGTTCCACATCCTCTTGGGCTACAGACCTGGGAGCTGAGGACAAATCCCCTGCCCCCTGCTTTGGTATCCAAACTATCTGGTAATGCGATATCATAGAATGGTTTAGGTGGGAAGGGACCTTAAAGCTCATCGAGTTCCAGCCCCCCCCATGCCAAGGGGGATGGGGGAGCACCTCCCACTAGACCAGGTTGCTCAATCTCTTGAAGGATGAGCATGAAACAACTCCGGAAAGCTGCTACCCACCAGCACACCTGACCCCGGGCAGGACTCTCTTTAAGCAGCGAGCTGGCTGCTTAAAAAGAGGAAATTTGGGCTCCCTTGAGCCCCGGCTCCCAGCCAGCGAGGAGGAAGCAGTGAGGCCGAAGGCTCTCCCACACGAGCTGCTCGCTGCAGCTGCAGCGTGCGAGGGAGAAGAGCATCCGAAGCGAGATGGCTGCGGCTGGCGCTGCACCACCCACCCGCAGTCCCTCTGCGCCACAGGCAGCAAGCCAAGGAGGAGGGGACATCACCCAGGTGCCTTCTCCATCTCTCCTCACCAGGAGATCTTGGAGCCAGAGGCGGTTCCCTGCCTGCCTTCCCCAGTTCCGACTGTTTGGACCACGTTATTCCAGCGATCAGCAGAACCCCACAGCCTCCTCCCAGCAGGCGATGGAGACGCACAGTGCCTGCCACAGCAAACCCCTCTGCAGAGCCCTCCCATGAAGCTCTTCTCCACACCACCCTCAGAAATCAAAGCCCACACGTCCTGTTTCACTGGGCATTTCTCTGCAGAGTCAATAAAACCCCCAAAACAGGCTATTCCAAGCCCGGCTCACATGACTCAGCTCAGGCAGGTCAGGCCAGGAGGTAAGTCCCAGCCCTGGAGCACCTCTCAGCTCCTCCACTGTCTGGGCCAAACCCCTCCAGGCACAGACGGAGGCACCCGCACCCTCTTTTCCAAGGGTTTGAGGAAGATAAAAGCTGTCCCACCCCCACAGCTAAAACATTCCCCCACCCCTCAGGGGGGAGAGGTGCTCAAGCAAAGCCCAAGTCATGTGTCCTCCTCCTGCGAAGCTGCCCTTTACCCAAGCCGAGCTTTGTCCTTTGTTCTGGCTGCCAGGGCTCCTGCGTGACTCTCAGCCACAATAAAGTCAGCGTATAAACAAAAGGATCCAGCTGAGCTTGCTGTGCCCGCCAGGTTAGCTTGGGTGCCCCAAACTCATGGCCTGCTGACTTCATTGTGGCCATTACTGCATTATACTTACTTGACTTTTTTTATCTTAAAAAAAAAAACAAAAAAAAAAAAACAAAAAAAACCCACGAGCCACTCATCCCTACACCCATTCCTTTCCAGGAAAAACCAAACCATTAGCACAGCTTAGGCAAAATAAATACACCAGGAGACAAGCTGCAACGCTCGCCCCTACAGCTTGCATTCACAGAAAGCGCAAGATCCCTCCGCAGTGGAGCTGCACTGATTTTTTTATTCCCCCACCCCCTTTTGCTCTTACAGGCCAAACCATAAACCAGAGTCTTGCCCAAGACCTCAGCTGCCGCAGCAGGCGCCCTGCGCTACGGAAATTCCTCGCCCTCAACTTTGCAACCTGGAAGGAAAGAGAAGAAGGGAGCAATCTTTGCCGCATCACGCCCGCGGCACAGCCCTGAGAGCGCGACAGAGGGACGACAGGTATATTGCTCGCCAGAATGATGCGAGGCAGCTTTTTATCCAGCTTCGTCTCCACGCCAGGGTCCGGGTGCCAGACCCAGGGAAGCGATACCGGACCCACGCTCGGCCGAGCATCACGGGATGTTCCCAGAAGCCCTTCAGCGGGTGCCAAACCCACCTCCTTACCGTCAGCTGACGAAATATGGGTTTGGTTATTTTTTTTTCCCCCCCACATCTTCATGATGAAAACAAGGTTTCCTCTCCCTTCCTCTGCCCCTTGCAGGAAGGTTTGCTGGTTTTGGAGGCGCACGAAGGGTTAAATGCCATTTCCCTCCCCGCCCCCTCCCCAGCAACAAACCTCGCCAGGAGCATCCCTCCTGGACCCGCCACGGCCAAAAACACCCCAAAAACGCCGCTAGAAAACGTGGGGGAGATGCTGCCGCTGCCCTAAAGCGGGGGGGGGGGGGGGATGTTCCTGCCCGGCCCCGCTGTGGCAGTGGAAGGGGGTGCCCCATCCTCACCCCCCCCCCATACGCGTGTCCCCCCCTGCCCCACGCCGGGCGGTGCAGCGCAGCATCCCCTGTCCCTTACCTGTCCCCGCCGCAGCGCCCGCGTCCCCCCACCCGGCCCCGCTGCGCTCCTTATGGCCGGCCCCGGTCCGCCCCCCCGCCCACCCCGGGACTCACCGCCCCGCACGGCCCCGCACAGCCCCCGCCGGCCCCGCGATCCCTCGGAGGCCGCGGAAGGGGCAGCGCCCGGCGGCTGAGTCATCCCGGCCCCGGCCCGCCCCCGGCGTGACTGCATCCTGCCGGCTCCCCGCCCCCGGCCCGCCTCCAGCCCGCCGGCTTCGCTCCTCATCCCTCCCGAATCCCTCCTCCAGCCTGATTCCATCCCTCCTCAGTCCCGCTCGCATCCCACCTCCATCCCTCCTCAATCCCACCCGCATCCCACCTGCTTCCCTTCTCCATCCTGCCTCCATCGCACCTCCTTCTCTTTTGATTCCTTCCTTCAGCCTGCCTGCTTCCCTCCTGCATCCCATCTCCATCCCTCTTGGTTCCCTCCTCCACCCAGCCTGCATCACTCCTGCATCCCACCTCCATCCCTCTTGGTTCCCTCCTCCACCCTGCCTGCATCCCTACTCCAGCCTGACTCCATCCTGCCTGCATCCCGCCTCCATCCCTCTTCAATCCCACCCGCATCCCACCTGCTTCCCTTCTCCATTCTGCCTCCATCCCACCTCCATCCCTCTTGATTCCCTCCTCCAGCCTGCCTCCAGCCCGCCTGCTTCCCTCCTCATCCCTCTCGAGTCCCTCGTGCAGCCTGACACCATCCCTCCTCAGTCCCACTCGCATCCCACCTGCTTCCTTTCTCCATCCTGCCTCCACCCCACCTCCATCCCTCTTGATTCCCTCCTTCAGCCTGCCTACTTCCCTCCTCCATCCTCCCTCCATCACACCTGCATCCCATCTCCATCCCTCTTGGTTCTCGCCTCCAGCCCACCTACTTCCTTCCTCATCCCTCTGGAGTCCCTCCTCTAGCCTGCCTGCATCCCACCTCTATTCTGCCTCTATCCCATCTGCATCCCTCTTGATTCTATCCTTCAGCTTGCCGGCATCCCATCTCCATCCTGCCTCCATCCCACCTGCATCCCTCTTGATTCCCTCCTCCAGCCTCCTGCATCCCACCTCCATCCTGACTCCATCCTGACTCCATCCCTCTTGGTTCCCTCCTCCAGATTGCCTGCATCCCTCCTCTGTCCCACCCGCATCCCAGCTCCATCCCTTTTCAATCCCACCTGCTTCCTTTCTCCATCCCACCTGCATCCCACTTCCATCCCTCTTGATTCCCTCCTCCAGCCTGCCTGCAGCTTGCTTGCAGCCTGTCTGCATCCCTCCTCAGTCCCACCTACTTCCCTTCTCCATCCTTCCTCCATCCCTCTTGGTTCCTTCCTCCAGTGTGCCTGCAGCCTGCCTGAATCCCATCTAGCTTTCCTTCTCCAACTTGCCTACATCCCTCCCCAGTCACACCTGCATCCCGCCTGCTTCCCTTCTCCATTCTGCTTCCATCCCACCTCCATCCCTCTTGGTTCCCTCCTCCAGTCTCCTCCATCCCGTGCAGTTTTTCTCCTCCACCCCACCTGCTTCCCTCCTCCAAACTGCCTCCATCCCACCTCCATCCCTCTTGGTTCCCTCCTCCAGTCTCCTCCATCCCGTGCAGTTTTTCTCCTCCACCCCACCTGCTTCCCTCCTCCAAACTGCCTCCATCCTGCTTGCATCCCACCACTATCCTGCCTCCGTCCTGCCCATCTCCACCCTGCCTGCATCCCACCTCCATCCTGCTTGGTTCTCTCCTGCATCCCACCTCCATCCTATCTCCATCCCCTGCCCGTCCCACCTCCATCCTATCTCCATCCCCTGCCCGTCCCACCTCCACCCTGCCAATGTTCTTTGAAATTTTCTTCTGGAAGTCCAGCAAGTTTTTACTGTGTCATTACTGTGTCAACTGACTTTTTTTCCCCTCCATCTTGGCTGATTTTCAGAAGAAATATGAACAGCACAGAAAAGTTGTCTTAAGAGCCAGTTTCAAGTCCTGTTCTAAACCGTAATGATGCTAAAGATTCTCTTTAGTGAGAAAGACCATCCTTTTTTTTCCTTTCTCACCCCTCTCTGGGAGAAGATGGGGCCAGCAGGTCAAGAGAGGTGATTCTCCCCCTCCACTCTGCCCTCGTGAGACCCCACCTGGAGTACTGCGTCCAGCTCTGGAGCCCTCAGCACAAGAAGGACATGGACCTGTTGGAGCAGGTCCAGAGGAGGGCCACTAGGATGATCAGAGGGCTGGAGCACCTCTGCTGCGAGGACAGGCTGAGAGAGTTGGGGGGGGTTCAGCCTGGAGAAGAGAAGGCTCCATGAAGACCTTATAGAGACCTTCCAGTACCTGAAGGGGACCTACAGGAAACCTGGGGGGGGGGCTGTTTACAAGGGCATGTAGCGATAGGACAAGGGGCAATGGTTTAAACTAGAGCAGGGCAGGTTTAGATTGGACATTAGGAAGAAGTTCTTTACACTGAGGGTGGTGAGACACTGGAACAGGTTGCCCAGAGAGGTGGTGGAGGCCCCATCCCTGGAGACATTCAAGGCCAGGCTTGATGAGGCTCTGAGCAACCTGATCTAGTTGAAGATGTCCCTGCTTCCTGCAGGGGGCTTGGACTAGATGGTCTTTAGAGGTCCCTTCCGACCCAACACATTCTAGGATTCTATGATAAAATACATTCCCCACCACCCTCAGAAATGGACAGACCATTTGCCCTGGAATAGAAAATAACAGCTCTAATGAGTGAGTGAAATTCTGCTAAAACCCAGCAGCCGGAGTAGGAAAGCAAAGCTGTGCGATGGCTGGGAAGGGAATCACCTGGGACTTATTTCAGATGTTGAAGAGGGGAACCCTGGGGCCTTGTCAGCAGGAACCGAGACAAGCAGGGATGGTCCATGGTGCTTCATGGATGGAGCAGAAAGGTTGGTCCCCAAAGGCCAGAGGGATGCAGTGCTACTCTCTGGCTTCTCCAGACTCTCAGGCAGCTTTAGATGCCTCATAGGAGCTCAGACTTTCTGGCAGGGTACAAGGAGATGCCAAACAGGATGGAATAAAAACAGATGATTAATCCTCATTTCTTCCCAGCTTTGTCTGCAGCACCTGGGCAAGGCTGCCCCCATCTCTCCAGCCACCTGAGAGCATTTCTGCAAGGTAACAAATGCATCCCTTGGCAGCTGGTGAGATCCCTCTCCCTTGGTTGGGTTTTTACAAGCATTGTGCCTCATTTACATATCTTTACATAGGCTTTAGTATTTGCATTCTACTTTTTGCAAGCTTTGTTATATATTTCCTCTAGAAAATCAGTGAGTATACTTTTGATTTTTTTCCCCTGCTGCTGTTTATATCCAATCATTTTGGGAGAGGTCACATTCACATTTTAAAGATTAGAAGCCTTCCTAGTGAAGTGATGGAATAAAAAAATCAGAAAATAATATTGAATACACTAGACTCCGGTATTTAGGCAGTAAAATTGGAGATGTTGTTGCCGTGTTTAAGCGAATTCATGCTTCGATACACTGTGCGCAAAGGTCACAAAATCGTGGAATCACAGAATGGTTCGGGTTGGAAAGGACCTTAAAGACCATCCAGTTCCAACCCCCTGCCTTGGGCAGGGACACCTCCCACCAGACCAGGTTGCTCCAAGCCCCGTCCAACCTAATCTTGGTTGGATTCTTGGTCTAAATGTTCTTGGACATATACACCTTTACATATAATTCTCAACTAGCTAAGAGTAAAGCCCTTCGCTATGTATTTATTTATGCCTTGGTGACTAAAATAAGAATAAAAAACTAAATAAATCACTTGTAACCTGCCTGACATCCCTCTGATTCCCACCGGATTTCTTCGCTCTGCTCATCGCTGTTTGATTTTTGCAGTTTTCCCTGCTGCCTGGGAGGTTTTGCAGACATAAAACGCGGGCAAAAGAACCCAGTTTTCACCCTGCCCTTTGTACTTTCTGGCTCAGAAATCCTCGGCGCCGCCAGCCGTGCGGCCACGGCGTGTGACGCCGAGGAGCTGGAGTCAGGACATCAATGATGCTCGTTTTTTTCCCCCATAACTTACTGCGTTTTCCTCTTCATCCCCAATACCTCCTTATTTCCGAATAGATTTCGGCCCGCAAGTTGCGTATTAGCAATTTTAAATCCGTGCAGTCCTATAAAACACCTTTAAGTCTGTTATGGGGCATTGCGGAGCCCATCCTTTGGGATATGCCCACCTTCTCCTCTGTTTGTCCCCGGGGGGAGAAACCGCCTGTTTTTCTGCAACTATTTTGCATCTCTTTTCAAGAACCGAAAGTATGAACTAAAACTTTACGGGGACTGACGACTTTTCTGACCTCTTTGGGGAAGTGTTGAAGTTGCCATCGCTTTTTCAGTCAGTTTGGGCTGAAAACATGCTAATTTTTGAGGTAAGTTGCTTTATATACAAAGCTGACTGCAGCCAGGATTTTCCCTGTTAGAGATGCTCTCCAGGGAGCCTGTAAATCCCTTGGGAGCCCAAACCAGGCATGGAACAACACCCTTTTTTTCCTTTTGTGGGATTTTTTTTAGTGTATCAGACAAATAAATGGTGCTCAGGACATGGCAAGCTTCAGCCTTTGGAGCAAAATCCACTGCTATAGGAATGAGATAAGGAAAACAACCAGCAGGTCTCAGGCAACCTTCTCTTATCACTTGTTAAATCACTGCTGATTGACTCATGCTTCAATATAGCTCCTGATGAAGCTGCTGCAGGACCAACACCTCTAAGGTCAAGAAAAAAAGTTTTTATGCGTCTCCCACAAAAAAAAAAAAACACCTCCTAAATAATGTGGGTGTGTTAGTGTTTTTTTTTTCATCTCCAAGGTTTAAAATCATTATTGCTTAGGACAAGGGGAGGAAATGCAGATTTATTTAATAAGCAAACAGCTTGGCTTGGCTTAGGATAGGAGCGAAGCGTGCCCCTCCCTGACCCCAAAGCCTGCGCCACGCGGTTAGAATCATGGAATGGTTTGGGTTGGAAGGGACCTTAAAGATCACCCAGTTCCACTCCCCTGCCCTGGGCAGGGACACCTCCCACCAGACCAGGTTGCTCCAAGCCCCGTCCAACCTGGCCTTGAACCCCTCCAGGGATGGGGCAGCCACAGCTTCTCTGGGCAGCCTGGGCCAGGGGCTCACCACCCTCACACCAAAGAATTTCTTCCTCAGATCTCATCTAAATCTCCCCTTCTTGCAGTTTGAAACTGTCAGTCCTTGTCCCATGACTCCCCTCCCTGCTCCAGAGTCCCTCCCCAGCTTTCCTGGAGCCCCTTGAGGGACTGGCAGGGGCTGGAAGGTCTCCCCGGAGCCTTCTCTTCTCCAGGCTGAATCCCACCAACTCTCTCAGCCTGTCCTCACAGCAGAGGGGCTCCAGCCCTCTGATCATCTTTGTGGCCTCCGCTGGCCCTGCTCCAACAAGTCCATGTCCTTCTTGTGCTGAGGACTCCAGAGCTGGACGCAGTACTCCAGGTGGGGTCTCAGCAGAGTGGAGCAGAGGGGGAGAATCACCTCCCACGACCTGCTGCCCACGCTGCTGGGGATGCAGCCCAGGATGCGGTTGGCTTTCTGGGCTGAAAGCATGCACTACCAGCTCACCAGACCTCCTTCTGTGTGTATCCACCCAGATTTTTCCAAATTCAACTTTATCAACCACTTTTAAACACTAAAATTTTCCTTCCCAAACTACAGAATTTGCTTTTTCAGGTCTTTAATATTCCTGCCCCCTCCTCCTTCCTTCACATTTTTATTCCCGACTTTGTGTCCCTCTTCAGGCATCACAATTCACTCTCAAAAGTCAACATTGCCCTTCTCAATGCCAGTTTTCCTCTTCCCAGTTATCTTGTCATTGGGCATTGAACAACCTAATCTATAAATTATTGCAGGTTACCCAACATGAGCCATTTGGGAAATAAATTAAATAAATAGAATTAATGGGATTAATGAAATAAAAATGCATTTTTGGCCCCAAAGATGTCACTTCAAGGCTGCGTATCAGCATTTATTCCTTTAAATTGAAATAAATAGAGATTGTAGGGTTTTTTTTGTGTGTGTGTATGGTTGGACTCGATGATCTCAAAGGTCTCTTCCAACCATGAAGATTCTGTGATTCTAAGTTGACAATTAGCTAGTCTAGATTCGTCAGCCATGTCATTTTAGGCAACGTATCCAGGTTTTTCATCTGTAAAATAGAAACCCATCGTCCCAGCGATTTGAAAGTGTATATCAGATGTATATCTTGTACCCATATTTGCAAACTAATTTATTCAAATGTGAGTTACGTCTGTGTCCCTAACATCCATCTATCGCTCCCGTGAAATTTGCAGCTGACTTGCGCGCCCTCGCCAGCGACAGAGCATCTTCCACGACCCCTCAGTTGGGTTTTCATGGGGATAATAAGGGTTATTTAGTTAGTTAACTAAACGGGTAGTTTAGTTTAGTTTAGTTTGGAGAAGAGGAGGCTGAGGGGAGACCTCATGGCCCTCTACAACTACCTGAAAGGAGGGTGTAGAGAGGAGGGTGTTGGCCTCTTCTCCCAGGTGAATAATGACAGGACCAGAGGAAATGGCCTGAAGCTGCGGCAGGGGAGGTTTAGATTGGATATTAGGAAGAATTATTTTACTGAAAGAGTGGTCAGGCACTGGAACGGCCTGCCCAGGGAGGTGGGTGAGTCACCATCCCTAGAGGTATTTAAGCGGCGTCTGGATTTGGCACTTTGGGGCATCCTCTAGGGGCAGAGATCCTAGGGTGTGGTTTGTTTCTTTTTTTTTTCTTTTTTTTTTTTCTTTTTTTTTTTCTTTTTTTTTTCTGTGTGTGTGTGTGTGTATGGTTGGACTCGATGATCTCAAAGGTCCCTTCCAACCATGAACATTCTGTGATTCTGTATTATGGCGGGATCAGCTGCCATAGTAAGTAACTTGCCCAGGGCGACTGGTAAGCAGGATTTTGTAAAGTCATAACCCTGCCTGGTAAATTCTCGATGGAAGGGTTAGACACCGACATAATTCTCACCTCTCCATGGGAGCTGGGACATCCCGAGTTCCAATCCTCACTCTCCCAGCTTTCGACAGCTGCCAGAGCTACTGCTGGAGCACACGGCTTTAAAAAATTCGCTGAAATATGCTTTCGATTGGCTAATTCTGCTGGATTTAGGTTTTTTCAGGAGCAGCTGGAGGTATGTTGACGAGACTTTTTTGCCCAGACAGAAAATGAGCTTTGCTGCCCACAAAGGCCACCTGCATCCCGGGCTGCATCCCCAGCAGCGTGGGCAGCAGGGCCAGGGGGGGATTCTGCCCCTCTGCTCCGCTCGGGGGAGACCCCCCTGCAGCGCTGCCTCCAGCTCTGGGGCCTCAGCACAGGAGAGACACGGAGCTGTGGGAGCGGGGCCAGAGGAGGCCCCGGAGATGCTGGGAGGGCTGGAGCCCCTCTGCTGGGAGGACAGGCTGAGAGAGCTGGGGGGGTTCAGCCTGGAGAAGAGAAGGCTCCAGGGAGACCTTCCAGCCCCTGCCAGTCCCTAAAGGGGCTCCAGGAAAGCTGGGGAGGGACTCTGGATCAGGAAGGGAAGCCATGGGACGAGCGGGGATGGTTTTAAACTGAAGAAGGAGAGATTTAGATTGGATATTAGGAAGAAATTCTTTGGTGTGAGGGTGGTGAGCCCCTGGCCCAGGTTGCCCAGAGAAGCTGTGGCTGCCCCATCCCTGGAGGGGTTCAAGGCCAGGTTGGACGGGGCTTGGAGCAGCCTGGTCTGGTGGGAGGTGTCCCTGCCCAGGGCAGGGGGTTGGAACTGGATGATCTTTAAGATCCCTTCCAACCCAAACCATTCTGTGATTCTATGATGGAGCAAGAGGCTGGACAGGCTGCTCCAGCTGCTGGTTCAGCAAGGGGGCTGCGTGCTCCTGTTGTGGATTAGAGATAAGAAAAACACCACAATGTCATGGGGATGACCATGGAGAATGGTTACTGAGGGCAGAGCATGTTTTTTTTAACACTTTTCCTTTCCCCTTTGCAGATTTGGCCCAAAAAGCAGCAGCACTCAGCTGTGCCATAATGGCATCAGCAGAGCTAAATCCAACACCTGAGCCTGGATTTCCATCCATGCAGCAAGGTAGGTGGAAACTGGGGAGTCTTGGTGTCCTCCAACCACTGTGCACCCCTTTTGCCTTACACTGCTGATGCTCCTTAAGAGGCTGAAGGCCCCTTCTGGATCCAGAGGCTCCTGCAGCATCCTTATCGCTGTTCCCTGTGAATCCTTGCAAACAGGGAACTCCGGTTATGCAAACCCGTAGCGCCTGGTGACTCAGCCGAGCTCACGAGGAAGCGGGTGGCTTTGCCGGGAGGTGACTCAGGAATGGGTGACATAAGCAAAACACTTCTTCCCACCGTTGCCGGGACAAACAGAATCCAGATCTGGGTGAGCGGAGAGATGGTGAGGACAGAGCCTGCTGGCCCTGGCTGGGTTTGGGGGGGCAATTGCAGGGCTATTGTTTGCTCCTGCAAAGTTTCACAGAATCATACAATGGTCTGGGTTGGAAGGGACCTTAAAGACCATCCTCTTCCAAGCACTCTGCCCTGGGCAGGGACAACTCCCACCAGACCACGTTGCTCCAAGCCCCATCCAACCTGGCCTTGAACCCCTCCGGGGATGGGGCAGCCACAGCTTCTCTGGGCAACCTGGGCCAGGGGCTCACCACCCTCACACCAAAGAATTTCCTCCTAATATCTCATCTAAATCTCCCCCTTTTCAGATTGAAACCGTTCCCTGTCGTCCCATGGCTCCCCTCCCTAATCCAGAGTCCCTCCCCAGCTTTCCTGAAGCCCCTTTAGGGACTGGCAGGGGCTGGAAGGTCTCCCCAGAGCCTTCTCTTCTCCAGGCTGAACCCCCCCAACTCTCTCAGCCTGTTTTTGCAGGATAGGTTCTCCAACCCTCTGATCATCTTTGTATGCTCCTCTGGACCCATTCCAACAGGTCCGTGTCCTTCTTCTGTTTTTGTCACTTTGCACAGTGACAAAAATGATCCTTGACTCTAATGAAAGGAAAAATCTTTGTCTAAATTAAATATTAATAAAATTTTCCATATTTTCTATTGAAAAGCTCTCCTTGGTTCCCTTGTTTCATCCATCTGAACTTCCTGGGTTATCTCCCCTCCTTTGACTTCAAGCAAACACGGTCAGCTATGCTAAGCCTATGCTGCGCCCAAGGATGTACCAAACTGCTCTCATCTGAAGGTGGAAACGTCTGTCTTCATGTCTGACATGTAAGAGGCTGAGAGCAAAACTCGTCCTACATCTGGTTTGACACAGACTTTTGTGCCTCGAGTGCTGTGTTCAGTTTTGGAGCCCCCACTACAAGGAAGACATTAAGGTGCTGGAGCGTGTCCAGAGAAGGGCAACGGAGCTGGTGAGGGGTCTGGAGCACAAGTGAGGAGCGGCTGAGGGAGCTGGGGGTGTTCAGCCTGGAGAGAAGGAGGCTGAGGGGAGACCTTCTCGCTCTCTACAGCTCCCTCAAAGGAGGGGGTAGCCAGGGGGGGTGTGTCTCTTCTCCCAAGGAACAGGTGATAGGACAAGAGAAAACGGCCTCAAGTTGTGCCAGGGGAGGTTTAGGATGGATATTAGGAAAAACTTCTTCACTGAGAGGGTTGTCAAGCATTGGAACAGGCTGCCCAGGGAAGTGGTGGAGTCACCATCCCTGGAGGTATTTAAAAGATGGGTAGACGTGGTGCTGAGAGACATGGTTTAGTGGTGGACTTGGCAGTGTTAGGTTAACGGTTGGACTTGATGATATTAAAGGTCTTTTCCAACATAAATGATTCTATGATTCTGTGCTGTGAACATTACTGCTCAGTTATTACTCAGTGTGGCCAGACCTCTCTGGCCAGCTCTCCTGGCAATTTTTGGCTGTGGCACTCTTGGAGCCAGAGACTGATCTCTGTGTTTAGCAGTCCAGGACTGATTATTTTCATCCACAACTCTGGCTGATTTTTGAGTTTACAGTAACTTTTTCCATCTACCCTATTCCCTATAAAGGGGCCTTCTTCCTCAGCTCTTTGGGCTGGGCCAACTCCTCAGTCCTGCCTCCCCCTCAACGTGGGGCTTGGTGGGACAGCTTCTATGGTCCCAAGTAGACCAAAATGTTCTTCTTGGGAAACACCTTACCTTCAGGGCACCTTTCCCATGTGCTTTCCATCCAAGGTTTCAGGTGGGTTCAGATGCTTTGAGGCTGATGCTGTGACCTCATTTCCCTTTGTGGTACATGCCTGACTTTGGTGTTGCTCCTACCGTACCCCAACCTCCGTGAAATTCAAGAGCGGTGGTGGTAAGTGCTGAGATCTCAGTCGCTCTCCCTGGGCGCCTGATCCTGACCTCATCCCTCCGTCACTTGCTGATCTTGTGCTTTCCAGCTGCAATCTCTGTTTTTCTGTCCTGGCTTGTGAGAGAAAGCAGGAGCTGACTTCCCTTCCGTGCCCCTCTGTGGTCACCCCACACTCAGATGACAGGTTTGCGTAAGAAAAGCCAAGGATGGGGACAGCTCTTGTGCTTCAAAAAGAAACCTCCAGCTGGCCTCGGAGGAGGAAATCCACTGGAAAGAAGAAGTGAGAGAGACGTGGGGGCAGCAGCACGTGCCACAAAAATTTGCATCCTGAGCATTTTTCTGGGGGTGATGGACAGAGGGATTGATAAAGCAAAAACCTCTCTTTCGTGTCCTTTCTTCTTCTGCAGGACCAGCATGTGAATGCCTTCCATCAAGAGCAACTTTGACATCCTGACTTTACAGGGAGAGCTCTGGGCACAGCTTTCTGGGGGAGTGTTTAATGATTTTGGCCTTTCTCTGCAGGCTTGGAGGTTGACCGTGGTCAAGACAAGACCCTGAGCAGGGTGAGGTCTCGGTTGATGGGCCTTGCTCCTACACTCAAGCGAGTCCTCCATCATGGTACGGGGTTGGGAAGATGCTTTCCCAAAGTGTCTGGCCAAGGAACAAGGCTGTACTTGCCCTTGTCTATTCAAAGAGACACCCAGACTCTTATCTGTGCCACTGAATTTATCTCCACCTCTTGACGTCTCCTGCTCACAGCATGAAACACACTTTGGGGGGGTTCCTCAGGCCAAAATATTTGTCCTTTATTGTGTTTGGGTTTGCTAGATGATATAGGGATGGAGGCTGTGTCTTGTACATGTAGAATTCAGGTTCAAGGAGATATCAGTTTCTCTGCAGAGCCATTATCAGTGCCCGCTTTGCAGAAGGGAAACTGAGGCACAAAGGGTCCATCCCGTGGTGAGGCCTGGTGGAGAAATGAGCAGTGCTGGCCCATGGGGAGCCCTGCTGCAACCAATTGGCCATGCTGCCTGCACCCTTTGCCTGCTTGCAGAGCTAGAAGCGTTGGTGGCTCCTGACAGGAAGGGAAACCTCCCAAAATTCCTTGGAAATGGGTAGTTTTTGGTGCTTCAGTGAAAGGTTATCTCATCAGGCACCGTGCCAGGCTCTCGGTGACGTCTGCGGGTCCGTCACACGCCGCTGGCCACCAGGGACCCATTTTCTCCTAGTAACCCTGTTTTTCCCTGTTCTCTGCTTTGTTTATACGTGAGCCTCAGGGGGGAAATGGAAATAGGAGGACAACTGGTGGAACTGGAAATCGGGGTCATTCGTAAGGAGCTGGGGCAGGAAGGGCAAAGTGCTGGGAGGGTTTTCTAAGGGTCAGTGGCGAGGGACTATGGACCGGGTGAGACGGGTACCTAAGAGCCAGCCTGAGCCTGTTCTGGGTAAGGGGCAGGGTGGGGGCTGGAAACACGTTTTATTTCATTTTAATTTATTTCTAAAAGCTGCGCAGGACGAGGAAGCCTAGGAAACGGGGAGTTTCCAGGGGCAGGAGGGACACGCTGCGCCGTCCATCCCAGCAGGATCCCACTCAGGACCTCTCAGTTTGCTGGATGAGGCCAGACCGAAGAGGAAACCAGGCTGGTTCAGGCTGCACTGGTTTTTCATGCCACCTTGTGGTCCGGGAAGGCTTTACAAAGGGATGTGTGTGGAGCAGATTTGCTTGGCTAGGCAGAAAACTGCAGAATCAGCCAGCTCCGGGTCCTGCTTCCCTGAGCATCGCCAAAGCTGGCCCTGGCCCCATCACTTCGAACAGGACTCATTCCTGGAGGATGATTTCCACCACCTCATCCCCTGTCTGTTTGGGAATTGCGACCTCAAATACCTTTAGGGAGCTGAGACATCTCATCCCATCTCATTTTAAGGTCCGACGGGGAAAGGTCCCTCGCCCCAGCATCCCTCCAAGGGAGCGGGGAGAGGTGAGCAGGGAAGGTTCACCTCGCTTCCAGCCCCAACCGTCTCCAGATGTGGTCATCGCCCTCTGTCCCCACTGAGCAGCCTCAAGTGGTCCCCTCCCTAAAAGCAACAAAGGTAGATCAGCTTCACAAGCGAGGAAAATCAGGAGATGAGGAGATACTGGAGTTGCAGCACCCTTATCTGTGTCTACAGGAGTGAGATTGAATCAAGTCCCAGCCCGGTGATACCACTGTCACCTGCTCAGGCTGGAAACAGCCTCCTCGTTGCACAGCATTTAGCAAGTATCGACCCTTGAAGAAATTGGAGAATTTAAAGTGCTTTCTGGCAGCCAAATAAGGCAACTGCAGAGCCCTCCGTCCTCGCGGCAGAGAAAGAAAAAAAAACCACATCAGCGACTGAAATACAAGGGGGGTGTGCAGCAGGAACGAATGGGAAGCTGAGCTCCATAAAATCTCCACGGCAAAGGGGATTCAGCTTCTGTTGCTGCACGCCTGGTTGCCCAACAGGAGTCCACATGCTGGGGTGCGCGGCAGAAATCGCTTGCGAAGCTTGCTCAACTTCGGCAGCTGCAAACCGAGATGTGAGCGAGTATCTCCTGGCTGGTGTGGGCAAGGGCTTCCAGCTGGTAAGAGGTTTTGCCAAGGGATGCCAAAAAGCGAGGAGCAAAAGGCAGCTGCACGCTGTGCTTTCTCATTGTGGGGGTTTGGGAGAGGTTTCACATGTTATTTTCCTCTGGTCTCACTGCCACAGGGTCGCATGGAGGTGTCAAAACTTTTTTGGGTACTTAAATGCCCCGATCTTGCTTTCATCAGCAAGACTTCCCATTTTCATAGAATCATAGAATTGCCCGGGTCACCTTTTGAGGACTACCATAGATGATGTCCTCATAGATGATGAGGTCCCTCAAAGGGACCTTTCAGATCATCGAGCCCAACCATCAAACTAAGTCTGACAAAAACATTTTAGGCTGACTATCTCTGTGGTTTCTGTGGGACAGGGGGAGGACAAATTGCTTTGGACCACCTCCTGGGCAGAAGAAAAGTGGCACCTCATCCTGGAAATCTCCAGTTGGAGATGAGGATTGTGAAGGTTTAGAAGAGGAGAAGATCTCCAGCACAAGGAGAACAGCTGGCCACGCACAAAGCTGCTAATAAAGACTTAAAAATTATCTGTAGAGCATAAGCAATTCAACAAATGATGAGCAACCTCCCAGCTTTACACTGGAATGGCCCCGAGGGAGACGTGAGAGCATCTCGCAACAGCTACATCAGGATGGAGGCGGCTGCAGGTTTTCTCCCATGGCTGATTTCCAAGGTCTCTCCACCCCTGCTGCCTCCCCAGGCGCTTTCCAACCAAATAAATCATTCTGATAAATATAGCAGGAGGAAGGCAGCAGGTTCAGCTTGGGAAGAGCGGATGGAGCTGGCTCTGAGACAGTGAGCGTGCTTCGTACTCATTGCAATGGAGTCACGTGCGTGCATTTAAACTGAGACCTAAGCGTAAAATTATGCTGTTCTGGGACTTTGGAGAAGTCTTGAGTTTTGGAGGGGAAGTTGGCAGCTGGGCTTTTTCCTAGCTAGATTGAAGCATGTCTTCAGGGCCATGAAGGTGATCAGAGGGCTGGAGCCCCTCTGCTGGGAGGACAGGCTGAGAGATTTGGGGGGGTTCAGCCTGGAGAAGAGAAGGCTCCGGGGAGATCTTCCAGCCCCTTCCAGTCCCCCAAGGGGCTCCAGGAAAGCTGGGGAGGGACTCTGGATCACGGAGGGGAGACATAGGATCACAGGGAATGGTTTGAAACTGAAAGAGGGGAGATTTAGATTAGATATTAGGAAGAAATGTTTTACTCTGAGGGTGGTGAGCCCCAGGCCCAGGTTGCCCAGAGAAGCTGTGGCTGCCCCAACCCTGGAGGTGTTCAAGGCCAGGTTGGATGGCCTTTGAGCAACCTGGTCTGGTGGGAGTTGTCCCTGCCCAGGGCAGGGGGGATGGAACTAGATGATCTTGAAGGTCCCTTCCAACCCAAACCATCCTATGATTCTTTAGCTAAGAGGTGGCCTTCTTCACCTGGGGAAAGAGAGGCAGATGTGCCAACACACAGCCCTTGTGCACAGCCTGTTGGTATCTCCAGCTATGCCTGTGTGGTTGGGGCCAAGGGCCTGTCCCCTAGGGCCTTGTTCCTGTTCCCCATCCTGGGGCATCACTTGGCTGCAGGAGGTTCCTGGGATGGAGGGCCTGTGGGATGGGGAAAGAGGTGATGGTAGCTTCTGGCAGCACCCAGTTGCCCACCTTTCAGGGCTTACAAAATGCCATGGGGTCTTCCCAGAGGGACTTTGCTGCATGCTCCAAGTACAGGGAGCATCCACAGCCTCTCCAAGAACTTGTAGCTGAAAAATACTATGTGCTGGTGTTTGCAAGAGCCATGGGCTCCTGAGACTGGGCCACTAAGGTGTATGGTGGACATCATCTATGGTAGTCCTCACAAGGCAGGCAGCTGTGCCATGGGATGGGCTGTGTCACCATGGCACCATCTGTGCATCAAGGGCCTGTAAGTCCCACCAAAGGGGCAAGGGATAGCCCTGAGTCTTACCAGCATCAGGTACAGTGAGGTCCTGACCCTGAACTTGCACCCACTCAAGGCAACAAACACCAAAAAAAGAGGGGACCATTTCTTGGGAAGGGGACCATTTCTGTGTCAGGGCTTGGCCCTCCTAACATTATCTCCCCCTAGCCTTGAGCATCTTCCTTGCTGCCATGGTGCTGAGCTGCACATCCCAAGGTGAGCAGAGCCTGTATAAACCATTTCCCCCACTCCAAAAAGGATGCTGGCGCCTGCTGGAAAAGCCCAGACTAGTATTTATGCCAGAAGACGCGTAAACATCTCAGATGAACAGCCCTGACCTCCTTCTCCTTTCCCCCCAAATGAGGCTTTTTCTGCTTATCTCTGAATCCCTAGGGTAGCCCTTTTTGGAGATATTCTGGTAGTCCAGTGCGGTCATTTCCTCCCAGAGCCGTTTCCTTCAGTATGGGGTCACCGCTGCCACCTTCTCCCAGCGGGCCCCTCATGGGATGCCTCCGATCCCCTGGGATGCTCAGGGCTATCGCTGGGAGGACATCAGCCAAAGGAGGAGGAAGCACTTCGACAGGAGCCGATGGTCCAGGAGCCAGGGAGGCTGGAGGGTGCTGGGCGAGGAAGAAAAACAGGAAGTTGGTGGCAGATAAGGAAAAGACCCTGGAAGGGGAATATAGAGGAATAATGGAGGGTGAGAGGGAAATGAAGATCATGGCTTTTCCTACAGCAGACGTTGTGCCGCAAGAGGAAGCTGACGAGACAAAGGCAGCCCAGAAAAATCTTTCTCATCGTGTTAGGAAACAGATCTCAGCCTCACGGCAAGGTGGGAGCTGGGGATGGTCCAGGAGATCTGTCTGCAGGGGTTTGTCACACACCCACGGGGTCATACCTGCCTGGGACACTCCAAGCACAACCCTGTGGGAAACTGTTAATTAGCCTGTTGTGAAGCCCTGCTAATTAATGTGTTAGTGGCACGCTTCCCATTGTGGCGAGACCAAGTAACTGCCTTGTGCATAAACAGCCCTAGAGAGGGGGTGTCCCGGGGACAGGACTTGATGTGAACCCAACACCTTGCTATCCTGCTGGGACAGAGATGAGGGCTTGTGTCCATGTCCCAGGTCTGTCTTGCCTCAGGGTTCCCTTTGCAGGTGTCTTGGTGCTTAATCCTACTGTGGTAGAGCATAAAAACTGTGTTTCCTGACCAGTTTCTGCAGACACCACCACTTTCCTTCTGATCACTCAGGCATATGCTCTTGTATCACCTTTGAGTAGGTCTCACTTGCAAATCTTGTCCTTTTGCACAGTTTCTCCAAGACACAGCCTTTCTTCTACAGGTGTATAAGACGGATAAAACTGCAGTCCAGATGCTAACTATCTTCCATCCTGATTATGGCTGTAACCTTTTGGTGTAACTCTCCCCAAAACACAGGTGGGTGTGATGGAGGGACACCTAACCTGGTGGTACTTCAGAATCATTTCTCTACCCACAGGCTCCTGGGACTGTGCCAGGAGAGCTTGTTGGGAATGTAGTGATGGCCCAGGGCTTGTTTAGCTCAGTGCTTACTGGTCAGCATTAAAAGCAAGGACCTCGTAATTTAAAAGTGTAGATAAAGGCACTTATTTAATTCCTTCCTTGATAGGAGGGATTATCCGTGTCCTGCCAAGGTACCCCGCCAACACTGAGGGTCTGGTAGATCACAGCCCCAGAAGGGAAGAGGTCAATCCAGATGCAGCAGAGGCTGAAAAGATTTAGAGGGTGACTGCGTGCCCTGTGATGAGATGGGATGCAGCACACCTGCCTGCGCTGCCAGGCAAGGGATGGGGCAGCTGAGCCCAGGCAGAATCATCTCAGTAACCTGATCCAGAAGCCATCACTGATGGTGCTGGGGATGGAAACCAAAATCCCAGTCTGAGAGTGACACCCATGAGCACACAGGGAACCGACTGACTTGGCCAGGAGATGGCTGGTGTCCACCAAAGGCAGAACCAGTTCCTCTAACACCTAGGAGATGGGACATGGGCCAAAAGGAATGGAGGTGAAGTATCTGTAGGCTAAATCGTTTGTCTTCTATTCCTCTCTTTGCGTTTTCCCTGGGATCCCCATCTCTGGTACAGGGTGGGATATCATGTGGTGATAAGAGTTAGGTAATGGTAGCCAAACTCCCCTGGAATTTCCAGGAATGGCTTGGGCAGCCTTGAGAAGAGAGGACAGACGAAGAGCTTGGCCACGAGCCTTCTCTAGAGACAGTCCATCTCATCCCACCACTAACATCAGTGATATGCTGGAGCTGAGCCTGTGCTCGTGGTACCGCTGGCAGGTCTCCAGCTGGCATCAGCGAGGGAAGGCTCGCGTGGATCACAAACACTTGGTGGTGATGTCCAGCCAGGTCATGTGGAGAAAGCAATGAGGGCACACAGGGCTGTGCTATCTGTCCCTCAGCATCCTACTGCTGATCTGGATGTCTCCAAGCATGCTCTAGAGATGGATACCATGACTCCTCTCCAGATGGGTCTGGAGGTTGGGCATGTGATCACGTCATAGGCATGACATGGAGGGTAATCTGTGAGAAGGCAGTACCTGAGATGGACCATGACAAGGGAGAGCCATGATCCTAAACTGCACTTAGTGAAAGAAAGGTGGGTTCAGTGAGTCATTGTCATGCTAGCATTGTGGTCTCTTGGCCAAGGAGGCCAGACCAACTTCTCCAGGCCTGATCAGAAAGCCTTTGGAGGGAAGGGTATGCTCCCTCCTGGCTTGTTAGGTGTTAAAATGTCAACAATAAGAAAGTCTGGATAACTCCACACATGAAAGTGGCAATGCCCAAAGCTGGGTCAGCTCCAGAGCTGTTCTCCAGGAATTTCTGGGCCCAGGACTGGGTTTGTTTCCTTTGCTGAGCCACCCAAAGGGCAGCATCACTGGAAGAGAGAAGCAAACAAGTGAGAGCAGAAGCCAGTCCTTGAGGCATGGTGTGCTCTTTGCAGCGGCTTCGTTTCCTCCATACATATGTGAAACGGCCAAACTCCAGCAACAATACTGTTATGAACGGTGTTGGGTTTGGGAGAGTGCTTGGTTACCCATCATCCTCCAGATCTCGCATGGGCATGCTGTGAGACCTCGGTCACATCACTGCATCCCTTCTGCCCTGCCTGCAGTGCTGGAGACGAAGAGGGAGATGAATAGAGGTCCACGCCAGGTGGTGGTGGCCGGGCTGTCCTCGCCGAAGGGGTGGAGAAGATACTTTTCTGAATGGAAATTTGTCTCTGCCTGGGTCCCTGCCTGGGTCGTTTATCTCTGCTGCTATTTCGGTTGGCAAGAAACAGCTGAGCCCGTGCCAGACGCGGCGGTGGCAGGGGCCTGAGGGAAGCGGGGCGATGGGAGAGGGTGGGGAGCCAGGGCAGGTCCTCTGCTGGAGGAGAAAACCACAAGACCCCGCCAAGGTCTCAGCTGGTGCCGGAGATAGTGGGGGTCCCCTGGAGACGGGGCTGGCCCTGGGGTGGGCTGGTGGTGGCTGACCTAAGTGGGATCGGTGACGGGCAGCACATGAGTGCCGATAAGAGATGGGAAGCGGTAGCCAAACTCCCACGGTCTCTTCAGGCACGGCTGGGCACCCTGGGGACTGGCTGAGGAGGGGGCTCACCACAGGGACACCCCAATGGATGGCTTTGAGCCGCCCTGCTTGTGGGGGCTGCGTGACCTCCAGTCAATCCGTCTTCTCCAGGGGTGGCGGGTGGGAAGAGAAACAGGTTCACCCCCTCCACCACCACCAAGAAGGAAAGTTTTAGGGTAGGAAGAGAAAATAATTTTTTTCAACCTTTTTTTTTTTTTTTTTGGGGACAGCATATGAAGGAATTTTCCTGCTGAATGCTTTTGCTTTTCAGTTTGTACAAGGGGAAAAAAAAACAAAACAAAACAGAGTCACAAGATGTTTCGGCGGGAGGTTTAATCCTGTCAAAAATCACTTCAGTATGGATGGCCCCAGTAGCCCGTGTCCTGAGATAGCCTTTACTACTGTAAGATATTGTAAAGATAATATTCTAAGATACTTCTTAAAAAGGTAATAAATGTTTTTTGGTACTCTGGGACACCTCCTTCAGCTTTCCCTGAAAGCAGTTGATCTAGGTTGCCCCGGCTGGAGGAGGGGGTGGATCAGAGATCTCCTAAAGTCCCACCCAGCCCCAGTTACCCCATGTTTTCATGAGCTGTTCTCCATCATTCACCTTTGGGAGAGAGAGTTGTCCTTGCTCCCATGTTACAGCTGGGTAAACTGAGGCAGGGAAGCTTACAAAGGCGCTCAGAGGCAGGAGTGGAGACTGGCTCTCCATGTGCCTGGTCACATGCTGTAGGAAAAACTCTATCCTGGAGCTGAACAAATGCCAAACCTTAAATAAGGTTGTTTCCCACAGTAAGCCTTTACTGACCTCCTGTTTGCCAGGATGCCGGCTCAGGCAGACTCAGCCCAGAAAAAAAAAAACAAACGTTGACTTTTGATTCAGCATTCCTGTCACCGTCTGGGAGGAGCATCTGGCACCAGGGACATTTCTGGACCAGTGCATGCACTCATCCAGACCTCCTTGAAAGTAGGCATTGTTGGTAGTTGTTTTGCTGTGTGTCTGTATCGACGGTGGGGCAAGTAGCACCGGGGCAAGAAAAGAACTGGAGGTATCCCTGTCCTCTGCTAGGCTGTCACCCCTGCAGTCCAACTGGACTGCTTATCTGCTGGATGGCCAGGTTTGGAAGACCTTTTGGGTGCTTGGGGGAAACTCTTCAGCCTTTCAGTTGCCTGGATGGTGAAAGGGTAATCTGGGAAAAGTCTTCTGTTCTCAAGAGCTTCACGGCATGGGCATGGATGCGTTGTGCTTAGGTACAGATAAGAGAATGTCCAAAAAACCAAGGCACCTTCTCCTTCCCCACCCCACAGGATGATATTTATTGGCCTTATAACACCACCTTCCTTTACAAACCTCGTTTATTGGTCAAAGGATGACCACTGCCCTCATGAGAGTGCTACTGCTGCAGACAGACTTGTTCATGAGAAAAAAACTTGTCTCTGTCCCATGCTTAAGTCACAGAAGGTCTCCACACATATTTTGAGATTCAGTTTTATGTCAGGATGGTCCAGCTGGAGGCTTGGGGACTGGCAATGGCTGGTGGGATGATTCTTCCTGTCTCTGAAGGCATTTTGAAGGCTTTCACCACGTGACTCTGGTGAGTGACAGGGCTGTTGTGAGGGATGACAATTGGATTAGCTTGAGCCAAAATTGCTTCTGCCTACACTCAGCAGGACCTTGGCTCATCCCCCACTGTGTCACTAAATGCAAAAGACCCTTTTCCAGCCTGTGCTTAACCCACCACGGCCAGTCACGCCCCAGGGGACTCTGCTAATGAACTGTGCTTGAAGACCATCATCTCCCAGCAGATAGCAGCTCCCCAAGGAACAGACAGCCTGGGAGTGACGATGCTGAAGGTGAAACCTCCCATCGATCACAGAAGCACAGCTGCCACCTCTCCACATCAGCTACCAGAAGTAATGACATCATTGAGCAGACAAAACGCACATTTTTCCCCCTGCCATGAACTCCCATGCATTTTCTCTCCCATGTGCTCAGCGTCAGGAGATGTCTGGTGCTCAGATAGGGCTGCCCCTTGACTGTGGACCATACATTGAAAGATTGTATTGTCATCCAGCCCCATCCTTGGAAACACCATCCTGGAGAGTCCGTAATGCACTTAATGGGCAAATCCATAACTTTCCTCCTTGGGGAGACAAACTTGCTCACATGCCAGCTCAACTTCACCTCTGACTTCAGAGATGGCTCCTTTGGGCAATTACCTCCCCATGGTCCCAAGATAACATTGCCAAATTTCTTGCCTTGAAGCAAAACCAGGGTGGTGGTGTCTTGGGCTTTCCTTGTAAAAAGCTGTAAATAACCTCTCAGCTTGTCAGGAGAGATTATTTTATCCATTTTTTTTTTCATCCCAGGAACCATGTTTTATTTGAAGTGGGTGCTTCAAAGAGCTGCATAAATCCAAAACTTGGGAGGAAAGGGGCTAATGGCAAACTTGTGCTTGAACTTGCCTACCCTGGAATAAATCTGGTGATTTCCAGAGCAAACGTAGAGACCCCCTAAAATCACACCTGCATCCTCAGCTCCTTGTCCTGCAGACCGCAGATGCGTTCCCGTTGCAAGTGCCAACTCCAGACCTCTATTAGAAGACTCACCAAGTCTTCTGGTTCCCTAAAGCCTTCCTATCGTCCAGCTGCACGTTTGTTTTGGTCCCCACAGCTCCTGTAGCTACACAAACTTCACTGTTTTCTGGTGCCCCAGGACCATGGAATTAGGTCCTTCAGGCTGGGGATGGACTGCCAGGCTTGAAGAGCAATGCCTTACTTCTGCTGCCCCTGTCTTCTCCCGATGAAGACCTAGAAAGCCAGGTTTCAGGTTCTGCTCTGCAAAACAGGGTTGTGGGCCAAGACCTTGCCTTCCCAGGGCTTGATAAAAGTGACCACTGCAAAAACCCAGCAAGATGCAACCCTCAGTTGGCAACTGCAGCCACAGTGACGGGGGCCCAGTTGCTCCGTCCGTGTCTGATACAGCTGAGTTTTTTACTGTATTAATATTTTTCCTGCTGGCTGGAACGTCCTTCCCCCAGTCCTGGGAAGGATCAGTCTGACACCAAGGAGGGGTCATACCCCTTGGGGTCTTGCTAGCCCAGCCAACATCCTTGCAGAAGGTCTCTCCATTTGTATGTACACCCATATGAATTAAGAGGCGTGTTTTCAGGAAGAGCGTGTTCGGATCTTACCCAAGGAATTTAGGACTGTCTCTACTAGTCCAGGAGCCTGTAGGTCTGACACAACTGTTTTGCCAACACATTCTTCCAGAACCCCATTTTCCATCTCTTTCTTTTATAGAGTAGGGGAGCATGGGGTGGATGAAGGATGGAGTGGGTGGGCTTTCATGCCCATACACCTTCCCTCCTTCCCCCATCCTCCCCATCACCCTCCCCAGCCCCTTCCCCTCTTCTCAGCAATGATAAGCTCGCCAATGGAAAAAATGTTGTCACACATATCTCATTTCCAGTGTGTGGGAGTTGCTGATAGTGGCACGAAGTTCTGGACAATAAAGCCTCCTGACAGCTTTCGTGTCTGTCCCAGGCGTGGGGACCTGGTCCTGGAGGAAGGACTGAATGCTTGCAGGGCTTGGGGTCGGGTCCTGGGGAGGAGGATGGAGAGGGGAAAAGGATCCTTTATCCCCCTTTATCTGGAATGCACAGATTTCCCCAAATTCAGCATCACGTCTCAACCCCGGGGTGTCTTCAAACCAAGAGCCACAAACTTTTGGCTGCAGGTGGCTTTACCGGCGTGATGGGGAGCAGCTCGGCAGCTGCTCACCACGGTGTTTGTTTTGGAGCATCCCCACTGGCCAGCACTCCCTCCTTGGGGAGAGGGGGGCTGCATTGCTCCAGCACTGCTGTTCTTCCACGTGGGGCTGCCGAAAGAGCCCAGAGCACCTTGCCAGGAGGGTGAAGTAATTTATTTACGCCTAGAAAAAAATGTACTTTATTACACAGCCTCTGAGACATTAGGGCTGAGCAACTGCCAGGCTTTCATTCTGACGTGGACAGCCGAGGTCAGCACGGGGCAGTCCCGGTAGTTGTGTCTTTTCTTAGTCCCCTTGTAGGGGTGTACAAACAGGATATCAATTTGTTGATGTGAAAAAAGTGCCAAGTGCTGGCAGAGGTTCATTTGACCGACAGAAGTGTCTCCATGGTGGCGGGTCACCTTGTGCTCTCTTTGCCATCCACAGAGATAAGAAAACCCTTGTAAGACATAATTTCTTGCTGCACAGAGCTGGTTTCTCCAGCTCTCAAGGGAGCTGTGGAGGCCAAGGAGATGGAGACCTTTGCTTTGTAGATGTTCAAATCACTTACCCAAGGCAAAGGCTTGGCTCTGCCTGATACGAGAGGGGCTTTTCTGAAACAGGGTTTAGGTGTGAAAGAGTTCCTGAAGGTGACCCTGATTTTATAGCACTCCTAGTTTTCCAATGTCTATTTTCTCACTGTAATTACAAGTGAGAATGATTTTTACAGAAAAATCTTATTTTTTCCAAGCAAAAAAGGATATCAATTTTATGAATTTTCCATATAGAAAGAGAACCACTCAGTGTTTATATTTCTGCTCTATGCCTTGGGGGCTGTCACTCCTGTCTGCAAGCAAGTCAATCCATAGGAGTGGTAGAGGAAAATATTCTTTGTACCGTTAATAAATAATATAAAATAAAATAAAAATATTAAAAGACCACTGCTGCAGGGAAGTGTTTCTCTCCTTGGGCTGCAGCTCCCATGTCCCACAAGGCTTTTCCCTCCCAAGGGCTGTGCTGTAGGAGATTGGAAGCACAGTTTGTTTCTAGGTTTAGCGAAAAATATTTCATTCTTTTCTGATGAAACCACTTTTCTAGAGGGAGAGAAGAAAAGAGGGGGTGGCATTAGGGATTATTGCTGTTTTATGGAGCACTGAGGTTTTCCATTTGAAGTTGGGGAAAAATTGCCAAAAACATTTAGGTGAGGATCAGTGCTCCATCTCAATATCATTTCCATGGCAAATTTGTAGCCAGCCCTGCTAGAGATCACTCCCAACCCCAAGCTTTGGGTAAGGGGCAGATGGATTCACCTCCCTCCCTCTGCCTTTGGTGGCAAGGGGGATCTTTTAACCCTTTCCAGATGGTCACACAGGATTTTCCAGGTTGCCTGCCTGGGATGTGAGAGGTTAAACTCTCCCAGGACTTAGCAGGAGCAAAGCTGGGTGACAGCATCGCCCTTGACTCCGGCTGAGCTGCGGCACAGAGGCGCTTTCTTCTCCTCCATGGCAGCTGATAGCCGGCTCCATCCTGCTGGGAGCAATTTCCCTCTGCAGCTCCTGCCAACGAGTACACATGCACACACACACACGCACACACCCATGTGCACACCCAGGCGTGCACGCTTCTCACAAGGCTCACATTCAGGGGCTCCCCACCTCCTTTCCTTTCCAACTCCCGGCAACCCGTCCCCGAGATGTCATCCTGCCCCTGATAAGGCGCAGAGGCGGCTGCGAAAGGAAGGCTCCCAGTTGCTCCCGGCGCCAGGCAGGGTAGAGGCAGACACGTCTAACCTTTGCCTCCTCCGGCAGTGGCCAAAAACAGATGACATCACCCCCTTGTCCCCTGTCCCCCCCCAGCATCCCTATCAGCCCCACCGAGAGGCGTGTGCATGGAGGAGAGAGAAGGAAGAGGGAAGGTGGAGGGGGAGGAGGTGGGGGAAAAGGAGGGAAGATGAAGGTTGGAACTGGAAGTTGGTTATTTTGGCAAAAAGACAAAGTTCTGCAAAACTTCACCGGCCAGACTTCAAAAAGGTGGAAAAACTGGAGGCTCGTTTCTGGCAGGTCTTGTTATCAAGGGGAGCCTTATCTGCTCGATGGGACTGATGGCTCATGTGAGCCGGAGTGGCTGCTAACCTCTGGCTGAGCTTTCTGAGGCCCCTGAGGAGCCCGACTGTCACTCAACGGAGAGGAGAACCATCCAGGAGATAGCACTGCATGAAGGCATTGCCTCCGTGTTTGCAGCCTGCAGAGAGAGAGAGGAGCAAAGACACGGGTATCCCCAGCCTGGAAGTGCGCAGAAACCCATTCCCTCACCAGTTTAATTCATGGTGGTAGAAGGAGTGGGGGAATCCCTGCTTAGAGTCCAGACAGAGTTGGGACAGATCTCCACTGGGTGTCAACTGACACAACTAAGTCACTAGTTTTGCTGGTTTCCTTCTGTTTCCTCCAGGACAAGACTGGTTCCTCTGGTGTAGATAGTGGAATGGGTTTAGGTTAAAGTCAGGTGTGTAGCTGGAGGTTTTTCTGTCCAAGGAAGCTTTTGGGTGACAGTTTTGGCCGTCTGCTTTGCTTACATGTCTGATACCATGTTGGGTGTTTTTCAGAGGTGAACCTTCCAGCTTTTCTCTTGAGAAGACTTTCATATCCTGTCATGCTCTCTCTCTCCTCACACCTCCAAGACATCCTATTGCTTACTCCCTGGTGAGGTGTTGCTGCAAAAGAACATGGCCTTGGCCCATTCCCACTTGTGATTCCACCCAATAGCTCAGCAGGTGCAGGAAATGAGGTGGTGATGCCCTTCATGTGATGTTGGGATATGGTATGAAATACAAGAGTTTATCCTCTTTCACCTCCCAAAACACTTTGCCTTGCCTTGCCTTGCCTTCCCCTTCCCTTTCTTTCCTCTTTCCCTTCCCCTTGCCATGGGAGTGGGATTTCTCCATCTCACCCACCTTTACCTTGTCTCAGGGGTGGATAACCTAAGCCATCCACCCAGGTTCCCCTTCTTGTTGTTATGGGGGAGGAAGAGGCCCTCCTAGAAGGAAAATCATGCCTCTGTCATAGATCCATCCTCTTGAAGAGGATGGATCGTGCTGTGGTCTCTTCTGTAGATGGATAGAGCAAGAAGTAGAGGTTGACAAAGGCTGTGACAGAGACAGAGGCAGGGGTTATAACAGAGGCTTCATAACCACTTGGACAAGCCCAGTAGATCCTTCTCTTGCTGCCACCCCGGAAGGGAACAGGTGTCCCCTTAGTCTTGTGCCACATCTGACAGCCTTGTGCAGATGTTTTGGGTACCCCAGTGCATCTCAAGTGGCTCTGAATGTGGTCAAGTGCATCAAAACCTAAGTGTTAGGCAGGATGGTTCATCTCAGAGGAAACAATGGCTGCACTCTGGACCCAGAAGGATATATAAAACCAACAGGTTTATTGGTGATGGACAACCCAAGTTGCGGGTGTGGGCGTGGAGGTGTCCAAGAGCAGATCCTACGTACAGCTGTAGTTGCAGGGTCGCTGGGCTGGTCTCCCTGGGGTTCCGGGGTCCATCCCAGCGTGGCCACTCTCATCGGCAGCAGCGCAGGCGGCCGCTGCTGCAGGTCCCTTCCCAGCGTTCCATGTGGAAGCAAAGCCTCCGGCAGTGGCCGTGGTTGCTTCTGCACTGCTGGCTGTCCGAAAGGCCTCTTGCTGCAGGGGAAAAGGGGATGTGAGACCTTCTTAAGAGACCTGGAAACCCACCTGGAGCCCTGCTGGTGTCACTGGCTGAGCAATTAAGTGCTTGTACTTGGCAACGGGGAAATTCAGTTGGCTTTGTGGTGAAGGTCAGATGTGCCTGGAAGAAGCATCTCCCTCCAGCAAGCACTGGGAGTCTCTTAACAACCAGCCTAGATAAGACGGCCAGCTTTGGGTTGGCCAAGTTAGGTTAGATGAGTTAAGTGAGGTGGATCCCTCGGGCAACATCAAAAGGTTGAGAAGTGTATTTTTGGAACAGGTGTTTCATCTATTGGTTTGTTTGTTTGGTTGGTTTTTTTGTTTGTTTTTGTGATTGATGGTTTCTTGATGTTTTGGCATTTTTGGTTTGTTTGTTTTAAATCTTCCTGTTTTGATAAAAAAAGGTATGTGCTTCTTCTCTTTACACGCAGCAGGAACACCAAGTTCAGGATTTCTGGAGGGATACACTGAGGGGTATCCACCATCCGTGGAGTGGGCACACCCTTCTCTCCCCTCCCTTTATCCGTAGGACTTCAGTTAAATAAAAGAGAGCATAAACAGACTAAGCAAGTCAATCTCCTCTTCTTGCTTATCAGGTTTGTTTTCTGTGAAATTTATAACCCTAGTAACACCACAGTGACCTTGTTCCTAACATATATATACCAGCAACCAGTGAAAAAGCCCAGCCAAGGAAGATTTTTCTGTTAAACAGGATCCCAGAAGAAAACAGACAGACAAAAAAACCCCCAAGCTAGCATTCTTCCCCACAAACTTTTTCCCCTGGAAGATGCTTTTTTTGATTTCATGGGGTTCTCCTTGTTTTGTGGAGGAAGAGGCTGGTCAGGAGCAGAGCTCAGGCTCCTGTCTCAGGCTCAGGTTTTCTGGGGGGGTTTTGAGAGGATGGAGAGGAGGGACCGTACAGTCTGTAAATCCGAGACACCTGCATTCAGGAAATTCATGGAGACCACTTCAGAAGAAATTTGTTCTTTGGAAGCAAGAGTCAGGTCAGCCTCGACTTGGTTTGACTTGAGGGCCCTGTCTTGTTCTTCCCTACCTCGAGGTAGGAACCTAACTTTTCTCTCTCCACAGTCCTGCAGAACCCCCCATGAGTATTTTGTCCTTACCGGGAACATCCTGGAGGAGGAGGATGACAATGACTGCAAAGAGCAGCTGGAGGATCCGCATAGCTGAACGTGAGTGGGGGTTCCACCACGAGGAGGAGTGAAGGGCTGTGAAGAGGTGGAGAAGCAGGAAATCCTGGATTTATAGTGCCCGGGGGTTGTGTAACGCTCCTGGAGTGGGGGGAACTTTGTCAATCTCAGATGCATTTCAACATGACAGCAAATAGTTGCACCGGGATGTTCCTGCTCTTGAACGCACCACGTTAGCAGGAAAAAAAAAAAAAAATTAAAAAAAGAAAAAAGAAAGGCAGGGTTTTGTCAACAAATTGCACTGAGCACTGGGGAGTCTGCTACTGCTTGCTGCTGGAGACAGGACGTTGGGGCTGACCCAAACTGGCTCTTCTTGTGTATGTAGGCTCGAGCATGTGATGTTAAAATCCCATCCAAGTGTTTGCAGTATTAAAGATTTTTTTTCTTATTTATTTCCAGCTCCCAGTATCTGTGTTTAGCATGGACACAGTCAAGCGTGAAAAAACCCAGAGTATCCTCCTCCTCAGCAGTCCCCAATGCACAAAATTGGCTGGAAAATCATGGGATCCTTAAAAAATCAAAGGTCTGTTTGTATTTCCCAACTTCTAGGCTGCAAAGAGACTGTTTGCCAAGGTTTTGTTTACAACTGTCAAGAAAAATGGCCATTTAGCATCTTATTCATTTATGTACTTATTAAATGGGAAAGCTGGGATACCTCCCTGTGATTGTCAGGAGCAGGAGCATTAGGAAAGCTTATGTGTTACAACTCTCCCAGGAATGCTGGCAGGATCTCTGGTTTGTACTAGTTCTCCACGTCCATTCCAGGAAATCAGTAGAGGTGGGACCTGAGTTTAAACTTGGGAAAACAACACAAAGCAAATAACGAGCAGAAATCGCCTCCAACCAACAACAAGCAGAGGAAGAGGAAAGAGAAACTTTATAAAGGTTTCTTTTTACAGCAACGACGCAGCAGAGGGCACCACCATGTCTTCCCTTTTCCCTTGATAAGTCACCTTGATGGCTTTTTATTTGCAGGCCGAGTGCCAAGTAGTGCTGGAAAATGTAAAACCGACGGCCTTTGGTTTTACACTGAAGAACAAGGATCACCTTCATCAAACAGTGCAGATAAGTGGGGTCCTTCACCAGCTGGACTTTGGATCACAGGACACCGAGCATTCAAACAGGGTGTTGTGCGAACTGGCCACACATAACCTGGGTAAAGAAAATGGGTTTGTGACCCCGTCTGCAGAAGGAACGGTTGCAAGGATGTGTGTAGAGCCTCTCTGGAAGCGTTGGTGCTTTGCATATCATAGAATCCTAGAATGTGTTGGGTTGGAAGGGACCTTTAAAGGCCATCTAGTCCAAGCCCCCTGCAGTGAGCAGGGACATCTTCAACTAGACCACGTTGCTCAGAGCCTCATCAAGCCTGGCCTTGAATGTCCCCAGGGATGGGGCCTCCACCACCTCTCTGGGCAACCTGTTCCAGTGTCTCACCACCCTCACTGTAAAGAACTTCTTCCTAATGTCTAATCTAAACCTGCCCTGCTCTAGTTTAGATATCTGGCGGTACTGCTTGGTGCAGTTGGTGGGAGACCATAACCCACGTCGTGTGCTTCTGAGGATGGACATCTCCAGTGTGAGAGATGGTGCAATGGGGCTCGGGCAGGGTTTATCGAGCAGAAATGAGACTGCAGCTCTTGAGCTACAACCTGGGCAGGGAGGAGCGTGTGGATGCTCATACGAGTGTCCTGCTCCGAGAATGTGACGTGATGTGCCTGAACACGTGTGTGCAGGCGGCTTGATGCACTCTAGAGAGGAGGTTTAGCACGGAGCCAGAGCACCACATGGCCATGGTGTTCCCAATGATGGATAGCAAAAGGCCATCTTTTATCTCTAGCTCAGCTGCTCTCCCTCGGTGGGAGCAGCGCCACCTCAGCGGATGGGCTGTGTCTGGAGCTGTTTGAATGCTGCAGGCTCCACAGCGGCAGGCACAAAAGTGGTCAGGATGAGTCCCCCCACATCACCATGAGCCCCTGCTCTGCAGCTGCAGTGCATGGATTGAGTTGCAGAACATGCCTTGGGAAAGAGAGACAAAACCAGACAATATCAACATAAACCAGATTTCCCCCAGAAATCAGGGGCAGGAAGTCTCTGTCCCCTGGGCGATTGCTCTGACAGCAGATGGGCTTGCTCCCTCCAGCGTGGTCCCTACGCCTTGTTGGCCTCAGCCTCTGGTGAGCCTACTGGGGCTCGTCCATCAGTCTCCCGCCCTTCCCTGTTCCCCAACCTGCCGCCAGATGTTTTTTTCTCAGATCCCACCGTGCACAAAGGCTGATCTGTGCTCAGTGACACGTGGCACAGAAATTGACTTTTGGCCATCTCAGAGGTTTTGAGGCTGAGGAGGGGTAAAGTCAATCTGCATCCACCCCATGGCCCCAAATGGGAGGTCTCCACTGACTTCATCTCCTTTTGGTCCAGGACCTAAGCAGCCTGATTTTTAAAATGCAGCCTGGGATAAATTTACACCCGCAGCACTGCAGGTGATGATAGGGGCAAACCTTTCGGTGATGTGAAAGCCTCCTGGTGCCCCTTACCAGTTTGCCATGCTGCCTCCACCTCCCCATCCCACCAGTGGTTTTTTACCAAACCCAAGCCAAACAAATGCTGATACTGCCTTGCAGTTCAGCCTTGGAAGGAATTGCCAGTTCTGGCTCAGCTCTGGCCCAGAAACCTTCCATGGCTGTGGGCACATTTTAGTTATGGACCAGCTCATGGGACCATCCACCTGCTGCCTATAACAGCAGCCATATGGGGAGGCCTAAATTAGAATAAGTCCATTTGTGGTATTTATCTCAACTTTTCTCCTGCTTTCAGGCTATTTTCTGGGCTGGGGAGAGAAGTTTTACATGGCAATATCCTTCAACAGGGAGTTTCACAGGACTGCAACTGGGTATACAAAGGAAAATTTTTTTGGTTAGTTTGTTTTAAATGTGTCTCCCACCAGTTTCCCAATAGTTCTTGTGCATGATGAGACCATGAAGAGTCAAACCCCATTCACCCTCTGCACATTTCAGCAGACTTTCCTGATCCTTTAGGCTTCTGCCATATCCCCCCTAAACCACCCATTGCCAGTTGTGCTTTGCTAGAGAGGCTTCTGGACTCAATCTCTGTCCAGAAAGCTCTGTCGTGCCTCCTGCCTGCTCTCCAGGTCCCCCATGAGTCCAGGGAAGATGTTTTTGGATAATCCCAAAACCCTATGTATCCTCAGGTCTACAGGCATCTGATGGGTCATGCATATCTCTTAAAACATGGAGATCTTCAGGCTCATGAGATGTCCAAGTGCTCACTGAAATTTGTGGAGATCTAGCACTCATGTCAGTCACCCGAACAGGCATCTGTTAGCATTTGGGATGTTCTGGGGTACCCGAGACACTGAACTGGTAGGTGTGATGCCAGATCTATGTGCCCTTCTGCTGTGGCAGCTGGAGGTCAGGGCCAATACGCTGGACATCTAAAAGGCATCTAGTACCTGGTGTGTGAAGCACACCATGCTGGTTACATTGGCAGCTAGACTTCATGACAGCCTTCTCCTGCACCGTGCTCCACTCATAGAATCACAGAATGGTAGGGGTTGGAAGGGATCTCTGGAGATCATCTAGTCCAACCTCCTGCCAGAGCAGGTTCACCCAGAGCAGGTGGGTTTTGAATGTCTCCAGACACGGAGACTCCACCCGTGAAACTCACTATGCTCCTGGTCTCAAAGCCTGCTGTAGATTACTTGCTGTCCTAGTGGAAAAAGATTTCATTTTATGTGGTCTGAATCTGCAAATTCCTCCTTTCTCCCTCTTTTTTTTTTTTTTTTTTTTTTTTGGCAAAATGCTGTTTTTTGACCCACATCAAATGGACACAGCACACCTTGTGTCTGCACAGCTAAGCTCTCCCCGCCAGCTACATGGCCACATCCAGACGTCTATTACAGATTGTCCCTGGCATGTGCCCACCTCCAAACTGTGCCAAGGAACAGTTTGGCAAAGTGATAATTTGCCGATATCTGGGTATCTGCTAGTGTCTGAGCCTGAGCCTCATGTGACTTGATTTACTCGTGCAGATACAGCCTCTGAATCCAGACCCATTTTATCTTCCTAGCATGCCCCCGGGGCTGGGCTGTGGTAGGGTGGTGATGTCTTTCGCTCCACAGGAGGTGGAGGAGCAACCATGTCAGTGGGTTGAATACAACCCCCTTTCTCTTGCACGGGGGTGAAGGGAGAGCCCGGCATGCAGGTGGTTGCACTGGTTTCCATGGGATGGCTGGGGCTGTAAGGAACAAGCTGGATCTAAGGAGCTTGCCCAAGGCTATGAGATCTCACCTTCCCCAAGCAGGAGCCTATCCACTCACCATTGTGCTCCTGGTTACGCAGCTCTGTTACAATGACATTTTTAGGGCGGAAGCAGAGGATTTCATCTCCGTCTGTCTCTCTCTGCCAAACAAACACTGGCCCGTTGCCTGGGAACAGCAAACAAATTCCAGTGAGGAGGATGTTCATGCCATGCTTTGATGAACTAATAACTCCAGTTATTCATGAGGCTTGTGCTGGATGACAGACTGGGCATGAGGGTAGGGCTTTACCCTGGCTGTCCGTATGGCTACAAAGGCTCCGTGTATACCTCCCAAGGTGTCTGGATGGTTTCTGGGTCTTCCTTAGGAGCTGGTATAGGTCTGCTAGGGTAATACTGAAGAACCCCTATTTTGTAGCCTTCTGAGCTCTGTCAGGTACAGGTAGCTGGAGCCAAAGGCTCAACTAAGCTTTTCCCACAAAAATCCTTTTCCTCATATGGCTTTCTCCCATGAGAGGAAAAGCTTACTGCCTTTTCAGAGTGGACCATTAGCCTGATTTAAATTCTCACCAGCCTGCACCTCTTAAGGGACGGTAGACTTCACCTTCTCATTTCTTCTGCTGTTCTGATTTCCCCCTTAGCTTGCCTGACTGTCCCTTCTACTCCTACATGGAATCCTGCAGGTAAAAGGTTGGATTCAGATGAACTCCACTTACTACACGTGAGTCTACGCTCTAGGAAACGGTCCCAGTTGGGCAGGACTGCTGGTCACGGGTGGAAGTCCTCTGGTAGAGGGTCACACTGGGGACGACTTTTACTGAGGGCCTCAAACAATGAATATTTTTTGTCTTTTGGATACAAAGGGCTGGAAAATGGTGTTTGAGTCCTGTAGGAGTGTGGTCTCATGGTGAATGAAAACACGCAGGTGAACATCTTGGTGCTGAGGGGACGGACACGATCACTCAGCCAGAGGAGTTTAGTGTTACCTCCTTCAGAGGGTTATGGGGTACACCAACGTGGGGCTCATTAATCTGAGCAGCATTCCCCATCACATCTTTACACCAAAGCATCTCATACTGCTGTTTAAGCAGCTCCTCACGAGCTGTGCTGGTGGCTGGGTGCTCCGCTCCAGGCGAGCTAATGGATCAAAAAAATACGTCAAGAAAAAAGTTGTGAAGGGTTCATGGACTGGAGGGTGCCGTTCTCCACCCTCCACCATGCCCTCGGTGCTTTTTCTCTCCTCCTTCTTTGTCAGACCAGGCAGCTGGAAGGGAATTCAGTTCATCTTATTCATCAGGCAGAAATCATGATGGAATTTTGTGCTTTTCTCTTCTGTTGGATTGTGTTTAGGGGGTTCTTCTAGGCTTATTCCCAGCCAGATCAACAAGCAAGGGAGAGTGGGACCTTGCCTTTCAGCAACATCATGTATTATATTACTGCTGGAGGGACAATGTTGCCTATAAACTGTCTGAGCTTTTCCACCTTCCCAGGTTGAAATTTGGCTGGCCAACAGGTTCAAAATGTATAGGGGGCAGAAGGCCCAGCAGCTGGCAGGGAGATGCACGGGGTGAGCTGCATGAGCCCATATGTTCCATTTTCTTAGGAAACCGGGCTATAAACATGGTGGCCGAGCGTCCCCCAGATAAGAGGCACAAATCACGAATTTTGTGAGAAAAACATGAGAAATAAACTGTTGGATTTGGAAAAAAGCCTGCCTGTGCTGTACTCATACATCAACATGCGTCGGAGAGCTGGGCTGGATCTGGGAAGGAATTTGGCTCCGGGTTCAGCCCCATCTCTGTTTCCAGCAGCAGTTCCCAAGCTGACAGCCGCCTCTGGGTAATCTGGCTCTCCTGATGGCTCATCCAAGTGCAGGGGATCTCCAGGGGACCACTGGTGTCTCCCTGCGTTTGTTGGTGTCCCGGACTGTGTTATGATGACCCAAGGAGAATAGCTGGGCTGCTAAGGGGAGAAGGGATGAATTAATTGTTGGACCTCTGGCAAAGGGTCCTGACGCTGGTGAGGTCAATGGGAATTTTCCTGTTTGATTCATCACAACAAGAATTTCATCTCCCAGGGAGGACTTTTCCCTGGCTCCGACCACCCTGCCTCGGCTAATTGGCATAGCTCTCTCATTACATCATTGTCTTCTTGCTTTCACAGAAATGATTGACCCAGAGAGAAATATTTTACCTGGAAAGGGAGAGGGAGAGCTAACTGACAGAGGCAGGGGAGCGTCAAAATTTCATGCTGAAAAAACACAGAAGGGCTGAGAGTGGATCTGGACAGCTAGTGGATTTAGACTGATGCAGCTCATAGGTAGAAAGCCGTTAGGTGCAAACAGGCTAATTGCTTTGGGATTATTGCTGCGTGATTACAGAGGAAAGGGGGAGGACCAGAAATGTGGTCTGTGGGTGAGGACAGCAGCCTGTCAGGGGCAATGGCACACAACTTTCAGATCCATTCCCCACCATGTTTAAAACAAGCAAGCTTCCTCAAACTGAAAGAGGGGAGATTTAGATGAGATACCAGGAAGAAATTCTTTGCTGTGAGGGTGGGGAGACCCTGGCCCAGGTTGCCCAGAGAAGCTGTGGCTGCCCCATCCCTGGAGGGGTTCAAGGCCAGGTTGGACGGGGCTTGGAGCAACCTGGTCTAATGGGAGGTGTCCCTGCCCAGGGCAGGGGGTTGGAACTGGATGATCTTTATGATATCTTCCAAGCCAAACCATTCTGTGATTCTGTAATAAGACTGGGCTCTTTCTTGTTCTCGCTGCATTGTGGAAAGGGGATGAACATGGGACAACCTTGCTGGGTTTTACATTTTCTGGTCTAGGTGGTGGCTGACGGACAGCACATTCCTGCTGTGAACCCATTGGGCAAAGGGGTCTGTATACATGTGGGGAATCCCTACTCCTTTTCTGTGCCTTATTTCTCCGACCAGCCCTTCCCAGAGCCTGTAAGAACCTGGCACAGCCTGGAAGGGAAGAGTAGATATGGAGGGGGGGGTGCCTGAGAAACACAGACCACGCTTGCCTTTATGTCAAACTGGGTAGCTTTCGCACCAAAAGTGATGGAAAAAGGCTGCCTCCATTGCAACTGTTTTCTCTGGGGAGGGAAGTAAAGAGACGGAGCCACCCTGCTCTGCTGGGAAGGTGTGGGCAGCTGTGTTCACTCCTGGTCAGTGGGAGAGAGTGCATCCCACCACTGGCAGCTTTGCTGAGCACCAGCAGGAGTCACAGATGGGCTCTGGCTGTTCTGTTAAACTTCAGGTTTATTGCTTTCAGGTAAGGGGAAAGGCAATTCCTCACCTGTGCGTGACAGGTAACAACCAGATGCCAAAAGGGGCAATGCATAGTCTGCGTGGCCCCAGTTTCTCCTTGTCACAGTGTTTCCTAGAAAGTCACAGTGAAAGCAAAAAGCAACATGTTGAGAAGCCCACAGGTGAATCCACAGCCATGTTCTCCCAGGAGAGCAACAGTCACAGAAAGGCACAACATCTCCTTCCCAACAGCAGATCATTCCTTCGTAGTGGAGCCTGCAGCTCTCCATGTGCTGCATGTTCCTCCTTTGGAAATCTTCATCTCTTTGTGGTGGTGGGTGACAAACTTTTGCAACAGAGAATGATGGGTTCAAAGCAGTAGCTGGCCAGATATTCACCAGAAACACAGTTTCCAATTCGGCACAAGCCCCCTTCATGGTTACAGCTATCTGGTCCATGAGCATCTCCTGTACAAAGAAGCAACAAGTTGGTGGGTAAAATGCATGGGGTGGGTAAAATCAGAGAATCAGAGAATGGTTTGGGTGGGAAGGGACCTTAAAGATCATCTCGTTCCACCCGTCTGCCCTGGGCAGGGACATCTCCCACCAGACCAGGTTGCTCCAAGCCCCGTCCAACCTGGCCTTGAACCCCTCCAGGGATGGGGCAGCCACAGCTTCTCTGGGCAACCTGGGCCAGGGGCTCACCACCCTCACAGCAAAGAATTTCTTCCTCAGATCTCATCTAAATCTCCCCTCTTCCAGTTTAAAGCTATTCCCGTCATCCTACCACTACATGTCCTTGTAAAAAGTCCCTCTCCATCTTTCTTGTAGGCCCCCTTCAGATACTGGAAGGGGCTGGAAGGTCTCCCCGGAGCCTTCTCTTCTCCAGGCTGAACCCCCCCAGCTCTCTCAGCCCGTCCTCCCAGCAGAGGGGCTCCAGCCCTCCCAGCATCTCCGGGGCCTCCTCTGGCCCCGCTCCAACAGCTCCGTGTCTCTCCTGTGCTGAGGCCCCAGAGCTGGAGGCAGCACTGCAGGGGGGTCTCCCCCGAGCAGAGCAGAGGGGCAGAATCCCCCCCTGGCCCTGCTGCCCACGCTGCTGGGGATGCAGCCCAAAATCCCCTCCGGCACCATGTGCCCGGCCAGCCAAGCCAGCACCGTGAGCGCGCACAGAGCCTGGGCATGCACAGCTGCAAAGAGCACACCCGGGATCCCTGCCCCAAAGGACAGCTTCAGACATCTGTTAAAAAAAACCAAGTTGCTGAGCCAACCTCACTCAAGGAGCATTTTATCATGGGTTTGTTTGTTCAGGACGTTGGCAACGAGCGCGCACAGGAGGTCAGAGCGGTTGTTCTCACCCTACCAAGGAGGCAGCCGCAGCCTGAGAAAAGGCAGAAATATTTTCCCAGAGCACAGGACATCTCCTCTAGGGCTTCTCCAACCTCTCTGCTCCTAGAAAGCCAGGGAGGTGCCCTGTTTTCACAGCTTCTTCTCAGCTCATTTTTGCGTTATCCCAAGGGATTAAATCATGCATTTTGCCAAAGTACCTCACTCACTATCTCATCCAGAAACCTGAAGGCAATTTTCCCCCTCAGTACCTGTTACGTTTTGATTTGATTACACAGTAAGGAAAGATTATTCCTGTTCCCAGACACCTCTGTTTACCGCCCTCGGCCTTCCTGGTCTTACCGTGACCGGTGAGGGAGATGAAGATTAAAATGAACAAAAGGATCCCCATTGCTTTGGTCCTGCTGGAAAGTCACAGGGCTCAGCGTGAGAATTTGCAGAAGCCTCTGAGTGCTGGTGGCATGCTGGATGGCATCTGGGAAGAGGGAGGGAATAGGCAGGAGTTAATTATATTCCAGTCTCGGGAGTAACATTTGCTGCTGAGAAACCCTCCGTGTCGTTCTGACCCAGGGCTGCGGCTCCAAACAATGTTGACTGGCTTCACGTTCGCTGGTTATCGGCTTCCCTGATGCCTCTCCCCGGCAGTTGGACTAGTAAATTGCCAGTTGCAGGCAGGCTGGTTGAAAAAGAGCCTTGGGGGGATCCACCTGCAGCCACCAAAGTCCCCAGGGAGCTGATGGGTGGGAAGGTGGCAACCTGCAAGGAAAGACTCCCAAGGAGCTGCAAGGAGGAGAACGGTGCAGTCTAAGAGTGATTCATTTTTTATCTGAGCTCGGGCGAATATTTTCTCCGGCTGAAACCTGGGCGTGATTTTTTTTTCCTGACAAAGAGGCTATTCCAGCTTTGACTTGCGAGGAATTTGGGAGGCTTCATTCCTGAGCGCGATGAGCACACAGCACTGGTGGAGGAGGTAGCCGGTTAAGCTCAGCAATGCACCACTTGGTGGGAATTATGTGATAGATATGCAGCTCTTGATGTAAAATCAGCTGGTGATATTCCAGCTACCCTCGCCTGGCTGCTGCCCCTGCCTGGTCCTGCTGTTTGCTGTCCCTTCAGCTGTGTTGATATAACTACTTCTGTGAATACATCCTAAACTGGATAGTTGGAAGATCGAGGTTAAAAATTCCTTTCCCCCCCAAAAAATGTAGATCAGAGGCACTTGATAGAGTCAAAGTTTGCTGTCCTGGATCAGAAGGCATGAAAATCTTGATTTATGTACCCTTAGGTATTGGGAATTTTTGCATGAGTGACAGTGGCAGACAAGACACTCTGGAAACCTGGCACAATACCCTGGGTCATCTCAAGTGACATCAATGTCCAGCTGTGGGCAACTGAGTCTGGCCCTAAACCCAAGAAGGGTAAAAGACAATTTATTTTTTTGTCTTTCTCTAGGCTCAGATGGGTTAAAATATCTTGTCCAAAGACTGATCAGTCCTGTTCTAGGGTAGTCAAGTGCTGGCCAACCCCTCATTTTCCTCATCCACTTATTATTCTCATTACTCCATTACTCCATGATCATCTGCTGGACCAGAAATAGGTCCAACCACCCACTTGGAGTGAGAGCTAGTCCCTTAGGAGTGGAATTGTTCCCTTGGGTCTACAGCAAGGAGCCGGTCTGGGACCTTTACACAGAATCATAGAATCATAGAATTGCTGAGGTTGGAAGGGACCTTTAAGATCATCAAGTCCAACCATTAACCTACCCTGACAAAAACCACTTCTAAACCATGTCCCTAAGCACCACATCTACCCTTTTTTTAAACACCTCCAGGGATGGTGAATCCACCACCTCCCTGGGCAGCCTATTCCAATGTTTAATAACCCTTTCAGGGAAAAAATGTTTCCTAATATCCAATCTAAACCTCCCCTGACATAACTTGAACCCGTTTCCTCTTGTCCTATCCCTTGTCACCAGGGAGAAGAGGTCAGCCTCCATCTCTCTACAGCCTCCTTTCAGGTAGTTGTAGAGGGTGATGAGCTTTCCCCTCAGCCTCCTCTTCTCCAGGCTAAACAACCCCAGTTCCCTCAGTCATTCCTCAGAAGGTTTGTCCTCCAGACCCCTCACCAGCTTTGTAGCCCTTCTCTGGACACGCTCCAACACCTCAATGTCCTTCTTGTAGTGAGGGGCCCAAAACTGAACGCAGTGCTCGAGGTGGGGCCACAACTGTTTGCACATTGTAGTGTTTGGACTTGCCCCTCGGGGCTATGTGGTGGGCAAACCTGCAAAGCAGGTCTGGCAAAAGGGTTTGAATCTGTGGACCATTTTGTGTTAGAGAGATACTGATCTTGGAGGAACAACAGAGTCAGCAGCCTGCTGCACTCTGATAATTTCTAGACGAACCTGCCCAGGTTTTGCAAAGGATTGAATTTTTCCACCTCCTCTGCCCAGGCTATTTTTTTTTTTTTTTGATGTGTTGCTTTCTCAGAGAATTTCCACTGCAACAGAGGGGTGCGGGTTTGATTTTTCCCCGTAGCCCCCTCCCAAGCACCATTGTTCCCCTCTCCTTATTCTCTTCGTGCCTTATAACTGATGACAAAGCTTGGCTTGTCCCACATGTCGCTGTGTGCTGTATCCTCATCTCCCTGTTGTGAGGGTGAGATGTACCTTCTCTTGAACATAGAATCATAGAATGTGTTGGGTTGGAAGGGACCCTTAAAGGCCATCTAGTCCAACCCCCCTGCAGTGAGCAGGGACATCTTCAACAGGACCATGTTGCTCAGAGCCTCATCAAGCCTGGCCTTGAATGTCTCCATGGATGGGGCCTCCACCACCTCTCTGGGCAACCTGTTCCAGTGTCTCACCGCCCTCAGCGTAAAGAACTTCTTCATAATGTCCAATCTAAACCTACCCTGCTCTAGTTTAAAACCATTGCCCCTCATCCTATCGCTATGTGGCCTTGCAAACAGCCCCTCCCCATCTTTCCTCTAGGCCCCCTTCAGGTACTGGAAGGGGCTTTAAGGTCTCCCCAGAGCCTTCTCTTCTCCAGGCTGAACAACCCCAACTCTCTCAGCCTGTCCTCACAGCAGAGGGGCTCCAGCCCTCTGATCATTCTCGTGGCCCTCCTCTGGCCCCGCTCCAGGAGGTCCATGTCCTTCTTGTGCTGAGGGTTCCAGAGCTGTACACATGTGTTAGGACTTCTTGCTGCTCCTTGCTGTCTGTGAGACTGGAAGGTGCGTGGTAGGTCAGGACCCTTCGCATGCTGCCCCACGTCTCGGCCCATTCACTAAGGATGTAGGGAAGTGAAACAACGCTGAAGCTGAAGGAGCTTTCTTGTCTGTGGGCCATGACAGTGTGGATCAGGTCAGCCTTGCAGAGAGAGTTTGGAAGGTCTTTTGTGATCTAAAGAGGGTGCACATCCAGACATCTTTTGTGGCTGAACGATAGGACAAGAGCTTGCATGGAAGAGCTTGACATAGAATCATAGAATGGTTTGGGTTGGAAAGGACCTTAAAGATCATCTTGTTCCAATCCTGTTAAGCTCTTGGTTGGTTACCTAGACTGTCACCTGAAGAGGTGATGCTGCAATGGAAATAAAGTTTTCCCATTGGCAGAGGGCAATATAATTTTACACATCTTTAGAATGAAGGAAAAAAGTGTTAGACCAAGGTCATCTCACCTGTCCAAATGCTGGCTGACTAAGAATAGATTCACTCTGTGGTCAGTGAGGGCTGTAGACCAGAAGAGCAGCTTAGGATGACTAGGATGATAGTTAATACACTGATTTAGAGAATGACCTTTCTGAAGTGTGTGGTGGAGACAAGAACAAGCCATTTGCATTAGTTCAGACCAGAGTAAAGGATACCTCAGGGGTTGAGAAACAGGATGATGGAAGCTTGCTGCCTCGAGGGGCTTTCTGTCCTGTATGGGGAAGGTTTGAAGTCCTCCCATCCAAGGAAGGTGCCAAGGCTTGTGCTCCAAGGGTCATTTTTAGATGCTAGGAGATGAATGCCACCCCTCCTCATGTTCCTCTACAAGATGTCCAGCTACTCAGCCTTCAATTGGAGAAATTAGAAAGCCAGCAGTCGCGACTGGGAGCTGCTGAGCACATGGAGGTGATGCTCAGAAGCAAACACTTTTTTTGTCTACATTTTGAATGAAACTTCTGTAGTTAGTAAATTCAAACTTACCACAAAGGGAAGCCCAAACTGCATAAAATAGTTTTGAATAGATGGTTTTAGACAGATTTGCCCAGAAGACTTTGCATGAAGACTTCCCATAGGTGGCACCTGTGCTCAGGTGGGTGCAGTTTATTGGTAGAAATAGGGAAGCAGGGAAGAGCAGTTGACTGGAATCCTGCTTTGGAGAATGGGAGTTCAATAATGTAGGCATGCCCTGACCATGCTAGTTGGACAGCCCTTGTTTCCATCACATTGTCTTTCCTTCTATTAGGAAGGAAAGGAAGGAATGAAGGAAGAAAGGAAGAAAGGGAGACAAAAAAGGGAGGGAGCTGTAGTTTGGATTACGAGGGAATATGGATTCCAAGGTTGTTACAGGAAAGTTTCTGTGGATTTCTGTGTGTGGGTGTAACGGAGAGACATTCTGCCTCTCTCCATACATATACGACTGTTAGACCTGTTTATTTAGTATTTATTGCCCTTGTTATATAAAGAAACATTTCACCTCTATTTGATTATACACTTCACATGTTGATGAAACCAGACATCTTCTATACAACACTAGGAAGAAAAATTGTTTTCTTGTCCATGCATTTCTGTGGTTTTTTGCAATTACAGTTCCGTGCAGCACTTCCATTCTCTGTGAGGGCAAAGTCCCACTTGTTCTTGCAGACATTTGATTTCCGGAGGTACACAATGACCCCCCTCGTCTTGACAAGTATGGAAGTTTGATGTCGTGTCTGCAATGAAAAGGATTTTAAGTCAAAACAGAAAACATTACACCACCATCTGAACCAACTCATACATGGAAAGGGTCATGAAGTTCTGGTTACTTTCTCTCCAAAAGCAAAGACGCAAAAAAGGACTGTGGGGGTCATCGGAGGACTTCTGCAAAAAGAAGAATTTGTGACCCACCAACTTGGAAAAGAAACAATTGAAGGAGGGATATTGTAAAGGTATGAAGGAGGTGGATGCAGAATGATTACATTTCATTGACACTACAGAAGTAGGTGGTACTGAATAAAATTATGAGGGAAAAAGTTGTTTGGTTTTTTTTTTTTTAAAAAGATGAAGGAATTCCAAATCTAAGGGGTGGAAATCCAATAAGGACTTTTAAACACAAAGATGTCTAAATCTAAAAGCCCTGAGCTGCAAATTCATGAAAGCCAGAAGAATATATAAGGAAGTATAATTATGTGGTTGTGGTGTTCATTAATGGTCATTTTACAAATACAGAGTAACTGTATAGAAACATCCACTTCTGGCCATGGACAGATGTAGGATGCGGATCAGATGAACCTTAGGTCTGATCAGCACAGTTGGCTATAAGGCATGTATTGACTTAATTTTACATGCTGACTATTGAGCAACTCCAAAAATAAGCAAGTTTAGAATGGATTAGATCAATTTACAGGGAAGAGGTCATCTGGCATCTATTAAACATAGCAGTGTGGATGCAGTCAGCAGTCCACCAACAAATATATCAAGGAAGGAGGACTCTGTGTGGGCCATAATTTTTATTTTGTTTCCCTGGGCATCTATTCTGTTGGAGATAGGATGCTGGGCTACGTGATATTTGACCAGCCCAAAATGGCAATTCTGTTCCTGTGCTCCACGCTGACGTTAGTGGAGGAACAGACAGGTCCATCTTTGCAGGTGGGAGGAGATGGCTTGGGCCATTTGGAGAGAAAAAGAGTAAGAATGTGTTTTGCTTCCTCTCCAAATGTTGCCTGCTTGGGCAAGGTTTCCACACATACCTATGCAGCAGGTTTTCTGACGCCGAGAGCAAGTTCCAAACGCGGCAAATGGTTCTGGGCAGGATTTTGAATGGAAGCAGAAGCCATGGTATCCAACACAACGTAAGGTGTCTTTGGGCAAGCCGAGACCTACAAGGAAGAATGGGATTCCCAGCTGTGCTGCAGGATCAGTCTGTTTCTCATTGTCTTCCTCCTGCTGAAACCCCATGAATCCCAGTTAGGGGTCTGATACAAATATGCCCAAAGCCCAAGGCAGCATTTCCAAAAGTTTTGAGAAACCTCATGAAACCCCACAGGACTCCAAGGAAGGTCTTTGTACAGCTAGAGAAAAAATGTGATTGTTGATGGCAAATGTCTGAACATATCCTGGTCATATATGTTAAAGTCATTAGGACTGGGCCAGCCTTTGGATGCTTCTAAGTTCTGGGACTGCAGTGCTGCAGTCTGGTTAGGCAGGAGACAGCATGGTGCTTGTAGACCCTGAGATGTACCCGTGACTTAAAAAGAAAATCAAAAGCTGGGATCTGGCCCAGTTAACAAGGACAAGAGGTTTGCCCAGTTCCTTCTTTCTCTGAAAGACTTACTCCAAGGTGGGGAGTTTCATTAAACGTGAAGAAAAGCAAGACCAAAAGCACAATGAGTAAATGAGTCAGTGCAGCAGAAGGGGTCAGGAAGAGGAACCAGCATATTCTGAGAGCTTAAGTAAACTTCTCTGATATAGTTCAATTTGAGTAATACAAAGGAACACTTCTGCCACTCTTCTGCTGTACGCAAAGGAGACAATTTATGATCCTAGGGTAGGAAGAGGCAGATGATTTCCATGGTACCATGTGCAGTAGTCCCACAAAGTAGCAGAAAGAGACTTCAAAGAGTCATACTGAGCCAACACCTAGTAGTGGCTTCTGTGGGGAGGTTCTGGTTTGGTATCTGGTCACCACAGATTCATTTTTCACTTCTGCTTCTAAACTGAGAAATAGGGAACATCTCTAATGAAAGGAGCTGAAGAGCATGGAGGAGTACAGTCTGCACCACTGCACAAGCTAATTGTACCTCCTACACAGGCAGACCCCAGCGTGGGTCTTGCCCCTTACCTGGAACAGCCTCGAGGAGGAAGAGGAGAAGAGCCATGAGGCAGGAGAAGAGCTTCATGTTGGAAGGTCTCAGCTGCAGTGTGGACACAGGGCCACAACGCCAGAACCTTTGAGCAGGGAAGGAGGGAGCACTCTGGCATTTATAGGGCTGTGGGAACAGAGCTGCCCGTTCGGGGGACCTTGGCAGTGGTGAAAGTGGAAGGCAATGAGTACAGCTTGACCGCTGCGCACGGCTAAACCTGAACAATACCAGAGGGTCACAAAAGCAAGTGGAGAGGTAACTGTACCTCCCTACCTGCCCATTGGGAAGGCTCCTTCTCAATACCAACCCACCCAGAGAGCTTCATTACTTGTTAAATTCAAAGACTAAGGTGGTTGGTAATGGATGACTCACAGAAAATTAGCCATTGTTCTGGTGAGAGAGAAAGTGTCTGAGAATGCCAGAAGACTGTTGATGGTGATGAGTATAGAAGAAGGTCCAAGGTGCTGCTGCGGTGTTTGCAGTCTCCATTCATCAATGCAAATAAATGATTTTTTGCATCATTTCCCTAACTGAACAATAAAATTTGAACCAACTAAACAACCAATTTTCTTTCTGGAAATATTAGTTGGTTGATATTATGGACTCAATTTAGTTGCCCAAATATACAGGTCTAATTCCTGTGGGCTGCCCTAAGGTATCCCAAGAATTTCATGGGACTACCCAGTAAGACACAGGACCTCTGGGACAACCTGCATATGACTAGAGGGGCAAAAAGGTGGCCATGTGTATGGCCTAACTTATTTCAAATGGCACTGGAGACTCATGGGTGGTCAACTGATTGAACGTCAACAGTGGTACTCAGCACCAGGACTCAGATACTGAGGTGTAAGTCTCTACAATGGATGTGGCTGCATGGGAACGAGGTGTTTAATTAGTGGTTGTAGGACTCAAATCACCTCTTTAGCTATAGTGGCACCTTAGGAGCCAACACACGTGCAGAAACCTGCACCATAGATACTCGTATTTAGCTGGCCAAGTCCAGAGCTAAGGGTGTCTGTTGTCATTAAAGATGCTTCAGGGATCCCATCTGGCCTCCAGCTGCTGCTCCATGAGGGTGCAGATCACCCATAGCTCCTGCATGATATCTACCAGCCCCAGGCAGACACAGACATTTCTAATGTCACAGGACCTCTCAAATGTCTGTAGTCTCTATGTGTCGGCAACTGGGTCAATTCCTAGAAGTTTTTCCTAATTGTCATTTTCTGGTTGTGGCCATTTTGTAGGAAAAAGAAAATAAAATAAGAGAAGGTTATGGAATTGTTTGTAAGGTCCTGCTTTGTGAGGCAATGATCAAAAAGTTTAATATGAAATAAAGCAGGGAATCCTGTCCCAAAACATCACTCTGCTCTCTAGACCACTCCTCATGCAAGCCAGGAGACCTGGGGTACTGTCCCTACTCCAGCAGATGTATGATTTTTTTTATTTTTTTTTATACCACATAAAACAGCATAAAGAAGGTAAAAAGAACATTTTTCTTTAGTACTTGATAGTCTGATAAGGAGCACTAGTGTATTTAAGTGCCCCAGGGAAAACCAGAACTGGAGGTAGGTCTCACATATCCTAGCTACAGGGCTGTCAGACAAAAAAAAAAGCAATAATATCCTCATATCCAGCAGTGCTGTATGAAACAGCCCTGAAAAGCCTTTCTTCCATATGAATTGTTGCGGCCAATGCAAGCTGCATCTACAACTTGCCTTGGTGTAACGAAAACCAAATTTATTTGTCAGGAGCAAACCTGCCCCTAATTTTCCTGCTTGGATACCTAGCTTCATGAATCTGAATCCGTCTGGATTTAGATACCCAACTGGTTTAGGTTTTTTCCCTTTTGAGAGACTTACCTGAGAAACTACATTTTAACTTCTGGTAAGGTGACATGTAGAAGATATTTTTTTCCAAACTCTTAATCTTATATGTTAGTCAAAATTGTCTTCAGACAAACCGGGAATATTTCATGAATGATATGTATATGTTTTTTTCACAGTCATTATGACAAGTATGAGTTACAGCAGAAGCTTAATAAGTTAACAAAACAAAATGCAATCTTAATAAAATATGAATCCTCCTCCTTTGTGTGAGATACAGAAATCTGTCACACATTGTCAGAACAACATGTCTTAATTTGTTATATCTGCAGGGGATGAAATTGGAATTTTCCCCCTTAAACCAAGTTATTGCATCTAGCGGTGTGAGAAGGTGCAGAAGGAAAGACTCCAGAAGGAAAACAGGGAACTCATGCACTCGACAGCAAAAATAGAAGAAAAATCCTTTTATTGAAGAATCGTGAATGAGCCTAAGCTAAATAGCAGAGATACCTCCGAAGCTCATAACACACCTCTTTTTTCTTTTCTTTATTCTTTGGGAACGTAGAATATTCCTGGGTGTTTCTTACAGCATCTGCATTTGTTATAGACTCCGCTTCCAATCAGCCACTCATTTACATGGCAGTAACGTCTGCAGCTTCCTCTTAGACCACACCGGAAAGTGTCCAAGACGTTCCAAGTCCTGCTGCCTACACATAGAAAATATTTTGTACTCTGATGAGAACGGATAGGCACAAAATGTTATCAGATCAACGGGTTTGTGGTCGGGTTGTCTGCGAGTAATCTACAGCCTGTGTTGCACGCAGAGCTGAGCTTCTGAGTGACGCATCAAGCTGGGAAACAGAAAGAGGTTTGATTTGGGCTGAAGTGAACTGGGACTTTTCCAGGTTACTGCTATGAAATTGCCATTGGAAAAAAAAAAAAAATTGCACATTATTTCACTGAACGTGGAAATTTCCGTTCATATTGAAATGAAACTTGCTATGCTGGGCAGGTGTAAGACACAAAGTAAATAAGCGCTAGGTCTTTGGAAACCCCTCCATGGAGTGGTGCTGCCTTAATTTTACCCAGGCAACAGAAAGAACCAAACTCTCTTTTGTATATAGAAAACATATGAGGAACAGTCAGCGTCTCCAACGGAAATATTCCACTTTCTGTTTTCTCTCCAGAATTGTTTAATAGATGTAACCAATATCTGCACACAGTTTGCGGATCCCCTCAAAAATTTGTGACCAAATTGTTGCAAACTTCATACAAGCATCAAACTATTATTTCTTACCTAAGAAAGGATCCTGAGTCTACTCTAGGATGGCCTGAGGTAGTCCTCAGGAACATGGCAGACTTACATCCAAAACTTCTTCTGCTAGTTTTTGACGTTGCCTTAGCCAACAGGCTCTTCTGAAGCAAGCCTCTCATGATGTCTCCTGCTGTTCCTTCTGCATTATAGAAGTGCACTGGCCCAGGCTGCCCAGAGAAGTTGTGGATGCCCCATTCCTGGAAGTCTTCAAGGCCAGGCTGGACGGGGCTTTGAGCAACCTGGTCTGGTGGGAGGTGTCCCTGCCCATGGCAGGGGGGTGGAACTGGATGATCTTTAAGGTCCCTTCTAACCTGAACTGTTCTATGATTCTATGAAGTGGAGGGCATGGCCCAGAAAACAGGGGTGGGCTTCAGACATCTAGTCACAGGTGTCCCAATATAATCTAGGTGTCTGAGCTCCAGTTTTCAACAGTGTGTAGGGGATTTCTGTGGCCACAAGGCAGTCATCTAGTGATGTTTTAGGCACCCTTGGGTATGAGGCTTGACCAATACCATGCCTCCTCACCCCGTGCAAATGACTTGAGTGCCCCAGGATAGCCAAGGGTTCACTAACAGCGTCAAGTGCTTATGTTTAGGCAGATGAAGCCTGCTGGGAAGAGCAAGGCAGGGCAGTCAGCAGAGTCAATTCAGCTCACCTTTACCGTGAGGTGTACGTGAGCTGCTGAATAGGTCTCCAGACCCACTCCAGATCCACCAAGCTCCACTGAGACATCTGCATATGGGAGCACAGGGCTGTTTGAGGTGGGCCATGGTACCCTGCTGGGCTCCAGCTGCCCATCTAGAAGGTCTCAGCTGTCCAACAGAGTCTGTGTCCCATCTGCCTCCTTGAGATGATATCTCAGGTACACTAGGCCATCTCACACAGGTGCCTACATCAAGCTATTGATCTCTGGAGACCATAATCCTACCCCAGATCTTTCATTTTGCAGGTGGGTTCTCTAAGCATGAGGGGGCTGTGTGGTAGATTCTATGATTCTATGACTGGACCCTGATCTCCAGGCTGCAGTTGAAAGTACAGATCTTGTCAGTGGCTAGGAACTATGTCTCCAGGATGCTGCACTTGACCGTTTTGCTTTCGAACACCTTGGAAAATATCCAGATGGTTAGTTAACTCATTCAGGTCAAGCCAGCACAGACCATGGGTCATTTCCTGTCTCCACTCATGTCACGCAGAAAATCTGGAGAAGTCAGAAGAACTTGCACCTCAGAGATGAATTAACAGGTTATTAAGGAAAACTATGCAGACTAATTAAGGTTCTTCTCACATGGTTTCAGTTTGAACGGGTCGTTATCTTACAGAAGACATATCTGTCAGTCTGAATACATCAACCTGCGCTTCTGTAGGGAGCTCATTTGGTTTCATAATGCACGTAAGTAAAAGTGTGTGGAATTTGCCAGAAAGTCTCCCCAGGGCTGAATCAATCCCATGGCCCTCCCACACCTCAATTCCTCAAATGCTGGGGCCTTACCCACCCCAAGAACCAGGTGTTACAGCAGTTTGGAATTAACTGGATTGGTTTGTGCTCGGACTGCCAGGAATTCATTTCCACGGAACATACTGTATTATTAAAACCGCCATTTTTCTAATGAAAATGTAAGATCTTGCCGTCTTAGCAGTGATCGGCACAGCAGGTTCCCGCACCTATTGCTTGAAGCCCTTGTTCAGCCCCGGAGTGCTCGTGCTGTTCTCCTTAACAGGATCGAATGCTTTAGGGATGCCCATAAACTGGAAACGAGTATTTGTCCACTCCCCACTGCAGGGAGTCCTGAGGAAATGCTTTGTCACTTTTTTGGCTTTTCAAGGACAGTCCGACAAAAAAGGACCTTTTTTTTTTTTTTCTTGAAAGCACCTCTCGCAGAACAAAACAGATTTATTTGCTGTGTCTATGGATGGGGTGCCCATCACTCCTTATTGCTTTCTCTTGGGAACCAGTGTTGCATCGCAGGACGTAGACCAGGGTCGTACAGAATCATAGAATCATAGAATGTGTTGCGTTGGAAGGGACCTTTAAAGGTCATCTAGTCCAACCCCCCTGCAGTGAGCAGGGACATCGTTAACTAGGTCAGATTGCTCAGAACCTCATCAAGCAGATTATCAGAGTTTGCAGATGTCACAAGCAGCACCCTCAGTTTTGTGGGCGTACAAAGAGCAGAGGGCAAGTGAGATTCATGATACAGCCTCCACATGTCCGTAGAGTGTTTGAATTGTGCTACAAACATTCATACTAAAATGGGAGCTGGCAGCACAGGTTCTCCTTCAGAGCAGAAGAAACCAGTGTCACTTATTGGAGCCTGTTTCTGTATGTGATATTTATTGATGTTGTTCTGACCCAGTGGCCTCGGTATCAACAATATAAACCTTCCCCTCAGTCCAAGTGCATTGTTCTCTGCCTTTCTGGTTTCTTTGCTAGCTTTTAATTCCAAATTTGCAGGCGCCATGGAGTCTCCTGGACAGCCATGCGGCAGGAGAGCTGTTTATGTCCATTTTCAGGCACTCCAGGGAAACGGATGAAACAAAGACCTTGACAAGAAAACTTCAGTTGGCTCAGGTTCCCGCTGAAGCCAAGGGGAATGTTTCAGCTCTCAGACAGGATCTGACATTGTACTTTGTCAGACGGGAGAAGGAACCCAGCTTCCTAATTCTGGAAAGTTACTTTTAAAATTGCAAAAAGTGGAGCATTTCTGTTTAATGATGGACTGGAAATGTTTGCCTTTTTTTTTTCATGGGAAGTGAAGGACCATTACAACACCTCAAGTGTGGCAGTGACTTGGTAGAGGAGTACTTGTCCAATAATCTTACATTCAAAATCCTTCCTTATAATTTCCAGCCATTGCACTGACAATGTTCTCACCGTCAGGCTATAAGCATTTATATGAACGCGATTCCCTTCAAATTATCATAGAACCATAGAATCATAGAATGGTTTGGGTTGGAAGGGACCTTAAAGATCATCTAGTTCCACCATCCTGCCATGGGCAGGGCCACCTCCTGCTAGACCAGGTTGCTCAAAGCCCCGTCCGACCTGGCCTTGAACACCTCCAGGGATGGGGCATCCAAAACTTCTCTGTTTTATCTCAGGAAAAAACTTTTGGAATTGGAGTGAAATTCACTTTGGTAAAGGGTTTCCCTCCAGAGTCCCTGTTCTTTGGAGCAGGTTGGATCACCTCTTCTGACTTGGAGATGTCCTGTGATTGTTCAGAAAAAATGATGCACAGAGCTGTTCACTAGTAATTTTGGCCAAGGGTTGCACTATATACATTAAAGCAAAAACCCTGTTTCCAGTCCTTCTTCCTCCCAGAAGCTCTGTAATCACTGGAACTCTGTCACCACCTAGAAAAGAATTGCCATCTCATTCTACCTTGGTGCCTCTGCATTTCATTTCACAGAATCCCAGACTGGCAGGGGTTGGAAGGGACCTCTGGAGATCATCCCGTCCAACCCCCTGCCAGAGCAGGGTCACCCACAGCAGGTGGCACAGGAACGCGTCCAGGCGGGGTTGGAATGTCTCCAGAGTTGGAGACTCCACCACCTCTCTGAGCAGCCTGTGCCAGGGCTCTGCCACCCTCACAGGAAAGAAGTTCCTCCTTATATTGAGATGGAACTTCCTATGTTCAAGTCTGTGCCCGTTACCTCTTGTCCTGTCACTGGGCACCACTGAGAAGAGCCTGGCCCCATCCTCCTGACACCCACCCTTTCAGTATTTATAAGCGTTGATAAGATCCCCCCTCAGTCATCTTTTTTCCAGACTGAAGAAACCCAAGTCCCTCAGCCTTTCCTCATCAGAGAGGTGTTCCAGTCCCCTCATCATCTTGGTAGCCCTTTGCTGTCCCCTCTCCAGCAGTTCCCTGTCCTTCTTGAACCGGGGAGCTCAGAACTGGACACAGTACTCCAGATGTGGTCTCCCCAGGGCAGAGCAGAGGGGGAGGATGACCTCCCTCCACCTGCTTGCGACACTCTTAAGTGGACCCCAGGATGCCATTGGCCTTCTTGACCACAAGGGCACATTGCTGACTCATGGTCATCCTGTTGTCCACCAGGACTCCCAGGTCTCTTTCCACCGAGCTGCTCTGCAGCAGGTCACCCCCAACCTGTCCTGGTGCATGGGGTTATTCCTCCCCAGGTGCAGCACCCTACACTTAGATGAAAAGAGAACAAACATTTCACACCATGGTAGAAGCTTGTCCCTCATTGCTGTCTGTCACGCAGATGGATCTACATCTTGAATTTCGTGTTGAATTTCATAAGGTTTCTCTCCGCCTAACTCTCCAGCCTGTCCAGGTCTTGCTGGCAGCACGGCCTTCTGCTGTGTCAGCCACCCAATTTACTCTTGTTTATTCTCCTCCTCCTCTCCCAGGTTATTCCAGGTAAGACATACATTTTATACAGATCACAGAAGAAATACTTTAACATGGGGAAAGCTCTGCCTCCTGCCCAGTGACCAGTTCTGCAGCTGACCTACAGCTGGGGCTGGAGAAAGTCACCAATCCTCCGTATAGTCGACAGCTTCCTCATGCTCAGTGTTACAATGGTCACGGCAAAGTTCATCCAGCTTATCAGCAGGCTGGTGAAGACTGCTGGAGAGTTTTTCATGCTTTTCCATGCAGGGTGTCAAAACACAAACAACTGCAAAATTCCGGACAGGGTATTTTTAATCACTATTTTAGTCATTAGCGTTATTAAGATGACTCACCCATGATTTGGGATCTTCTGTTTTGTGGCTTTTGGGGGAGTAATTCTCACATTAGATAGATACAAATTATAAGTGTGGTTCCCCTCACCCCACTTGAGATGTCTACAGTTTAAAGCCTTGCATTGGAGCCAGTCATGTACTCGGTGTCCCTTCTACAGGTGCCCTATTCTGGCAGACTCATCCAGTGCTTGCTTCTCGTCATTGACTATGAGGGAAATGCAGAAGATAGATAAGTTCGGATGAAGAGATCTGTACTGCCAACCTCCCAAAGAGGTGGGATGAAACTCATTCCTGTTATCTAATCTAACATCATCTTCTAGTTCTTGGAATTATTCTTCTTGGAGTCAATGGAGACACAAAGACTTCCAGAGGAGACTTCAACTGTGCCCTGAGGTACGTGTCTGAGGCAGGTGGGATAAACACTCTTTGGAAGATGGTTGTTTCTCTTTCATCTGGGGAACAGGGATAAACCCTTTAGTGATCTTTCTGCTGTGGAGTAGATCTTGCTAATCCAGCCTTCCATGCCAATATAGACTGTCCATATAGTAGCGTCCCTACCCACCTTATCCAGTTACTTTAGCTAATTTAACAAAAGCCATAGCCTGAAAAATACATTGTATGGATATCAAACCCACCAGCAGGGTCACCTCTTCTGATGGGAGCATGGGAAGCGATGAGTAGGTATTTACAGGTATTTCCAGAAGATGCCTGCATGCCTGATGCAATCGGTGGGGAAGTATGCAGAACACATCAATACGGGATGAAAACCAGGTGACCCAATGGATTGACTTCTCCTATAGTTGCAGAGGGTCTGGCTGTAGGAGAGCCTCCCAGTGTTGCAGCAAGCTCCTCAGCCATGGGTCTGACAGATGTAGACATCTCCACTAGGCAGTTCTCACTTTGAAATCACTGTGATGGCTCCTGAGAAGTGAGTCTGTTGGGTGAAATCATTGTAGCTACATGTCCTGGAGCTGGGAGATGCTGAAGAAGATGTAGATCCATCTGCGTGGCAGACAGCAATGAGGGACAAGCTTCTACCATGGTGTGAAATGTTTGTTCTCTCCTTTCAGCAGATTCAGAATATTATGAAACTTCTCCCAGGACCCACATCCATTTGAGACCGTGAGGAAGGGAGTATGCATGAGAAGGGAGGGTTTCTCTTTCATGTTGAAGTTTTCAGTCAATGGGCCTGGTCTAGCTCTGAATTAATCTGAGATACTAAAATTATGGGAAACATCTGCTTCCCCCAAGCACTAGTACAGATTTGATTGCAGCTGGGGTGCAGTGCTCCTTGAACTAGCTGAAAACCTGACCTTAGTTATAACGTTGTAACAGGTTGGAAAGGGATATTGGAGGGAAAATGGGGTGTTCTGCTGAGAAATTTGAAAATTTTGGTATTCTTTCAAACTGCTATCATACAGACATCGGTATATTCTGCTTAAAAAATAAAAATGAACACACAGCAAAGCCCAGCATCCAGAAATACCTCCTGCATCTCTTTAAGACACTTTATGGCCCTAGTAGTGTATCATCCGTCTAACATACAAATACACCCCTGAGTGGAGACACCTATTTTAAATGTCCAAATCTTTGAGCTGACGCCCACCCTCAGGCAGGATTCAGTTGTCTGGACATAATATCACGACAGATGTCCTGGAACATCCAAGATATCCACATGGGCCAGAGGTCTATGGGACACTCAAATGCTTCTGAAGGGGGAAACAGAGACTGGGCAGCATGTCCCATAACACAACGCTAGATACCTGAGTTTAGGCAGCTGAATCTCTTCCATTATGTCATGCAGTTGGAAATTAAGCAAGTACCAGAGTGGGACAGACGGGGAGAGGTGCCACTGCGAGGTGGTCAATGGGGAGCAGGCAGCAGGTGAAGCTGCACTTTACAAAACTGTGGGCTGATGGGGAGTAAAGTCTAACAGAGACCAGTCGGACTGAATAGAAAAAAAAAATAAATATAGGCTGTGGAGAAAGAATCATAGAATCACTGAATCATAGAATGGTTCAGGTTGGAAGAGACCTTAAAGATCATCTCGTTCCACCCCCCTGCCCTGGGCAGGGACACCTCCCACCAGCCCAGGTTGCTCCAAGCCCCGTCCAACCTGGCCTTGAACACCTCCAGGGATGGGGCAGCCACAGCTTCTCTGGGCAACCTGGGCCAGGGGCTCACCCCCCTCACACCAAAGAATTTCTTCCTGATATCTCATCTAAATCTCCCCTCTTTCAGTTTAAAACCATTACCCCGTGTCCTATCATTACACTCCCTGATCCAGAGTCCCTCCCCATCTTTCCTCTAGCCCCTTCTAGGGACTGGAAGGCTGCTATAAGGTCTCCCCGTATTTCCAGGAAGGAAACAAGCTGAATTTCCAGCCTGGCCTAGGGATGGAGAGCTCTTCACGGAACAAAATGCATCTCCAGCCTGGCTTTGCCTTGTGGAGCTCATGAGCTGGTTCATGGCTCCCTCTTGCGGGAGGACGGGCTGGCGGAGGAAGGGAGAGCAAAGCCCTTCCTGCGAGCAAGGTTTTCTCAGATGGAAAGGTAGGTGCCTGCCTATTTGCTCCGTCTTCAGCACTGATAATTCACGGAGTAAATATGTGACTGTTATTAACACGTCTGGAGAGCAGGGATGGCTTTTGGTTGCATACACCAAATTTTAGGGACTGGAGTGAGTTGCCCACACTCAGGATAAGTGTATAACTACGAAGTTAACCTTTTTTTTTACTTCATATAATTTTATATAACCTTATAAAACTTCATAACTGTAGTAACAATGGGAGCTCTGCTGCCTAGGGCACAAGCAGGCATCTTCCTCGCAGACACATTCAGGTGTCTAAAGCAGCATCCCACCCCAGGAGACCTTTCCCTAGCGCTTCATGCCTTGCTAATCAATGCTACTTGTACAGTCGGAGATCAGTAACCGCATGATGCCAGCTATTTCTTTTAAAAATAAAACTAATTTTCAAAAGCATGAAAATGAAGGATTTCAGAACGTCTTCTGCTGAGATTTGGGTTTTTTTGCAAGTATGTTTCCATGTCGAAGTGTATCCTACCACCAGCCCAGGTGAGATTGCTGTGACTTACCCCCAACAAATTATCCATAAATAGAAATCTAATAAAGTTCAGCAGTGGTTTTTCTCTCCAAACGAATATTGTGTACCTCATGTATGTGTATACAGTGTATACATATGGTGGACAAGAAGCTCATTGGCTATGCAATGAGCAAGAAAACTGCCTTAATTGTAGCTAGATAACTAAATCCACTGCAGAGAAAAAATGCATTTATTACACCATCATTTGTGCCATTCCTCATTTGGACGTTGTGGGTTTTATTTGCATTTATTAATCATTTTCCCATTTTTTTATCCTCGTTTGTCAAGGATTTTCTGAAAGGGAGCATTCTTAACAACAATAAATTCTGCTTCACATTGCAAATTTGTGCACTTACATTAAATAGCATATTTTCTTTTTATAGTAATTAGAGACATATTAGTAATGTGTCAGAGCTCTAACTCAAAGATTTTTAACAGGAGCTCTGGGGCAAGCAGGAATTGAGTTCAAAGATGTCAGAATCTGTGACACTAGGCAGCAGGTAGAGCACTGGGGAACAATATGGGATGAAACGGAGGTGGAGCAAAGCAAAGATGGGTTGAGCAGAAAAAAATCATGCTCTGAAAGAGAAAGGGAATGGGACAGATGGAGGCGCAGCCGCCCTGCCTCTATCCAGTCCTGCAGGAGGTCCAGGTGAAATGGGACATTCATGAAAAGGGTGTAACAACCACTGGTTTTGAGGGGAAAAAAAAAAAAAAAGGCCTGATGGGCTTCTGATAGAAAAATGTCTTATCGATGGTAGAACACATGACAAAGCAAGGGAATAAGCCGGAGCCAGGGCAATACCCAAAGGTGGTTACCCACCACTTCCAGAAGGCCACCAGGGCAGCCTGATTCCCACCACCTCCACCATGGCCAGGCTGTGGGCAGGATTAGGTCGAGTCAGGCAGGATTCAACCCTGCAGCCTCCTGGTGTGTTGTCCATTGCACCACTGGCCCCAGCCCCCGGCCCATAAGGTGCCCCCACCATGTCCCTACCCCAGCCAGCCTAGTATCCAGCAGACTTGCTCCAGCATGCCGGGGTGGGCATGGAGTTGGAGAGGAAGACGGAAAGTCTCATCCCCTCTCTGACATCTTTGTCCATGACAACCTTGTACTAACCACCCATGGAGAAAGGGCAGCCAGAGGTGGCAGTGAACCTTGCCTGCACTGTTGATGAACTTTGCCTCCACTGGTGAGACGTCTTCCTGCCCTTGCAGAAGGCACAGCTGTCATTCCCAGTCACAACAGTCACATCTTTGTCTGTGACATGGACAGTAGGATTGAGTGCACCCTCAGCAAGTTTGCTGACAACACCAAGCTGTGTGGCGCGGTTGACATGCTGGAGGGAAGGGATGCTATCCAGAGGGACCTTGACAGGCTTGAGAGGTGGGCCTGTGCGAACCTCATGAAGTTCAACCAGGCCAAGTGCAAGGTCCTGTACCTGGGTCGGTGCAATCTCAGGCACAAATGCAGGTTGGGCAGAGAATGGCTTGAGAGCAGCCCTGAGGAGAAGGACTTGGGGGTGCTGGTAGATGAGAAGCTCAACATGAGCCATCAGTGTGCACTTGAAGCCCAGAAAGGCAACCACATCCTGGGCTGCATTAAAAGAAGCGTGGTCCCCCTGGGAGGTGATTCTGCCCCTCTACTTTGCTCTGCTGAGACCCCACCTGGAGTACTGCGTCCAGGTCTGGAGTTCTCAGCACAAGAAGGACATGGACCTGTTGGAGCAGGTCCAGCGGAGGGCCACGAAGATGATCAGAGGGCTGGAGCCCCTCTGCTGTGAGGACAGGCTGAGATAGTTGGGGTTGTTCAGCCTGGAGAAGAGAAGGCTCGGAGGAGACCTTATAGGATCCTTCCAGTCCCTGAAGGGGGCTTACAGGAAGGATGGGGAAGGACTCTTTATCAGGGAGTGCAATAATAGGACACGGGGTAACGACCTCAAACTGAAAGAGGGTAGATTTAGATTGCATATCAGGAAGAAATTCTTTACTGTGAGGGTGGTGAGGCACTGGAACAGGTTGCCCAGGGAAGCTGTCAACGCCCCATCCCTGGAGGTGTTCAAGGCCAGTCTGGATGAGGCTTTGAGCAGCCTGGTCTAGTGGGAGCCTGACCAGGGCAGGGGGTTGGAACTGGGTGAATTTTAAAGTCCCTTCCAACCTGAACCATTCTGTGATTCTGTGTAACAGAGTTTAGTTACTTACACCAGGAGCTATAGTGTCCATCTGTGATGGGGCTGAGCCCATGGGCTGTCTGCTCTTAACACTGTCCACTACCACTTCTGGGTACATACCCAAAGCTCACCTTGGGCTGTGCTACTGGAGGGGACCTGGTCCTGTGTCCTGCCCTGGGCCACGATTCTCCCTCACAGCATCCCTGAACCTGGCTCCTGCCCAAACTGACCCCACAGATCACCCCATCCCACCCTGTGGGTTCATCCTCCAGCCTGGACTCCTCTCTGCAGCCACACCTTGGCCATCCTTTCCTCGGGTTGCCACTTCCCTTCCTCCAGCCTTGCTGGAGGGTGCCTGCACACCTCTGGTGTGGTCCCCATGGAGAGGACATCCCCATCACACAGGCCCGGCTCTGTGTCAGGGAGCTGCATCCCTCCACCCTGGCCTCGTGGCGCAAGGGCAGCGCGTCTGACTCCAGATCAGAAGGTTGTGTGTTCAAATCACACCGGGGTCAGCCTTGGGCCACCATTGCCCACCCTCTCTATTGCCCCTGCTTTTCTGGGGGGCTGCTCTGCCTGAGGATGAAGGGCTCTGCAAGGCATTGGCCAGCTCAGCTGGAGGGGGACACCTCCAGGAACAGCTCGTGGGCAAACACAATGCCTAGACCTTTCCTTTCAGCCAGGCATAGATATGGGTCTGGTTGAGAGGTTATGGGTCATGACCAGAGTGGAGGGTGAACAGGGAGGTGCCTGCCACAGTTTGCCTCATCAAGAAGCTGAAGGAAGTGAAATCTTCCTCAGGAAAGGGCAAGAAGATTCATAACTGCATGCTCAGTCCCTCCCGAGGGACCTGGACTTACCCTCAGGCAATATTTACCTGGGAGGGTAACACGAGGTGGTACACTCAGTCCAGGGGATTTCAGGAGGGGATCAAGGACAATTATTCAGTGTAGCATTATGGAAATAGAGACAGGTTTCTGAAGAACAATGTGAAAAGTTTTATCAAAAAGAATAAGAAGGAGGATCTGGGGGGCTCTACTGTGGTCAGCTCACCTCAGAGCCCAGAGGAAGACTATGAAATAATATACCCCGGAAAGTCATGCCCAAATGAAGGAAGGATGTGACGATGACTGGGAAGAGTGATCATGAATACACCAAAACCAGACCACGCTTGCCCAACGTGATAGATTTCTTTGAGGAGATTAGATTACTTTCTTGGTGGTCAAGAGGACACCAAGGAACATCATTTAGTTTGACTACAATTTGATCTCTTACCAGGTCTCCCAGACGTGTCACTGTAGCAGGACACAGAGACAAAACGCCGAAGCTGAATCACAAGGCAAAGCAAAGCGGCTGGATCAGGGGGCCGAGGGGGTTGCAGTCAGCGGTTTGCAGTCCAGTTGACGTTCCTCACTGCTTCATGTTGCATTGGATGTTCTTTGGTATCTTTGTGCTGGGCACAGAGGATGTTCTACAGAACGAAGGACACGGGCAGGCTGACAGGGTCACAGGGATGGTGAGGGGCCGGGGCCAGTGGCGCAATGGACAACGCGCCTGACTACGGATCAGGAGATTGCAGGTTCGACTCCTGCCTGGCTCGACACTTTTAGCCTGGCAATGGCACCTCCTGCTCCCTCCGCGAGGGCCTTTCTTCTCCTGCCCATTGTCAGTCCCCCTGGGCCTTCTTGCAGGGCAAAAGGGCTGGGGTGTCCTCTTGCCCTGCAGGATGGAAAGAGTTCCTCCAGACCTTATAGTGAAGCTGGACACTTTGTCTCATCGCTATTCTTTGCTCATTACTTACAACCCTCTATTCCCAGTGCTTACTCATATTCTACACTGGGAATACTGCATGCAGCTTTGGGGCCCCCGATATAAGGACATTGAGCAACTGGAACAAGTCTAGTGGATTGCCATCAAAATGTCCTGGTGTTTGAACACTCACAGTATGAGGAGAAGCCATGGGAACTGGGTTTATTTGACCTGGGGAAGAGGAGGTTTTAATGAAGACCTGATAGCCACCTTCCAGTACCTCTGAGGCAGTCATCAAGCCAGGCAGTTCATAGCATTTTATGATGAAAGAATGGGAGACAGGAGGTAGAATTTTAATGGGAAGTTCTGGCCAGTTATGAAAGAAGAGTTATTTTCCTGAATTTTTTGTCATTGCTGAAGGTAGGAAGGAGAGAGGGATAAAGGGAAGGAGTGAAGAAAGGAGGGGGCTGCAACCAAGGCATCAGAACAGGGGGTCAGCAGGTAAGTTTTCAGTTGGTGCAAAGAGGTCCCGGTGGGTGCCAGGGACAGTGACTGAGGCAGGGGAAACATCTCACCTGCCCCTCAGGAGACTCAGCTGCAATGCCCAGCTTACAAGGGTTGGGGTCAGGCCTGGGTCTCCTGGGGACTGTAGTGGGCAGCTCTGGGGTAGTCCCCATAGGGAGCACATCCCCACGACCCAGGCTGGGTCCATGCCTGGGGGCTGCATCCCTCCGTATTGCCCTGGTAGCACAAGGGCAGCACGTCTGACTCCAGATCAGGGGGTTGTCTGGTTGAATCACACCAGGGTAAGAGTTGCCCATTTCCGCAGGGTGCTGCTGGGGTGGTTTCTCCCAAGACTTTGCTTTTGAACTCTCTAAGGTTCGTGAGGTTCCTATCAGCCCATTTCTCTTGCCTCACAAGGCCCCTCTGAAGAGGAATCCTGCCCTCCAGCACATCAGCCTCTGCCCTCAGTTTGATACTGTCTAGAAACATGCTGAGTGTGCACCACATCCTAGCATGCAGGTTGTTAGTGAAGACATTTAAGTGTCAGTATCAACACCTACAAACTCCATTACTAATGAGACACTTGTTACATTTCCAACTGGTGATCCCAACACTGTGCCTGGTGGTCCAGCCAGGTTTTCACCAACTTCTTAACCTCTCCTTCAGTCCATATCTTTGCAATATGGCTACACGAAGACTCTGGGAGACCCTATTTAAAACCTCATCTAAGACAAGATAAACAAGTGTTTATTTCCCAGGTTCCAGCAGGGTAGGCAGTTGTGTAGGTCAGGTAGGATCTTAGTAAATCTATGGTGGAAGTTTGCGACTACTTTTGTGTCCTTCATGTGTCCATTTTGCTCAAGTGATTCCTGACTTGATCGTCCTCGGCCATGAATAATCCACTGCCACAGGCTCTGTCAGAAGGCAAAGGGACATAAAGATGAGAGCAGACCTCATGAATAAAGACAGAAGCAGAGAAGGCATTGAGTACCTCAGCCTGCTCTGTGTCTGTTGCTATTTCCCTCACTCACTCAGAAGTGGTCCCACACTTTCTTTTAATTTTCTTTTGCTGCCAGTGTGATTCTAAAAGCCATTTTGTTGACCTTTTACAGCACTACCAGTTTCCACTCCAGCTCAGCTTTGTTTTTCCTGTGTCAGCAGCTAATTCTAACCATCAGATCGAAGGAATGATTGTCACCCTGTTTGACACTTGTGGAACCACATCTGGAGTCTGTGTCCAGTTTTGGGATCTCCAGGACAAGAAAAACATTTACGGACTGCATTAAGTCCCAGAGATGGTCATCCAGATGAGAAGGTGGTGGACTGCCTGATGAGGAGTGGCCTAGAGAGCTAGGTTTCTGTAATACATAGAAGAAGAGGTCAAGGAAGGATTATAATCTTGTTTTATGCTATATCTGCCTGCAGAGAAAGTGGAGTCAGGCTTTTCTTGTGGACATAGAGAAAGGATCTCAACAAAAACAAATTCTATCAAAGAACATCTCTATTAGACGACAGGAAAAAAATTCACACATCAGAGGTCACACATTAGAACAGCGTCCCAGTGAGGTCTTGGATTTCCCACTGTTGTAGACATTCAAAGCTCGACTCTAACGAAATGACCTAATGTGAAAGACTTCTGTGCTCTGAGCAGGGGATTAGATCACCTGCCTTCCAGGGATCTGGGATGGGATAACGCCGTGCAGCACTACGGACTGGGGGTGACTGTCAGAAAAGCAGCTGTGCCGAAAAGGGCATAGAGGGTCTTGGAGAACAACAACTTGAACAAGAGTCAGCAGTGTGCCCTTGCACCCATGAAGGCCAACCACGTGCTGGGCTGTCCTACCAAGAACATAGCTACCAGCTCAAGAAGAGGGATTATTGCCAAGCATCCAGCACTTCTGAGACCATCAATGGGGCACTGTGTCCAAAACTAACCTCCTTGATACAAACCAGACACTGACAACATGAAGTAACTCTACTTTTGTCCTTTTCCCTACTTTTCCATGCCTTTTTGAGCTTCTGCCCTAGTGAATGTTTTTTTAAAGCCCTCCTCAGGGAATTTGCAATTCTGCTGGCAGATGTAATTTTGGCCTTTCCTGCCGCATATATCTTGTAGTCCCCTGAGCAATCCTAATTCCTAAAAGAAGGTTGCAAAGTCATAAAAGTGAGGAGTCTGGGATGCCCGGGTGCTGCATCCCTCCACCCTGACCTCATGGGCAGTGTGTCTGCATAGAATCATAAAATATCTCAAGTTGGAAGGGACACATAAGGATCATCAAGTCTAACTCCCTGCTCCTCACAGGACTTCCTAAAATTAAGCCATATGACTAAGAGCATCGTCCAGATGCTTCTTGAATGTTGCATCTGCATCACAAGGTTGGGTGTCTGAATCACACTGACGCCAGGCTTGGGACAGTCCTACACGCAGGTGGCCTGTCCATGCTTTGTGTGGGGCTCATCGATGTTGCACACAGAACTTTGCAAGGCATTGACAAACAACAGCAAGACCAATATGAGCCTCAAAGGTGGCTGGGGACCAGAGGACATGGTGCACCAGAACAGCTTGGGAACACTGGGCCTCTTCAGCCTGCAGTGTGGCAGTTCAGGAGGCATCTTCATCCTGCTGTGGGATTTGCTGTGGTGCCACTGGCTGTGGTGTAGGCACCAGCTCTGCCCCTTTTGCAGTGTCCAGCTCCACCATAAGGTCTGGAGGAACTCTTTCCATCCTGCAGGGCAAGAGGACACCCCAGCCCTTTTGCCCTGCAAGAAGGCCCAGGGGGACTGACAATGGGCAGGAGAAGAAAGGCCCTCGCGGAGGGAGCAGGAGGTGCCATTGCCAGGCTAAAAGTGTCGAGCCAGGCAGGAGTCGAACCTGCAATCTCCTGATCCGTAGTCAGGCGCGTTGTCCATTGCGCCACTGGCCCCGGCCCCTCACCATCCCTGTGACCCTGTCAGCCTGCCCGTGTCCTTCGTTCTGTAGAACATCCTCTGTGCCCATCACAAAGACACCAAAGAACATCCAATGCAACATGAAGCAGTGAGGAACGTCAACTGGACCGCAAACCGCTGACTGCAACCCCCTCGGCCCCCTGATCCAGCCGCTTTGCTTTGCCTTGTGATTCAGCTTCGGCGTTTTGTCTCTGTGTCCTGCTACAGTGACACGTCTGGGAGACCTGGTACGAGATCAAATTGTAGTCAAACTAAATGATGTTCCTTGGTGTCCTCTTGACCACCAAGAAAGTAATCTAATCTCCTCAAAGAAATCTATCACGTTGGGCAAGCGTGGTCTGGTTTTGGTGTATTCATGATCACTCTTCCCAGTCATCGTCACATCCTTCCTTCATTTGGGCATGACTTTCCGGGGTATATTATTTCATAGTCTTCCTCTGGGCTCTGAGGTGAGCTGACCACAGTAGAGCCCCCCAGATCCTCCTTCTTATTCTTTTTGATAAAACTTTTCACATTGTTCTTCAGAAACCTGTCTCTATTTCCATAATGCTACACTGAATAATTGTCCTTGATCCCCTCCTGAAATCCCCTGGACTGAGTGTACCACCTCGTGTTACCCTCCCAGGTAAATATTGCCTGAGGGTAAGTCCAGGTCCCTCGGGAGGGACTGAGCATGCAGTTATGAATCTTCTTGCCCTTTCCTGAGGAAGATTTCACTTCCTTCAGCTTCTTGATGAGGCAAACTGTGGCAGGCACCTCCCTGTTCACCCTCCACTCTGGTCATGACCCATAACCTCTCAACCAGACCCATATCTATGCCTGGCTGAAAGGAAAGGTCTAGGCATTGTGTTTGCCCACGAGCTGTTCCTGGAGGTGTCCCCCTCCAGCTGAGCTGGCCAATGCCTTGCAGAGCCCTTCATCCTCAGGCAGAGCAGCCCCCCAGAAAAGCAGGGGCAATAGAGAGGGTGGGCAATGGTGGCCCAAGGCTGACCCCGGTGTGATTTGAACACACAACCTTCTGATCTGGAGTCAGACGCGCTGCCCTTGCGCCACGAGGCCAGGGTGGAGGGATGCAGCTCCTGACACAGAGCCGGGCCTGTGTGATGGGGATGTCCTCTCCATGGGGACCACACCAGGGGCATCTGTGCCACTCCAAGAGAAGGCTTATATGAGGAGGAGAGGACAGAGCCACCCCTTGAGGAGACGGCATCGATGTCCTGCCTGCAGCCTGGTGACCAGGGTTGAAGCTGAGGAGGAGGTGTGCCAGAGGTGCAGAGTTAGCAGCGTGGGTCCAGGATATAAGGGGGCATCTGAGCTCCAAGCACATCCATTCTTCTGTAGGGAGGAAGGTGACCCTAGATAGGCCATGCAAAAGATGTGAGGGTCCTTCCTGCCGCAGGGCTTGGTGTGGTGGCAGTGCATCTGCCAGGAGAGTGGTGCTTCTCTCCCCAGAGAGGTGGTGGTCACCATCCCTGCTGCCCCTCTGAAGACACCACGCTCAGGAGCCTGTTTCTCCTGGGAGAGGCCCCGTAGGGCTACTCTGGGCAATGGTCTTGTTTAGGCCTTCCTCTTCTGAAGTACCTCATTTAGAGCTGTCCTTGCAGACTTAGCAAGGCAGATGGCAAAGATGCTCCCACTCTTCTGTCTGATGAATCAAAAGTCCCCTTCCCTCAAAGAACAGTCCATGTCCATAAAGTCCAGTCGTGAGGAACAACTGAGGGAACTAGGGTTGTTCAGCCTGGAGAAGAGGAGGCCGAGGGGAAAGCTCATCACCCTCTACAACTACCTGAAAAGAGGGTGTAGAGAGGTGGGGGCTGACCTCTTCTCCCTGGTGACAAGGGATAGGACAAGAGGAAACGGGTTCAAGTTATGTCAGGGGAGGTTTAGATTGGATATTAGGAAACATTTTTTCACTGAAAGGGTTATTAAACATTGGAAGAGGCTGCCCAGGGAGGTGGTGGATCCACCATCCCTGGAGGTGTTTAAAAACAGGGTAGATGTGGTACTTAGGGACATGGTTTAGAAGTGTTTTTTGTCAGGGTAGGTTAATGGTTGGACTTGATGATCTTAAAGGTTCCTTCCAACCTCAGCGATTCTATGATTCTATGATTCTATGACATTTGGGAAAAATAACTCCCACCTGTGACCTCGTGGCGCAATGGTAGCGCGTCTGACTCCAGATCAGAAGGCTGTGTGTTCAAATCACACCGGGGTCAGGATGTCCTATCTCACTGTGATATGGACATCTCATCAACAAGTTGTTTTTGCCCTCCCACCCCCTACCCCACAGTCCTGGTGAAGGGCAGTAAATGAGCCATGGTAGAGTGGTCTTTCCTTGCTGGACCAGTGTTGGGAAACTGGGTAGCTTCAGCCTTCTCTTGTTGTATGTCTACAAAGGTAACAGGATTAGTGTACATCCCAGCTGTGGCTCCGCATCTGGGTACCACTTCTGGTCCAAACCCCTTTCCAGAAAGGCAAGGGCATCTAACTGCAGATGAGGACTTCTACAAAAAACCCAGCCTGCAGTCTCCTGATCCATAATGGGGAGTATTATCAATGGCAGCACCAGCCCTTGCAAGCCTGGCACCTTGTGGCAACACATTCTTTTGTTGCTATTTGTGTTTTTTAGCTCCCATCTTGGAGAACTGGAACAGGTTGCCCAGAGAGGTGGTGGAGGCCCCATGCCTGGAAACATTCAAGGCCAGGCTTGATGAAGCTCTGAGCAACCTGATGTAGTTGAAGATGTCCCTGCTCACTGCAGGGGGGTTGGACTAGATGGCCTTTAAAGGTCCCTTCCGACCCAAGACATTCTATGATTCTATGATTCTGTGATCTTACCACTGTGCACTCTGAGAAACATCTAGGTCCATCTACTCCATATCCTGCTGTTAGGTGGTTGAAGGTTGGGATAAGATCCCTTTGCATGTTCTTCCTCAGGCTGAATAAACCAAGTTCTTTCCACCTTTCCTCATGTCTCAAGTAGCCAAGTCCCCCACCACCTTGGTGGTTATCACTGGACTTGCTTCATTATGTAGGTGTCTTTTTGTTGATTCTGTTGAAACACTTGGCTGTAGGGAACCGAAACCAAGATTTCAGGACTAGTCATCAGGATCTTTAACTCTCTACTTACTGGCCTCCCATGCATTTCTTGGTGAGACGGGCAGAAGATGAAGAGCTGGAAAAAAGGAGACTTGAAGCTGTGGGAATGACTTTATATGAATTATAGTTTATTAGAAGTATATGAACTCTTTTAAGGGAATTTTAAAGGTGAATTTTAAAAGACATAAAGAGGGGCATAATGAAAAGAGACAATGGAGCAATGAGAAAGGCAAGAAAAGAATAGTGGGGAAAGAAAAAAACATTACTCTCTCCAGCTGTACCCACACCAGTGGTACACCCTCCCACAGCAGGTCCAGGCTGCTATGCTTGTGCCAGAATCAGGCATTTAGCAGAAAGTCCCACAGTTCTGCATCCTGCACACAGACGACATTGATCCGAAAGGCCATGAGAACAACATAAGTGTGGGACTCACCTAACAGGGCAGCCTTGATCTCATGCCTCCAACAAAGTCAGGTGTGTTCCTGATGTTTTGGACAACAGCTGAACATCTTCTGGACTGGACTAACTGGACTAACATCTTCAGAAGGTCACGTAGCCACCCAAATGTTATTTAGGCAGTGAGGAAGATCAGCTAAGAATATCTAGCAGATGGAGTGTCTTAAAAAGTTCGTTTCCATGGATTCATTGGTGGTGGGATTGCACGTCAGCTTTGGCAATGCTGATGACCTGAAAGTGCAAGGGACTTAATCTATCTGGACACAGTCTGTCTTGTCTGACCACCCAGCCCTAGAAGACCTCCTTTCAGCCCATAGCTTGCCTGACACCAGCAACAAGTGTCTTAGGGGATGGAGAAAGAGGGGAAAATAGACAACCCCTGGGCTCAGACTATCCCATAGCTGGACATCACAGTCCTGGGGATGCCCTAAACCCCACACTGCTTGGGAATTACAGCCACAGACAGAAGGCAGAAGAATCTGATGAACCAAAGAGGGCAAGGCACTTCAGGGTGCTTTGACTGTCCCCAACCTCGTGCCAACCACTAAGTGGAGGTCTTTCCATGATTCCCCTTCTAACTTATCTGATGAACGTAGATGCATGGGCCCCTATCCCATGTCCCGGTGCTCCTGGTATGTCACTGATGGGTTGAGTGAGCAGAGGATTTCGTTGCTGGCTGTCCTCCAGATGTCGCTACCTCACTGTTGTTTTACGACCTTAGCTCTTCCAAAAAAACAAATAAGGAAGAGGAGGGGGCTCCTCACTGTGGACAAAATGCATGTAAGTGTGACATAGGGAAAACATTGCCACTGGAATCTTCACATTCCAAACCCTGAATGCGCTAAGTGCATTCACTGAGCCGTGAGTGAGGGCTGAACCAGGAGGAAGATCTATGCCACCACTCCTGTCTCTGCGATGTGATTTTCTGTCCCTTTGACTTCTCTGAATGGAAAGGAACTCAGATATTTCCTTTTGCAGATCTTCCACAGCTGAAAAAAAACACGTAGTACAGGTTGCTAGATGCTTTTGCTGGGAGTGGTATCACACACTCGGAGGACTGGTATCTGGTAAGAAGTATTATTCTGGTATACTTCTGGTTAGAGGTATTATTTTCACTGCAGCCAATGTGAACAGTTTTTACTTTTCATAAAAATGCCTGAGATTTACAATTATTGTCTCTCTTCAACGGGCTGAACTTTTAAGACTTTTTAAAGTCTTTTTTTTTTTTTTAATGCAGGAATGACTTGAGTCACAATATAGGCAAGAGCTGACTACTGATGAGGTTTGATCAAAGGGAAAGTTTACCAGGCAGTAGTACTTGATGTCTCCCATGCAAGGAAAGTTGTCACAGGTTATTTAATAACCGAATTATTTAATAATCTTGCAGGTCTTTGAATTTTTCTATTTAAAACACTCTATCTTGCATAAACAAGGAAATTTTTGAAATAAAGATTTTTGAGAATCTTTATTTTCCAGTGAAAATCCAGAAAACGTTGATTGATCCTATTGAGGTCCATTATACAAAACAGTTTACTCTAAATATTGACACACAGTGAGCTTGACCAGAGGAGGACATGGAGCCTGTGAGCACAAGTCCAGCTTTCTAGATATGGGACTCCTGCTCAGACACTAGGGTGGGTCCAACTCTGGATTTTCTGTGTTTGGTGAAAGCAATTACAAAAAATTGAAATATATTGGCAGGCAATGAGGGCTTTTTTCCAGCTGTCTGAGCATCTGTCACAACATCCAGATGTCTAAGCATCTGTGCCACTCTTGTGTCGTTGGGCTAAGCTCACTTCTAGCACGATCCCCTGACTGCACTGGAAGCTGAAGTTTCATTTTCATTTCTCTCCACCCTGTTGACTCAAGGCTCAGTGTCTTAAGTTGAGGAAAAGGTCACATCTCCCTGTTAGTGATCAAAGTAAGCTCATTTTTATTCTGCTGGAACTATTTTAAGGATAAAGATCCTCCTGTTTGTGGAGGAAGGCCAACTCCTATGCCCAGGTGCCAACAACAAGGTCTTTAGCCTCTTTTTTCCCCTCAGTATCTGAACCACTGAAGAAGGGGCTGCTGGAGAAGTGATGGAGGAATCTATTAAGATCTAAATCCCAAGCTTAGCGTCTCTTGCTTTCTCTGATCAAGCCTGTCCCTGGTGGTTCTCATCCCTACCCCTATTTACACCTTAGTACCTGCCTTAGTGCAGAGAGGATGGCGGTGCCAGGGCTGTGACTGCCAGTCACCCATAGGGTGCCCCAATCTTCCATGTAGGGACACAATTTTGTCAGTATCTTCAACAACGACATGGTAAAAAGAATAAAGAGTGAAATCTCCAGGTTTGCAATTTTATTTCAGGTATTTAAGAGCTGTGCCAATTGCAAGGAACTTCATAAAATGGAGTGAGTGGGAAAACAGATGACAGAAGTAGACTAGGGAAATGCATCTAGGGAAAAATAACCCAGACGATGACACTGGACTGGCTGTTACAACTCAGGAACGACATCATGACATTTGCAGGCAACAAAATTCTCAACGTTGCTGCCGGGAAGGCTGTGAAGGCAGACGGTACCAGCAAGGTCAAAAAGGTCTAGACATTGATGGTCCACTAAGACATTGCTCTGTTCTTATATTATAACATGAGGTCAAAATTGCCCCAGCAGAGAGTTGTTGGGGATTATCTCCTTCTTAATGTATATTTTGGTGATAGCATGTGGCTGATATTTATCTTTTTCTGTAATCAGGAGGCAAAAGGGCTTTCAGACAGTACACTGGTATCTTTAAAATCAGACCATAAACCAGTTGTGGTATGAGATGGATTGTCAGACAAGAATCCACAAGAGAGGAATACTTCTATGGAATTATTTCAGGGCAAATTTTCTTTCCTTTGAATGAACTTTTCCCTGGGATTTTGTCACTTCTCTAAGAACAGGAGATGTCTCCCAAATGGGATTTGGTCCCACAGCTTGCTTGCTTGCTTGCTTGCTTACTTGCTTGCTTGCTTCCTTCCTTCCTTCCTTCCTTCCTCCCCTCCCTCCTTCCTTCCCTCCCTCCCTCCTTCCCTCCTTCCCTCCTTCCCTCCTTCCTTCCCTCCTTCCCTCCTTCCTCCCTCCCTTCCTCCCTCCCTTCTTCCCTCCCTGCCTCCCTTCCTCCCTTCCTCCCTTCCTCCCTTCCTTCCTTCCTTCCTTCCTTCCTTCCTTCCTTCCTTCCTTCCTTCCTTCCTTCCTTCCTTCCTTCCTTCCTTCCTTCCTTCCTTCCTTCCTTCCTTCCTTCCTTCCTTCCTTCCTTCCTCCCTCCCTCCCTTCCTTCCTCCCTCCCTCCCTTCCTTCCTTCCTCCCTTCCTCCCTTCCTTCTTCCCTCCCTTCCTTCCTCCCTTCCTCCCTTCCTTTATGCTTCTGAGATTTTAAATCATATTCCTGTACTCAAAACTGTTCTTGCAACTAAATCACTACACAACACCTATATCCTTTATACTGGTGAAAAGGCTGATCAAATAAGGAACTGCTGTAATCACCAGGGGCAATTAGTTGCTAGGGGAAAAACCAGAGATTTCACTTATTTGTGGTGTGATTGCAACAGCTTCGGTCCAAATAGTACACCAGCATAACTGATGAGTGTTTTGGGGCAGGAGGAGTGAGTGCAGGGGAAGGAGAGAGGAACAGGCTTTATCTACCCTCTCCTGTGAGAACATCCCTGCAGATGTTCAAGACCAGGCTGGATGAGGCTTTGAGCAACCTGGTCTAGTGGGAGGTGTCCTTGCCCATGGCAGGGGGTTGGAACTAGATGAGCTTTAAAGGTCCTTTCCAGCGCAAACCATTCTATAATTCCATGATTGTATGATCCATAGCAAAATTCCCTGGGACAGCATCATGTCCATGTTGGCAAGCCAACTAGAATAGAAGCAGAGGTACAGGACCATGACTCTATAATACCAGCTAACCTGGGCACAATTTGGGCCCAGGCCAACCAGCACCAACCCAAACTATCCCTGGGGACAGCTGGGGGTTGGCATGGGCCAGGGACCATTCCCAATAGATAGTTTTAATTCAGCCACCTTGTTCTGGAGGGTGAAAGAGTTTAACAGTATGGATGTGGCCAGCCATCCTAGTTGCCTTAGGAATGGTCCCTGTCATGTTTAGTTGCATCATTCACACCACTCTCCTTCCCGTCCTTCCTCTGACAACCTCCATCTGACCCATTGTTGGACTGGCTCCACTTTCAGCCACGACAAAACTCCAGCAGCACACAAGAAGATACACCAGAATAACTTTTGCCAGACCAAAATTTCCCTGTTTGTTACCTATCCTTTTGCCCCAACCCAATGGAAAGAGGTAGACAGAAAAGAAAACCCAGATTTTAAGGCCTAATATGTACCTATTCGCAATCAGCTTCAGATGATCTGACTAGACAGACCAGAGGACTCTGCCTTCCAGGTCCTGCCTAAAAAGCAGTGATCCATGGGGCTTTCCTGTGAAGAGGTGGCACATTTTTGCATTGATAAAGAGCTTTTGCTATATTTTTCTAATTCCTTACCAAAGCCAAAGCTTTATGCGTGCTCTTTGTACCAACACCCGCAAAACCAAACACAGTGCCCCTCTGAAGGGCTGGAGGGGAAGGTGAAGGGTGGGTGGAACTGTGTTTTACACCCCCAGCAAAGGCGCGGGCGTGAAAACTGTACAGAGGACTCTCGAGAAATGCAGCCCCTAATGCTGCTAGCAAGTCTTGGCCTTTCCAAAGGTCATTTGCCTGGCAGTGTCTGGCTCATTACCCAGGAGGAATCCCATCTGAGGAGGGGGAAGTTGAGGTGGTGCCGTTACAGGCATGTTTTCCCAGCAAAGTCATGCACAGGGGAGCAGGAGCTATTAGCCGTGGGTGGTTCTGTGGAGACCTTTATGCAGAAGGCTGGAAGTGACTCTCTCAGCTGCTGTGGGGTTGGGTCCCTGCAAACTGCCTTGAGCATTTTGCCAACTTCAGCAGATGAAAATCAGATTGGTTTATGCCTTGTAGGTGTGTCTGTGAACAAGGCGTTCAAAAAATAACAGCTTAATGGCTTCCCTTTCCTTTTGAGGGACTTTTACAGGTTGTCCTCTGCAGGTGCTGCAGCATCAGTCCTGTTTCCAGATAAGATTGGATCAATCTTCATCCCCCAGCATGGGGACCAGAGTGGTGGGGAAATGAATGGGGATAGGGAGATGGGGAGATGAAATAAGGAGAGAGTCACTCTCTTAATGGAGTTATAAACTGTGTAAAAAAAATAAAAAATGAAGAAATTCAACAGGGAAGGAACCTAAATTCTGAGACCCAAAGTAAAAGTCAGCTTTGGTGGTTCTCAGAGTGACAATGAGAGTTTTTGTGGGGAAGGGGAAGGGTGGTCAGAGATGAGTTCTCTTGTTGGCCTTTGTGTCTCACTGATTTTCATCTTCCACATCCTGCAGCACTTCTTTAAGTACTTCTTTATTTAAAGCACTTCTTTACATCTTCAGCAGATTTATATGGTGCCCCCAGAGGCTCACCTGATAGATGCTTACCCACCCTTATCCTCAAAGAAATATTTAAGGGATGGAGACAGCAGATATCAAGGAGAAGCTTAGGGTCCTGTCTCTGGCCTCTAAGAAATGGTATAATCATATATCGAGGTGTTTTCAACCCAAAAAGGGCACAGTTCCAGCAAGAAAATTAACTGAAATTTGTCTTGAACTAGAAATTGGGAGGCAAAAATTTTGGTGATGAGGACACAAGGAAAGAGGTCTTCGTCCCCAGCCAGGCTCTGTCCCTTTTCTTCCCATCCCCAGCAGACGTAGCCCACGGGGTGGTGGAAAGCCAATACTGCATACACCTCCGGTCCCTGTGTGCATTGCACAATGCACTGATTAGTTCATTGGAAATTGATTATGTACTTGATTACATCATGGTTTACATAACTGCGTTTTGTCTGTGATATTGACCTCAGAAGATGTGAGCTGCTTTCCAGAGGGATAGAAATTAAGTAACTAAGTAAATTGAAATAACTAGGTATTTATTATAAGGGAGTCTTCCAGGTGGCTTGTTTTCTTTGTTCTTTAAAGGGTTGTATTTCAAGTCATCTTTTATACTTCCATGGACATATTTGGTTTGTCAGGTTAGTGACACATTTTCTTTCAGTATTATCCCTAACTGTGTGTCATCTGTTCACGTAGAGATCTGCAACGCTTGCCTTCCAACGTGGTTTTTAGATGTCACTAATCACCGTGACAGGCACAGTGAGGAAACCCTGTGCAACACCAAACTTTAATCAGGACACCGACCTCTGTAGAAGATAGCTGTCTTAATCCCAAATTGTTTATAGCACGGGAAAGATTGCTAGCAGCAAGGCAGAGAGGCATCCAAGACAGCTGGGCTATGAGGAGCGGGAAGGGGGACAGTTGCTCAAGGACCTTGTTAAGGTTCACTTGCAATTGGTGCAAAACCAGACAAATATGAATACGTGTAATACAATTAGTTGCAAATACAGACTGGAAAGCTATACTTCTGTACTAGTAACAGCACCTTTCTCTAGGTCCTGAGGTCCTATGGCACGGTATGACCATACCCATATTGTGCAACTGGCTTGGCCTCCAAAGCAAGGTGACCACATCAGACTACCTCCTGCAATAGTTCCTAGCCAGGCCTCGTCATAGAAACAGCCCAGCAATTTTTGGCAGAGAGTTAGCAGGGGCCAAAACTGCCAGGGCTGTTCTAATAATTTAATATTATGGATGATCAAGTTTCAGTGATCACGTCCTGGCACTTTTTAATCTGTTTGTACAGACACAGAGAAGTCAGCTGAATCACTCTTCAGGCTCTACTAGCTGTATTAGCTGCAACTTGATAGGATATAACGAGATCTTGGATGTAGCAGACACAACAGACTTGTCTATTACACGTGGAAACAAGCACGCATATGCAGGTGAAGGTCAATGCCACGCTGACTTGTCTGATATATATGGGTCCAGTTCTTGTGGCTGCAGCATTAGCTGCAAAAGAAGCCAAAGGAGCTCCAGTGATTTTATTTTTGATCATGATGGTGCCAAAATCAAAAGAAACCCACCCAATACATCGTAGGAGTAGACATCTTGGTGCTGCACAGAGGGACGTGTTTAGACTCTGCCCACTGTCTAATAAAAACACTTCTGGTGTTTCAGTTTGTCATCAACTGCACAGCAATTCTTAAAAATTAAAGCTTCTGTGCTGTTTCATGTGATACCTTCCTTAATCCCTTCCAGGAAAAGCATCAATCCATCAGCATTAGTGCCGTGTGACAGATGGGGAAACTCATCATGCAGAACCAGAGAAGTACTAGTCTTTTCTCCATAACATAGTGGAGATCCTGCCTCCCACTCTTCTTCTGTGGATTAAAACTCGTTTAAAACTCATTTAAGACTCATTTAGATGTGGTGTTAAGGGATATGGCATATGGGAGAACTTTGTAGAGTGGAGCTGATGGTTGGACTCGATGATCCCAAGGGTCTCTTCCAACCTAAATGATTCTATGATTCTAAAACTAGAGATGGGACGATTCAGACTGGATGTTAAGAAGAAGTTCTTCACCATTAGGGTGGTGAGACACTGGAACAGGCTGCCCAGAGAGGTGGTGGAGGCCCCATCCCTGGAAGTTTTTAAGGCCAGGCTGGATGGGGGTCTGAGCAACCTGATCTAGTGGGAGGTGTCCCTGCCCATGGCAGCGGGGTTAGAACTAGATGATCTTTAAGGTCCCTTCCAACCCTAACAATTCTATGATTCTCCAACACTGATTATTATTCCTTCTCACCCTCATGTCTACAGAGGAATCTTCCTTTTGCGTGGGCTTTAGAGGCACAGAGAACATTACATTCTCTACGCTGATTTTCAGCGCTGTCATGTAAAGGTCTATTTAATGTTGACTCACTGTACGGATTGCAACATGAGGACACATGCAACTGAGATCAAAGCAACCAAGGGTAGGTAATAATTAACTAGGTTCCCAGACATCAGCATTGCAGCATCCCTGAACCTTCCGTGCACAGAGACTCTGCAGCCTCCTCTTCTGCCCACCTCAGGTTTGTGCCTTTTCAGTGATGCTAGGAAGTCTCTCACACATCAATATACTTTAGCTGCTGTACTTTTCTTCCTCTAAAAAATTTAAGAAGTTTGTCTAATAGAGAACCATTCTACCTATCACAAGCACAGTGAGGACTGATGGAAGAACAGAGGTAAAATGTGCCTGGTGGCCTTTGCTTTGAGCCTTGTGCGCCCATTTAGCCCATGTGAAGTGCCATGAAACGCTCTACTGGCAAGTCCCATATGGGAATATTTTACACAGGAGCAAAGTGCACAGATTTGGCACTTCAGGGCATGCTCTAGTGGCAGAGATTGTAGGGGTGTTTTTTCTGCGTGTGTGGTTGGACTCGATGATCTCAAAGGTCCTTTCCAACCATGGAGATTCTATGATTCTATGATTCTGTATTAGAGGATTTACACTAACATAGGTCCATGAATGAAGCAACATCAGCCCTCATGTTCCCATTCTCATTGTGCCCTTAGCAAGACTGTCCCAAAGGGTATCCTGTGGGTTGGAATGTTAATAAATGGACGTGGCAGTGGTCGTGACTACACATGGATTTGCAGATTGATTGATGTGAGCTCCTTCTTCCCTGATATGCCTATGTGTCAAGAGATGTAACGGAGAAGCACGTTGGATGTCAGCTTCACCTGTGGCTATCTCGACAGAGGTGCAAAGAGTCTCTTGCCACCAGCCATCTGCAGTCAGCTAAGGGACAGAAACACCCCATTGCTTACACTGCAAAGGAAAGAGTTGTAAATTTGATTGGCATTGATTTCTTACATAGAAAAGTCTAAAAGAAGAACAGCCAGCTACAAAAGCAGGAAAACCCAAATGCGTTTGTTCAAATTTCCCCGCGTGTACATGGTGATCATGATAAAATGAACTTAAGGTTTCAGTCTATGTTCTTTTATCTTGTTTGCAAAGTCTTGGAAGTGTCAGGCAAAGGGCAAAATTGAAGAACATATTATTATCATAATTAATCAATTAATAGGTGACTAATGGAAGATGAAGCACTGCAAACATAAATCACTATTCATGTATTGTAAGGATTTGTGCCATAATAAGAAATCCAGGAGAATACTGAAGTATGTGCTAACATGAACTTGGTTTAAACGGCACATAAGCATATGCTTTCCTAAATAACCATGTGCCTATGGGGTTTTAAAGGAATACTTATAATTGAAATGGCAAAATCAAGTCCTACAAGTGTCCAAATGCATGTACCCCATTATAAATAACCATTTTCAAAAGTATAATAGACCTTAGACTCTAAAAACCAACTTTATTAGCCATTAGCTGTTGTGCTTAAGAGAACATCTTTGAGAAAATGTTGAGGCAAAATGCAATCAACACAAGATATGGTGCTCGTTATGAACTATTATGGGAGGTAGTTTGTCAACCAAGAAGGGAAGAAGAGAAGAAAAACATCTACCTTGCAGAAGACCGAGAAATCTACTCAGTCACTGGGTGCTCCTTTATCACAATAAGGTGGTGTTTGCAAGGGCTGGTCCCATTCACAGAATCGCAGAATCACAGAATGATAGGGGTTGGAAGGGACCTCTGGAGATCATCTAGACCAACACTCTGCCAGAGCAGGGTCACCCACAGCAGATTGCACAGGAACGCATCCAGGCGGGGTTGGAATGTCTCCAGAGATGGAGACTCCACCACCTCTCTGGGCAGCCTGTGCCAGGGCTCTGACACCCTCAAAAGAAAGAAGTTTCTCCTCATGTTTAGGTGGAACTTCCTGTGTTCAAGTTTGTGCCCGTTACCTCTTGTCCTGTCACTAGGCACCACTGAGAAGAGTCTGGCCCCATCCTCCTGACACGCACCCTTTAATTATTTATAAGCGTTGATAAGATCCCCCCTCAGTCATCTTTTTTCCAGACTGAAGAGACCCAAATCCCTCAGCCTTTCTTCATAAGAGAAGTGTTCCAGTCCCCTCATCATCTTGGTAGCCCTTTGCTGTACCATCTCCAGCAGTCCCCCCAACACCTATTTGCTTAGAAAAATTTCTCTGGGGTAGGTACCTACAACTTTGAGTTCCCAGCTCACTTCTGGAACTTAATGTTCAACAGAGATCTCCTTCCTGTCCCTGCTACCATGGGACACAGCTCCATGCACATATTCCAGCCCCAGGTCACTGCTGTGCTGCACAAATTGCTCTGCTCCTGGGGTGTTTTATACAAGTTTGGTCCGGTTTTGAGCAAGCAGCTTGTGCCTGTCTTTGTTGTTACTAGGAGCCAAAGTCATGGAATTTTCCTATTGCTCTGAATGACATTTTCAGGCTGCCTGTGCTAGCAGGGATTGAAATGTTCCTCACTTTCTTAGAGAGCTGCTCACCTTCTGCAAGAAATAAGGTTATTCAGCAAAATCTATGAATGCTATGGCAATTTGCATCACTGAAATATAAACAATTTGATAACAGATTTATCCTGTTCCACCAGTGGAAAAACAGTACAGCCCTGAAAGCGAGCGGAGTTTGTTCAATTACTGCATGTGATAGCAAAGAGCAGTCACCACCTTCCCTAGTGACCCATTCAGATTTCATTTGGGGAAAACATGACTCCTCCCTAGCATGAACTTTTTTAGGGAGCAATTAGTGCTCAAAAAACACGCTTTCATTTGCAAAACATCACAACACAGTTGTCTTACCTAAATAAAAGACAGATGGGGGAAACCTACATTTCAATGGGTCTTCCTCCATAAAAATAAAAGGTATTTGTTTCCTGGTTTCTTCATGTTCATGTTCAAGTTAGGTGTCTGTCTCTCTGTAAGGTTGTCCCACTGACAACTCACTGAAAGAGAAAAGAATCATAGAATTGTTTTTCTTGGAAGAGACATTTAAGATCATTGAGTCCAACCACAAACCCAACTCTGACAAAAACCATCACTAAACCATATCTCTAAGCACCATGTCTACCCATCTTTTAAATACCTCCAGGGATGGTGCCTCAACCACTTCCCTGGGCAGCCTGTTCCAATGCTTGATAATCCTTTCAATGTAGAAATTTTTCCTAATATCCATCCTAAACCTCCCCTGGTGCAACATGAGGCTGTTTCCTCTTGTCCCATCGCCTGTTCCTTAGGAGGAGAGACCAACCCCCACCTCTCTACCCCCTCCTTTCAGGGAGTTGTAGATAGCGAGGTGGTCTCCCCGCAGCCTCCTTTTCTCCAGGCTGAACACCCCCAGCTCCCTCAGCCGCTCCTCACAAGACTTGTGCTCCAGACCCCTCACCAGCTCCGTTGCCCTTCTCTGGACACGCTCCAACCCCTCAATGTCTTTTTGTGGTGAGGGGCCCAAAACTGGACACAGGACTTGAGGTGGGGCCTCACCAGTGCCCAGTACAGGGGGACGATCACTGCCCCAGTCCTGCTGGGCACACTATTGCTGGTACAGGCCAGGATGAGAGGAGTGACAAATCAGCTGTCCTCTCCATTAGAAATGGGGAAAGCTGTAGAGATGCTGGCAAAAAAAAAGAGATAATTTCCAAGGCAAGGGTACAAAAAAGGACATTCTAGAGTGCTTGGCATTTCCTGGTTAATTAGATTTTATGAGTGGAAGAGGGAAATCAGTGTTTATCTTACAGTTATTCGCTGCATACACACTTCAACTCACCTTGTTGCTACTTTCTCAGCTGCTTAAGCTTGCCCGTTAGTATGTAGATTAAGCATAAACATTGGTAATGTTTTCATCCTACGAATAATTCTTAGAACAAAAATACCATTAACTCTGAGTTAAATATAATAACCGAGGTAATAAGGAAGCAAATCGCTGAACCAGAATGCCAGAGCTAGAACTGCAGAAACGCCTGGATTTTGACAGAGGTTAACCTGTTTATTATGTGTGACGGTATTTGGGCAAAGGGAGGATTCCCTTGTGTGTAAAGCTCTTGCAGCCGTTTGACATCTACAAGCCCAGGATGTCGTGAAGAAGAAGCTTCAGTGCTTTGATCCCCTTAATCAATGCTTCTCAGAAAATTTATGGCCATGGGGATCATGTTCTGAAGTGAAGCCCCAGAAGATGTTGCACTTCAAGGCATTATGGCTGCTGAGATTCTTATGGAATCAGACCATTCTTCCCAACCTTTTGGGGCAATATGAGGGGAAACAAAAGGGGACATCAAAAGTTGGTAAAAATGCAAAGCACTCGAGGTGGGATGTGAGAATTAAAGGAGGAAAGAAGCTTTGTGTCAGCCCTCTGCAGTGGGTGAGGATGTCCTGAAACCTGTTGAAAAAGTGACAAAGCAAAGTTGCATCGTCTCACATGTTTCCCAATGCTTTCTTCTGCCTTTGACATCATCCACCTGGTGACAGGGGTGGGGAGATGCAAAACAAAAGGTTACGTGACTTGTCAGCGAGCGATGGATCCAGGGTCAACACTGGGACCAGACTCCAGTGCTGGCTGACTCCCAAGTCCTCTGCCTGACCTATTCCCTCACCTGTGTTGGCAACTGGTCTGCAAGAACCACGGGAATCAGTGTGGCTCGGTGGGGCTTGGCTGATGGTCGCATTATACAACTGTCTGGCACGGTCAGTGGAAATTCACCCTTGGGGATTGCAACACGTTCGCTGCGCGTTTCATTGCAGCCCGCGATAAGGGGGATAACCAGTCTGCTTTCCAGAAGGTTGGTTGCCGTTACTTATTGACAAAGCACTCAGCCATCAAACTTGCACAATCCCGTGTGCCCTATAAATACCAGGTGCCTTTCCTAGCCTCTTCCTCAAACAAATTGCATCCTTCATCGATCTTCCAGGCAGTTTTCAGGGGCACACAGTCCACAACTGACTGGCAACCATGAGGATCCTGTACCTGCTCTTTGCTGTCATCTTCCTCCTTTTCCAGGCTGCTCCAGGTGAGAGGCAAAGTAAATCCTACAAAGAATGAAAGGGCTTGTAAGCAGAAGTGTGTGCACGGGAGGAAAAAAACAACCGCCAACTAACAGGCAGAATTTGATGCTGTTGGGATGGTGCTATTGCAGTGGATGGGACCAAGAATATCCATGCCTGTGATGGCTGCCTTCTTAAAAACGCCACGTATTCGCGCATATTTATCCATCATAATTTTAGACTGAAAACTGACAATTTAACGTCTTCCCACAGGTTCAGCAGATCCTCTTTTTGCTGACACCGCCGAGTGCAGGAGCAATGGAAATTTCTGCCGTGCCGGGCCATGCCCACCCACCTTCACTGCCTCGGGGTCGTGCCAAGGGGGGCTGCTGAAATGCTGTTCAAAGTAAGTGCCGCAGGACTGAAGGATGCCCTTCAGAGGGCACTTCTGTCCTGCCCTTTTATCTATTGTTTCTTTGAATAATATGCACAGTTCCACGGGGTTTGCAGGGCAGTCGTTTGTGAGAAAGTCCAGATGGAAGATGAACATGTATACGGCGCAGATCTGTGTCCAAGGAGACAATTCAATTTGATGGAAGCTATGTATGAGAGGAAAAGTTCAGGAGGGTCTAAATTTCCCAGAATTCAGTATTTTTCACTTTATTTTAAATTTTGATCAGGGGGAAAAAAAAAGAAGTTTTTTCAAGAAATTATTAGAAAAATATTCCTCACAGTATTTTCACCCACCAGGGGAAACAATGTGTCATCCCTTCCTCTGTTCTTCTCGATTTCCACAATTACCTAGAAAATTGAATTTTAAAGGGGAAAAATGTTCACAGAACTCTGCTTCTCATTCTCTTCTCATCTCTCCTTCCTTCCACCACCACTGTTCAGCTCTTAGAAGGGTGAAGAACAGTGAATATCTTAGTGACTGGAGACAACTGGGTGTGCATTTCACTTTTGACTTTGGAGACCACTTTCTAATAATGTCTGGAGTGTCCCTGATAGCAAGGTTTTTTATTTCCTTAAGGTTTTGAACATGCTTTGAGGGAATGCATTTCAGCTTACGATAATACATTCTCCTCAGGTATTTAATCCTTACAACAGTTTTGTTCAGCTGATTGGCATGTGATGATCATTGCCATCTGTAATAACTGTCTGTCACATACACTAAGTCTAGTAGCAAATTAGGAGATGTTCCTGTGTCCTTTAGGGAAAAGGACAGGTGGGATGACAACTCATTGCAACAGATGTTCAGTCAGATCCTCAGCCATTGATGAGAGCAGGCAGAACACGGTTCAAAATAAAGGGAGAGCTCAGATCTGTATTTTCTGAATTTTCCAGAATAAATTTCTGTTATTTATAACATTGCCAGGGTTTAAAGGTTCCCAGAACTGAAGAAAATGTGATGAGATGGCTCTAGGGAAGAAGTTTCACAGTATTTGTTCAGCACACGGGGATCCTCAGTCAGACAGTGGTTTCAGGAAACCACAGTCATCCCAATATTAGTACGTTTGTTGTCAGGAGATTAAGATGCTAAGGAAGCATCCACTTAGGAATTCATGAAAGTAAATGGTACAGAAGCAATCTATTATTAGATGATTTTACAAAGGAATGATGTGATCCCTCAGTCTCTGTGAGCGATCATTTTCTTTAGGAAGCAATTTCTACTGATAGCAAGTAGACTGGTAGGAGCAGATGGCAGATCTCCAACACCTAATTTCTGTATAAACATCTATTAGGCCTGATCAAAGGAGAATTTGGGCTGGGAAAGGAACAAGACCTCTTACATTTGGTTCCAGGTGTAATTTTTCTACAGAAATACTCTTTCTCAGAAGAGTGTACCCAGATGTGATATTGATGGATGCTAATGTTAGGTTTAAAACTCTTCCTATTGAGCAATTGTTAGGTTTTCAGCTGGGTTGATCCATACAGCAGAAGAAGTTGAAACCAACGTGGTATTCTGAGGTACTTCCAGCTGGGGATTCAACCTGCTGAGTTGCTTGAAAAGAAATCTTTGAAATTAGACACAAAGGGTTTAATTCAGCAAGTTAAAATGACATGTTTAGTGGCATTTGAGATGCCTTGGAGTATTTAAACCACATATACATATCTGGCTGAGGTAGCTCATGACCTATGGGAAAACATTGCTTTTCAAAAAAGATGACTGGTGACCAAGCAGATACCCCAGAGCTCTTCAAATGGCACTAGATGTGTGTGATTCAGTAACTAAATCAAATCCCCAGTCTTTATTTTGGGGTGAACTGAATCAAAATGTTATTACTGTTGGTAATACAATGAGTTTTCCAGTGACCACAGTTCTTGTGCACTGCACGTCTGCAGACCTAGACACCCAGCACACATGGGGACCCTTCCACGGAGACATCTAAACATAGGTTTTTAAGCCTGCAGGCTGAACCCACCCTGTACATTTATTCTGAAAGTAATTAGCAGGTATTGAGGTTTTTAGAGACTGATTTTAAATTACGCTTCAGCAAAATAACAAGAACCTTTTTATCCTTACAGGATTTCAGCAAAGTAAGAAGATAGGGCTTTCCTGGATCAGTGTCCTTGTACCAGCAACATTTCCACTGCCTTGAGGAGGTGATTTTGATGGATTCCTCCTCTATCTAAACCCTCCTGCAAATGAGCATTAAAAGAAGCTTCCAGAAGGCACGTCCTGTTAGCACACCGCTTCTGGAGATCCAGGTTTTTCCTCGCTGAAGTCACTCCCTTTTTTGCTTTTAGTACACAAGCCACTTTGGCACCTTGGCCACCTATTCCAGCCTACCTCACAGGGAAGTTTGGATGTTCAATCAGTTCAGGTTCATGCAGCTCTTGGAGGATGTGAAGCAACATATATATTATTATTTTACTCACACACAAAAATAAATGTCTTCTCAAACCAATAGCTGTGATCTTTTATTCTTACTAACAGTAATTTTCTCTGTGGCTTTGACTCAAGGCTCATTGAGTCATGCAACCTTTTAACACAAGTAAATCTGTGCGGTCTCACATATTCCCAAGCGACTTGGAAAAGGGAATGGCTAAAACAGCAGCCAGTTTTGACGATGATACTAAAGTATTCAGGATGACGAGACTGAAAGTTGAGCGTGAAGAACTGTACAAGCAACTCTTGATAGCGAGTGATTGGATGACAAAATGGCAATCAATAAACAGCTCCAGTTTTGCAAACTTTCTATACATATATATATATACACATAAATATATATACATGTGTGTAAATATATATATTCACCTGATTTCATAAACACAATCTGAACTATCTGGGAGGGGGGGGGGGGGGGTGTCTGATGGGGTCTGAACTATCTCTACCCAGAAACAAGATTTGGGGTGATATATAGACTGTTTTTGAAAACATAAGACCTGTGTTCAATAGCAGTCATCAAAGTCAATTAAATGTCCTGTTTTATCCAGTAGTACTGGTGTAGCCATGAGCTCGATAGTACTAATAATGCAAAACCGAGGTGTTTTTCATTGTTTCCTCCAATAGCTACAGATGCACAATCAATTTATTTTCTCCCATCATGACTAGTCATGGAGGCAAGAAGTCCTTTTTTTGGAGTCAATCTCCTACATCTATTTGAAAAGATGTTTGGGCAACACAGGGCTGATTTCATCCAGGTGCATTAGGAAAAAAATATGATTTTCCCCATGGCAACTGGAGCCTGTATTTAAGTAATTTAATTGGTCCCCGTGTATCTGAGTTTGGAGCTGTATCAAGGCAAGAAAAGAGATGCTCCTTCCTCACAGCCGTAGCCTTTCTTTTTTCTTTTTTTTTTTTCAATCTAGAGTCTGAAAAGAACCCAAATCAAAACCACAAAGGAAATGCAGAAATCAAAAAGGTCAAATTAACACAGAGGTTGTGCAGCATTTTATTTCCTCCTTCTTGTCTTAACTTCCCCATTAAAAGCTTGACAATGCTCCTGTCTTGTTAGTCTGAAGAGGACAACATGTCCAGATTTTCCCCATTATATTGGAAATATCCTGCACAAGGTTTCTATAAGGTACATTTGTGCAAGAAAAAAAATTAAATCTCTTGAATTCCGCAGTTTTGGTTCTGTCAAATGAGGTTAGATCACTTTCTTCTGAATCGACATCTACAACAGCATCATACTCTGTAAATGACACCAAAGAGCCACGTATTCCACCTACTTCTGTGGTTTCTTAGGCAGAAAAGGCCTGAGGATATAGCAGTAACCCATGTTTGAAACACCCTCGAGTAATCTGCCTGACTGAAGTAATCTTACATTTATATCAGCAACTAAAATGTCTAGGGACAGAATTCTGGTGAAAAGAAGACTACTCACCAGATCTCTTGGCCTCCAAAATAAGATGGTTGCATTGAAGATGTGTACAAGAATTGTTCCTGGTCTATGCTAACCCCTGAACCATGCCCAAGATTTGTTCAGGAGATGGCTAGCTGACCCACTTCTAAGCTATACCAAAGATCTTGATAACATTTAAACCGCACGCTAACCATCTAGCAAACATGTCTCACTGCCCATAGCCTAGTCCTGTTCCGCTTCCTACTACATGGATGATCTGTTCTCCATCCCTCAAGGTTCTCCTGAAAAAAATCTCTGACATTAAGTCTGGATAAATTCAGGACAGACTGAGCCTCAGATTTCCCTCCTGTCCCAACAAAACACACCTCTAGTATATAAGCCATGCAGGCGTTACTCCAAACAGGATTGTTTCCACTTCCGTCTGAATGCTGCACCTCATGTCCACCAAGGTCTTTTGTTTCACCCCAGCAGCCACCCTCACTGCCACACATGGGTAACTTCAGGCTCATTCTCCTATTTTTGCCCAATTTCTATGGAGCCCCTTGAGTTCATATCACCTCTGCACTCCCCATGTTCCCTGAGTGGAGCCTGGAGTTGGCCTCATGCAGGATGGCTCACACAGCTCTCCTGTGTTGACGGCATTACAGGGGCCTGCTTCTTTCATACCAGTTTCCTGGCTTCTCTCACGCACTTACCACTAAGAGTTCTTCCCGAGAAGTTCCTCATCCCATGTCTATTGAGAGCTTCACTCCTACCATTGTTTTTTTTTTCCCTTGGAGGCCTGGCAGGAAGGCAGCTGGAACCAAACTCTTTGATGGTACAACTCAGGCTGTGGGAGAAAAGAAATCTCTTGATTGATGTACACCTTTCAAAGCTAATGCAGGACCTCAGAAAACCTCCTCCTTGATCAGCTGAAGAATGGATCAATTTTCAAAATGATGACTGGGATATGGACTTTCCAAAAATTTGCTGATCAGTGACTTCTTCCCCTCACAGCTCTCTTCCATGTCAGGGAGCCAAATTGGAGATGGTCCCATGGCTGCGCTTGGACAGGCACTTCAATTGCTGGGGCTGGAGTTCCCCCACTGAAACCTAGTTTCATGCATGAGCAGCCGCTATCAAGTGTTCCATCAAGGGGAACGAACACTGTGTACCTTCCACCCACTGTCATCTTCACTGTGTCTGTAAAGGTCTGTGCCTCTCACCATCACTTTTTACTTGTTCTTAAATTTGAGAGAGGGGAACTCAACACCACTGCTTGCTGCCACCTGTTTATTTACTCCTAGACCATAGGAGATTTTCACTAAATTAATTCTCCCCTTCTGTTCTGCCAGATTAGCTGCCCATCAGTTGTAATTAAAAGCAGGGGCTCTCCTTCAGGTCCAAAGACTCTCCTTGCCCAGCAGCCCAGAAAACCAGTGGCAATTTCCCAACCTGAAAAGGCAAATAACAAACCAACAAGCCCCCTGAAGGAACAGTGAGCCAAAGAGTTGAATTTACTCTTTCTGTGTCTTCGCAAGGGCAGGTCCCATGCAAAATCCCCCACCCACTCCTTTGCTACCAGGTCAAATATTAACTCTAACAGACACCTCAAGATCAACAGCTTCCCATCAGTAACAGCCCTACTGCTTTCACTGCATGCTGGCGACTCTTCGCCAGCATCTTCTCCTGGTGCTCAAGGAGAAGGAAGAAGTGGGGCACCTTGCCCAGGCCCCCCTTCCCCAGTGCCAAGCAGCCTTCAAGGGGGCTGTTATCGTCCCAGGCGTCTTTATCTTTCCATGGAGGGAGCCTGGACCTGACACAAACATTGCTGCTGCTCTCCAGCCGGAGCTGGGGGAGGGAGGTGAGGAGGACGGGGCTGTTCCCCCTTCCTCTCCCCATCATTGTTTGGTTCCAAAGAACATTGAACAACGTGTGACGCCATGGACCGACCCCAGCAGGGTTTGCTCAGCAGCTTCACTCCCCAAAACAAACACGCCTGCCCATCGTGCTGCCTGGGACAGGCAGAGGGAGAATTATGCAAGGAGCAGACAAGCACATTTTCCTTCTCCATTAAATCCTCTTATCTTTGCGAGCAGCTTCACCGGTAATGGCTCGCCTAACGCTGGCCATGTTTTATGATCACGGACTGCCCCTTTCTTACCCTCTTTTTGGCCACACTCCATTTTCAGAAACGGAGCTGGTGTTTTGGGGTGTGGGGTTTCGTCTGTGTCCTTGCACAAAGATCAGAAATCAGAGAGCTGGTGAATGTTCCCAGTGGCTTGCTTAAAAAAAAAAATAAATCCAGCACACACACAGATGGCGTTTTATCATAAAAACCAGACTCCTCAAAGCCTCTTTTACCACATTCAGGAGGAAAGCAGAGGAGAGAGGACATAAGATTCCTTACTCATCCCCTGCCCAAAGCAACAGAAGGAGGCAACACAGTACAGAATACAATGAGGTGTAAATTATTTCACCTCATGTACCCCTCATCTCCATGGATGGGGTCAGCGGAGACACCAGCCTGTTTAAGAACCTGTGTCTCTGCCTCAGCCACTGCTCTGGACAACGTGTGTGAAAACACATGGCCTTTCCCCAGACCGCCACTGCCCAACCCAGTTCTCACAGATCCCTGGCAGAGGTCTGTAGCTCTGTTTTCTCATCACGTTCCTAACAACTTCATCACATATTGGGTCAATCCACCACTGGCAGTCTGGGAGGTGCAAAGGGAGGGAGTTGTGGGCTTGATACCCCCAAGCATCTCCTGTGCCCATCACATAAGACAGATATGAGGCTGCTCCTCCTTCCCTTGGACCTCAGGGGGCCATGGCAGTGCTACCAGGTCTGTCAGTCCTGCCAGCATTGCATAGTTTCCCAACCTGTTGATTAGAGACAACAATTCATGAAGAAAGGAACGGAATTTGGCTTCTTTGCCACCTCCCTCCTCTTGTCCCTGCTCAACCTCCTTATCTGTCCTCCACTGTAAAGAAGATTTTTGCTTGTTTCCAAAATCCTAGTCCTGACAGAGTGAGATAATGTGTTTTTTCACAAACAGAAGCACGGACTTCATTTGTCACACTCCATTTGTAGCAGCCAGTTTATCAGGCACAGACCTGTCTGCTCCCTGCATCCAGACATAGCTCACCTCCTGCTGTTACTCTCCATCGCTTCGGTTTACTGCTCTCACTGAAGCAGTAAAAAATTAAGCACCCTTATGACTTGATTTCTTTAATGATTCTTGGTTTATACTGTTTGCAACCCCCCCCCCCCCCCCCACACACACACACACTTGCAGTGTTTATGTGTCTCAGGAGTGGCATTTCTTGGAGACAAGTACAAGTATTAAGAGTGCTGCTCAAAGCTCAACAAAGCTCTGCTCCATGTTATATATGGCTGGTCCTTCACTTGCATGAAATAAAAATTCACTTTTTTTTTTTTTTCAGATACAGGAAAGGTTACAAGGTGTTAAGAGATGTGGAGACATCACACACAAGTAGATTTGGCATGTCGAATCTAAGAAATCAGAAAGAGAGATGTGATTGTCTTCATAATCACATCAGGGAGGTGGCTAGCAGCAAGGAAAAACGTTCTTAAACTGAGGCCATTTTAGGTAGAGAACGAGTAGGTTTAGACTCTCCGCAAAGGCTAGAGGTTGGAAGAAGGTTCACACCGTCAGAGCAGGGTAAGGGAAGGCAGTGCCTGTAGCAGCAGTGAGACATATGACCTCACTGTTTTCAGGAGAGAGCTTAGCTCATTGTGGAATGGGAATTGGGATGCAGTCTCCTATGACAGCGTGGCGCAACACACAGTGGTGTCCAGTCCTTTCTAACTAATGACTTCTTCAAGATTTGCTACAAATCCATGGCTCAAGTCCCAAGTACAAGACCCAGAGAGTAACTGAGCTCTGAAACATGTTAGAAAAAAGTCTGGGAGAAGGAGCTACTCCCATGTCTGCAGATTTCATAGCCAGGAGGGAGAACGTCCACAAACCTTTCACCCCTACTCTGCCTCCCTCAGCTGCAACCCTACAGCTCTAATCCAAGCAAGGACTGAAGCTCTGATCTGTTCCTGCACGCAAGGAGGGCAGGCTCTTGTCTCCTTGTTTCACACAGCCTTGCAGGCCAGCTTCCCTGCCTTTGCTACGCTCACTCTGCCTGGTGGCTGGGGGAGGACAGCCTGACACAAGACCATGGCCAAGAGCCACGGGGCATTAGCAGATCTGCATGGTTTGCAGTATTGCAGATGACAGGAACCCACCTCCCTTCTCCTCCAATCCTATGTCACCTCCCCGGGTGCAACCCACCAGCTGGCATGGGGCATGTGAGCAGAGTGATTTGGCCGCTCAGGTCAGCTAGCATGGTTTGGCCATTGCTCAGGTCAAGCATCTTCAAATGTGCTAGGTTGCAACATCTTCATACATCACCAGTCTCCACAGTAACAGGGCAATGAACTCGCTGTTCTTCAGACAACCACTCCCCCGCCCCCTTAGCCGCCTGCACTGCTCCATCCCAGAGCCTTTATAAGTACAGGGGCTAGCCGTCTTCTGTCTCGAACACCAGCTTCTGTCCACTGCTGAGTGTCCTTGGACCTGCAAAGACTATCCTACTACCAGCTGGCAGCCATGAGAATCCTTTTCTTCCTCGTTGCTGTTCTCTTCTTCCTCTTCCAGGCTGCTCCAGGTAAGACAAAAAATAGATTTGATGGAGACTAAAGGGGTGGATGTGCAGAGAAGTCCATTAGAGCCCAGTGCTGAGGTTCAGATTACCTCTGTGCTCTTGGACTCCATGACTTTCATATTAGAAGTCCAGTTCCCGAGTCATAATTCTAATCTTTAAACTACAGATTTGAAGTCCTCGATAGTGTTACTTATGGTCTCTTTCTAGCCCTTTTACATCTAGTGTTCCGGTTGCATGATGACACGATGGAAAAAAAGATGCTTCTGTGTATTAAGGCAATTCTTAGGCTGATACTTAAGATGCAATCCTGCAATATGAGAGCTTTCTCTTCTCACATTCACACCCACACCTCCTGACCGTGTATTCTAGATTAGTAGATCTCCTATATTTTTGGAAAAAAAGTAGTTGTGATTGTGGGTCATCGCCTGAACTCTATACTGTCCATGTGCATTAGGTGGATTTGGAGCACACGCGCCATTTCAGGCTGTTTAGGGGACTTCAGAGAAGTTTAAGCTATCTCCATCCTTGCTTTGGTTTGCAGCAGACTCAAATTTGTACCTACTTCCCTAGACCAGCAGATGTCTGTCTACTCAAAGAAGAAATATAGAACCGTTTAGGCCAAAAGCAGACACTTGTAGGAGCTTCAGACAAAGCCTGTACTACATTGGATTGCTTTCTTGGACTTTTCCTTTTTTATGCATCACAAAAAATATTCTCTATTCAAGACAACCTGTGACACTTGAGATGGCTGCAGGGCTGGTGCAGTTCCAGCAGAGTCTGTGGGAAAGGTCAATAAGTATTTTATATCTCTTCATAAAGACTTACACACAAAAAAGATACATAACACTATAGGGCTTTTTAACTTAGGGTGCAAGGGAAACCGAGGTCTAGTGATGTCTTTAGAAATTAAAAATGTCTTTAGAAATTAACAATGCGCAGTCCTTGGATATGTGATTTAGAGAAAAGACTTGAGAACCACTGGGACAAATTGGTTGAAATGTGGCAAATCTAATTTAGAATAAAGCTTGCATGCCTTTCAAATTAAGGATAGAGTCCGATTTGATGACAGGCGTGGACTGAGCTAGGCACAGAAAGCACTGGGTGAGATGATCAGGTTTGTGCTCAGCAAGAAATTGGGGCAGCTGATAAGGGCCTCTTCTGCCTCTTAAGTGCACAGATATGCAAGGCTTCAGGTGATGTAAGAGATCCATTGAAACCATACAAAAATAACACAATCTGAATCTCAAGCTGAACATCCCAGTGGGAACAAGTAATGCTTAGCCTGGAAATACTCTGAACCCGAACTTGGGGCCGGCTTTTCAGCTGGGATAAGCCCGGGCAGATCCCATGATGATGACGGAGCTGCAGTCTTTCCCACCACCAGAACATTTGGCCCTTCAGTTCCAAAGATACCAGCATGGTAAAACCAGCACAGCATGTAGCTAAACCGTATACAGTACTAGTGACAACAGGCACTGACTCTATTTCATGGTGTATATTTAAGTTCATAAAACATTTTAGTTGGGCAAATGTTAGTCCTGTTGGTTTGGCTGCGATTACAATTTATCTTTTCTGAAGTTTTATGCCATCCGTGTTAGCCATTCCATATTTTACATGGTAACACAGCGCACAGGCTTCCTGTGAGCATTCCGCCCACCCTCACAGTGCTCAATGCTCCCTGTGAGGAAGCTATTCAGGGTAGGAGATAAATATTATGAGTCAGAAATACGCCTTATGTTTGCTGAAACTTGAACTGAAAGTTTGAAGAAACTCGGTTAGGACGTTTTTATTCGAATATCATCACTTTTGTTTCTGAGAGTAACGTGAGATTAATGTTAAAAATGCATTTTTCTGTGTTTCCTATGGCTTTTTCATGTAACGTAGTATTTCTGCGTGTGACTGGGATGACAAGCAAATGTCTCCAGGCATGATGCCAAGGAATCAGGCAGTTAGCTTTGGCTCCCTATTAATCAGTCTCTAATGGAGAGATGCTGGCATTACAGCCTGCTCTTCTGGTTAGTTTGCCTTTCATATGGACATACAGACCTTCAGAAGGTGTATGATCAGGTTACCCCAACCACAAACCTGGCACCATGGCAGGAAACCACCAGGTAAATCTGAGGCCTCAACTCTACAATCGTCTGCCTTGACAAATGAACATGAGTTTTCCCTTGTTTTTTGTTTTTTTTTTTTTTTGCAGCTTACAGCCAAGAAACTTCTGACACCTTAGCATGCCGGCAAAGCCGGGGCTTCTGCTCATTTGCTGCATGCTCTGGTCCTATGGTTGAGAGTGGGACCTGCCGCGATGGGAAGCTGAAATGCTGCAGATGGTAAGGACGAATTCCTGCAGAGGAATGCTGCTGCACCGAGAGCACACACACTGACTGGGCTTTTCCCCACTTTCGGCACGAAAGAGGCCACCTTCTCCACCCTCCCACACCCTCCAAAAAACAACTCGAATCATTGGGGTTTGTGTCTGGCAATAAAAAGGCAGAGCCTTGTGGTGTTAAAAATGCCAGGCTGCTTTCTCTGGGAAACCACAGGGAGGATTTGGTGATGAGCAGGGAGGGACCTGGAGTTCGCAGGCGGAGGAGCCGTTTTCTCCATCAGCTCGCTGAGACCGTACCTCGGCTGTGACACTAATGCAGGGTTGAGCTCACACTTAAGCCTACGCCCTTTGAATCTCCATGTCCCTAATAACGTCCAATATCGCTAACACCATATCACGTGTCGCTAATAACTTCTTTCAGCATGAGTCTGGTACGAGGGCAGAACCTGCTCATGCTCAAACTCTGCCTCCACTAAGCAGGGTGGACGCACCTGACCTGAGACAGGTCTGAGGACTCCCCCCGAATCCACACAGGCAGCAGTATGGAGCTTCGCTTTACCAAAAAAACGAGGTTACTGGCACAGAATAACCATTAAACAAGCCAGGACTCATGTCAGGGATGCAGTTCTCCAGACTTTATCCAGTGCAAAGCACCAGATATTAGACCAAAGTGCCACAGGAGGTTATCCACCTTCTAGGAATAAAATATTTTTTCATCAGCACCGGTGAGAAAGCACCTGCATCTATAGGCGATATCCCATGTGGACTGATGCTGTAATATGCCATGGTCCAGCTCTGCAGTTGGTGGAATTTCATATCAAAGGCAGTGTAAAAAATCTACCCATTTTTGGACCTCGTACATCTTTTTTTTTTTTTTTTTAATTGTTTGCTTTTGTATTTAATCTATTGGGTTTCTGCGAAGCATCATGCTGAAGAATGGTAAAAAAAAAAAAAAAAACAACAAAAAAAATGAGAAACCTTGTCACCTTTTCTCATTGAAAAAAAAGTCATGGAGGCCGTGGTGCTGTCTTTATTCCTAAACTAGTTTTATTCTTAAACTATGTTCTGGGAGGTATTCTGGGTCTTCAGCAGCTGCAGCCAAGTAGCTGTGGTGTGTGCTGAGTGATAGCATCCACATCCTCCATTGCATCTGGGTTATCTTATGGCCAGAAATTCAGGTCAGGGGTCCAGATCACCAGGATCTCTGGTAGGATTTAACTCTATGTGTTACCTTATGTCTACAGTAGCCTGAGATGGCAAGATATAACTGACTTTTTGGATGGAGATAGATGGACTAGCTAAGCACCTGTTTTTTTTCTTTGCAGGACACCCAGTTCCTAAAACTGACACCTCACTGACCACACAGACAGGAGCTCGGGGCATCTGAGACATCTCCCATCTTTTGACATCAATGGATCCCAGCCTCAGTGCAAACCTTGGGAGTCTTTCCCATGGAGGTGAAGACCCTTAGGAGCACAAGAAGATCTGAGGAGGAGTTCTTGTACCCCGATAAAGACATTTGCAGCTTTAATTCTAATAAAAGCAAGTCACTGTGAAACCACGTTGCTGACATTTGCTTATGTATGTCAGGGTGGTTTTTGCTTTTCTTGTTGTCTATAAAAATCAACCTGTAAATTAAGTTTATTTAACTAAATTAAGTTAATTTAAGTGCACGTGTCATTGACTCCTGTTAAATCGTCCTGCAGAGGGCCTGGGTTGCGGCCATTTGTGTGGCAACGTATTTATTAATGAATCAAGAAGCACTAGAGCCCATTCCCTCTGCCATCCCAGCCCGGGACACCAGGGTTCAGGAGACAGGCTCACTCCACCGCCCTTCTACAAGGCTGCATCTGCTCGCCCAACCTGAAGTGCTGGGGAGGGCAGCGCAGAGAAACCCCAGGGTGGCCAAAGACCAGCTTCTTTAGGTCTTGAAAATGCCTCACCACATTCACTCATTGTGCTCCTGCTGCCTCTATTTGGTCTAGACCAGCATCATGTTAGCGGAAATTTACTCCTCTGGATCCTAAAATATTTATCACTGCACTATGCTGTCTGGAGGCAATAGGTTGTGTGTCCATCAGCCTGGAGGACCTGTTACCAGGCATAGACGCATCCCCTGCTTCCCTTCCCCATCCCTAACATCCCAGAGCACTAATGAGAAGGTTAAAAGGATTTGAGATGAGGGATAACAAAAAGTATCCATGCTATCCATGCCACGAGCTGTTGTGGATGGTTTTAGGACTGCCATGGCCCCTGGACGTGGTCACTTTGTGCCAGCTTTCTACTTGTCTAATCACAGTGGGTTTGGAGGAGTTATTCTTGACTGTTACTGGTCAACCTAATAATGAACAGGACCAGGCCATGTTCCTCTCTGCATGTGGATTCAGTTTCCTCTCCTCTTCCTGGAAAAGTTTACCACAAGGCACATGTCACACTGACCCCTGGTGAGGTGAGAGCCAGATCTTCCAGCAAAAACACACACCAAGACAATTCCTCACAGGTGTAAGAATCAGACACCAGGTCTCCCAGAACAAGTTTATTAAAATTTATGGACATATGTAGACTATGAAATACGAACACCCCAGCTGAGCATTCACTGTCTCCTGGAGACTTTGTCTTCTAGGGCTAATCACATTATTACTATAAAAGGAAAAGAAAATACTGAATATCTGTTCTGAGGGACAGAGGAAAGACCTGCTCTGCATCCTCTCACGAGGACAGACTTCTGCATGTTGGTGATCTGCTATCTGGGATAGATGTTGGTGTCCGTGATGCAGTTTCAACAGAAAAAAAAAAAAAAATTTTAGAAAAATGAGAAATATTGTTCTTTTCTGCGTGGTTCAAGAATTGCTTTGGAGTTTCTTCAGGTCTTTTTGTTTGTGGAGGAGTTTGTTTTCTTTCAGTTGTTGTTAGTGTTTTGATGCGTGTGTGTTAAATGCATATTCTCAGCTCAAAATTCCAGATTTTTCGATGGGATGATGCATGTCCTAAATTGCCAGAAGCTCTGAGAAGCCAATGTCACTAATCATACTGCAAAAAAGGAAAGAAACTTTCGGATTTTGTACTTGTAACCAGGCAAAGATTTGAACAAGAAGCACAGAAGCAACTGAATGAGCACCAAGAGCTGATATTCCTGGGAACTCATCAATTCTTAGTACGATATTTATAGTCCTGATGATGATGATTTTTAAGCATTATTTGTCTTTTTATTTTGTTTAATAATGAATTGCCAGGTCTCAGCACCTGAAGCTTCCCTCTCATCTTAAAATCTCTGGTGTGGAGAGGGATTTCTCTCTATATATCTGCTGCTCATGCTTTTTTTTTACATCTCCGCTATTAATATTGAACAAAGTTTAAATAAGAGCATCTTACAGAAAGAAGGAGCAGAAAATGAAATATTGGAATCATTGTGGATATTTGTTTCTGCAGTTTTGGGTTGGAGTAAAGATACAGGCTGAACTTTAGGATTCTACTATGGAATTCAGGAAAAGTTAAGACTTTATGGTTTGGGTTTTTGGTTTTTCGTTTTTTTTTGTTTGTTTGTTTTTTTGTGGTTTTTTTTTTTTTTTTGTCTAAAAGGGGAAAATTATGGAACTGGAGAAAACATCTAGCAGAGCAACATGACTTTCAGGTTGTTCTTCTGACTGTGAGACCCAGCAGACTTTGCAATGTGGAACATGCAGGTTTCCTATGAACCTGACCCTAATGTCCCAGGTCTCCAGACAGTGGGCACATTGGGAGACGTGTCCTTTGAAGCCAGTATGACTCATCATGAGAAGTTTGAACCAACTAATGGGAGCAGAGAGAAAAGAGTTCCTTTCTAACTGGTTACTTATCTCTGCCAGATCTGTGATCTTTCCTGTGAGGCAGCCGAGCTACATCATTAATGGTACAGAGGGAACTAGTGAGGAAATCCTCAGAAAATCCTATATCTGAGTGTACAGAGTCTCTGTTCCCTTCTCAGCTCGCACTAGATGTGTTTCCCATCTAAAAGGCAGGCTTGATGTGTGAAAGCAAATAATAAACCCATTCCCCCAAGAAACACTTGATCTCCATCCAATCCGTAACTCACCACAGTCCGACAGCAAGGCACCCCTTGCTGGCAACGTCCGAAGGACCTCGCATTGGGTAGAGGACAGTGGTCGGAGGAACAGGTACCCCCAGCCTGTTTGCATTGCACTTCGTTATTAGGCGCACGCATGAAACCTGCACCAAAAAAAAAAAATAAAAAAAATCCCAGAGCCTTGATTTTCTTTCCCAAAGAAGACTAAGAGCAAGTTCGGGTTATAGCATGACAGCAATATCAGAGTAGAGCAGACCCTCTACTCCGCTCTGGTGAGACCTCACCTGGAGTACAAGAAAGCACAATAAAGATATGGACCTGTTGGGGCAGATCCAGAGGAAGGTCATGAAAATGATCAGAGGGCTGGAGCACCTCTCTCAGGAGGAGAGGCTGAGACAGTTGAGGTTGTTCAGCCTGGGGGTCTCCGGGGAGACCTTACTGCGGCCTTTCAGCGGCCTTATAAGAAAGATGGGAACAAACTTTTTGGTAGGGCCTGATAAGCCTGATAGAAAAAGGGGTAACCATTTTAAACTAGAAGAGGGTAGATTTAGACTAGCTATAAGGGAGAAACTTTTACAGTGAGGGTGGTGAAACCCTGTTGCCCAGAGAGGTAGGAGATGCCCCATCCCCAGAAACATTCCAGGTCATGTTGGTCAGGGCTTGGTGCAACCTGATCTAGTCGAAGTGTCCCTGCTCATTGCAGGGGGTTTGGACTACATGAACTTTAAAGGTCCCTTCCAACCCAAACTCTTCTATGATTCTATGATCCTATGAATATTCTAGTCTGACTGCATGCTAGTCCCATCCATACCATTAAATTAGCTTATTTTCCAAAGTGGGAAGGTTCAATGCATCCAGTGGACCCAGCCGGCGTCTTTTTATTGCTAAAGTCTTCCCAACACGCTGGCACCACTAGCTGGTCTGGGACAAAAGGGACTAAACCCCATTTTATTTCCATTTCTATTTTAGGTTCTCCATATTCACAGTCTTCCCTCTTCAGTTCCTTTGATTTTATGTAGCTCTTACCTAAAGTTCCTTGGAGCATTAAGAGGAGAACAGCAAAGAGAAAGGAAAAGATCTTCATGTCTGAATTCAGTGCCGCCAAATACAACAGCCACTAAGAAAAAAAACACCAGAAAGAGGTCGTGTATTTCTCCTACATTTGTCATTAGCTAATCCAAACACTCTTTATGACATATAAGCTGCAATTTGTTAATAAAAATTGTCATTTATGCAATAGAGTAAATCTTCTAGAATAAATCTATTGAAATGCCGCTTTCAGAGGAAAGATATCTTTGAAAGCATGTTGCATAAGACCAACAAAATGCATTTATGCCTACAAAATGTAAAAAAATTAGATGAATATTGTGGTTTTCTTTCCATCAACCTGGATGATATAATTTAAAAAAAAAAAAAGAAATGTGTAGATAATGACTTAAGCCATTCCAATTTCTGTGGATAATAAACACTCAGAAACTTTAATTATCCAAATAATAGTAATTTTTGTAGCTTACGAGCCAGTAGTAAGTCCTTGAAAATATCTTTACAGAAGAAGCTATGGAGCCATTTATCCTTCCTCTCATAACACCTCTATAACGTGTGAAAGCCTCAAAGTATCTCTTCACTGTCATTTCTTGCTGCAGATTCCAGTTAACTTTTGAAAATAATACAAACTACTATAATCATTCAGAATCACCATTATTGACCATAATAATCAGCCAAACACATTATTGAAATAGCAAACATTGTACATTTCCGTTGTTTATGAGGATTTAATTAAGCTGCAAAATTATAATTCAATTATAGTGATTAATTTGTTTATAGAGAAGCAAAGAATATTATCAAAAAGATAAGTATTTTTCTCCTTCTGGGTTGAAACTGGTGTAGAAACTCTACACCTTCAGCTCACCCTAGAGGACTTCAGGAGAGGGGGCATGGTGGCCAGTCTGTCCTACCTGGTTCCTCTCAATGGGGAGTTTCACAGGGTGATGTCTTGCTCCAAAACAACTGTCTTTTTATATTCCTGATGATGACAGAGCTGCCACAGACCAGCTGGCCAAGGACATGGGCTTCTCACAGTGATTCCCAGCAGTCGAAATGTCACTTCCCAGCAGTCGACGGGAAATGGTGACCATTCATGAACTCCCTCCCCTTTCTCTGGTCCATGAGTTGGCTCTTCCAAAAAGTACCACACCCCCACACCCTCCGATTTGTGTACAACACATTGATCCACGGTGGGCTGTGGAAAAAAGGGCCCTGGGACATACATTGGAAACTGCTTGTTTGGCTCCAGCCAGGACCTAATTCTACAGGGCTGTCCCATGGCCATGGTGCCTGGTGCTGACTGCAGAAAGGTCCTCTCTGAAGCCTGGAGATAGCTACCCCAGCACCTGAACAGCTGAGAATGTTCCCTAAACATTAGGGAAGCACAGTTTCTGCACAAGACTTTAAAAAAAACACAATGTCCTGATAGGTCTTGTGTGCTGTAGATGATGTCTGGAGAGCAAAGAGGGGTTGAGCACCCAGCCTAGTTCAAGCAACCCTTCTGCAGCAGCTCAATCACACAGAAGAGCATGCTTACCTGCACTAAGAACATTTTCATTTTCTTGCATTTACCACATCTATATTCTATTCATTGCAGAGGAAATAACTATTTTTTGAATAATTAAAGTTTCAGGGAGGCATGCACTTCCACACACCCACTTTCTAGGAGGCCAAAAGAAACAACCTCTACAAAACATGCTTTGGTCAAACATGAGGACAAGAGGAAACGCCTCAAGTTGCTCCAGGGGAGGTTTAGACTGGATATTCGGAAAATTTTTTACACTGAAAGGGTTGTCAAGCATTGGAACAGGCTGCCCAGGGAAGTGATTGAGGCACCATCCCTGGAGGTATTTAAAAGATGGGTAGACATAGTGCTTAGAGATATGGTTTAGTGATGAGTTTTGTCAGAGTTAGGCTGACGGTTGGACTCAATCTCAAAGGTCCCTTCCAACCCAAGTGTTTCTATGATTCTATGAGCACCCATAGGATTAGGACCAGAGAATCTGATGGCAGCCCTGGTGTCTCTTGGGCCCCTGAAATACCCAGGTGAGTCCAGAAAAAAGACATTGCATTTTAATTGTCATACTACGAAGAGTCTGGAAAAAAATCCCAATATCTTTGTACTCCAACCAGCCATACAAACAGCATCCACCTCCCCAGGTCACCTGCCTGCCAGAAGAAGGCAATGAAGAGCTAATACTGAAATTTCTCTCCAAGAGCCTTCTTCAGTCAAGAGTAGGTAAATTATTCTGCAGCCGGGTTTTATGGGTTTTCTTCTTAATTATACTGATGTCTTCTGATCCCCGGCGTTGGTATGTTAGTGAACTTTGCTTTCTGACAGTCCAGCCTCAAAGCCCTCAGTGTTTTGCAGTCTGCTGTGGGCTCCTGCAATGGACAAGAGCCCAGTCCTCGCTCTGAAAATCATACTGACCCTAACAGGTCACAGAGGTTGGTCCAGGGAGAAGGACCGTGGGATGTCTTTTGCCTCAGCAGCTGGAGACAGCCAACAATTAATGCCAAGGGAGGTGGGACACATTTGCTTCCTTTAGAAATCATCAGTCCCTGTGTCACAGGAGCCCAAAATCCTGTTTACTTAGCCCCAGGTTATATGATAGGAAAAATCCAAACAGATTATTTAACTGCTCAGAAAGAGACAGCTATTTCAAATCCCATTCCTGTGTAATTTAATTGATGGAACATGCATTTGTGCTTTACAGTAGGCAAGAACATTTGTTTTTATTGTTTGGGTTTGTTTTGTTTTGTTTTGTTTTTTTTCTTTAAAAAAATGTATTAATCAAATGATGAAATACAAAGAGGCAGAAATAATCACTGTGAATAATAAATTCACAAATGGGTTCCTGGAGGCACAGAGCTCTGAACTGAGCTTTGGGGATCTGGCAATCAGTCACCTCTTGAAAAGGACCTTGAGATAGGATAAAATTACTTTTTCCCTCTTTGTGCCTGTGCCAGCTGCCCAAACTGATATGAAACAGAGCAAAGCTCAAATATGAATCAAGAGAGGGATAAGGTTTTCAACTAATTAATCATATTGGTTGTTATACTTGATGGTAAACTTACTTTAAATTTCGTAAATATGGGAATTATCTGTTACTGGAATTACAGAATATTATTATTGACTCTAAATATTGTTTTGGTTACTGAAGCTCAGAAAAAGTATACATTTGCCTAACCTGTTTCTTGGCAATTAAACACATATAATAAATGAATGAATATTGCATGTCAATTAATATTGTATTCTGGAAGTATTTTGACAGCTGTATGTCTTATGCAGTTTCCTGTCTCTGCAGTACCACAAAGGATACTGTGCAGGGCCCTAAAAATCATGTTATTCTCTTACAGAGACAACATGTGCAAGCACATATATGTGTATATATGTGTGTGTATCAGTATGGCTGTGTGTATGTATGCATATATTCGTAATATACAAATATTCTAAGAGAAATGAAGGCTGAATTCTCTAAACTGTTTTATATTTTATCTTAGCTGAAGACCACATGAATAGAAAAGAATAATCCAGATATTCTATTTTTCTAATATTCTAGTTTTCCTCAGGAATAGTCAGCATATTAATTTAAGTAATTGTTTATTTAGTTACACATATACTATAATGATGGCATTTCTTATTCGCCCATTTCCCTGCAGTCCACCTACCAAATGCACACTGATATATATGTATATTTATACATAAAATGTTGTTAATGTGAACATGTGGAAGGACTCTTCTGGCTTTTTATCTCCCAGCGTGGCACCGGCTCCTGTGCTCTGTGAATATCCAGGTCTCAGGTTTTTTTCCCACACTCAGACAAATGCCACCTGAGATTCCACCTGGCCTTCCCAGCTGCTCCACCAAGGCTTGGTCTCCTCTCTCCTGACCCTTGTCCACCAGGTGGAGGTCTCAGACAGTCCAGAGCGCTGCAAATTGCTCTAGGTGCTGGTGTGGAGGCAACGGGATTAAGCCCTTCATGTCTGTATTATCACCTCCGTCATTCTGCAGCTTACCTCTGACGGTGGGATGTCCTCAGCCAACCTGAAGCCATAGGATCCTTTACCTTCCCTTTGTCATCCTCTTCCTCCAGTGTCCTCTGTGCAAATGACAGGAAGAGTTGACAGACCTTTGGTACAATTGCCCAACACTTGTCCTTGTGGCACGTCCACAATTTACAAAAAAAAAAAAAAACCCCAACCTCATGCAATCCAGCCCTGCTGTCCATTCAGTGGCCTTGGTGAGCCCCGTGGAAACCTGCCCAGACCTGACTTGGCCAAAATGTGCTTGGAAATCACAGACTGAACTGCCCCCTGCTCCCCCCGAACACAGAGGGTGGGCTGCACCTCTCCCCACACAGAGACCCCCGAGCTCAGAGAAGACGTGAGCAAACAGAGGATTTGCCAGCTACTTCCAAAGTCCTTGAAATATGAGGGCAAATGTGGTGCTTGGGGAACCAGAGAGTGGAAAATCATCTTTACGTCTACAGAGCAAGAGTAATACTTGTCTGAGCTTCACCGACTGTAATGCACATTCAGACTTTACGCCAGATGGAGAGTTTATCCAACTGGGACAGACACACAGATTTAGACAACCTGAAGGTGGACATCTCAGCTGCCTTCCCATTCAGGGCACTCAAAAAACCATAAAGCTGATAGCTGGTCTTGAGGAAAATATTCACAGAATCATAGAATGGTTTGGGTTGGAAGGGACCTTAAAGATCATCAAGTTCCACCCCCCTGCCATGGGCAGGGACACCTCCCACCAGACCAGGTTGCTCCATGCCCCATCCAACCTGGCCTTGAACCCCTCCAGGGATGGGGCAGCCACAGCTTCTCTGGGCAACCTTGGCCAGGGGCTCACCACCCTCACACCAAAGAATTTCTTCCCAATATCTCATCTAAATCTCCCCTCTTTCAGTTTGAAGTCATTACCCCTTGTCCTATCAAAGGGTGGGCTCCTATTTCCAGCAGTGAGATTTCTTAAAATCATCCACATAAAGTCCTGCGAAAAGAAACAGCCCATTCCCATCCCCTTCCTCCCCCAAATGTGGCATCCCTCCTGTGCAGCAAGGTTTCTGGTCCTCCTGGTTACGTGATCCAGAAGGTCTGTAAAGCACCGCAGCAATCACCAGGGGAAGTTGTCTATGTCTCTTCTGTTACACTGTAATAAAAATAAATGTGTCCCTGGACACAGTTATTACAAATTCAGGACTCCAGAACTTCAAAAAAAGTTTTAGATTCTTCCTCCTCTTCCTTTAGTCCAAGGTGATTTCAGCGTGTTTACACATATGGCCCAATTCAATGGCTCACACAAGTTTTGGGCTGCTGCGGTGGTGGGTTGCCTGGATCAGGAATTATCACAGCATTTTTTAAGGCAACCCTAGGTTTTTCCGTCACATACAGAATCCGTAACCAGGCAGTCCCCGGGCACTCCTGCTCCAGTCGAACATCAGCAGCGCAATTAATGTCCATGAAACCTGGTGCCACCTGGCTCCCATCTCCAGCACCAGCCCTACCTAGAAAATGACCCTTCTACCCTGCCTTCCTGCAAGTCCATGTTGCTTTTTTTCAAGCCACACATTTTTTCCAAAGGGAATAGAGTAGACACAGTTCTGCAACTGTCAAAAGGGAAAACAGCTGGATTGAAACCAAATAAATTCTCCAGGAGAGAGACGGGGAGCGCAGGTCCTTCTGGTCACACTGCAAAACTCAGTGGGGAACACCCTTTGAAGGCTGTCGTTCGTTATTCAAAAAAGAATAGCAAATTATGTGGTGTAAAAGTAAGCACTGTGAGATGGGGAAGAAAGAAATAAGTAATTCAGTGTTATTTTCCTACAGCTTTCACTTCTGTCTCTCCATAAACTTCTCTGTGTCTTTCTACCTCAGCCCAGGTTTCAGCTCTCCATGACCCCGTGCCCAGCTCTGCTCCAGCCCAGCAGCACGACAGGGCTTGGGATGCTGAGGAGCTGAGCAAACCAGCTTTAAGAGCTGTAATAAATTAACCGCTCTGTTAATACTCTCTTTTCACAATTAAAGATGCCTTGGGGGGGGGGGGGATGGAAAGACAAATGTGGATTTATGCCAACATGAGGCAACACACAGCCAGGTGCCATTGATGACCCATCTCATGTGGTGTCAAACCTCTGGTAACCACTGTGCATCCACGGCTTCCACGCTTCCACCTCTCCCCTTTATAACCCCAGATGCACAACCCAGCTGTGAGGCAGTAACCTCTGCACGAGGGCACCACAGATCCAGACCTTCTGCCTGGTGGGACACAGCAAAGCCAAGTGTCTGACGGCCAAGCTGAGAGCATCTGTGTGCATCTGGGTCTTCCCACCGTCCTCCAACTATGGAAAAGAGCTCCTCGTGTAATGGGGTAATAGATCTGTTACTGCAAGGCATGGCTTGACGTTAAATTGTTGGCTCATGGACAATTATTTGTTGATGTCTTTTACGGGGTAAAACTTCTGGAGCAGAGAGTGGGATAAGCAGAGACACATCCAGAGGAGATGGGGTAGCAGGGGAGAGTGGGAAGGTCCAAAAGGAAGAAGGACCAGGCATCTTGTCAGGATGGGGATAAGGAAAGGTGGGAAGAAAGAACATTTCTTGCTGTTGCAGAAAGGGGCTGTGTGGGGCTTGTAATAACCATAAAACCACATAAAGTTGCCAGACTAAAGGTAAACCTGGAGGGAAGGTTTGGTCACCACTAGGTGCAAGTGACAGGGAGATCTGCATTTCTCCATGCCAAAAATCTCCTCATTTGACTTTGTTCACCAATAAAATAGGTGTTAGAGGTTCAGAGACTTTTGTTTTCAATGTGTTCCCTGTGAAAAAAAAAAAAAATGCAGAAAATTCCTTCTCTGTGCTGTGGTTGATTTGGTGGACCATCAGGAGTTTAAAAACACATGGCCAGCTACATCAGTCGCTGCCATGGAAGAGGAGACTGAGCCTCAGCAGTGCTTCCTAACTGGGCTTTTCATATGTGCTACTCATCCTCCCTACCCTACCCTGGATTATATGGAATAAACTGTCAATAAAGATGTGCTGACAGAGGGTGGAGTTAATCATAGAATCATAGGATGATAGAATGTGTTGGGTTGGAAGGGACCTTTAAAGGTCATCCAGTCCAACCCCCCTGCAGTGAGCAGGGACATCTTCAACTAGATCAGGTTGCTCAGAGCCTCATCAAGCCTGGCCTTGAATGTCTCCAGTTCTTCATATGGTTTATACTTAAAGCAGAAGGGTTTCAGAAGTAGCAATTGCTGCTTCTGTGTCCCAGAAAAGACATAAACTGAGTAAAAGCAAACGTGCTTATGGCTCAGAAACTGTAAAATTTTTACAGCCTTTGAAGTAAATATTTAATGATTGAATGCCTGTATGTATACTGATCCATGTATAATACGTATATACAAATATACACGCACATGTATATAGAGAAAATTTGTGACTTCTGACTGGCGTTCAAAAGTGGAAGGATCAGAAATGAAATTTCTTCTTAATAAGCTGCCTATCTTCCATAGAGAATTTGAGAAATATGTATTGGGGGTTGGACTAGATGATCTCCAGATGTCCCTTCCAACCCTATGATTCTATGATTCTATATGAGGTTGGCAGGTGTGCTGATTATCCTGCCAAAGGTTGAGTAAAAGTTGATATCGGTAGGGACAGTGAAACAATGGAAAAAAAACCAGGAATAATCCAGAGAGGAAGTAGTAGAAAAGAAAATGTGATCTATTATAAAATTTTATGTGAAAGATTTTATTCCTGCTATAATTTCATACCTCAGAATTTCATTATGCACTAGACTATCAACTTCGTAATTAATAAACTGAAACGTAAGCAATGTTTATTCTTTTACTGACATGGAGGAAAGACAACCAGAAGGTTAAATGTAAAGGACAAAATAGTATGAAGGGAAGAAACGACCACACTACGGCTGCAAATTAGACGACGAAGCTGCGTACCAAAGGCAGAATAAGGAGCCTGCAGGACCAAAAGGAACAGTCATTGCATGTTTCCAGGTATTTTACGTAACCCTGTGGCCTAACGTATCTTACACAAATGTGGATGGTCTAAGATGGGTTGCACAAAGATCAGGGACTTTGCGGTGAAAGCGGTCTCAGAGCGGACCCTCCTTTCTCATTGGAAGACACCGAAGTACGGGACAAATTTGGCTGGAAAAGGCTTTTTTTAACTGGCCCGTGACTGGACTGCCTGCACCCCCAAATCTTTACATAAAGAGGCGTGTGTGGGTCTGGAGCAGCCGCTGGAGAAGAGACAGACAGCACTGGTGATCCTCCACCTCCTCCACTGGTAACTCCCTGCCTGGTTCTGGCCAGGCACCCTCACCTCTTCGCCTTTATACACTTCTTTTCCTTTCATTAATCTCAAGTCTAATGAGTATTCTCCTTTCATTAACCCCTTCCTTCTAACGAATCCAGTGCATCCGGGCTGTACGTGTCCTGCAGAACCATGGGTTGCTTGCAGGGCTTGCAGGAGGAAAGTCTTTGCTGACCTCCAAGAGGAGTGAACCCAGAAACTTTCATTCAAGGCATCAGAGGGGGCTTGTGGGTTAAGAAATGTCTGGCTGCCTACAGAAACAGGCATCTGGCCAGCTCAGCATGTCAGAGTTGCATTTTGAGCTACGTATCTTGCCTGAATTCCAGTAATATTTTGAGGGAGTTGTCACCTTAATTGATGTTCAAGAGACACAGATGTCTTTTTTAGACTTTCTGAAGGACAACCGTTGGCTCAGTCTCTGAACACTTTGTGAACTACACTGAAGTGAAGGTGAATAATTTGTGGGTCTGTGTTGGTTCCAGAGTAACCTGTCTGGTGTTGAACAGGTTGGAATATCTTTTTTTTTTTTTTCAATGCAAGAAGACCAATATTAAAAAGCAAACCTACAATAAAATCTCAAAATAATTTTGGTTGGAAAGGAGTCCAGGAATTTCTAGTCTGAATCCATGCTCAAAGCAAGGCTAATTACGTCAGGTTGATTAAAGGTATATTCAGTGAAATTTTGACTATCTCCAAGGATGCAGTTTTCACTCTGTTCTTCATTCAAGTCCATTGTATTTTATAAGATTTTGTCTTTGGTCACTCCGGGCATGTTTTAAGCAGTTCCTCGTCTCCCAGTCAGGAGGGGACCCTCCATTCAGTGTCTTTCGGTCTTGTGGCCTCTACTCATTACAGATAAGGAATTCACATCCCAGCTCTAGCCATGAGGATCCTCTACCAGCTCCTGGTTGTCCTCTTCATGATGCTCCAAGGGGCTGCAGGTAAGGTGTGAGGGGGGTAGAGAAAGGAATTAGAGAGGGGAGAAAGAGAGAGCACCCACTTTTGCTCACTTTCATGATAAATGACTATTTTCTTTCCACTGTGCAGGTCAGCACTTCATTCCTAGGCCATTTAATCCTTGTGCAGCCCAAAATGGACGCTGTTTCCCAGGGATATGTCGGCGGCCGTATTACTGGATTGGAACATGTGCTAATGGATTGTCTTGCTGCAGAAGGTATGTAGAAGTGCAGGGATCACCGTCGCAATGACTGATAGCCTCCTTAGCTTTTGTCCAGAGCAACATCTTAGAGGCACAGCTCCTGACACCATCTGGTCTTCCTTCTCCAACGTCAAACCTGCTGGCATAGAGGGTCCTCAGGGGATGTTTGCTCTGGCGCCATGAAATAAAGAGAACCTCACTGCAGAAAAGCTACCGGTAGGTAACCTGAGACTCTCTTCTTCACCATGCAGGGGGTGGCATGCCTGAAGAGTGCCTGGATACTCCTTGGAGATCCTTTCTGCTTCTATCGAATGGTTTCTGAATTACCCTGATCCCATTGTTCCTGGTGGCACCAGTTCCTGCTGCAATGAAAAGCTCTCAAAAATATTCCTTTGCAGTGAAGCAAACATCAGTATCTGCAAAAACATAAATATAAACCAGGCAACACCATGGAAATTATTTCTTTCCCCCCCTTTAATAAAATCATTTACAATGGCATTCATATGTTTGAAGCTTCGGTGTTTTTTGTAGGGAAGGAGGGGATATTTTTTAGAACTCTTGCACCACGGGCAATAACACAGGGGTGGGCTTGTGGCTTTTACAGATAGATGTTTCTCCTCTTGCATCCCATTGCCCCCCCAGGGAAAAGGGAGGTCATTTCACCCCCCTCTTACCAATGGCCATATCCCTGGAACACTCCTGCAGTGACCAAGGTATTTTTGTCACGGATGAAACCTGGCTTCCCTCTATGATGATTTCATGGGTGCTTGAGTCCAGCAGATATACATTCTGGTAGTTTCCATGCTGCTTTTTGAAGGTATTATGGTATTTTTGACTGAGATGTTGGAGACAGAATTCAGGCTTTCTGTCTCTTTTTCCCTGCCATCATGGTGTAGCGGTGTAGAAAATGTCAAGATATCTCCAGATGTTTCCTTCAGAGGGCCTGGAGGCATCTGAGAAATTTCACCTCTGAGGGGACCTCATGCAAGAGAAAACCAGGAACATTTTGTATAACACCAGACCTGTGACAGTGACACGAACTGGGGAAAAGGGTACAAAGAGGGAAAGAGACTAGCAAACACATTTCCAAAAGTTATGGATGCGCAACATAATGATTTGGACACTATCTTCTCAGAAGCAGTTGCTACATGTGCCCAGAACAGCACCCAGCCACATTACCAAACCAAGAGGGTTTTGTCTCCTAATGGCTTGCTGGGTGGCTTTGGAGAGGTGGCCATGTATGTAAAAAACCCTCTGAAGGGTAAATGTTGGCTTTGATACACAGCTCCCATTTATACTGTTCGGCAGAAGCTCGCAGGAGACGCTGTAGCACAACATCTCCTAACGCAATGTTTCTGGGTTTCTTGTATCTCCTTATGTTACTTTTGCATTGATTCTAACACCCTTATTGTAAATGTTTGTACTTCAGATAAAAATGTTGACAATTTCTCTCCATAAACCATAAAGGAAGAGCAGTGAAAACAGCTTGGACTTTGATGTTTACCTTCAGGGCATCTAGAGTTTGGTGCGATCACTCCTATTTGTCTCTAGAAAATATGATTCAATTTACAGAGATCCTTTGGATTTTAGAAGCTTTAGGCAACATGGCCTGTGCCAAGGAGCTCTGAACGCACACTACGTGCCTGTCAGTCACAGTGTGGTCCTTACACCAAGAGGGTGGACTCTGCACTGGTACCCTGAAACCTTCAATTAGCTGCCACGTCAAAAATAAGATGGATGGCAGATTTGTTCATACAGGTGTTAATCTCATCATTTGTCCCTGGTTACTCAGGATAACTACATGGCCATTAAAGACCTCAGCTTGATTGAATATTTTTTAGTATACTGTTAGAAGTTTATGACTGTATCCATTCATTATTGACTCAGATGATCTATACTCAGGTGAAATCTTTATCTGCTGATTATAATGTGGTACATGGCTTGCAAATTCACTTATAACTATAGAACAGCATCTGAATGCTGTTTATACTCCTTTTGGTGGATCTACTTGAGCAGTGTAACTGCTGTTAACAGCTTTTTCAGCTAACCTAGAAGAGTCTGAATTTCTATATTAACTATACACTCCAGAGTGTGTAGTTGTGGGTTTTCTGGATTTCCGTATGTTACTTTTGCGTTGATTCTAACACCCTTATTGTAAATGTTTGTACTTCAGATAAAAATGTTGACAATTTCTCTCCATAAACTATAAAGGAGGAGCGTATAGTTAGTCTCCAGAGTGTATAGCTAGTCTCCTGTATAGTTGATCTCCTGTGCATCGGTTATGCCTTATGGCGAGAATTCGGTTCAGCACACACGAGTAGGCTAAGGGACGATGTTACCACACGACTGAGGAGCAGTTTGTGGTTGTCTAGGCCACCAACCATCACTGCTGTTCAACCAAGTTCCTCTTTGGAGCACAGGAAAACATCTGCTCTTTGGCAAGCTGAAGGGGCTCAGCCTTTTGTTGGTCCCGATGTTCTGGCTATGCCTGCATACAATGACTTCCAGGTGCTTGGAGCCTTCTTTGCCATGAACAAACTGTCCCCTGGAGGCGAAGGATGGAACAGCAGACAGGTATTTTGTATAGAAGCATTTTAAATAGGGGTGACACTACTAGAAGACCTCCTTAATATTTGCTGCCTTTTTTTTTGCACCAGAAAAATGTTAGGAGCAGAGTTTGAGATTCTCCCTTTTGCTCCTAATTGCCTCATCTGCTGTGCTAGATACAGACTCCTAAGATGGAGGTAAGATCCTCCTTCCTCTCTGGGAAGTGATCTTGGCACAATTACCCAAACATCTTGATTTGAAAAGGGTGAAAGCCATTTTTCCTCATGGCACTCTGCAGCCTCATTGTGTATCTCACCTGCATCAGGAGAGCAGCGTTTCAGGCTCCATCTATCAGTTCTTGTGCCAGGGCTCTAAGCACTATGGTATTACACAGAATGCTGGCCCCCTCATAATATTTCTCCTCCTCCAAAGAGGAGTGGGTGATCTGGACCTGAAATGAGTGGGGGAGTGGGGCATCATTGGCGAGATCCAATTCCAAGAAGCTGGAGTGAAGACTTGCCATGGAGAAAGAGGGAAACATAACTGGTGTGTCTTCTGAACTTCAGTGAAGCAAGAAAGCAAAAGAAACATGATATTTAAGCAGAAGGAAACTCTCCATGAAGACTCCCTTTGCCTCTGCACTGAGAACAGTGAGAAAATAGATTGTGTTTTGGGTAGAGAGGATTACTTGCCTAATGTCAAGAGCCAAATGATTGTGAGGTTAGGGGCTGGGCTGGATCCCATGGGCTTAGCTGGGCTGGGTGAACACAGGTTCCCACAGTGAAGTAGTACCCTGATACTACTGTGATCCTGGTGTAAGTCAGGTCTACCAGCAAAAAGTGCTGGAGAACAATGCTGCGATCCCGAAGGGCAAAACACCGATACGTGCCTTCTGAGGTATGAAACTGATTGACTGTCTCCTGCTCATAAGAACAGGATGGAAAGGTTTTCCACCCTGAGAGCCACAAAGCGAAATCTCAATAAGGCCTGCCTCACCGCTATGAGCTTTGGACAACCAAAGGTGCTACATCCCTGCTCTGCTTCTCCCTTTCCCATCTCCAGACAGAGATATTTTGATTGTGATGATAGGAGTGACCATGTACAATTTATAATTATCAGTGTCAAGTGTGATCAGTGTTAAAGCCAAGTCCTTGACATGACTTGCACGTAGGACCTTGGATATAGTAAAAATTAGTGATGCATCTTTGTTTCCTTGAGAAATCAGGTTGAGTAACAATAGCAGTTGGTAGGCAAGCTAACCACAAACTCTTGGCAAATTGTGAAGTAACTGTAACATTTGTAATTTTATTCCCTCCATTTTTCTGCTTTATGGCCAGATGTTCATAGACACACCAGAAATTCAACCATCATTTTTTCATACTGCAAAAACAATTCACTTAAAAAAAATATGTAGAAAATAAAAAGCTATCTATCTCATCTCAATTATCGGGGTATGCATTTAAGGGAAATCATTTATAGGCATGTTTTCATGTGCATATATGTCTATATGTGTCTGTGCATGTATGCACGTGTACACTTCTGTATACTTAAGAAATTAATATCAGAGTATTGAAAAAATCACATCACTAGTAACTAAACTGAGGAACAATAAGCAATTAAAATATTTCAGTTTAGTTTTGATATAAATGATCTGTAGGACATGGTGTCCTTTGCAGAGATCTTGGTCAATTAGAAATACTACTCATTCAAAATAGCAAACATACAACCTACTATGAAGTACTTCAGGTGTCGTATTAAAATATTGCATGAACAATGAACAATGTTTGTTTGTTGACTGAAGTGAGGCGTAAAGTAAAACACGATCTGAAAAAGTGTTCAATATTGGTGTCTTTGGATAGTTATTGGGTATGTCAGCAATTGACTCGGTGCAATAGAAGATCAGTAGATAGGAAAAGATTGCTAGACCTTCAAGATTGTGCTGGGGCTCCTCAGTTCTTCATTATACGAATTCAGTTTGATTTGGATTTTGCTATTGAATAAACCACAAAACAATGCAAGTTGGAATGGGTGTTTGGAGACCATCTGGTCCATCCATCCCTCCAGACAGAGCCAGTTTTAAAGGCAGATCAGGTTGCCTAGAACTTTTTCCATCTGGGTTTGAATATCTATACGGGGATGGAGATTCCATAAATTCTCTGGGCCCTCATGCCAGTGTTTGATGACCCTCATTGTGAGAAGGCTTTTTTCCTTACACCTAATTGGAATTTCTCTCATTGTAATTTGTTTCTGTTACCTTTCATCCCTCCACTGTGCACCTCTGGGAAGAGTGTGGCTCCATCTTCTCTATAGCTACCACTAGGTAGTTTTGAACAGCAATTAGATGAGCCTTAGCCATGTCTTCTCCAAGCTGAACAAAGATGGGTCCTTCAGCCTCTCCTCAAAGGGCTGATCCCCCGGTCCAAACTCTCCAGGTTTACAGAAGAAAGAAATGTTAAGTACACTATGCAGGACTTCGAGGTGGTGTAGCCCACACACTGGTTCATGCCCCACTGGGCACTGGAGTAGCTTTGGAGTACCTTTAAAGCAAAACTTCTGGTTCATTTCCTCCTAAGGAATCTAGTTTGCACACACGGAAACCCCTCTGCAAACCGAACCAGCAGGGGACCATCAGGAGGTTACTTCAAAACTGCACTAATGCAATTGTAGACTTTACTCTGGATCATAGAACCATAGAATCATAGAATCATAGGGTTGGAAGGGACCTCTGGAGATCATCTAGTCCAACCCCCTGTCAGAGCAGGGTCACCCAGAACAGGTGGCACAGGAACGCGTCCAGGCGGGGTTGGAATGTCTCCAGAGATGGAGACTCCAACACCTCTCTGGGCAGCCTGTGCCAGGGCTCTGCCACCCTCAAAGAAAAGAAGTTCCTCCTTATGTTTAGATGGAACTTCCCACGGTCAAGTTTGTGCCCGTTATCCCTTGTCCTGTCGCTGGGCACCACTGAGAAGAGCCTGGCCCCATCCTCCTGACACCCACCCTTTCAGTATTTGTAAGCGTTGATAAGATCCCCCCTCAGTCATCTTTTTTCCAGACTGAAGAGACCCAGATCCCTCAGCCTTTCTTCATAAGAGAGGTGTTCCAGTCCCCTCATCATCTTGGTAGCCCTTTGCTGTCCCCTCTCCAGCAGTTCCCTGTCCTTCTTGAACCGGGGAGCCCAGAACTGGACACAGCACTCCAGATGCGGCCTCCCCAGGGCAGAGCAGAGGGGGAGGATGACCTCCCTCAACCTGCTGGCCACACTCTTCTTGATGCACCCCAGGATGCCATTGGCTTTCTTGGCCACAAGGGCACATTGCTGGCTCATGGTCATCCTGTTGTCCACCAGGACTCCCAGGTCTCTTTCCACAGAGCTGCTCTCCAGCAGGTCAGCCCCAACCTGTACTGGTGCATGGGGCTATTCCTCCCCAGGTGCAGCACCCTACACCTGCCCTTGTTGAATTTCATGAGGTTCCTCTCTGCCCGAATCTCCAGCCTGTCCAGGTCTCTCTGTATGGTGCCACAGCATTCCGGTGTGTCAGCCACCCCCCACAGCTTTGTGTCATCGGCAAACTTGCTGAAGGTGCGCTCCATCCCCTCATCCAGGTTATTGATGAATGTATTGAAGAGGGCTGGACCCAGTAAGGACCCCTGGGGAACTCCACTGGATACCACTCTAAAAATGGCAGTGCTCACCTGTGGACAAAAAGGCAAGGGAAATGTTATGAATTGAGGGGGGGGAAAAAAAGGAGTTGAAAACAAAAGAGTAAGTACGATTAGGCGCCATAGAAATCCAAGATGCATTTTGGACATTGCATGAAATTCTAGCCAGCCCATTCCCAAAAGAGTGTAATAGAACTGAAAAAATAAGATAAATATACACAGAAATGATCCACTGAAATATCTGGGTCCATTTGAAGATTTATCTGACAGATGTGGTTGACAGAATCCCCGTTTTCTTTGTGGGAAAATAGACAGACAAGCAGGAGTGTAAGAAAAGACCACAGCACCTGTAGTGATGTGGAGAGGTGCAAATGGAATATTTATTTGCTGCTTCCCATGACAGAAGAAGGAGAGATGATCACCAAACAGACTGAGAGCGGAAAAGCAAAAAATGAATGTTCACCTAAGACGTACTAAATATATTTGTGGAATTATCAGCTGAAGGTCCTGTGGAGGCCAGAAGTATAAGAAGATCAGCTGGAGTCACAGAAATATGCTCAATAAGGAGCTCTGCGAACTGAGGGTCCAGAGACCACCTGTGGCACTGGATTCCCCAAAATTGATGTATTTTCCATCAGTTGAAAGGGTGTACAGGGAAGTAACCACAATGCACTCACCCTATTCCTGTACCTTTTATACTCTTAGGCATCCTCAGTGGCCACTGGCCACTAAGTCAATGAACATTTGTTTCAGTTTCATATGTAGGTCCTGTGTTCTTATATTCTGCATTTATGGAACAAAAATAAAGTAACTGGGAGTGCAGAGAAGCACGCAGATGTTTTGTATTGCAATGGATTGTGTTGCTCCTAAGCAGGAAAAGTTCCAACGTATGTCCCAAGATGTTTGACACACACCACAGTGGCTTAACGTGTCTTACACAAACCGGAGTGTCACAAGAGGTATTGCATGAATAAACTGGGATTTTCCAGAAGAAAAACTTCAATAGGTTCAGAGGGAAACCCTGCTTTTTCACCAAGAAGTGAAAAGCAACTTGATTCTGGTTGGATTAGAAGTCATCAAAAAAAAAAAAAAGGTAATTTTTTGATTGGCTGAACGTGTATTTGCTGAGAAGGGAAAGCAAGTTGTGTCCATCCCCCCCTCGTAAAGAACACGTTATAAAAGAGGCTCTCAGCCCCACAGCCAAAACCCTCTGGAGGAAAGGGACCAAGAGCAGGTCTTCTCTGGCATCTGGGCTCACCTGATACCTGGTAACTTCTCAGTTCTTTTCAGTCTTTCTTTCAATGTCTCCTGTTGTCTTTTCTTTAAAAAAACAAAAACAAGCAAAAAAAAAAAAAAAAAAACTCACACAAGCAAAAAAAAAAAAACAAAACCCAAACCTCTGCATTATTAACCTAAATTTGTAAATTTGTAGGTTATTAAAGAAGGTTAATCTGCATTTTCCAGAAATTGCACAGGTTGATTAAGTAGTTCCAATATGTGCTAATACCTAGAATAGTTTGATAAGAATTCTCTGCTTGCTGACCCCCAGGGAAAAAAATCTGACTGGGTGAGGTTACTTTAGAGAGGTCTGTGGTCCAGAGAAACTGGTGGTCTCTTCGATGGAAAGCAGTATATATGTTTTTTTATCTATGTCTTTATGTTAATAACTTTATTTCTTTTTCAGAATTGTTAACTTTGCCTACTTGTTTCTCCTGATATCTTCAAGCATATAGAAATTTGTGTAAACTTCTAATACTAATTTCGAAGCTGTTTTGGGCCTCCACCCTCTATCATTCCATTTGCAGAAATATGACATTTCAGCACAACCTAATTTCCCTTCTTTGCTTAAAAGAGCCTAATTTATGACAGATCAGAAGATTCTCTAATGGCAAGATGTATGAAATTTACTACCACTTCTTTAACCATGAGGTCCCTTCTAGGCTATCTTATCCCAGTGTGTTTATATTAGTTCAATTATTAGCTCTTTCAATTAAGGCGTTACATGTTTGCTTTTCAAATGTCATTTGTCAAATTTCAATTTGGGAACTGATTTGCCTGTACATTTCCATTCTAGAGCTGCTGCCTGTAGACTAAGACTGAAGATTTTGAGCAAGTTGATTTTAGCTGTTATTTCTTCATAAACTTTAACATTGCAAAATGAACATTTCTTTTTTCCTGAAGTTTGTGTGTTTGACTGTATATTCACCTCATTCTGCTTAGTGTTGTTTATTTATTAGATAAAACATTTAACTAAAAATAATGATTGAGTTTTGGCTAAGGACTATTTGCAAAATGTAAAAGAAATCCAAACGATCAAGCTATTAAAATAACTTAATGATCACATAACCTGAAAGCACGTTGCCCCTTATATATTTACTTCTCCCAGAAATGCTCACAGCAGCCATGATGTCATATGGGTCTTATCAGTTACCTTTGAAACTTTGAAGAAAAATGCAATATAAATGACATTTTGATTAACACAGTGTTTATATGGTTCAGAAGACCGTAAATCCCAGGGACTGCCTGTCATACATTATTCTTGCTCCTTTTCCCCACAGTGACACAGCAAATCTGCAGTCATGAAGGTCCTTTACCTGCTCTTTTCTCTCCTCTTCTTGGCACTCCAGGTTTCTCCAGGTAAGATGGAAAAGAGATGCCAGAAGGGGATTTTTGTGCACCTGAAGTAAACTTCCCAGCACATTTTAACCACTGCTGGTTAAAATGGCTAGAGACTGAGCAGGAGTTAGGCATATAGCTCAGTGCCTGTGCTCCCCTATGAAAACTCTTTCAAAGATGGAGAAATTATGATTTCGGAAGAAAAGTGATTTTTCGCATCTAGTGTCTTCCCCAAAAGATTGGGCTAAATGTTCTGGTGTTAGACACCTGAGATGGTGTCTGTGGTGGCCGTGATCTCTGGGTAACAACACGCTCAGTGGTACATATGCAGATGAAAATGAAGCCTGGCCAACTATTTTGGGATGGGAGCCAGTATTAAAGCCTCTGGACCTGTGGCCCTTTTCTGTAAGGTAAAGGACAATGAGTCAGAAGGTCTGTATCATTCTCCACCTGGGCTTTAAGGCCATCCGTTTAGATGCACTGTGAGCTAAGGATCCCAGCTCTCCAAGGTGTAGACCTGCTTTGTCATCTCACCTCTTACATGGTCTTTCAACACGGCCAAATCCAGGCAACCATCCTGAAGGCAAGTGGGTGGTGAAGGCAGCTCAACGAATGGGAAACCCTGCTAGCATTACAACTGCATTGTCCTGCCCTGCAGAATGAGAGGGAAGGAAATTTTTTTTGTTGTTATTGTTGCAGGTTTGTCTTCACCCCAGCGGGACTTGTTTTTCTGTAGAGGAGGATCCTGCCACTTTGGAAGATGCCCCCCCAATAAGATTAAAGTTGGGAGATGCTTTGGGTTTCGCAGCTGCTGCAAAGAGTAAGTTTGATGTTCACCAAGGCCTAGCTGCAATATGAGCAGACAAATCTGTTTTGCCTGTGTCCTTAATCCCAAGGTGCTATTGAATGTTCAGATTGGATATAAGAAAAAAAAAAAGCTATTATGTCATGAGGACAGTCTAGCTTTGAAGTAGGTTGAGCTCCACGGTGTTCTTTTTCTTGAGATGCGCACCATGATCTGCCCCAGCAAGAAGGATGAAGTACGGTTGGAGGTGTCTTGTGCTGTCCCAGCTCTGTTTGACCCCTTTACAGCTCCTACACCAGAGTGAAGTATCAGGGTTTCGTATTGACAGAAGCGGGCTGCTGTGCCGTATGGGGAACAGAGGGGAATTCAGTTACGTTGAGGGTGAACACAGATCTCTGAGTGCCATCTAATGGGTGCAAAAAGGGCTCCAGTGTTGTAAAAAGAAAGTATCACATGAAAGGTAGCCTTCTGTTTTCACTCAGGAATTAACACATTCACCCCAAAATCAAGTGACATCAATTTAATTCCCTGCTTTTCCTGAAGCAATAGGAAAACACTCTTCTTACTCACAGGTATGAGTGCACAGGGCTGTCCCAGCATGACTACACATGACATTAGGTGTTTTGGAAAGTACTTATACCCAAGAGGAAAATAAGCATGGACTGAGAGTAAGTAGGGAAGGAATACAAGCACAGAGAGAATCTGAATCTTTTTTTTTTTTTTCAGTCTGCGCTGGGGACAGAAGGATCGTCCATTCAAGAGCGATGAACATTTCTTCTAAACCTAGGAATTTGCTTTGAATCCCCTTACTGCGAAAACGACCAGATCCTGCTACAAAGCCTCTCCCACCTTTCATTTTCAGTGCAAAAAGCTTTTTGATGTAGAGTAAACCCAAATGTATTCTGCATTGCTTTCCTTCCTTTTGAATAAATTGTTGCTCAGCATTCACATCACTGGAACACGGGTGTCTGTTGCATGGGCTGAGGGTGATGATCCTACCTGGGTGTCGTGGTTTTGGCCGGATTGACCAATCAGAATGGTAGATGGCTCTTCCCCCCCTCTCTCCTCAGAGAGGAGAGGAAGAGATAAGGAGATTTACGAGTTTAGAAAAAAGAACTAAACTACTTTAATGAAAATAATAATAAATAAGAAAATAGTAAATAATAATAGAGAAAAGAAAAAGAAAAAAAAAAGTATACAATATATACAAAACCGTATCCAGCTCCCAGGATGATGATCGCGTCACCAGCAGACACAGGGAAAGTCCCAGACTGGAGTCAGCGACGGACAGGAGCTGAATTCCGGGATGAGAGTCAGGAATGCTCAGATCGGGATCAAAGGCAGACGAACTGACAGGGTCCTCCTCAGACGTTGGCCGTTGAAGGAAAATGAGCCTGAGCCCAAGCCAGAGCCAGAGGCAGAGCCAGAGCCTACTTGCCCCTTTGATCCCTTAGCTTTTTATACTGAGCGTGATGCAGATGGGATGGAATACCCTGTTGGTCAGTTTTGGGTCACCTGTCCCGTCCGCTCCTCCCTGCAGGTGGGACCCCTCTGCGCTTCTCTGCTGCCGACCCTCTAATGGGACAAACAGCGAAGTTATCTGACCTTGGCTGTTATAGCAATAAGTATAAGCAAGAGCCTCTGTGCGTACCATTCCTTGGTATAATCAGGTCTTATCACTCTGAGAGCGAACAGTTTCTGAACAATATGCTGTTAATTTCAGACTTCAGCTAGTTAGAAGAGGCCCAGCTAAAGGTAAAATTACAAATCAGAAAATTGGTTCTGTTTTACCTCAAACCAGGACACTGGGTTTTGACACACAAACGTAACTATTGCCACAATTATCTAAGCAGTGCAACAATTTTTGACAGTTATTTTCTCTCCACAAGTTGCTTGTCCTGTAATTTCACAGCAACAGATGTAAGTTTTGCTTATTTTTTTCCACCTGTTCCTCTGAGAGGATGCACAAAAGATAGTAGATGGGGAACAGCTTATCCTGTTCACTCCTCATTAGCTCCTCTCCCACGTGGCACACTTCCTTCAGTTCTCTGTTGGGATACCCACATTTCTCAAATGCTGTTCAAGAAGTTGTTTTTTTTTTTTTTTTCCCTGCCAAAAATTGCAGCATTTATATGTCTTATGACTATTTCCTTGCATTTCTTAGAAGGGAACAAACTTATCCGCAGGTGTCCCATCCAACTTCTGGTGGCGTGGTATCCTATACTCAAGGCATGGCAATAGTTAACATAACACAAAGTCCTTAGAAAACGGGTGTTTGGAGGAATGCATGCCAGGACAAGTTGTAGACCTCTGCCTGGTGCTAGCTGCCAGTCTGCCCCTGTCGTGAAGTGAGACAGTTGACAGGGCTTGCTCAAACATCCAAGGGGGCTGAGAGGCTACTGTTGTCCCCCAGAGGGAATGTATCTAGAGGAGGCATCCAACATGCAACGTGGCCATGCCTTCAGGCAAAATCTCATGCTTCAGGCCTCTTCCCAGTGCATTTACAGCAGCTGGAACTATGTCCACTCTCAAAAAGCAGTTCAAAATTTATTGGGCAGATTTTAGAAAAATTACTCTAAGTGTTTATTTCTTTTTTTTTTTTTTCCTCTTTGGTGTAGGCTGTAGACTTGCGCTCTATCTGACGCTGCTGAGAGAAAAGCAAACAGAAAGCATAGGAGCCTTATGGTTGAAAGCAAGGCCAGCAATTAGTATTAAGAGGGGGAAAAAGACATCAAAACAGAGACAAAGCAGTGAAAATCTGTGCCTAGAATACATCATGGTGGTTTTAGCTGTCGTTATGGCAGAAGTCGTAAGTTTTGCTGAGAAATGCAAGTGTACAGAGGAATTAGCTTAGAAAGAACAAACACATTGTTGACTATTCCTTAACCGGCAGATAACCATAATAATTAAACAAACATGGAATCATAGTATCATAGAATGGTTTGGGTTGGAAGGAACCTTAAAGACCACCTAGTTCCACCCCCCTGCCCTGGGCAGGGACACCTCCCACCAGACCAGGTTGCTCCAAACCCCGTCCAACCTGGCCTTGAACCCCTCCAGGAATGGGGCAGCCACAGCTTCTCTGGGCAACCTGGGCCAGAGGCTTACGACCCTCACAGTGAAAAATTTCTTCCTGATATCTCATCTAAATCTCTCTTCTTCCCATTTGAAGCCATTACCCCTCGTCCTAGCACTACGTGCCCTTGTAAAAAGTCCCTCCCCATCTTTCCTGTAAGCCCCTTTCAGGTACTGGAAGGCAGCTATGAGGTCTCCTCAGAGCCTTCTCTTCTCCAGGCTGAACAACCCCAACAGTCTCAACCTGTCTTCATAGGAGAGATGCTCCAGCCCTCTGAACACAACATTTAAAATTACAGATTTTAATTTTTATAGGTCTGTAATAGACAGGATTTGCAAGAGGTCTTGATTCTTCCACAACAGCACGTGGAGACCAGGCAGAGTATCACACAGCACGAGAAATGACACTACTGCCAACGTTCAAGCTACTGAAACTGTTCTCACTGGTCTGTTGGTTCTCCTGACTCTATTGACTGCGATGGGAGTCTAGCCACCACTGTGTCTGCAGTCACTCATATCAGAGGAACTGAATCCCCCCAGATGTGTTGCATGAAGTATGTATTTTGGAAGATACGGTGTGCATACTTCACAGGTCACATCGTATTTGGTTCCGAAATATTTCTTCTTGTCTCAGCCCCTCTCTTCCCTTCTGTGGTTCTGCCTGAACTTGTCCAAATGCTTAATATTCCCTCGAGTGGCACCGCTTGGCAATGTAACCTTTTATGGTTATGTCTGGAAATGAAGTGCACCCCATGGAAGTGAAGGACAGGAAACACCATTATTTCTCAACACGGCAGGAGTTAGTGGGTAGCTGGCCACCAACTGTTGAGGTTTCTCTACAATTTGAAAGCTGAAATTCCTTGTTGATGCTTTTCAGGCCTTGACCTTCACCTTGAAAAAAGGTTCTGGCCTCAGTATACAGGATGCAGTGTGAACAAGGCACTGGAAACCAGTCTGCTGCAGGACTGGTGTTTTTGCTGTGGAGCAGTTGCTGAAGTGTGTGCAAAGGCAGGATGATGTGTCTCCGGGGCTTTACTCCCACACGTGGTGAGCAAGGCAGGTGTGTTGTAGAGGAGGTTAACAGCCAAGTTAGGATAAGATAAACATGGAACAGCCTGGAAATCAAGTGAAATGGAGGAGATGTTCGTCAGAATACCCTGAGGGGATCGCAAATTCCAGGTGCAGACAGACTGAGAAACAGTGCGATAACAGCGCACGCTGCAGTCTTCAGTGATCGGAGGTGATGGGAAGAGAAAAGGGTCAAATGTACGATTTCCCAGTGCTTAATTAATAAACTCTTGACTTGCCACACACTGCATCTCTGTGTCTGCTTATAATTCATGTTTATGTTCTGCTTAATATCACATTTGCAACAATGGCAGGGTATTTATCCAAGTATCTAACATATCATCACCTCTGCTCAGCTCTGGTGGGACCCCCCTACAGTGCTGCCTCCAGCCCTGGGGCCCCCAGCATAAGAAGGACATGGACCTGTTGGAGTGAGTCCGGAGGAGGCCGCGAAGATGATCCGAGGGCTGGTGCCCCTCTGCTGTGAGGACAGACTGAGAGAGTTGAGGTTGTTCAGCCTGGAGAAGAGAAGGCTCCGGGGAGACCTTATTGCGGCCTTTCAGTACTTAATAAGGACCTACAGGAAAGCTGGGGAGGGACCCTTTGTCAGGGAGTGTAGTGATAGGATGGGGGGTAATGGTTTTAAATTGGAAGAGAGTAGATTTAGGTTAGATACAAAAAAGAAATTCTTTACTGATGGTGGTGAAATGTTGGTCCAGCTTGCCCAGAGAAGCTGTGGATGCCCCATCCCTGGAGGTGTTCAAGGCCAGGTTGGACTGGGCTTTGAGCAACCTCGTCCCTGCCCATGGCAGAGGGGTTGGAACTGGATGATCTTTAAGATCCTTTCCAACACAAACCATTCTATCATTCTATTATATTGCTTGCTATGAATTACCAAATATCACCCCTGTCCTGATCCTTGTCCCTGGCTGACACAGGCACCAGCAGCAGCAGATGCTTATGGAGTCTGTGCTGGGCAGTGTGTCCCTTGGGTGGGCACTACCCACCCTGGAGGCCCCAGGCTCCTCCTCATCTTGTTCCAGCACGCTGTAACCCTCCTTGTTGAAGACCCTGCTGGGAGCTGTGCTGCTCCATGTCTCATCCCACAATGCAGTGGGGAGGGACGTCCCTTGGCCTTAGCAGCACTTGGGCTCATCCCATGGGCAACTCCCAAGAAGACCTTTGTAGACCTTAGATGGAAATAGATCTCCTAGGCTGTCTGTCCAGCTGCCCCTTAAGGTGACATCTCAATGGGATCCCATGGATCAGATGTGTAGTCCTGCAGACAGCAAGCAGGGTGTCTTCTCCTCTCCACCCATTTGGAGACAATCTGAGGCTAGATTGGCTGCCCTCTGCCAACGGGCTGACCTCATCCATTCTACAGAATGCCTCCATGATTATGATTCCACCTGTGGGTAAATATGTGTGTGTATCCATGAACATGTGTGTTCATAAAAAGTGGCTCTGGTTGTTCGGTGAAGACTTCTCTTTCCAAGGAGGCCACCCTCAGCCATTGCCAGCTTTCCATCTGGGTATGCAGCACTGGTGGTGAGATGCTGGCCTTCTGTTTGTTGGCATTTACTTCCATCACATTTTACTGGGTAACTTAATTCACCTCTCACTTGCTATGAAGATGTCTCAATGCCAATTATTAAAATGCACCACATCAAAAAAGTGATAGCAATTTTGTCTTCAGGGAGATCGCTTGGCAGCAAAACTCTGTGATAGAGTTATGGAGCAGAAGGCTCAGAAGAGGTTTTCATTTTCTGCCTTACTCAAAAAGCGGACTCATACATATCATCAAGAAATACAAGACAGAGATACAGTTACTTCCCATCTTGACCAAGCTGAACGTCCCTCCTAGGGAAAGCCCCAAGCCATGGGAACCCCCACGTCCACGGATCATCTCTCAGGAGACATTCAGGGAATGTCCTGTGCTCACCCACATCTTTCAGAGGTTTAATTGTCTGTTTCCAAAGCCAGGATTCACATGGAGCTGCTACGTGGCCTTGAGTAATGGTGCTGCATGACAAAGAGCTGTAACAAGCAGAACTCTCCCAAACATCACTTGAGAGCAGCTTTTAAGTTCCATTTCTTTTCCCTTGCCCACACTTGAGCTATTTACCAGCTTTGATCCTGGCTGTACACCTTGCTGACCTGCCTACCTAGTTTAAACCTTGAGTTGTCTCATTGCGGTGAAGCCAGACTTCCCTGGTGGAACAGCCTGGACTCACTGCTCCCCAACGAGTATTTTGGTCACACACAGACCTGTGCACAGACGAACATACGTGTTCACCTGCAGCTGCAGCACAGCTTCGCATGTTGGTTTGTAGAAGGGCTGAGCTGAGTGTCCGATATCAGAGAGCAGCAGGGCTGGTCTCATATGGTCTCTAGATGGGAAAAAAGGAGAAGGCATCTCTTCCCCGGAAATCGTGAAATTTTAAGATATAGGTTACCCACAGCAAGCTTGCAGATGACATCAAACTGGGAGGAGTGCTTGATACACCAGGGGGTTGTGTTGCCACCCAGAGAGATGTCAACAGGCTGGGGAAATGGGCTGACAGGAACCTCAGGAAGTTCAACATGGAGAAATGCAATGTCCTGCACCTGGGGAGGAACAGCCCCACACCCCAGTAAATGTTGGGGGCCACCCAGCTGAAAAGCAGTTTGGGAGAAAAGGACCTGGGGGTCCTGGTGGACACCAGGCTGAACATAAGCCAGCAATGGGCCCTTGCGGCAAAGGCTGCTATCCTGAAGGTATCCTGGGCTGCATTAGACCAAGTATTCCAGAAGGATGAAGGAGGTGATCCTTCCTCTCTACTCAGTGCTCATGAGGCCACACCTGGAGTATTGTGTCCAGTTCTGGGGTCCCCAGTCCAAAAGAGACATGGACATACTGGAGAGAGTCCAACGAAGGGCCCCCAGGATGATGAAGGAACTGGAGCATCTCTCCTATGAGGAAAAGATGAGAGAGCTGGGACTGTTCAGCCTGGAGAAGAGAAGGCTCCACGGGGATATTATCGATATACACAAATACCTGAAGGGAGAGTGCAAAGAGGACAGAGCCAGGCTCCATTCAGTGGTGCCAGTGCCAGGACCAGATGCCATGGGCACACACTGAAACACAGGATGTTCTCTCTGAACATCAGAAAACACTTTTACTATGAGGGTGACCGAGCACTGGAAGAGGTTGCCCAGGGAAACTGTAGAGTCTCCATCCTTGGAGGTATTTAAAAGACAGCTGGACACAGTCCTCATCAACCAGCTCTGGGCGGCCAACTTGAGAAGGGGGTTAGAACCAGATGACCTCCAGAGGTCCCCTTCAGCCTCCCAGTCTGTGATTTTGTGAAACTACACGTCTTTATTGAAGCTGGGAAAAGCAGCCTCTTCCCAAACAACATCAGTCCCGTGACAGGATATCGCCAGCCCATGAGCACCCAGCAGGAGCAACACCTCCAGTCCTGCTGTCACATCACCTGGGGATGGCAGAAGCAGGGAGGGGAAAGGACATCAAGATTCAGTTCAAGGAGCCAGAAACAAGGGGGACATCCTGCTCGGAAAGTCCAGGGATTCATCATCATTTCCTGCATAAAGAAAGCACAATATGTGGTCACTGATATTTATTTCTTATGTTCCTTCTTTTTCATCCTGCAGTCTCTCTGCCACTTCTATTGTAAGGACCCGTAGGGAATTACTGGACAACCCCTCCTCAGAAAACCTCCATCCCTTATTGCAGATGACTTGGATCTCTGCATTCCTTAGTAGTTGCAGCCTTGAACCCAAGGCTCTTCAGAAACATCAAGGAGAAGGTCCTGTGCCCCACACTACACAAAGATCAAACTTCACTTTCCAACAGCATGGGAAAGTCTTCATGAGAGGCCGCAGTCTGGTCTCATGGGAAGATGCTCGCTGAATCTGGGCTTCTTCAGCCCCACACAGGGCAGGTTCAAGCATCTTTACCAACGGACTTAAACCCTCCTTCCCTGGCCTTTGCGTCTCCGCATGAATTCAGGAGCGTGTTATCTAGCAGTGTGGATGTAAAAAGAACAGCAGATCTATTTTGGCCAAGGAAGCACAGGGTCAATTCCTGAATGTTTGACTTTATAACTTACCTTTTGCAGCAAACCATAAATGTAGAACACCTTCCAAAGATGCGATGAGGGTGATAGCATGTCAAAAAATTACAGAATCCTCCTTCTTGCTTACATTGACCTTCATTTCCTGGAGCCAGACATGCACCTGTACAGAGAAACAGTTGAAAGGAAGAGATTTGGGAGAATATTCTGTAATTCCAGAGGGACTGGCACTCCACTAGGATTTCAACCCACTTTGTGGGCCAGGTGTTAAAATGACCACAATTGGACCCTCAATATCAACTTAACTACATAGAAGAACTATCAGCTCAAGCCCTGAGACACATGTATCCCTGGTTGCTTGTGGTACAAAGGGATAGTTTCCATCCTCCCTCTGTCCCTGCAGAAGGAGCAGCTCTTCCATAAAGCCTTGGCTAGCTCCTCCAGCCTGGAGTAAAGGGCTTTGACATCTCAGAATGACACACATCTAAGGGTCCTCAAAAGGTACTAGATACCTGTGATTAGACAACAGACTTGCCCATCCACTTTTTGGGTGAGCAGGGTAGGCTGCATAGGCTGAGACTTCAGTGATTGCGATGGGAGTTCATCCAGAGATATGCGCCAGAGCAGCACCCAAATGCCCAGGGTGGAGCCCAGAGCTCAGTCCCTCCCGAACCCACAGGAGCAGCCAAGCTCTTATTCCTGAATGGCTCACTCTACACCAGCTTCTCTACCCTCAGAGGAAGGGGCATTGCGAGAGTATCCTTTGGAATATCTTATGGCATAACCTTTCATGCTGGAGCAAAGCTACAAAGCCATTCTCTCCTTTAAGCATCTCTAAAAAAGATGGTCACTTCCTGGGACGTGGAAGACCTCATTAATGGGAGCGCACACCTCACCCATCTCCCCTCTTTCCCTCTCACCTGCAGCACCCTGGACCAACAGGAGGAAGAAGGGGAAGAGCAGGTACAGGATCTTCATGGCTGACGCCTGACCCAGGTCTTCACAGGGATACAGAGGGGAGACACTAAGGCAACAAGGACATGGGGAACCCCAGACAGTGTAGAAGCCTGGGCACTGTGTTATATCAAACTGCAGATGTGTTATCCTGAAAAAAGAAGATGGTGGTGTCTGTAGCCTATTCACAAGAACAATGGCTATCTGTGCAATTTCATTAATAGCCTGCCAACAGTTCAGGAAATTTCAGGGAAGGCAGTACCTAAACACATATTTCTTTGTATCTTCCTTATGCTTTTTTCCAAGCACAGGCTGCAGATCTTATGTCTGCTGGTTCATGCTGTTTTAAGTAACCAAGCAGCTGGTGCTACTTTAGAGAATGCAGTCAGAAAACTTACCTTTGGAAGTACCTTGGGCCTTACCCATGGCACACTTGTCTCTAAACCAGACCTAAATACGTTTCTAGGGAGATGGAATCAAAGCGATAGGCTAGGTATGCTTTCAGGTGTGCTCATCATATAAGGGTTATGCCTAGTGCCTGTGCTCTCTTGCTTCTTCATCTCCTTCCCAAAGGCCAAAGTAGAGAAGGTTTGCACGCTTCGGAGATGTTTGTGACAGTACTGAATGCAAAGGCAATGGTAAAGCTACGGGCATGAAATTATTCTGTGCAGCAGCTCCCCAGGGGAGGAAAGAGGGGAGAAAAGTGTCTCAGTGGCCAAAGAGGTCAGGAAAACGCGACCTTTCAAGTTAACTGAAGGCTGAAATAACGGAAGGCTGCATGTAATGTGACTCCTCCCTTTAAGTTATAGAGTTCCCATTTCCCCAGAATACAAGATCCTGGTGTTCCTCTTCAAACACCACAGAAACTTTCCAGTCTCTCCTGCACTGGGGAAACTCTGGATCCAGCTTCAGCAGATCCCAAGCTCTAATGGGAAAGAATTCATCTTTTCAATTTACTTTTTTGTTCCTAGAAAGCTCAGACGACATCATTTTGTGAACAGATATACCCAACAGCTTGTCACTTAGATGGTTCCACTATGATGGAATTGAACAGAAGGACTGAATGGGTGGCCAACCTGAAAGAGACCCCATAGTTACTTGCCTGACAAGGGAAGGTCTTGGTCTTCAGGCAGCAATAAACGCACCAGGAATCACTTGCTTCCAGATGCCTTTGGGGTCAAGAAATATCGCTTTGCCCAAAACACCCTGGTTTTATACCATTGCTGATGGGTAAGACATCCTTATTCCTCTGGCCACATCTCCTCTTGGCCAATCCGAAAGTGACCTATCTGCATGGGGATGGTGATGTTGCACCTCATCCCTCCCTGTGGCAACAGGAGAGGCCGAGGTGCTTCCTGGGGTCCGTTGCAATCTTCACCGTTATCTTCATGCAACACGTCTTGTGACACCCCGCGGCACATGAGCTGCAGTGGCTTGGCAGGAACTGCCTGGACTTTGCCTGGTGTAGACAGCATCAACCAGTCTCAAAAAACCAGGTTTCCCTCCTTTTCTCCTCCAATCTGACAAAATAATCAGCTAGCATGGGATGTGCAAGAACATGAGGGGTATTATAAACCTTCTTACCTTTTGAAATTATAAGAAGGGCTTTGTATCTGCTTTTATTTGAAGTTTCATCAGATGTTTTGGAAATAACATATTGATTGCTGCGTGCATTTATGAGCTGATGTTCAAATGCACACATAGAGTCATAGAATCACAGAATTGCCTAGGTTGGAAGGGATCTTTCAGATCATGTACTGACATCTCCAGTTCACTGCTTCCATGTAAGTCATATCATATCATGGGTAACAGAAAATATCATTTATCCATTGACCTTTCTCCTTTTCTTGCTGCTTTTCCTCTACTATATTAAACTCATGGGGTGACTTTCCACAATACAATCAGTCTTGTTCAAGATGTTCTGGGCAAAGGGGTCCATGGCACAGTGGAACAGCTTCACGCTGCTAGAGATAAAGGGTGTTCATGGTGACTGCTAAATGTTCAGTTAAATGATACATGAATAAATATGAAGGAAATGATGCTGGAAAGTCAGTGGGAACATGCTGTGCAAGATACAGGGCCTGGGGAGCAGGATGGGAGATGCTGATGGGTGGGAGGAAAGACTCTAGCTGACATAGACACAGTTCTTGGGGTTGTACAGATCCTCACTCACTCCTGCAACCCTCACACAGGAATTTATGTCACAGGAGACTGAGCTGCTCTGAATCCAGCAGGGACCCTCAGCTTTGGGACTGGGGCAGAGATGCCCTGGGAGCAAATGCGGGCATCAGCCCTATGGCTCTGAGAGGGGCTGCACACTCAGCAGGGAAGCAGAAGTTAGGGAAGTCAGGGTTGGAATGCTGAGGGTGATCTGCCTCCTTGGAATAGAAAGAATTCGGTAGAAGAGCCAGGGTCACTAATCGCTGACATAGGCACATGTGCATGGAACACACATGTATTTAACTATACGGGGCAGAAATCTGCACTTGCAGAAGGGTTGAGGTCAATGATTGTTGATGGATAACAGCATTGCAATCCCAGTTTGGCAGAGAGGAGAAGGCACAGAGGAGAAGGCAAAGAGGAGGAGACACCCTGCTTTCTCCCTGCTAGGCTACACTTCTGGCCATTTCCTAGTTGTGGTCCATGGGACCCATTGGAGAGGGTACATTGAGGAGGAGCTGGACAGCCAGTCCGGGAGACCTACTTCCCTCCAAGGCCTGTAAATGTCTCCCTGGGGTCTCTCTGTGGGATCAGGACCCGCCAGGAGGGCTGTGGCAGGGACAGAGGCTGTGGGGCAGGTGGAGGGGTTGGTGCTGTGCCAGCAGGGAGGGAGCTGAGTGGGGACTGCTCTGCAATTCACAGTCCCACTGCAGATGAGGGAGGTGAAGATGTGGTGGGACCTCTGGGGACTCTGGGATGGGTTGGGTGGGCAGCCTTTTCCATGCCCAAACAAGGGACACACTAGCAAGCGCAGCCCTGCACATGAATCTGTGGCTGTCAGGGGCAAGGGACATCCATGACCGGCAGGAGGAGGACAGGCCTCACACTTCCCAGGAGGGATCATCTGCAGAGCAGCTCCATCACACCCACTGCAAACACCTTGGTCCAACACAGGCTGCGCAGAGGGGTGTCCTCACACTGCTTCCAGGCAAGAGCATCCACAGGGACACCCATGGTTACGACCTCCAGCTTCCCCAGGTTATTATTCTGCCACCAACCCACCACCACCACCAGAGCCAGCAGGCGCAAAACACCCTCCACCACAACAGAATACCCACACGTCCCACACGCTGCAATGCCAAACTGCTCATCTTTATTCAAGACAGGAAAAGCAGCCTCTGCCCCAACAGCACCAGGTGTGTGACGGGGTGGCTCTGGCCCACGAGCACCTGGGCATCAAGCAGGAGCAGTGCTTCCACTCCTGCTGTCACAGCACCTGGGGACGGCAGAGGCAGGGAGGGGAGAGGACAGCAGGAGATGGGTCCAGGAGCCAGAAGCGAGGGGGACGTCCTGCTTGCAGAGTTCAGGGTCTCAACCCCAGATTCTGTATGAAGAAAGGAGATGAGCACGTCACCGGTTGTAACTTACTTTTCCCTTCCTCCCACTCTTTCACACCTCCCCTGCAAGGACAAGCCAGTCTATGGGGCAAGAGCATCAGGCTCAACAGAGGTGAGGTTCCATCCTTATTGCACACACTTTGGACCTGTGTTGTCTTAGTGCTGGCAGCCCTGACTCCAAGTCTATCCAGATGCAGCAAAACCAGGATCGTGTGCTTGGTGCTGGCCAAGGACAGTGCATGCCTTGCTCTTGGCTGGCTTGGGAGAGCCCTCGGCAAAGCCTGAATGAGTGTCACGGCACTGAAGGAGAATTGGGACATGCTGGCTGATCGTGGGCTCCGTCATCCCCATTCAGGGCAGCTCCAAGGACCTTTCATTTCCTCCCCTGTCCTCTGCCTGGGAGCGTGTACAGCACTGAGATTTTAGCCAGTCATGGGAACTTAAACACAAGAGCAACCCTTTCTGCCAGCACAGTAGCATTTCTACTTCCAAAACTTACTTTTTGCAGCAAAAGAAGAACCTTGAACATTTCCCATTGACGGTAAAGAGGAAAGGGCACTTTAGAAATCCACAGAAGCCTTTTTGTCGATAACATTCTGCCTTATTTCCTGGAGCCAGGGAGGACCCTGCACAGTGAAAGAGGTCAAATAAAGTGAGTTTAACATAACTGTTAAAAATGTGCCTGGTTCCAGGGTGGCTGATGCTGCCCCTCGATCTATCTCCCATGTGCACTGAGCACCAAACCCAACATCTTTACCTCTCCACTATAGGTTTTCTTTTCTGCAGCAGTGTGTGTGGGTGTGGGGAAAGCCATCAGGAAAGACCAGTGTGAGGTCCAGGAGGTGCCGTGCTGGCTTTTCAGCTGCCCGGCCATTCATCAGAGCCATTCCCTCCCAAATGTTATCTATATCTGACAAATCTGGTCCCTTTCCAGGACATGGAGGATCCTACTGATGGGGATTCACACCTCACCCCGTCTCCCCTCTTCCCCTCTCACCTGCAGCGCCCTGGACCAACAGGAGGAAGAAGGGGAAGAGCAGGTACAGGATCCGCATGACTGATGCCTATCCCAAGTCTTCACAGGGCTGCAGAGAGGACACATCAAGACAACAACGGTGAGCCAAAACACAGAAGCTTGATCTCCAATAAAAAGACATAATAATGAGTCTTAGCACTGCAATTTCATGGGTATCCTGGGAGCATTTCAGGAAGCACCAGCTTGGTGGATTATCTGCAGTTTATTTCATTGTCTTCTTCACAGGTCTTCATGACGGTTTCCTCAAAACATGAACTGGAGGATTCATGCCTAGTTGACCAGTAGGGCATTCCCTTCAGCCTCTTCTTAATCAAATGCCAGAACAAAGAAGGATTACACATCTGGAGATGATTGTGCCAACACTCAGTACCCTGCCAATAGCCAAACCAGGGTCAAGAATTTAGGGAAATGCTTGTACCTGGAGACGCCATGCGAGAGTTAGCCGGTGCTATCCACCACCTCAGCCAGTGCAAAGCTGGTTGCCCAAAACACCCTCCTCAATCCCCTCTGCTACCCTGGGCTCAGAAGAGGCCTCCCAGCTCAGCTTGGGAGTGCCCATCTGCAACTCAGGACCATTTCCAGGCTTCCCAGCAAAGACTCTGCTCCAGCATCAAGGCACCTTTCCAGACTCTCTTGTACTTAGGAAAATCGGTTCCATCTTCCACATGTTCTGTGCTCTGAAAACTCATACGAAGGTTTTTATTCTCTTTCCCTGGCAGCTCTGGTGCTTGTTTACATTCAGAGACACTTCCAACATTTTGTCATTTCGACGGTTCCAGGAAGAAGGGTTTGCACAGAGAGGCTGAATGGGTGGCCAGCCTGGAAGACGCTGTGCAGTCACCTACCTGATGAAGGTGTTGGTTCAGGGCGCACCAAGGCAGCAAAAGACTGTAACAACCCAACCAGGGGTCACTTGCACCCAGAAGTGTTAGGATCAGGGAATATCCCTTTGCTCAGAACCCCCTGGTTTTACACTCTTTCTGTAGGTGGGACGTGCTTTTTCTTGCAAGACACATCTCCCCTTGGCCAATGAGAAAGTGACCCATCTGTGTGGGGACAATGGGGTTGCACCTTATCCCTCTGTGAAACAATGGGAGAGGCTGAGGTGCCTCCTGGGGGTTGTTGCAATCTTCACCGTTATCCTCATGCAACACCTCTTGTGACACCCGACATCACAGCGGGCACAGGGGCTGCGGTGCCTTGCTGAGAAATCTTTGGGGTGGACAAAATAACTGGTTGGTGCAGACACCAACCAGCACCAGCCTGGTCCCAAAATAAAGGAGTCCTTTGTCTCTTCTCATCTGATCGAATAGTCAGCTAGTGTGTGACGTGCAAGAACGTGTGGAATATTGAAAACCCTCCCACCTCTAGACACTGTAAGAACCCTTTCTTCTGAGACAAGATGTCTGTGCTCCTGACTTGTCAAAGGTGATAAGCATGACACTGTCTCCCTACTGACCATTCAGAGAAAGTGAGAGTGACACCAAGGTACATGTTAAGGTCTGTAAACCAGGTGATCCAACAAATCTGCATCTCCTCCTAAAGCCATCCAAGGTGAAGAAATATAAGATGGATGTAGCCATCACTTGTGAAGCCAATGCTCTTGATGCCATTCATGCAATTGAGAAAAGTGGCTGCCCTTTTTGGGCAGGAGGGGGCTGTGCTGCATGCCCAACTTGGCAACTGCTTCTCAAGGTGCCTGGAAGAGCAATTTGTTCCCTTCAACTCCAAGGGGTCACCTGCTGGGGATTTTGGCTGTGGAGCCTGGTCTCTCGGCCTTTTCCCCTTGCACGCCATTGAGATTTCAAGACACGGTGGCAAGATGACAATCATGAAAAAATGGAAGATGGCTACTGCATGCTTAGCAGAAGAGGGCCCGCTGCCAGAAGGCTGATCTTAGGTTTCACTGGGAGAGCTACTTGAAGAGAAGCAGGAAAAGCTCCATTTTGTGGTACAGCAGCAGCTTGCTGCTGGTTACTAATGAGCAGGGATGCAGTGTGTGTGTGTGTGCGTGTGTCCCAAGATGTGTCCAGCAAACCACAGCACCGAGCGGCTCTTACGTAAGGCAAGATGACACAAGACCCAGAGCTGGAGGCCTGGGAAGCCTTCTCAGAGGTGTCGGAAGAGGGAAGCGATGCTTCTTTTTCTCTGGCAGGGGGAGAAGCAGGAAAAAGAGCTTTTGGGGTGGACATTTTGAGATACCAGCAACTCCAGTCTGTCCTCTGTGCTCTCCTCCTCCTCATGCTCCAGGGAGCAGAAGGTAAGATATGAATGAATTAAATGTATGAAAAAATGGAAGATTTATCCGATAACTACAGTGAAGCTGCCCAGTAGATATTGAGGTTTCCCTATAGACATAATGCAGATGAAAGAAGACAGAAGCCAGACTTTTGGGTACAGATATTTATTATTCCTCCATTGAGATCATGAGTCACGTGTGACTCCTCCTGGTTGCTGTGACATCCCCCTGGCGTCTCTCACATCCCAATTTTTTAAGGAAAGGTTCCTGCTGTGGGTTCCACAACTGGGACCAGAGCTGGGACTTTGTAACAAAGCTCTTGTACTCCACAAATAAGAATTTGCTACCTTCTCTGTACCTCCTGGCTCTTGCCTTTCCAAGTCAGCAGCACTGGGCACGGCAGCCCTGCAGGAGAGGAGGAGGGAGGAAGGCAGATCCTACTTCCATCCTCAGAGTCCTACCTTGTTCCAGGAGGGACCAAGTAGATGTGTTGGAGACCCTCTCCCAGAGGCTGCTGAGGGACGACAGTGGGCTTCCCATCCAAGTGCCATAAACATCACTCTACTTTCCATTGCAAAATCTCTCTTGGCTGTTGGAGAAAGGGGAGAACATGCAGCCCAGGGACATGGCGATACCCCTGGGTTGACATTATTGTGCTGCCCAGCCTGGGAGCTGCTGCTGGGGCTGAAGTGACTTGGCATCCTCCAGCACTTCCCACCAACACTGCAGAAAGCTCAGGCACCATCTGCAGAGAGTGCAGGGGCCCTTCCTGTGCTCCAGCTAGTCCCATATTTCCCAGCAAATAACGAGATTGAACGTGAATTATCAGTGTGTGCACAGATAAACAGACAATCAGAAATGGCCATTCTGACCCTTCCAGTCAGAGCAATGTCCTGGCCCATTTGGGTACAGACATCTCCTGCAGAGCATCCAAGGAGACTCCTTTCCCACCCAGCAGTAGGACAGTGCTTCCCTTGAACACATCATCATCACTAGGGCTGAGCACTCACCACAAGAAAGGACCACTACCCACCACAAAAAAAAGATTGGCATGGAAGGAGGATACTGGCAAAAGAACGAAGTCTGGGTCTATGAAAACCAGGACAAGGCTAGCGGTCCCCAGGAGAGAGCAGAGCAGCTCCATCACACCCACTGCAAACACCCAGGCCAAGCAGGGACTGACAGGATCAGTGTCGCCACACCACTGCCAGTTAAAAGCATCGCTGGGGACATATTTGATGGTGATGACTCCCAGCACCCCCGTTGCTTCTCCTGACACCAACCCACCACCACCACCACCAGAGCCAGCAGGCGCAAAACACCCTCCACCACAACAGAATATCCACACGTCCCACACACTGCAATGCCAAACTGCTCATCTTTATTCAAGACAGGAAAAGCAGCCTCTGCCCCAACAGCACCAGGTGTGTGACGGGGTGGCTCTGGCCCACGAGCACCTGGGCATCAAGCAGGAGCAGCGCTTCCACTCCTGCTGTCACAGCACCTGGGGACGGCAGAGGCAGGGAGGGGAGAGGACAGCAGGAGATGGGTCCAGGAGCCAGAAGCGAGGGGGACGTCCTGCTTGCAGAGTTCAGGGTCTCAACCCCAGGTTCTGTATGAAGAAAGGAGATGAGCACGTCACCGGTTGTAACTTACTTTTCCCTTCCTCCCACTCTTTCACACCTCCCCTGCAAGGACAAGCCAGTCTATGGGGCAAGAGCATCAGGCTCAACGGAGGTGAGGTTCCGTCCTTATTGCACACACTTTGGACCTGTGTTGTCTTAGTGCTGGCAGCCCTGACTCCAAGTCTATCCAGATGCAGCAAAACCAGGATCGTGTGCTTGGTGCTGGCCAAGGACAGTGCGTGCCTTGCTCTTGGCTGGCTTGGGAGAGCCCTCGGCAAAGCCTGAATGAGTGTCATGACACTGAAGGAGCATTGTGGGGTGCTGGGTGTCCTAGGGCTCCTTCAGTCCCACTGCAGGCAGGATCAGACCTTCAAAGGTTTTTCCCTTCCTTCTTGGGTCTCTCCCACAAAGCATAAATGGAGGAGAGAATTTACCAGGCATTGGCCAGAAACTTGTAACAGATAGTTCTATGAAGAAAGGAGGAAACTCTTTCCTTAGCCACAAATATAAACCTTACCTTCTGCAGCACGCGTAAAATATTGAACATCTTCCAATAGATGTATGAGGGGGGCGGCAGCGCCCGAAGGTGCAGTATCCCCCTCTTCGAATACATCCAGATTGGTTTCCTGTTTCCATGGGGAATGCTACACACAAAACATTAAAGGGACAATCTGGTCTAGCAGCGTCTGGTTGCAGAAATGCTCACACCCCCCATGCATTTCAGGCCAATATATGGGCTCAGCTTCAACCTCACCATAGCCACAGCTTCAATGGCAACGTGTCTCACCCAGAAGGACTCTTTCACACCAGTGTGGGTGCACACAAGAACAGACCATGGGGAGGAACAGCATGAGGTCCAGGAAGAGCCATGCTGGCTCCCCAGCTTCATCTCCACCAATAACTGGACTAGCAGAGCTGGCAAGCAGAGCACTCCCTGTGGCCCACGTCCCTGTCCTGGCTGCACCCTTGCCTTGGAGTCACCTCTGATGGAAAGTCCTTGCCCATCCCTTGCAGGGATCATGCCTTGGGGCAATGAGGTTTTGGGACACTCAGCTGGGACACCACTAGGTGTAGGAAGGGACCGCTTTGTGCTCTGGGCAACCCACAGAGCCAGCAACCCCCTGGGGCTCTTCCTTCCCTGCACAGCAAAAAAGATCCTCCAGGGACACCCAAAAAGAAACAGCTGCGTGCAGGGATGGAACCTGAAACCAATCCCTTCCTGACCCACAGAAGCAGCCAGCCATCTCTTTCCAGGGGCTCTTTCCACTCCCAGTTCCATGTGCCCTTTGAAAGGCACTTGGAAAACGCCTTCTCCTCCATCCCCACTAACCTTCACATCACTCCAACTAACGTGGACACTTTGTGGCACATGGGAAACCCCTCTGATGGGCACTCACACCTCACCCACCTCCCTTCTTTCCCTCTCACCTGCAGCACCCTGGATCAACAGGAGGAAGACGGAGAAGAGCAGGTACAGGATCTTCATGGCTGGTGCCTGTCCCGGGTCTTGACGGGGCTGCAGAGGGGGACACCACGGCAAGAAGGACAGGGAGGACCCAGGTGGTGCAGAAGGGTCTGCCCAGGATACTGAACTGCAGAGAGCCTACCTCCAACTCAAAGAGATGATGTTGCCTCTACCTTTCGCTTAAGAACGGTTCTTAGCTCCGCACCACTCTGAATAACTTGTGATTATTCTTTTTTCCCAGACATCGCTGGTGGCCTAATTACATGCATGGATACTTCCAGCAGTTGGCCATGCAGATGAGTCTCGGGTGATGGGAATTGAACAGAGAAGCTGAATGGTCACTTTTCCAGAAAGAGACCCATCAATTACCTACCTGATGAAGGTCCTGCTGTTCAGGCAGTAACAACCCAACAGGAATCGCTGGCGTCCAGCTGCCCTGGGGTCCAAGGAGTACTCTTTTGGCAAAAACACCTGGGTTTTATACCAATGCTGGTGGGTGGGACACGCGCTTATTCCTGCTGACACATCTCCCCTTGGCCAATGAGAAAGCGACCCATCTGTGTGGGGACAATGGGGTTGCACCTTATCCCTCTGTGAAGCAATGGGAGAGGCTGAGGTGCCTCCTGGGGGCTGTTGCAATCTTCACCGTTATCCTCATGCAATACCTCTTATGACACCCCACATCACAGCGGGCACAGGGGCTGCGGTGGCTTGGCGTGAACTGCCTGGGATGGACAATGCAGAGTGGTTGGTGGAGACACCAGTAGCAAGCAGGGCCATGAAAGGATAAAATCTTTGTCTCTTCCTTTCCCCTCAGGTTATTTAGTAAGCAGGTGGTGAGTGACATGGAGCATCATGCAAAACATTTCAGTTTTCTCCTCTTTTAACATTACAAGAAGAGCTTCATCCTTGCCAAGGCAATTTGCATTCGACATGTCTAGAAGTGACAAGCGTAATGGTACTTTTCAGATGGCTGCTCAGATAAAGAAACAGTGAACAGAGGAAGAGCAATGAGGTGAGATCACAGCTCACCTAATACCATCTGAATTAACTGCTCTTAAAACTGTACTAAACTCAGAAATTTAGTTCAATAGAAAAAAATCTCTTTGCAAAGGTATGCAAACTAAGGGAGACTATTGAATGAATGTTTATAGGACTTATTAGGCCTTGGAGATGTCAACTTGATCAAGAGAGTTCGTGGATTTTTGTTTAGGATCTGCACCTTGGGAGCAATAACTACATGCACCGGTACAGGTTAGGGCTTGACCTACCCTGAAAGGTTGGAAAGCATCTCTGCAGAGAGGAATCTGGGAGTCCTGGTGGACAGCAGGATTACGGTGAGTCAGCAATGTGCCCTAGTGGCCCAGAAGGCCAATGGTCTCCTGGGGTGCATTAAAAAGAACGTGCCCAGCTGGTTTAGGGAGGTCATCCTCCCCCTCTGCTCTGTCCTGGTGAGGCCACATCTGGAGTTCTCTATCCAGTTCTGGGGTCCTCAGTTCAAGAAGAACAGAGAACTGCTGGAGAGTGTACAGCAAAGGGCTACAACGATGATCAAGGGACTAGACCATCTCTCTTGTGAGGAAAGGCTGAGAGAGCTGGGACTCTTCAGCCTGGAGAAGAGAAGACTGAGAGGGGATCTCATCAATGCTTATCAATATCTAAAGGGCAGATGGCAAGAAGATGGGGTCAGACTCTTCTCAGTGGTGCCCAGAGACAGGACAAGGAGCAACGAGCTCAAACTCTAATACAGGAAATTCCATCTAAACATGAGGAAAAACTTCTGTACTTTGAGGGTGGCAGAGCACTGGAACAGGCTGCCCAGAGAGGTGGTGGAGTCTCCTTCTCTGGAGATAGTCAAAACCCACCTGGATATGTTCCTGTCCACCTGCTCTGGGTGACCCTGTATTGGCAAAGGGTTGGACTAGATGATCTCCAGAGGACCCGTACAACCATGACCATTCTGTGATTCTGTGATTTACAGGAGTTATGTGATGCTTCAGAATGGTAAAGATCAAGGTGGATCATGGAGGAATGGGTCATGAGAAACAGAGAAGCCAGGGATGAAAGGGGCTAAGCTCATGTAAGCAGGCTGATGGTCATTTTGCTTCTCTGGACATGCTTTACATCTGATCACCATAATTTGTCCTATATCCCTAGTGAACTTTATTTCTAATGGTTTTCTGTACAAACAATTTGTCTATGGTGTGTCTACATGGCTGTGCAGTCCTCTAGAAAACTTCAAGCTGGACTACTAGGTATAGGAAAGAGTATCAAGAGTGCTGGTGCCTTGGCCAGAGAGACCGAAGCTGTGGGAGCTGGATCCTGGAGAGATAAAAGGTCTTGAGGTTGGATACATCAGAGACCACAGGTTTGGTGCCACCTACCAGAGAGATGTACAATGGGGATATGAGCAGCAGTCCACAGAAGAAGGAATAGGTGTCCGTGGTGGTGTCTTCGTAGGTGTAAGGGTCCTGGGAGCGTCCTCACTCATGGAGGTGTGGTACCAGGTTCAGGACCAGTCCAGGGCCAGGAGAGCCAAGGGCTGCAGATTATGGTGTGGAGAGGGCTTCTAGCCAACTCTGCAGGGAGGCCATGGCTGGGGCCAGCCCCTGCCTGGGGGAGCTGCTTTGAGCTGGAGATCTTGTGCTGGACCCCACCAGAGCTGTAGCTTGGCCTTGCTGATCCAGACCTGGTCCTTGACCCATGGCTGACTTCCCAGCCTGGCCTTGGTCCATGCCCACGGAGGTACCCAATGCCCCAGGCAGTCCCAGTCCCACTGCCCTGCCATTCCCCATGATGATTGCCCCATGGTAATGCAGAGAACCCCATCATGGCCTTCCTGATCTGAGCATCATCAGTCTGCCCCAAGCCTTGCCAGCAATGTTGAGCCCCAGCATGGTCCTGGGCTCCTAAGTGACCCCCCTCAGCCAGACCCTAGGTCTTGAACCTCCACATACAGCGCTGATCCCCAACTCAGTCCCAAGCTCCTGAGTGGCCCCCTGATCCAGCCACCATCCCTTATTTCCTCAGGGGAAGGATGACTTCCCCTGCTTCCCAGCTACCCCTGAACCCCCACAACACCCCCCTGGTGCCAGGCACCACAGCTGGGGATGGACCCAAGGCCACCAGAGCAGCATGTCCTTTGAAACAGCCCCACAGGGACTCCTGACCAAGTTTGAGACCCAATGGGAACTAGCAGGCACCCACTGAAGTTAGGGGGTTCATAGCAGCACCCCCACGCCTGGCCCTCAGTGTGGGGTGTGGGGATGCCCTTGCTGAGAGGGGAGGCTGGTGTTGAAGTCCCTGTAGGTCCCACGCAAACAATGGTGGGAGTGCTGCTGTGGCTCAGGGACAACTTGGAGAGAGGGTAGGTGAGGGTGGAGGGGGGTGTGTGGGTCTGTGCCTGTCAGGAATTCACCCCATCTTCCGTGCCCTTCCCCATGCATGGAAAAAAGAGATGCACACACCCACAGGCTGCTATCTGGGAAAAAAAAACCACACATCTTGGCAGCAGGAATGCAAACCACCACCTTGTATTGGGGATGTTGGGGTACAGGATTCCCACTGGACCACGGTCCGGCTGTCCGAGGTTGCCACCGCTCCTGGTAGTGTTTAGTGCCTTCGTGCAGCATCATCCTGACCACGCTGCAGGGCTCAGGGTGTTCTCAGAGGGCTGCTCGGAGATCGGTGTCAGGGACCCAGGAGGCCATCAGGGATACCATCGGCTGCAGGAGGAAAGGTCTGGCAATGCCTGTCCCAACCAGGGCAGCAGTGAGGGCTCAGGGCTATCCCCATGCTCTCGAGCTGTGCATTCTCCACTCTTTCTCCATCAGCCTCACCTCCGATCCCAACAGGCAGCAACCCCAACCCTTCGGGCAGCCCTGAACCTACCTCCGACAGCAGAAGTCTCGCTCGGAGCAAATGCCAATGCGACCGATCCCTGGAGGGCACGAGCCATGAGAGCAGAAGCCCCCGCGGCGCTCACAGTCCTGGGGTGATCCTCGAGCTCGGGACAGCCCTGCAGAGCATAGAAAGGGGAGACCTCCAGCATGGCCCTGCCAAGATTCTGAGAGAAGCCCCTGGTCCTGGCGTGGCCAGCATTAGCCCACCCCTGACTGTCCCCTGCCACAAATGCCCATGTAGGTGTCTGTAGCAGAAATTAGCCATGACATTTACGGCACTTGGGTGGGAAACACTCTCTACGATCCCTCAGCAGCCTCTGGGAGAGGGTCTCCAACACATCTGCTGGGTCCCACATGGCACAAAGGAGGATTCAAAGGTGGAAGTAGGATCTGCCTTCCTCCCTCCTCCTCCTCCTCCTCTCCTGCAGGGCTGCTGTGCCCTGTGCTGCTGACTCGGGCAGGCAGGGGCCAGGAGGGAGGGAGAAGGTAGCAAAACCTCATCTGTGGAGCACAAGAGCTTTGTTACAAGGTCCCAGCTGTGGAACCTGCAGCAGGAGCCTTTTCTCAAAGGTATGGGGTGTGAGGTACCCCAGGGGGGATTGCCACAGCAAGCAGGAGGAATCACACGTGACTCATTATCACAGCTGGAAAATCCTCCCTACAAATAATTGACAAAGGACAAATCCTCCCTGTTCCCCCCCACCCCCGCCATTTCTTACCTGCTGCTCCCTGGAGCATCAGGAGGAGGAGAGCACAGAGGAGAGGCAGGATCTGCATGGCTGGGAGTCACCAGCAGCGCTGGGGAGAAGAGAAAGGAAGCAGAGATGAATGAGAGGGTCCCTGCCTGCGTGTCATGTAGCACCTGCAGAGGGACAGGACTGAGGAGAGGGGACAGCCCGTCCAGGAGGAGATAAGACCAGTCACCAGTGGGATGACACACTCAAAAGCCAAGGGGTAGGAGCCTCCTGCAGCTTCTCGGCTCCCGGCAGTGGCAGCAGCAGTTTGGTCCCAGACAGCTGGTCTCTTCACGTGGCAAAGTGCCCCTTGGGATGACTGACAGCTCAAAATTTCCAGCCCAAAAGCTCCTTTTCCTGCTTCTCCCCCTGCCAGAGAAAAAGAAGCATCGCTTTCCCCTTCTGACACCTCGGAGAAGGATTCCCAGACCTCCAACCCAGGTTCTTGTGTCATCTCGACTTGCGTAAGGGCCACTCGGCGCTGTGGTTTGCTGGACACGTCTTGGGACACACTGCATCCCTGTTCGTTAGACCTTGGCAAGCGATCAGCTTTCGCAACACAAAGGAGCTTTGTATTCTTCCCCCCGAGTGAAGCGTGCTCTCTGTGCTTCACTTGAAAATAACCGGGGAAGACGCCACACGGGATGACATCTCCGTCCAGCTGGCAGTCCCATGGAAGACAGGCTTTAATTGTGACTTTGTTAAGAGTTTGCTGTGTGTAACCCTTTATTGGTTCTCAACATACTGATGGTGCCATCTTTGTATATTTTTTCAGCCTTGTTGCATATTCATCAAGTATATGTATGTGTGTATATATACGTAAAAAACATACTCATACATAATGTATATTTGCTGGGCGGTTACATGAATATACCTTTTATCCCAGTGCCTCACCATATTTCATTGCTCTTTCCTGCCTCAATTTCTCTCCCCAGTGAGGGAAATTGCACAAAGTACTTTAGGGTCTGACTTTGGGGGGGAATCTCTTGGCAGGCAACGCTAATCTGCCATGGTGGTCAGGAGTAAGGCACTCAAGACGGCTTCTCATTTCCTCCACCACCCCAAAACTGACCTACTGCATGTGTTGAAAAGCAACACTGCAAAGACGTAGTTAATTGCCGCCTTAACAAAGCTTGACCACCAAATGCAGCTGCTCCCAGTTCTGTTGCCACAAGAGGTCAGCAGATTTAAAAAAAATCCGGGCCAAGGCCTTTTCCCTTTTTCTGGCTATAGATGTAGGATCAGCATGCCACCAGGACAAGTGACAGTCCTTGCCTGTCTGGAGAGAGCTGTGCTTCATGCCTGAGTTTTGAGTTGCCTCTTCTGATGTTTGGAAGAGCACTCATGATCCTCCCAGCTACCAGGGGCTGGGAATTTCAGCAGTGGAGATCAGCAGCTGGGTTTTTCCTTCTCCCACCTTGTCAAGCTGCCAACTGCCTGTATAATCCAACCACTGCAGAAATGGCGGGAGACAGCCGCTGCATGTTTGGAAGAAGCAGAGGAGCCGTGGACCCAGCAGGTTGGTCCAGGACTTTACCAGGAGACAGATGTCCTCTTGCAGTGACCCACCTGTGACACAAGGTTGGGAGCCATGGAGGGTGCAGGAGGAGGCCACCAGGCTTTGCTCTTCCAAAGTACCATCCTGCTTAGCAGAGCAGCTTGCCAGTGCCTGCTGCTGTGTGCAAGGGGATGGAGATGACACAGCTGAAACAAGGGCACTTGCCAACACATACCAGGGGCAGGACTCAGCTGGACACATGAGGATTTTTGCAGTGATGAAGCAGTTGGGCTGAGCTCTTCACCTCCCACTCCTTCCATAGTGGATGGAGCACAAGTCACGTCATCCTCAAATGTCCCAAATAGGCCTGGCGAATCCCACTTAAAAAACTCCAGTTTCTCTGCCGTGGTCTATAAAAGGAATTTGGCATGACCAGCTCTTATACAGATGTCATTGTCATCTAATGTTAAGTACAGATGAAACCACCCCAAATGACAGTGGCTGCTCTGTACAGACTTCCCGTCTATTCACCAGTCCCTCCTGAAACAAGAAAACTGCTAATTCCGCAGCCCGCTTCTAAGAAAACATTATTTTTGTGTACTGTGATTACAAGAAAGACACTGAAAGTCGGTCACCTCCCGTGATATTTCAGACTCATGCAAACACTAAACCAGCCTGTTCCTGAGGCCAGACACCTCAGTCTTAATCCTGGGAGTTGCATCCAAGCTGTTTATGGGGATTGGTCCTGCCCGATACACACCCAAGCCCTCCCTGAACACTGAGGTCAGGCTGAGCTCACAACTCCACATCCTGCTCCACATTCATCACCTTTATGACGGATGTGAGTCCACGCTGAGCAGCTGGGACCGAGCAAAAATACTATGGAAAAGAGAGATACAGACAGTGCTGCCTGCTCTGCTGTGCCTCCAGTGAGGTGTTGGGAGCATCTGTCTTCTCCAGTGAAGCTTCACATGCAGAGGGCTGCTGGGGCACTGGGGTGAGCAGATCTCCTATTCTTCATGCCTCTGTGCCATGAAAAAATGTCCTCTCTCAGGCCTGAGCAGATAAAGAGGACTTGTGCTAAAAGAGTGACAGCAGCACCACTGGGGGATGTAGTACAGTCCTGGTGGCACAAACTGTGATTTGGCATGACCGGCCATTCCACCGAGGGCTTGATGTGTATTTGGTGCTGCCCACCCTTGCATTTAACGTGGCCAGTGCCCCTCCACCAGCTCTGCTGCTCACTGCCTAGTATTTTCTATTCCACCCTCGGCAGCATCCCTGCCTCCTGGGAAGAGCTGTGAGATGAATTCAAACACGCCCAGAGTGCTGGGGAGGTGGAACTGGGGTAAGAATCAGGGAGGAGATGCGCAGCATGGATCCAAAGGAGTGAGGTTTCAGCCTGTTTTTCACTCTAAGCTGGCTCTCGAAGCCATTCCCCAGCGATAAATGCAAGGGCAGCTATTTGTGGCGGTGAGTTAAAAGCTTGATGATACAGTATTCCGCGTGATGCTGGCTTCAGATACTGCACCGTCTCCAGAGCTGAATCTAAAATAGCAAGGGCTGAACCCTCTCTGCAAAGTCCTCGGTCCTTGAGCAAAACATCTTGTGCCATTCCAGCTTGTGAAAGAATCACTCACCTACTGCAGATTGTGCAAAACTTCTTAGGACATAAACTGTAAATTGCTGGTTTGGTTCCACTTGGCAACTTCCTCAGGTCTCCATCCAGGGGAATCCCTGTGAGGTGGCCGTTGGCCCAGTTTCCTGCCCTTCACAAGGCTGTGGTTTCAATGGTGGCGGAGTCATTTGAGGAAACATCTGCTTTGAAGGGAGGCCAAAGGCTCTGCAACAAATGGCAAGCTCGGGGCTGCTTTGAGCCAGCCCTTTGTAGGTAGGTGCGCGTGTCGGTTTTTTCCCTTAAAAAGCCAACCGTTTCTGCTCCTGCATCTGCTGAGCATCTATGAGTGCTGCCCTTCACACAGGCCATGTTTGTTATTAAATTCCCTCTGCTTGTGGAGAAGGGAGGCTACATCCATATGGCCGTTTTGAAAAGGTCCTTGGCCTGTGCTTAGCCCTGGAGTTATTCTTGCACAGGGCTCATTGGCCTGGGCTCAGTCCCTGGTAAACTGGGCAGGACTCGTAGAATCACAGAATGCTTCAGGTGGGAAGGAACCTTAAAGATCATCTAGTTCCAACCCCCTGCCCTGGGCAGGGACACCTCCCACCAGACAAGGTTGCTCCAAGCCCCGTCCAACCTGGCCTTGAACCCCTCCAGGGATGGGGCAGCCACAGCTTCTCTGGGCAACCTGGGCCAGGGGCTCACCACCCTCGCAGCAAAGAATTTCTTCCTAATATCTAATTTAAATCTCCCCTCTTTCAGTTTAAAACCATTTCCCCTCGTCCTATGGCTCCCCTCCCTGCTCCAGAGTCCCTCCCCAGCTTTCCTGGAGCCCCTTTAGAGACTGGCAGGGGCTGGAAGGTCTCCCCGGAGCCTTCTCTTCTCCAGGCTGAACACCCCCCACCCCCCCCCCTCTCTCAGCCTGTCCTCCCAGCAGAGGGGCTCCAGCCCTCCCAGCATCTCCGGGGCCTCCTCTGGACCCACTCCAACAAGGGACAGCATGAGCACAGGATGGTCATGGACAGGTTGAGGTTACCCTGCTTTGGAGGCTGAGTTTGGCTGCACATTCAGGAACTCTGCCCAGCCTCCTGGTCTCAGGGCAGAAAACTATCTACTGCCTGCAGGCACCAAGTGCTAATCTGAAGGGTGATTTGTTTGCACAAGGATGCTGCTGACAATTCAAGAGACAGGAGCTCACTGAGAAACCTGCACCTTCTCAGTTTTCTATCAGGGTTCAGGGCAGGACAGGAGAAAACTCTTGCAAGAGGATTGATTAAAGTAGCAGGAGTTTTGGCCTTTCATACATGCTGATGTTGTCTCAAGCAATGATGTAGGTCTAACTCCTATCTCCTGATCTGCTACTGCAGCTGATAAGAGTTTTGCAGATGAACTCCAAATTTATGTCAGCCAAAACAACTAAAGGTAAAACCAGGTTTCAAATCTTAAAATGGGGTCAACCTGTCTCCTTTTGTTCTCCTCAGTGTCTCCTTCTTATTTCCCATAACAAAACAGGAGGCTGTTCCCAGGTCTGGGAACTCTAGGCCAGGAGGTGGGAAAGTTTCCAGAGCAGAGGTGCTATGAAGCATCACACCAGAGAGGAATTTCATACTCCCTATGGAAACGGTGACTGACCCCAGCTTTGGTCATGGGAGAAGATTCCTAGCGAGCATGGGTGGAGAACATGCCAGCGCTCATTCAACCAGCAGCCCGAGAGGGGAAAATATTTTGGTGAACTAAGCATTCCTGGTAGGTTTAACTTGATTTCGGAATTCTTGTTCAAACTTCTAAAGGGAAATAACATTTCTAGAGAAAAGAATGACACTACCACACACAGCAGCCGTACAACCTCCCCAGATCTTGCATTTATTGAAAGAAGAATGACAAATCCTCGATGACTGGAACAACGGTTCTCTGAATCCAATGACATGAGAAGCAGTCATCCCCAGATCGCTGGACATCCTGTGCAATTAGCCACTCTACAACCTACACGAAGGAAAGAATATTTCAGGGTTTTCAGGCTTATGTTGATGGGGAAAATCCCCACACACAGAACTTCACTGAAAATTTAGAAAGTCTTCTTTGCCCTGATTGAATCGTAAACTTACCATTTACAGCAAGAATAACCTGAACGGCACGCCCCCAGATAAGCGTTGCCACGAGGGCATATCCCAGGGGAGCAGAAAGTCCCACGATACCCACATCTCAAAAAAGGTCTTGGAGGTCTTGCAAAGCCTGTGCCATAAAAGAAAAACAAACAAACAAACAACCAAACAAACAAAAAAACAAACAAAAGCAGGAGAGAGTTGTTTCAGTTGTTTCCGGCAGGATTTTGCATTTTGCTACAATCCTGGTCACTGACACCGTGCCACACCGGTGCCTGAAGTCATGAAGGTCCTAATGCAACCCTCAGGGGAGGATGTTTACAGGCAGAACAGTCAAGCAAATGCTCTAATCCCTTCTTCAGATGTAAGAACTCTGCCTCCAAGCCCAGGACTCCCTTAGGAACTTGGATTTCAGGGACAGACACCAGAGACCTGGTTATGTGGACACTTAGCAGCTCCTAAAGTCTTGTAGGTCACAATTAAGGAGACATGCACCAGCTCAGCTAAGGGGCTGCCACTTCCAGGAGCAGAAAGATGAGGATTTCTGTGCATCTGGATTTCCTTAGATTTGGCCTATTTCTCTCCGTATAAATTCCACCCAGGCCTCAAAACAGCTCCTGGTGTCTAGCAGTCCATATAGATGGCCATCATACATGGATAAACTCGACAATGCATGCAGAATGACCACTTCCATGTTAGGAAACACAGCACTCTAGGCATTGCCCTTTGGGCCTGAGGCCAAGCAGCGTGGCATCGCTCTTATCCACATGGATAAACTTTCTTCCCCATGAAAATAGCATATCCATGTACAAACTGCCTTTTGGGAATGGCCACCACCCTGTGCTATACCCAGAAGAGTTTTTATCCATGAAAGTGCTAGTTGTCAGGGGTCAAAATTACTTTAGGGAGCAGACTACCAATTAGGCAGCATGTTGCCTGGCCCTGTTTCGTTGATTAATAGAGATGTAGCCTGGGAGGCTGATGCGTTCTGGATGCACATGATTGACTCCACATGAACCAGTTAACTCCAGTTTCACAGCTTGCCCATGCAACTGCGCTAAGCCCAGCGTATCCAGAAAGTGGAGAGCTTGTTTCAGCAAACAGACCATGAATGTTACGCGTGTAGAGTAGATCCAGCGCATCCCCGGTGTGTTAGATTCGCAGCACATGAGTTTTGCGGCGCATTCACACACAGCAGTACCCAGAAAATCCCAGGCAGCAATTAAAGGAACGTTGGGAAGGCTGAATAAAGCACTTCTGGTCCCAAACTATCTGTGGGACATTGCAGAGATGATTGTGAGCAGTCTCAGCTCTCAGATACACATTCTTCCAGGTAAGTTTCTTGCTTTACCATACCCAGAAGACAGGTCTTACCGAAAACAGCCCAAATGTCCACCATGCGTATATTAAATAAGGACATGAAGCAACTATTCTTGTCTAGACCAAAGGAACGCTGTCCCCAGTTTCTTTTCTATGACAACAGCTATAAATAGAGGCCCAGGTAAGAATAAGATCAGGCAAGTATATACGACAGTCCTCTCATGGTTCTGGTCTTCTGCAATTCATCACAGCCTTTTCCCATCCTTACTCCCCAGAGGGCACTTCCCATCCTATTCCCATAGAGATCAACCTCAAACATCCACTGGCACTTGCTTGTGCAAACAGTGCCCTGGACTGTACTTGTGCCGTTTTCAGGGATGGTGTTTAAACACAGTCCCGTTTGCTGCACAATAAGGTGGATTTTGGATTTCCAGACCCCCTTGCGTCCCCCCAACAGGCACAGCCTTACACTTATCACTTATGGTTGCACTGGTTTCTCCAGCGAGCAGAAGCTACCAGCAAGCATTTCAATTTTAACTCATGATCTTCTGCCTCCCCACCCCAGTAAAAGGTCCTGAAGCAAAGGATGTTTGGAGAGCACAGAGACAGATTCCTTTTTTTCTGTGTGGCTTAAGTCTCTTTGATTATGAGCGGTTTGCTGTAGGGTGACCCGGAGACAATGTAAGTTATCTAAGTACAAAAGTGGGCAAGATTTAATGGGGAAAATGGTGGTGCTGAATGGTATTTCGGGCTTGCTCTTAGTGCTTTAAACTCAGACTGGTTTTTCAGAGGAGCAGCAAATGCTCTGAATTGATGACTGGAATATTTGCATACTAATTTCATATGCCATCAGTAATCTGCCAACAAGTTTTGATGATATATGCGAAGTTTCTTTGCCAGAAGCAGCCTGGACGCTTCCCAAAGGAGATAGGAGACCTTCATAAGACACCAGTCTCTCCTTCTCTATAGCCCCTCGTCTTCATTTACACCTTACCTGCAGCTCCGTGAAACATCACCAAGAGGAGAGCAAAGAGAAAGGAAAAGATTTTCATGGCAGAGGGTGGATTGGGAACTCCCGTCACTACAGAGAAAGAAGACCAAGACATTAGTAAGGGGGTTGTCCCTCCACAATCATAGTGGGCTGAGGAGTGACATACAGAAATGTTCTTCAAGACCAAGCGTTATCTAGAAGAGGTGTTGCACACTTCCTCTTTAATAATGTCTATTGTCCTAAGGGTTCCCTGGAGCGTACATAAGATTGTGGCACAGGATGAAACTTCTGGCGGAAAATCCCCTTTTAATTACCGTATTAATTAACCACACATTTATCCTAGATTGGTTGATCCTTTGTAATACATTGTAATAAAATTTATTTGCCTTATGGAAGCTAAAGCTGTTAATTCAGTAAGAAAAAGAAGACAATTTTTACTATATTTATACAAAATAAAACCCCAATGTGCATTATCAAGCTTTTCTAATAAAAAAAAAGGCATAAAAAGCTCCTTCAGAGTTAAAATCCAGCTTCTCTCTATTCTTGCTTAGAGGCTGTTGTTTTTGTTTCAGCTCAAGAATTACATGATTTCCAAGATAAATTTCTGTGTGTTTGTGTTTCCTCTCAGCTCTCTTCCTGCAGCCAACAAAAACTCTTCTCCCTTGTCGACATTTGAAATCTCTAGAACTGACTCTTGGTAGACAAGAGTCACTGCGCAAGTAGGGCTGTAACAGTGAAATACATGAAAAATATAAAGTCTCCAGCCCATTTAAGAAGGACAGAACTTCTTTAGAGAGGATGAATAATGAGAAGATTTCAGTCATTACCAGGTAAGAGGAGGGTCTAGGTTGGAACGGTCCTTGGATCAGTGTCAGCTGTCCAGATGCATTAAGATGAAGGAGCAGAGCTTGGCTTTATACTGTTTCTTGAGGGTGGTGAAGGATGCTTGGTCTTCACAGCCTTCTGGTGGCGAATCAGACAGTCCCCACGGCTTTGGAGAGCATTGGGGAGGTCCTATGAATCCTCTTCGTTACCATCCTCCTATGAGGAACCGAGGTATCGCTTTCAAAATATTGCAGCATCGCTTCGGGAAATGTGCTGAGCTGCAAGCAAACCGCCTTGGGCCACCTCCATTTGTGCAACGTGTTTGGCCACAGCAGCTCGATCAAGGTTTCTGTGTCATATGTCCTGTGCTTGCCTGCTGAGGCTTGGTGGCAGCCACTCTCCAGCATGATAAAAACAGCTATACAGGCTGCTGGTCTCATGGATGGTCATTCTGTACAGCTCATTTGGAAGCTCATGCTGTGTGATGGGATCCCTCAGGGAATCACAAGCACAAGAAGGACATGGACCTATGTGAGAGGGTCCAGAGGAGGCCACGAAGATGCTCTGAGGGCTGGAGCCCCTCTGCTATGAGGACAGGCTGAGAGAGGGGGTGGGGGGGGTTCAGCCTGGAGAAGAGAAGGCTCCGGGGAGACCTTCCAGCCCCTTCCAGTCCCTAAAGGCGCTCCAGGAAAGCTGGGGAGGGACTCTGGATCAGGGAAGGGAGCCATAGGATGAGGGGGGAATGGTTTTAAACTGAAAAAGGGGAGATTTAGATGAGATATCAGGAAGAAATTTTTCACTCTGAGGGTGGTGAGTCCCTGGCCCAGGTTGCCCAGAGAAGTTGTGGCTGCCCCATCCCTGGAGGGGTTCAAGGTCAGGTTGGACGGGGTTTGGAGCAACCTGGTCTAGTAAGAGGTGTCCCTGCCTATGGCAGGGGGTTGGAACTGGATGATCTTTAAGGTTCCTTCCAACCCAAAGCCTTCTATGACTCTATGATTCTATGAAATGGTACACAGAGGGGTCTGGTGGGATTTACCCAGCAGACGTCCACTCAGATGCCCACAGAGCAGGTACTTTACAAAGGCGTGACCCTCATTCACAACTTTGAGTCCCTGTGGCATGGAAGAAAATCATAAACCTGAAGCTGTCTTGAAGCTGTTCGGTTCAGGTAGGCTTCGTGGTTGGCACAAGCAGCACTGGTTGCTGTTACTCAATTTAACTGCTCTTTGAGTACATTTACTACCTGATGGTCATATCTGTGCTAGGGAGCTAACCCGCACCAGGTTTATCTCCAGGCCAAAAGGCAGAGTCTAGCCATGTCCATGCCATTAAACTCATCCTGCAGCATAGATTGGCTTCCCCTAAATTGCCTGCTGGGAATGGTCCCTGGTTTCTGCCAGCTTTGAGACTGCATCTGGGAACTGCAGGGAGAGAGCAAGAGCTGGGATCGTGCCAGGGGCAGCTCTACGGTTACATTATGGAAAGGTGTGGAGCCTAAGCTTGCCTTTGCTCTTGTAACTTGAAACAAAAAGAGAAGAAAAAAAGTAGATTTTAATATAACGTCATCCAGTCATTTGAGGGATATGCAGTGATTTCTTGCTCTAGGTATTAATTTTGCCTTTTGCAGCAATGCGCTTCGGGTTTTGATGAAGGGAGTCATGCGCATCTGAGTGTTATTAATAAACTAGACATTTATTTCTTTTACCAAATAAATCCCAGCAGGAATTTCTCTTTAAATGCCCGCAACTCTCTAGCGGGGAAGCACCTTCTCCATCTGTTTTCAGAGGTTTTGTATTAATTCCTTAAAAAATGTGAAAAATATGTCACCATAAAAAGAAAAATAGTCATCAGCTGGAATTAGGTTAAAAAGAACTGCATTAAATGGGAAGTTAGTGCTTCTTTGGGAATTCAAAAGGAGGATTGATGAGCTGTCATTAATATTACCTCATTTCTGCTGTTGGGAGGGGAAATTTGGAGAGTTCTCTCTATTTTGATTAAGAACAAGAAAAAGGTCTGCAAAGCGGAATGGTAGGGAAAAAAGGTGGGGGAGTAAAACAGAAATCTAATAGTTATGAGTAAAAAAAGAAAAAAAAAAGGAAAAGATGGTTTGGTTATTTTTAAACTTTTGCACTAAAAAATTTTTAGCACTACCTGCACCGTACGTAAGACTTTTTTAGCCACACCTATGTATGGAAATCATTACTGGAACCACCCCAGCGATGGGATATTTTAAATCTCTTTTTCATTTTCCCTTGCTCTGTTTTTTCAGGGACCTTCCTATTTGGAATGAGCCCTGGCCAGCTTGGACAAGAAACCGATGCTGGGTGAAGTTGTCAGACGTGGGCAGGAGTTTGCATTTATTCTTCCATAGCTTGTGCTGCTGTTGGTCTACCTTCTCACGGAGACACTGGAGAAACAATTGCTACCTTCCATATTTCAAGGATTAGGCATAAAGACTGTCATGTCCTTGGATGCTCCAAATACCATATGCCTGGAAAGGAACTGCAAGGCTTTTCCAGCTTTTCTCAATTAATTTGAGGGGTCAGACAAAGCTGCTTATCATCTGTGCTTGAGCAGGGTGGTATCACCAGGCTGGGACAGAGGGGGAAAAGACAAAGGAAGGCAGTTTTGGGTGTCTCACAGGACCCCAAAGTGTGTGCCTGATATGGTGGTGCAAATGCATCTTCTATGCTTTGTGATGCCCATAGGCAGAGCTTGGCCACAAGCTCAGGGGCAGATACATAAGTTGTGCAAGCCTTCGTTAGAGGAGATGATAAGTTCATCCCTTCTGTCTTACGGCACAGCCTCCTGGACGTCGGCCATATTGCCAGATGTCGAGGAGAAAGCAATCTCTGCCTCGACAAATCTGTGGCAGGTTTTTCAGTGTCCCTCTCAGGTAGGAAAGAGGGGAAAGCCTCCTTCTGCCTGAAGTTTCAGGTGCCCAGCAGGATTAGACCCTGGGACCTTTTGGCAATGGGCTATCAAGGAGAAGAAGGCTGGAAGATCCCCACCGTTCCTTTTGGTGAGTCTTTCCATGATCAGCCATGGCTGGATTTTGATCTTCACGACGTCAGGATTTGGTGCAAGGATTTCAGCAGAGTTTCTTCTCATTTACACCTCTCAGCATAATGAGGAGCAAAGTATGGTCTTAAAATGCAGAAGACATTGCTCTGGTTACGTTTGCCATTTTAGCTTCAATGTATTTACTCCTGATCTCTCTCTAATTGCGGAGGTTTTTACAGACCTCAAGGTTAACCTAGTTGTGGTTAAAACTTTCTTCGCTGCCTGCCCTGAGGTCACTGCAGTTTCTGCACCTCCAAGAGCATGAAGCAGTAACTCAGGTCTTGTGAGTGATGAGTCTGTCAACACTCAGGTGTCACAGTTGGCAAAGCAGGCACTCACTGGGGTCACAGGTCTGCAAAGCAAAGCCATGTGATGAGAGGTGCTCCAGAGAGCATCTGAATTGATTAAATAGTTAATGATTTGAGTATGGAAAGGATTTCAGCCTCTCAACCAAAGCCAAAGCCCATGGAGGCTTGCATCAATGGGCACCCAACCCATAAAAGCTGGGAAACACCCACCAGGGTGTTTCCCAGAGGCTTCTCCATGAGAAAGCTCTCAGCAGCTGAAGTCCCTGCTGCTACCTTTGCACAGACATTGCCATCAAGCAGGACAGGCCACGGGCTCTTCCAAGGGCTGCACATTTCAATTTGCAGCTCATAACTGAGGAGAAAAAGGATTTACAGACTCGTTTCTTGCAATCAAACACGGCAGTCAGCAGCACATTGCCACTGGCCTGGCTCCAGACACTGCTCACTGTCCCTTGCCTGTCTCTGGACGCTGGTCTTCTTTCTTGTTTGCAAATCTTTTCTATGCCTTCTCTGTGCTTCTCTTTGCCTTCTCTTCCCTGTTGCTGAGGGAAAACACATGAGCCTGGGTGCTATCTGTGGGCAAGTCCTCCCCTTTTGCCCCAGCATCTGTAACTGCAAAAGCAGGGATGTTGCAGGGGACATCCTCACCCATCCTTTCAATACTCATGTAAGAACCTGCTGTCCAGGAATTTGTCTAATCCTTTTTGGGCCAGCTGGCATTTTCTGCCTCCTGTGCCAGTGTGGCAGTGTGCTCTCCCCTTTTCCACCTTTCCCCCCTGCCCCCGCCTCCTGCTCAAGCCATAACCACCAGTGGGAGTCGTTATGAGTTGCACCTGAACTTTGGGGGATGGCTGGCAACACAGTCAAAACACTCTCTGGAGTGGGGACCTAGATATTTTGTTCCCATGAGAATATGACTATAGGTGGATTATCTTACTCTATAAATAGCGGACAGCCCAAGGGCCCTTTGAGCTCTCCTGCATGGCAGCGGGCTGCACGCCAGCATCTCCCCGTGAGTGGGGACGCTCACTTAAGGTTCTACTCCTCGAGGCTGAGAGATTCCTTGCCGCAACAGATTCTTGGAAGGTGGCTGATAGCATGCTAAACTTCGAAATCTTAGCTAAACGATGTAAAGGATTCATTGCGCATATATAATCCTTTAGACATAAACCGTTGACCAAGCCTGGGACTAGGATTGGATCCAGCCGCTCCTAGACTGCCCTCTGAGAAGCAGTTTTGAAAGCCAGGGGGTCCTTTCTGAACCTCGTGACTCAACAGGAGGGTCTCCCTGACAGCTCTGTTTTACCCTGTCCCCTATGCAGTAAATAATCAAGTGTACCTTTCCATCAACTACCTGAAAGGAGGGTGTAGAGAGATGGGGGCTGACCTCTTCTCCCTGGTGACAAGGGATAGGACAAGAGGAAACGGGTTCAAGTTATGTCAGGGGAGGTTTAGATTAGATATTAGGAAACATTTTTTCACTGAAAGGGTTATTAAACATTGGAAGAGGCTGCCCAGGGAGGTGGTGGGTTCACCATCCCTGGAGGTGTTTAAAAAAAGGGTAGATGTGGTGCTTAGGGACATGGTTTAGAAGTGGTTTTTGTCAGGGTAGGTTAATGGTTGGACTTGATGATCTCAAAGGTCCCTTCCAACCTCAGCAATTCTATAATTCTATGATCAAATCTCATAAAATATTGTCGCTTTCACTACTAACTTTGTTAAATCACTGTTCTATATTAATAAATATTTCACTACTTCTCTCTTACAAGTGAAGTTAATCACTCTGCCCGCAACGGCCAGCAACGTCCAGAAATGCACTGCCCATGCCCAGCAATTTCATTTTTATTATAGCCTTTACTATCCTGCCGTGGACAGAAGAGTGTGCTGAGCTACAGCGTACCATCCCTAAGAGCCCTCCTACTTCTTTCTCATCAAGGACTCCCCCAAAGGCTTCGCGCTCCCCATGCAGTTACTGGTATTTCTACTATCAGCTCAGGTTGTCTGCTGCAAAGGTATCTTCACTTTCCTTTTTAGCCCTCTTTCCTACCTGAATCTGCCCTGCCACGTTTTATGGGAGTTGCCGTTCTCCTCTGTCAGCCGTTTGTTCACCACTGAGCTCTTCCCTTCGAGAGCCTCCCTTGACTTGCCCTTCATGCCCTGTGGGGATTTTTCTTAGACCTCTTTGTTTTCTTTCCCAGTCAAAGCAAATATTTTGTTGAGGTTTCTAGCACAGCCTTTTTTAACATCTTTCAGGCTGCCTGCAGGCTTCTTGCTCCTCCGGACTGCTGCTGGTGGTGCTTTGCTTTCCGCGTTTTTGCTTTTTTGAAATTAAACATTCACATGTTGATTGCATTTAAAGGGGGCCTACAGGAAAGGTGGAGAGGGACTTTTTATCAGGGATTGTAGCAATAAGACAAGGGATCACGGTTTTAAACTGAAAGAGGGGAGATTTAGATGAGATATTAGGAAGAAATTTTTGGCTGTGCAGGTGGTGAGCCCCTGGCCCAGGTTGCCCAGAGAAGCTGTGGCTGCCCCATCCCTGGAGGGGTTCAAGGCCAGGTTGGACGGGGCTTGGAGCAACCTGGTGTGGTGGGAGGTGTCCCTGCCCAGGGCAGGGGGGTGGAACTTGATAAGTGTTAATTCCCTTCCCACATAAACCATTCTATGCTTCTATTTGGTCTCACAACACGGTTAAGCCTAATTGTACTGTCACCACTTTTACAGAGCAGCTTTTTCGCAAACAACTTTTGAATTAGGTCCTTTGCACAACTCACAACAGTCCAGGAAGGCAGCTCTTCTGGTGGGTGCCGGGATTAGGTGTTCTAAGAATCACCCTTTTACTGCAACAAAAATTTGAGCCCTGCACCTCCTAACACCATCCACAATCACCACTCACAGCCGCTCTGCTGCATCACCTCGAGCAGGGGAATGATCTGCAAAAGATGTGACCTGGGTCCATCAGGGAGGGACTATTGCTTAAACCCCATTCTCTGAGGCGTTGAGAAATATTTGCAGCTAGGGTGTGTAGCAAAATACGGGTTGAAACGGGTGCACGCAGGTAGCTCACTCAACACGTGAGGGCCAGATTCATCCATACAACATCATCTGTAGGCAAGCCAAGACTGCCTTTGCCTTCGCTACCTCCTCTCCTACCCACGGGGGTTATGCTAGTTGGGGAACATGGTTGTGCAGGTGGTTTTGATGCTCCTCATTGTTCCTGTCCACTGGATGAGTAAAGCACGGGCTGTCCAGCTCCCCAGCCTTGTTGGCCTTCTCTGAGCCTCAGATTGTGAACCCCCTTCAAACATTGAAGGCATTTCCAGCTCAGTATAGCCCCAACTCTTACATTATCCGTCTTTCCCATGGAATGAATCTTCCCACGTTCTGTGAAGAAGAGGTTTTTCCGTGCCTGCCCCACTATAGCCATGACATGGCTATTCAGATTTCTGGGATGCGGTGGTCAGCAATCGTTTTCTACACCAAAGGATCACTTGTCCCCAGTTGCTGGCCATGATTAAGAACGATTTTGCACACTACTTCGTTAATGATGCCTGCATTTTTTTTTTCAAAGGGGATAAACAATTTAGAAGGTCAGAGCACAATTCCCGGGATCTTTCTCCTCGTCCTGGCTGTGGGTGACCAAGAGGCAATGTCTTTGCTAACACTTCCTCGTTCTGCGCCCCCGTTTATTCATCAGCGCAACGTGAGTAGCAAACTTTGCATACTCTGCAAAGCTCTTGATTTCCTAATTGCAATGATTATACAAGTGAGGAGTCTCACTAATTATTCCTGAAAGCCAGCCCTGTACACAGTCACTGCAACTTTTTGGCATACCACCAAATACCTGCTTTTTGCTATTATTATTTCTGATTCCTGAACTAAAAGGGTTAAAATTAATTCCGGATGGAAGCACGTGGCTTAATTACAACAGCAGGTACCTTCTGCTTGCTCGGCTACCTCTTACGGGTGGTGCAAGCCTCAGTTCATGACTACAAAAGGCTTCCAAATCGCTAGATGGAAGGAGTGATTAAGGTTCAAATAGCACCATTGGGAAAGCTTGATTATTATTAATGATCTTTTTTCTTTGGCCGTGGTAACGCGCTATGCAATAATGTCAGCTGCAGGAGTAGCCATTCCTGGAGAAGCTGCTACACCAAAAGCAGCACAGATGTCTCGTGAGATTTTTTTAAGTCATCTTCCTGGGCTGAACAAATCTGAGCTCCCTGACTGTGGATGTAATCAAACCTCCTCTTGAGCTGGGCTTGGGTAGGAGATGATCTAGAAAACCTTTCCAAGGTTTTGGAGGTGCCTGCCGATAAGATGTGGCTGGATGGAAGATCCACAGGACCTAGGCCCCAGCTAGTCCTCAGAAACCGGAGGGATCAAAACACTCCTCCCCAATGAACTGTTTAAAGCGCTTTGTGTTATTACTCATGCTTTATTAGATATTTACACAACTCAAAGAATTTGCAAACCACAATCTCTTTGGACACAGCAAATATGTGTTGGGGGGAGAGAAAAGCTGCACAGATCACATCAGTTCTGGAAGGCTGAGATGTTTTGCAGAGCCTGCAAAAGAGCAGCAGAACATCCCTGAAGACTTCAGTTTCCAGCCCTTGTTGTATCAGGGTAGAGGTTAAATGAGACTTGACCTCCCCTCTAGAACCGGATCTGAATCAGCCAGATGTCCTCTGGGAAGCTGGCCAGGTGACCGAGCCAGGACAGCATCTTCTGAGGATACAAGATGGGAAAGGTGGAAGATAAAAGGCCTTCTCTTGAGACTGTTGTAAGGGGATATGGGAAAAAAATAGTCTTATGGAAGAGAAAAGGGGTCCTACAGGGAAGATGGGAAAATGAGGGTTATATTTCACATCTATCCATCTATTCAGGAAAGGCAGCCATCCTGCATGGAGAAGGTGGACAAGTTAACAGACGTTAACCAAGATATTTCTAAATATTACATTGGCAGAAGCAACTCGGTGCCCCTGGGGAGAGATATGAGGTCTGGCCAGAGGAGCTGGGACCTTCACCATGCAGGACCTGGCTAGTGAAGATGAAGGCAGAGAGACAAATCACAGGCAGGGACAAGGTGGGGGACACATGAGGAGAGAAAGCAGTGGTGTCGCTGCCCCGCATCCCTTTGGCATGTGGTGGCTGGAAAGGGCAATGGAGAAGTCCAAGAGGTGGAGGAAGGTCTCAGGGGGTTGCACTGTCAGCTCTGAGCCTTGCCTAGGACCAGCCCTCCACACCTCACCCCTCCATGGGCTCGACCAAGGTGAAGCAGCAGGGCCATAACAAGGAGCCACTTCCCAACTAAACTTCTTCAGTGGTCGGAAATTAGCCTTGTGCTTTCCCCTTGGGGCGCCAGGGTGGCAACTGAAGCCATCAGGGCTTCATGGGTGGCTACCACAGGAGACCATGTGGGAAGGGTGAGGTCTTTGTGGTATCTCAGCATCACATGGGACACATCACACCCTCCCCCACCACGAGGAGGAAATCTGCCTGATTCCCACTACAAACCACCCTTGGCAGGGAGAGGAGAGAAGCTTCCCAGTTTCAGGCTACCAGTTCAACCCTGCCTTCGTGACAGTGGAGGGACAGGGTCCAGTGGATGAGGAGGTGCCACATAGTGATTTCCCAGGTGTGGATACCCAAGAGCAGACACATGACCACATGCAAAAGTAACTTCCACCAGCTCTGAAGAAAGACAAGACCAAACCCAACACATACACATGTAAAGAAGGACAATACCATGCTACTGATGCCACTGCTATGGATGCTACCAATGCTACCACCCTTGTGTGGATGGTGGAGGGTCACCATAAGGGCCTGCAGCACTTTGCCAGTCCATTGTAGCAGGTACCGGTGGCTTTCTTAAACAAGGGACAGAGCAGGAATGAACACTTGCCCTTGGTCTTCCGACACGTCACAGTGTCTGACACTGTAATTGAGAAAAAAAAAAAAAAGAGAGTAAGCAACTTTCTTTGGATTTGTACAGGTGAAAAAAGCCCGTCCCCATGTTCGCAACAGCTTGAGCTGTAAAGATGTAGTTAAAGTAGTAGTAGTGGTAGTAATATAAAGAACTAGTTAAAGATGTCCCTGCTTACTGCAGGGGGGTTGGACTAGATGACGTTTAAAGGTCCCTTCCAACCCAACACATTCTATAACGCAAGTGGCATCTTGGGGAGATCGTCAACTTACTGATGAGTTTTGCTGCGATGTCTGAATCACACAGAATCACCGAATGGTCAGGGTTGGAATGGTCATCTGGAGACCATCTATTCCAACCCCCTGCCAGGGCAGGTTCACCTAGAGTGGGCTGGACAGGAACACATCCAGGTGGGTTTTGAATATCTCCAGAGGAGACTCCACAGCCTCTCTCAGCAGCCTATGCCAGAGCAACTCATGGTAGCGTTCCTGAGTTCTGCAAACTGTGGTGCTCTGTCCCCTTAGCACTGACACGTCTAACTGGAGTTTACTCGGCGCTAGGCAGGTTCAATGTCAGGTATCACATCAACTGCGCCCGTATCACAAGTCCGTTCTTCATTTACGGAATCGCTCCCTGTTCCCCCAACACAAAAATGCCCATTGGTTGTATTTACACTTACCCGCAGCAGCCTGGGACACCGCGGGGAGAAGAAGAAGAAGCAGGAAGAGTATCTTCACGGCTTTTGTTGGCATTGTGGAGCTCCACCACAAAGCTGCTGAGGGCAAGGGACACTGCAAGAGGAAGGAGTTAACCTGTATTTATAAGGCTTTGATGAGTGCAGGGATTTAGCGATGGTATTTGGATACAAAGAATATATTTAAAGGATGAACATTGTAACCTCTAATTACAAACTCTTCTATGGATACCACTATGCCTCCCCACCCTGAGAGGAATCATCCTCTTAACACCAACACCTGCTGGCTCCCACGTCCTGGTCCAAAGCACCGTCTCCTCCACGAAAAGCAGAGACAGGCAGATATTTCAGCAACCATTTACTCAGAGCAATGACCATGAGCACGGGGGCCAGTTCACTTCCAGGTACCTGCACGCTCAAATCTCAACAAGATGCATCTTCGCCTCCAGAAATCCAGATTCCGCACAGAAAGGAATATTTCTTCCCATGTTGGACCCACCCCCCCCCCAAAAAAAAAAAAAAAAAGATCTCCCAAAGCCACTTAGAGACCGAATCCAGAATGAGCCCCACCAAGATGTTCTACCTCTCCGTGTGCAGCTCCAGCAGCTCGTCTCTGCAATTCCTTGTGCTCCCACTTAAAGAAGGGGTGAAAATATGAGAAGGTGCAGCAAAGAGTCCCCCCCAAAAAAACCTTTGAAGGCTGGAGAAACAGCTTGGCATGGAGGAGATGGAGAACCTTCATTTGCTAAGCTCGCTAAATAAAATCCTGAGAGGTGACTTCCCCATCCTCTGGATGTAGCTTCGTTGGACACATGAAGGGTTTGGGTTTTTTTGGCAAGAGAGGCTCCTGGGCGCTGAAATCCATTAGAGAAAAGTGCAGCCAAACCAGTGGCTGGATGGCAGCCAGAGCAACTGGGAGCTGGCCGTGAAACTGGGGAGAGTGGCTAACTCTGGGAATATCTTCTGGAAGGCTTTCTGGCTGTCTCCTTCTCTGCTTGGCAATGTTTGGGGGCGGTAATGGCACGTCTCGTGTGGCATGGGAATTTATTCCTGGCTGGGAAGAAAGCCTTTGGGCAGGAGGAGGGACCGATTTTGTCATCAGTCACTTTGAGACTGAGAAAAGGCTGTTGAGGCACCTTGGGGTGGCACCTTCTTGGGAACGGTAACGATGGAGGGCAGGGGGGATGAGACCATGAGGTTCACACATCTTCTGTGGGTGACAAGAAGGGGCACACCACATTGCAACTTGTACAGATCCTCGCAGCTTCCTCACTGCTGGATTTGCGAGCAAAGACAGTTCTTCAACAACCCACCTTCAGCTTTGGAAGGGGCTTTGGTGCCCATCAGAAGCTTCGTTGTGCTTTGCATGCAAAAAGTTGGGTTTTCCAGGAATGGGCCATTTGGCAGCAGTGGTATTTGTTGCACTATCATCAACTGTGAAGGACGTAGCTTGGAGACAGCCAAGACTAAGCTTGACCTGGTTCCAGAGCCCTGTTTACACCCCTAATTTTATCAAAATTCTTTGCTGGAGCTGCGCCCAACAGCTCAACATCGTTAGTTAATGAAACATTTTGCTGAATAGGGACATGGCAGCGGGACAAGAGGAGAAGTAGAAGATCCCTCCCAGCCGTGACTTCTTTAACCCACTGGCCACCAAATTCAAATGCTGGATTTGGGGTTGCAAAGATGCAAAGTTCTTACATGCCCAGTGAAAACCAGTGCTGGAGACCAAGCAGAGTCACTGGTGAGGGTCCCTTGAGGAGGGACAATCAGGCAATGACATCTCTGAGCGCAGGCGGGATGTTCCGTTCACCGTTCACACGCGAATATCGAGGAGGGGCATTATAGAGCATGGTGGGGACAGATGTAACATACGGAGAACCCTGGAAACTGAGTGCTCCTATTTCGCAAAGTCCCCGCTGGACGGGCGAGAAACATTCCTCCTGTTCAGCGGCAGATTTTGTTCCCATGGTTGCAATGAAGCTCGTTAAAATTTCAAAAAACAAGAGCAAATGCATGAAAGCCCCCAAACACACGCACGTCCCGCCAGCCCGGTGGATGTGCAAAGCTTTGGGGGATTCCTGCACGGTTTTGCAAAAGCAATGACAAAACCCTAGATGATATTTGGACTTAATTTTAAAACCCCTCCGTGGTTTTCCTGTAGTGACTTGCTGAGGATTTATTTGCTAAAAAGCACTTGCTTCTCAGGGGATGGAGTCTGTGGGGCTGGAGATTGGGGGGAAAAAAAAAAAATATGGAGGTAGGACATGTCTCTGCACCCACCAGAGCACCTGCAGCCACCAGCGGTCGGGCTCACACTTCGCAAAGGTTTCATCTCCTGGGTGGGGGGAAAAAAGCAACTGAATTAACGTACGGCTCCGTGTGCATCGTGTCCCGGCTGCCACCTAGTGCTCAGCCCCGTGGTGGATGCACGCATCACTTGGGCATCTCACAAGGGGACATCGGGATGGGCTTGTGCAAGTGTACAAGAACCTGGAGGACATGGGGATGGGTTTGTGCAAGTCTGTAAGAACCCAGAGACATCAGGACAGTGTTGTTCAAGTGCACAACAACCTGGAGGACATTGGGATGGGCTTATGCAGTTGCAGAACAACCTGGGGGACATTGGGACGGGCTGGTGCAAGCACACAAGAACCCAGGGACATGGGGATGGGCTTGTGCAAGTGCACGAGAACCTGGGGACCATCAGGATGGTCTTGTGCAAGTAGATAACAGCTTGGGGGACGTCAGGACAGACTTGTGCAGGGGCACAACAGCCTCGAGAACATCGGGACGGGCTTTTGCAGGTGCACAGCAACCTGAGGGACATCAGGTCAGGCTTATGCGAGTGCAGGAGAGCCTGGGGACCACCAGGATGCACTTGTGCAAGTAGACAACAGCTTGGGGGACATCGGGACGGCCTTGTGCAGGTGCACAACAACCTGGTGGACAACAGGATGGGCTTGTGCAGGGGCACAACCACCTTGAGGACATCAGGGTGGGCTTGTGCAAGTGCATGAGAGACTGGGGATCATCAGGATGGACTTGTGCAAGTAGACAACAGCTTGGGGGCCATCAGGATAGACTTATGCAAGTAGACAACAACTTGGGGGACGTCGGGACGGGTTTGTGCAAGTGCAGGAGAGCCTGGGGACCATCAGGATGGACTTGTGCAAGTAGACAACAGCTTGGGGGCCATCAGGACGGACTCACGCAAGTAGACAACAACTTGGGGGACATCGGGATGGGCTTGTGCAAGTGCAGGAGAGCCTGGGGACCATCAGGATGGACTTGTGCAAGTAGACAACAGCTTGGGGGACATCAGGACGGGCTTGTGCAGGGGCACAACAACCTGGGGACCATCAGGATGGACTTGTGCAAGTAGACAACAGCTTGGGGGACACCGGGACGGGTCTGTGCAGGGGCACAACAGCCCGGGGGAGGGGGGTCTCGGGCCGTTGTGGCCGCCAGAGTCCGAGGAGCCCGACCGTGACGCAAACAGCGTGACGTCGCATTGCCGGCGGAAGAGACGCGCGGCGGCGGGGCGGGGGGAGTCTTCGAGGGGGAGGTGCCCGGGGGGGCCGGGCCGGGGCGGGCGGGGAGGGACTGGCTCCTCCTTCCTCCTCCTCCTCTTTCTCCTCCTCCTCCTGCGCGGCACCGCCGCGGAAGGGGCGCGCAGGATGCGCGGGGCTTTCCCGGGGCTCTGCCTGGCGCTGCTGGCGGCGGAGCGCGCAGCGCGTGAGTGAGCGCGCAGGATGCGCGAGGGGGGGGTAGCGGGGGGTGCGGAGTGGGGCTGCGCACCCGCGGAGATGGGGGGGGGGGGGGCGGCGCGGGGGCGGCTGTAACGCACACACACACCCCCGCCACACACCCCTGCAGCCAGGGTGGGGGGGGGTATCCCTCCCTGCGCCCCCGCGGAGGCTGCGCGGTTCTGCCCCCGGGACTCATGAACGGCAGCGCGGGTTTTCCACATCGGCGCACACCCCAGCCTTTTTCTTTCTTTTTTTGTAAAAAAAAAAATTGAAAAAATGACTATATTAAGAAAAAAATATTTATTTGTTTGTTTGTTCGTTCGTTTATTTATTTATTTATTTATTATTTATTTATTTGGAGCATGAGCGGGACCTATGAATGGCAGCACGGGTTTTCCGCATCCACGCATACCCCGGTCTTTTTCTTTCTTTCTTTTTTTTTTAAATTTGAAAATTTGATTTTTTTTTAAATTTTATTTATTATTTATTTATTTATTTATTTATTTATTTATTTATTTATTTGGAGCATGAGCGCTTGTTATCAGAGAGCCCTTCTTTGGGCCAGGCCCCTCGGTGGCGATGGCTGTGCCACAACTGACAAGCCACCGGGAGCCGGCAGCCCGAGATAAGACGGGGGACAATGGGGGACAAGGGCTGCGAACCCCCCCTCAGCGGCTGGGAGGTGAATTTGGGGTTGGGTTGTGGGTGCCACCTTTCAGTGGTTGGCTGTGACATCCCTCAGCGGTCTTTCTCTGCCGTTCTCCAGGGCTCTGTGCCATCATCCACTACCTTGTCCGTGGGCAACTGGGCTGGTTGGGGCTGACCATTGCCTGCGTGGTGCCCGGCTACGCCGCGCAGCTCCTCAGCATCCTCTGGTTCAGAGCAGATGGTCGCCCGCCCGGCTGCTGGCTCCTGGTGCTCCACCTCCTGCAGCTGGGCCTCTGGAAGCGGTGAGAGATGTTCCTCATGGTCCATCCAGCCCCCTCGCCCCCCCAACCCAGTTGGCAGTCCCAAACCTGCCCAAACCAGGGTGGACATCCCATCATGGGGACTCTTGCAGGTACTGGGATGTTTTGCGGATGGCACCGAAGACGGGCAGCAGTGCCCGTGCCGGGGAGGTGCTGATGCAGCACGGGGACGTGAGTGTGCTGCGGCTCCTGGAAGCTCTGCTGCAGACCCTGCCTCACCTCCTGCTGCAGGCCTACGTCGTCGTGGCCATCGAGCCAGCGGGCTTCATCCCCGGTGAGCAGAGAGGTCCCAGGAGGATGCTGCGAGATGCAGAAGGGTGGTGTGTTTGGGTGGGGGATGTATGTGTCCACCCAGCAGGGGACAGGGCAGGTTCTGGATTGGAGGACGATGCTGCAAAGGGGCTGGGAAACCCCAAGGCAAAGTAGAGGGGACAAATCATAGAATCATAGAATGGTTGGTTAAAGATCATCCAGTTCCAACCCCCTGCCCTGGGCAGGGACACCTCCCACCACACCACGTTGCTCCAAGCCCTGTCCAACCTGGCCTTGAACCCCTCCAGGGATGGGGCAGCCACAGCTTCTCTGGGCAACCTGGGCCAGGGGCTCACCACCCTCACAGACAAGAGTTTCTTCACAATATCTCATCTAAATCTCCCCTCTTTCAGTTTAAAACCATTCCCCGTTGTCCCATGGCTCCCCTCCCTGATCCAGAGTCCCTCCCCAGCTTTCCTGGAGCCCCTTTAGGGACTGGAAGGGGCTCCAAGGTCTCCTCGGAGCCTTCTCTTCTCCAGGCTGAACCCCCCCAGCTCTCTCAGCCTGTCCTCACAGCAGAGGGGCTCCAGCCCTCCCAGCATCTCCGGGGCCTCCTCTGGCCGCGCTCCAACAGCTCCGTGTCTCTCCTGTGCTGAGGCCCCAGAGCTGGAGGCAGCACTGCAGGGGGGTCTCCCCCGAGCGGAGCAGAGGGGCAGAATCCCCCCCTGGCCCTGCTGCCCACGCTGCTGGGGATGCAGCCCAGGCTGCGGGGGGTTTCTGGGCTGCCAGCGCACGGTGCCGGCTCCTGTGGAGCTTCTCATCCACCAACACCCCCAAGTCCTTCTCCTCAGGGCTGCTCTCCAGCCATTCTCCTCCCAGGCTGTGTTTGTGCTTGGGGTTGCCCTGACCCAGGGGTAGGACCTTGCGCTTGGCCTTGTTGAATCTCATGTGTGTGAACAAATGGGGCTTAAAGATCAGTGCCTGAACCCGGAGTGTCTGAGCTACCCATGGCTTCTCCTGGCCAGTACAGTCAGTCCCCCATGGAGGGCACCTCCATGGCCAGACAGTGCCTTGGCTGGGTTCGAACCCAACACATGTTCCTGTTGCTAGTCCAGCCCTAATCACAGAGAGATGCTGAGCATTTAGGGGTTTGGGGCTGTTTTGTAAAGAAAAGGTGAACTTTCAGGTGTGCAGAGGGAGAAGTTGGCGTGTGTGGAGTCACGGTGTGCGCAAGGTCTCACTCAAATCAGTGCCAGCCTCTGGGCTGAGCGCAGTGACCAGAGATGGACCTGCCCTGGCAGAGAGCTCTGCCCATGGCAGCGAGCGGTCGGAGGATTCAAGCAGGGAGATGGCGAGCGTGCAAAGGAGACCAGACTCAGCAGGAATTGGTCGGCACTGGTGAGGCTCCGCCTCGAAGGCTGTGTCCTGTTTTGGGCTCCTCACTATAAGAAAGACATGGAGGTGCTGGAGCATGTCCAGAGAAGGGCAACGGAGCTGGTGAGGGGTCTGGAGCACAAGTCTTGTGAGGAGCGGCTGAGGGAGCTGGAGGTGTTCAGCCTGGAGAAAAGGAGGCTGAGGGGAGACCTTCTCACCCTCTACAACTGCCTGAAAGGAGGGTGTAGCCAGGGGGGATCGGTCTCTTCTCCCAAGTAACAGGCGATGGGACAAGAGGAAATGGTCTCAAGTTGCACCAGGGGAGGTTTAGGATGGATATTAGGAAAAAATTTCTACATTGAAAGGGTGGTCAAGCATTGGAATGGGCTGCCCAGGGAAGTGGTTGAGGCACCATCCCTGGAGGTAAAGACAGGTAGATGTGGTGCTGAGGGACGTGGTTTAGTGGTGGTTTTGTCAGAGTTAGGTTGATGGTTGGACTTCATGATCTGAAAGGTCCAGCAGGTCGAGGGAGGTCATCCTCCCCCTCTGCTCTGCCCTGGTGAGGCCGCACCTGGAGTACTGTGTCCAGTTCTGGGCTCCCCAGTTCAAGAAGGACAGGGAACTGCTGGAGAGGGGACAGCTAAGGGCTACAAAGGTGATGAGGGGACTGGAACACCTCTCTTATGAAGAAAGGCTGAGGGACTTGGGTCTCTTCAGTCTGGAAAAAAAGACGACTGGGTGGGGATCTTATCAACACATAAATAATTAAAGGATGGGTGTCAGGAGGATGGGGCCAGGCTCTTTTCAATGGTGCCCAGAGACAGGACAAGAGGTAACGGGCACAAACTTGAACATAGGAAGTTCCACCTAAACATGAGGAGGAACTTCTTTCCTTTGAGGGTGGCAGAGCCCTGGCACAGGCTGCCCAGAGAGGTGGTGGAGTCTCCGTCTCTGGAGACATTCCAACCCCGCCTGGACGCGTTCCTGTGCCACCTGCTCTGGGTGACCCTGCTCTGGCAGGGGGTTGGACTAGGTGATCTCCAGAGGTCCCTTCCAACCCTATGATTCTATGATTCCAAGCTAGACAATTCTATGATTCTATGAAATACTCCAGTGACAGGACAGCAGGGTGTCTGGCTTGTGTTGGGGTGCCATGCTACCAACAGCTCCTTAGCATTGAGATATGGTCCTACAACGCAGTCGGGTGTCCTTCAGAGCTCCTGACATCCCTTGTCCCCGTGCAGGTGTCAGCGCTGGGCTGTCCCTGCTCTCTCTCGCTTGGGCTTTGGTCTCCTACAGCCGCTTCTCCTGCCTGATGAAACCTGGTCACCTCTGCCCGCCAGCCACGGCCATCCTCTGCCTGCTGCTCTGGAGGACGGGGATGCTGGGGACCAGAGTCCTGGCCCTGGTGCTCTTTGCCAGGCTGTACTCCTTCTGGGTGTTTGCCGTGGCAGGTAAGATCCATGATCATCTTCCCCAGGCCCCATCCTGCTGGTCAGCCACGGGGATGCTCCTGGTTCCGGAGGGCTTTCCAGCTTCCTCCAGGAACGGCTTTGCCTTTTTGATCCCTTCTGCTTGCAGGTGTCCACTGGCTGCTCATGGCCTTCTGGCTGGTGGCCCAGCAGACAGACATCGTGGCCCAGCCCTGCCGCTGGAGGCTGTTCAATTGCCTGGTGGGAGCCGTGTACATCTTCTGCTACGTTAATGTCCAGCCTGGTCCCTCCAAGCACAGGGTGGCCGTGTTTTACACAGTAAGTACCCAGGATACTCAATATTCCACATGGATGCAGCTGCTGGGGAGCAGTGATAGTTCAGACCTTCTGTTCTCATCTCTTACATCACCACTTGATAAAAATCCAGCATTTCCTGTGCCCTGACAAAGCCCCATGGTCACCAGGGTGGATGCACCTTCTGCACTGGCTTCATGTTCTTAGCAGGAGCCATAAAACATCTCAAGAACACCAGAGCGGCTGTGCGGCTCTGCCGGAGTCATTTTTCATGGTAAGAAAAGGTCAAGACTTTGCAGAAAGTTCAGTTCAGCAAACCTGATGTTGTAAGTGATGACTTCGGGTGCAAAATAAATCAGCAAAACCTAGGAAGTGGGTGTTCTCTGCCATCGGAAGCACGCCTAAAACCACCAGAAGGGTAAAAGTGACAGCTCTCTTCCCTCTGCTCTGCAGATAATGCTGATGGAAAACACCCTCCTGCTGCTCTTGGCCACCCGCTTCCTGCAGGCAGAGCTGAGGAGCAGCTTGTGCGTGACCGGGGCCGTCATGTCAGGGTCTGTGATAGGTAAGATGTGGTTTTTAGAATCATAGAATCATAGAATCTTCATGGTTGGAAAGGACCTTTGAGATCATCGAGTCCAACCATACACACACACACACACAAAACCTCCTACAGTCTCTGTCACTAGAGCACGCCCTGAAGTGCCAAATCTACACGTTTCTTAAATACCTCTAGGGATGGTGACTCAACCCCCTCCCTGGGCAGGCTGTTCCAGTGCCTGACCACTCTTTCAGTAAAATAATTCTTCCTGATATCCAATCTAAACCTCCCCTGCCGCAACTTCAGGCCATTTCCTCTGGTCCTGTCATTATTCACCTGGGAGAAGAGGCCAACACCCTCCTCTCTACACCCTCCTTTCCGGGAGTTGTAGAGGGCAATGAGGTCTCCCCTCAGCCTCCTCTTCTCCAAACTAACCATGCCCAGTTCCCTCAGCCTGTCCTCATACGGCTTGGTCTCCAGACCCCTCACCAGCTTGGTAGCTCTGGAGGCCTGGATAGCACGTTTGGAGGGTAAATGAGCATCATGAGTTATTTTAGTTGCATCAGACTGTTTGCTTTATTCCTTCCAGCTTAAGCGTCTGGATCTATTTGATAATACGTAAACCCACCTTGCGTTTCATTTCTTTCAGCGTGTCTTAAAAGCCCATCCCTGAAGAAGGGGGCTTGCAGAAATGATCGAGATGTCACCAAATGGCTCAGGTGCCGCTGCCAAATACAACATATGTGATTTTGAAGCACGTCTGTTGGTGCTATCTGGGATCTTGGTGCTTGGCAATCGGTGCAGGCAGTGGCGTAAGCCAGGGAATCACTGCAGGGAAACTTTTTCATTTAAAATCACAGAATGGTTTGGGTTTGAAGGGACCTTGAAGATCATCCAGTTCCACCCCCCTGCCCTGGGCAGGGACACCTCCCACCAGACCGGGTTGCTCCAAGCCCCGTCCAACCTGGCCTTGAACACCTCCAGGGCTGGGGAGTATTTGAGGATATACTGATGTTTTCCGAAGGTGGCTCATGATTGATCGGCCATCACTGGGTGTGTTTTGGAAATACGCTGGTGGGGGACCATGCAGAGCTATAGCAGCTTTCTTCCACCCTGTTTTCTTTCAACGACCGGTGCTGTTTCTGTAAATGGAAAAGCTTTTTGTGTTCGTGGGGAGGATTTTTTTGGTATGTGATGGAGAAGGTACTCCACACCTTGCCCATACCCTGCCTTACTCCGTACTCTGCCATAAAGCAGGCAGCAGCTATCACCAGCTGGTGCATTTAATTCCCTAAAACTTTAATGCACAACTCCGCTGAAGGAGGAGAGAGGTTGTACGATGCTTGCAAACACCCCATCGTCACCTCTATTTGCAAAACGGGCACTGGGCAAGGATGGGAGTTGCATTTTGCTGGCTGAGGTCCCCACCAGGCTCATGTTTTCCCAGTAGAATGGGGGCAGAGGGAAGCTGTAACATCCACATGCTGCGCTTTGTGCATCTCCCCAGAGGGGCTGCGTGCAGATTAGCCATAGAATCATAGGATGGTTTGGGTTGGCAGAGACCTTAAAGATCATCCAGTTCCAACCCCCTGCCCTGGGCAGGGACACCTCCCACCACACCACGTTGCTCCAAGCCCCGTCCAACCTGGCCTTGAACCCCTCCAGGGATGGGGCAGCCACAGCTTCTCTGGGCAACCTGGGCCAGGGGCTCACCACCCTCACAGACAAGAATTTCTTCACAATATCTCATCTAAATCTCCCCTCTTTCAGTTTAAAACCATTCCCCCTCGTCCTATGGCTCCCCTCCGTGATCCAGAGTCCCTCCCCAGCTTTCCTGGAGCCCCTTTAGGGACTGGCAGGGGCTGGAAGGTCTCCCCGGAGCCTTCTCTTCTCCAGGCTGAACCCCCCCAGCTCTCTCAGCCTGTCCTCCCAGCAGAGGGGCTCCAGCCCTCCCAGCATCTCCGGGGCCTCCTCTGGCCCCGCTCCCACAGCTCCGTGTCTCTCCTGTGCTGAGGCCCCAGAGCTGGAGGCAGCGCTGCAGGGGGGTCTCCCCCGAGCGGAGCAGAGGGGCAGAATCCCCCCCTGGCCCTGCTGCCCACGCTGCTGGGGATGCAGCCCAGGCTGCGGGGGGGCTTGTAGAAAGGGCACATTTAGGGTGGAAAAGGAGCAATTCCTCTGGCCTTCAATGAGCTTAGGATGGAAGTAGGAGGGTGTCTTAAAATCCTGCTGCGCGTAATGGCTGGAGGACTGGGATGCTGCGAGGTGGGAAGGATTCCTGCATCACACATCTCCTCCCTGCCCCGTTCCCTGTCTTCCAGGCTCAGCGGCTGCCTCGCTGTCCATCCGTCAGTCTGCAAACCAATCCAGATTAAATTCGGTCTTGACAGTGTGCTCAGCACTTTCCCTAAAGCTGCTCAGGTGGAATTTTTGCAGCCCTAAAAATGTTTGAAAGACATCTTGCTTGGACACCTGATGCCCAGCAGCACCTCTGCAGAGAGTGTGTTGATCTGGAGACGGCCCATCTCGCTGGAACGCTGTTAGGAACTTGTCCCTTGACACCTTCCTGCTCTTTTCCAGGTGCCGCAGCTCTGGTGGTGTATTACAGCCTGCTCCATCCCAAATCCACAGAGATCCGGCAGGGTTTCCTGGAGACAACCTGCAGTGCTGCGGGTGGTGACGAGGTGGCTGGAGATGGCTCCCAAACAGGGCAGAGCCTGGAAATTTCGGGACACAGCGGGTCCTTGGCAGGGGAAGGGACCATGGCAGATCCCAAAATCAGGAACAGCTCATTGCTCCTACAATTCAGAGAGTGTTTGGAGGACGGCTGGACAAACCATCACCACTGGCTGCTAGTGAAGCTGGCCTTGAAGACAGGAGATATGTCTACCATCAACGCAGCTTTTGGAGATGGTGGCATGGGAGAAGTTTGCCCTGGAGGGTGGATGATGGAGAAACATGCCAGCGTTGAGCCTGGGGCCCACTTTTCCCTCCCCATGAGGGAAATCAGTCCTCAGGGTGTTGAACCTGCTCTGGCTGATGAGAAACTGCAGGCGGTGGGGACTGGAGGAGGCGGCCAACCCAGCGCCGGCGCTGCGAGAACGGCACAGGAGGTCGGAGCAGGGCAGGAGCCCGGGTTTCACTCGGCTGTATCCTTTCCCAGCAGCTTCTCCCCAGGTCCATCCGAGGGCTCCTCTGTGTATTTCAGCGCGACCACGGGAGGAATCACCTCTCCTGGTGTGGGGACAGCCGTGGCTACACGCGTGCAAAGGGACAACGAAGCCCAGCCTCCCCCCGGCTGCATGGCAGGAGGGGATTTATCCTTTGGGATGGTGAGCATCAGCCCAATCCTGGGTGTTTGTGCCCACAAGGATCTGCGGAGCAGCTCTTCCCTCGGAAGCATGAGCGTCTGTGGGGTGGCAGGTCCCCCCAAAGAGCCCGTGGGGCCAGAGGGTTTCCTTGTGGGGTGGCATCACCCTCGGGACACCCACCCTTGTGACACACAAGAGACTGTTGTGACGAGCAAGCTGAGGCCACCATGCTTCACCTCCACCCCCAAGGGTGACTCTAGATGCCCACAGCGAGCACTGGGGGAGCTGGGAGAGGGGACAGACCTGTCTGGGTGGCTGGAGTGACCCTGAAATCGCTGCACCATCACTTTGGGTCGGCCTTGGGGTGACTGCCTCGTTGGTAGGATATGGCAGGAGGTGGTGGGATGTTAATGCTGGCCATGAAGACTGCCCCCATGGTGACCCTGCCGCTGGGCGGACATGGTCCTCCATCACTAGGACATTACCTTCTCTCCTGGTGCATCTTCTGCTTGCAGTTTTGGAGAGCCTCAAAGGTCTTAAAAAGCCTTAAAAGTCCAGGTTTAAGTGTTTTTTAAGCTTATTTATGTAAGAGTCCTGCCAGGCAGATAGAGCATGCTGCCTTTGACATATTTGTGACAATGTCTTGAAGCACGTCCTTTAACAAGTGCCTCTACAAGCTGCTGGCCTGTCCCAACATGGAGATCAGGCTGCTGTCTCCAGGAGCTGCAACGCTGGCCAACCAGGAGGCTTCTCAGGACAAATAAGTGCCTAAACTGGAAAAATAATGAGTTTTACGCTCAGATACCCTTCCTTCTGGGCAGAATAAGCCCTGAAGTAAGGCTCAGCGGTGCTTGATTTATTTTTCCCCCACTGGGTTCATCTTGAGAACTTCCAGCTCCATTTGCTGGGGCCACGTAGGAGCCCAGACCCTCTTCACACAGCAGATCACAACTTCAGGACGCTGAGTTGTAGACAAAAGCCATGTCCTTCTCGCTTGCCCACCGCCCTGCTTCCTCACGTGGCCTTTTCTGCCCAGCCTCTTCCTTGCCCCCTTCCACCCAATTGCAGATAATCCAGATTCCGGCTGGATGCTCCCTCCTAAATTTAACCTCGAGCCAAATCTCAAAACAGACCTGCATACTCCTGGCGCCCTAAAATCCCCAGTGCAGGCAGGGTTTCTTTATAGCAGAAACCAAAAGCCTCAATACCGTGGTCTCAGGAAATAGTTAATGCTTCCAGCTGGGCTGGCTGGAGGTGGGTTTGTGCTCAGGAGGTGGCTTGACATGTTGATTGAGTTCTGGTCAGGCTGGGTTCACCAGCGAGCTCGTGGGTGCCAGCTGGTGCACATCTGGCCGCGTCCTCCAGCTGTTGTCCCGCTGCGGGCAGGACTCCGGTGGTGCCACAGGGCGGGAAAGACAGCAGGAAGGCCAGGCATGCCATGAATTATTAAAAAAAAAAAAAAAAAAAAGCTTCCATGTAGCATTCACTGCGCAGGATCGACCCAGCCAGATGTTCCTTCAAGCTTCTTCACCACTGAACACTCAGTTGGTGCCGGTTTCGGAGTGAAGACACTTTCCGACGTGTTGAAGGCTCCGTGTCTCCATTCGGAGCCCAGCTCCGCTGTTCTCAGTTCTTCTCTGCGGGGAGAAACCAGTCGCAGCAGCTTTTCCGGAGCCCTCCTCGCTACCTGCATCACCCAGAAGGCAGCAGAGCTGCCGTGGCATTATGGAAATTTTTATCTCCTTTGTTTTTCTACCTTTGATAATACATAATGACGCTTTGAAAAACAAACCAGCCTTGTCTGTGTCTGTGTCTCGTGTTAGGGCCGCATGGAGAGGTCTTCTGGACCTTGCTGAAGGGGATGTTGGACCTTGATCTCCTGCTGCTTTGCAAGCCAAGCGCCGCGCGGCTTCCTGGCTGGATGTGACATTGCCTCCTCCCCTCTCCTTTTCAACTCTACTTTCCTGTTTTCTTAGATTTTCTACCCATTCAAGTTCTACCCGCCCCCAATCAAGCTGTTTGTTTAATTGAGCAGGGTTTTGCTCTTTCTCCAGCGTGAGAGTCCACATCCCCTACTTTCTCTCTTTCCCACTTTGCCCAAGGAGAACTGGCTGTTGGGATTCCAGTACTTAAAGGGGGATTATAGGAAAGCTGGGGAGGGACTCTGGATCACGGAGGGGAGCCATGGGACGAGGGGGAACAGTTTTAAACTGAAAGAGGGGAGATTTAGATGAGATATCAGGAAGAAATTCTTTGCTGCGAGGGTGGTGAGCCCCTGGCCCAGGTTGCCCAGAGAAGCTGTGGCTGCCCCATCCCTGGAGGGGTTCAAGGCCAGGTTGGACGGGGCTTGGAGCAACCTGGTGTGGTGGGAGGTGTCCCTGCCCAGGGCAGGGGGGTGGAACTAGATGATCTTTAAGGTCTCTGCCAACCTAAACAATTCTATGATTTGCAGTGGGAGGATGAAGAAGGGTCTGCACCCAGCAGCTTTCTAGCTGGGGCCACCTCAGTCTGGGAGACCTGGGCACTGCGATGTGGCATGCAGATAGCAGTGGGCTGGGTGAGTTTGGTTGAGTAACAGCTCAGGAGGAGCGGAGATGGCAAGCTGGGATGAGTAGACATTTGGGATGGTGCCCATGACAGATGGGGATGCAGACTTCTGCTGGCCAAATTTCTCTACCAGGCGGTGGGTGCTGGGAGGACTGGTTATGCCTTCCCTGTCCCATTCCCTCTTGCCAAGGTGGGAACCCAGGTTCACTGGGGGGTGGCTGGAGGTGGCTGTCCCTGTCCCCCGCGCCCTGAGCCAGAACAGGGTGGGTGATGCTGAACCAGGCAGTGGTGCTTGCTCACCCCATTCCCTAAACCAGGACCAAACTAGGTCTAGGACAAGGAAATCCTTTCCCTCCCTGAGCAGGATCATTCTCTTCCTAACCCAGAGGCTTCCCTTTAGGTTGGAGGGGTCCTATGAAAGGGGCTGTGTCCTAACTGGGACCAAGAGATCTGATCTTAGTTACACACAGCCTTAAGAGAAACATTAACATGACAAGAATTGTTGAAACTGTACACAAAATTAAGATCGGTAATATTTGGGGTAGATTTTGAGCATTTGCTGTTGATGGTAAGAGCATCCGATCCTAACACCTGTTAGTCCAGCAGGTTGGAAAACAAACCACCAACCCAAGGATCCCAGTGCAAGGCACTGTGCTTGGTGGGAATCCTTGATGCCCTCCAGCTGCAGATGTTTTGACCTTGGCTCTACACCCTGTGGTTGTGACCCTATGTGCTGTAATAATTTGCATCGACTACAAAATTCAAATGCCTAGTAGGTCAAGCGACGATTATCCAAATTATGGGCTGCCCTCAGCCTTGTGCTGGTTATCACAAGGCACGATCAGGCAGGAGAAGCCAATGCGTTGAAGGTTTGTTGTTCTGTCCGGGTCCAGGACCTTGAGACACAGAAGGATCTACACCATCCTTGATGCGCTTGTGACCAATTTAAGTGTTTTTCACCCAATAAATACAGGGTTCCTGCTGCTAACAGCAGGCTTTGTGCTGACTAAACTTGGGTTTACCAAGTTCTGTCTTGAACAACCATGGGTCTGCAACACTTGATAAGGGTCATGAAATGGTTGGGAGGGCTATATCCTACAGCTTAATGCGAGCTTCATGGTGGCATGGGCTAACTGTAGATGGTAAAGGTCTGACAGCACTGAACAACCATCGTGAAACTACCCCATGGACCAGTCAGAAAAGAAAATATGGCTAAACAGACCACTTTAAGAGAGCAGAGAAATACTTTTGGGCACAAGAGACAGGGGTGCTCGAGCAGTTTCATTACTCGGAGCGCATCCACGATGCACAGAGAGCCGGGAGGTGCACCATGAGCTGACACCTCTGCCCCCGGAGAAGTTGGTTGTGGAAATCTCAGATGGATGGAGGAGTGGCCAAGAGAGGGGGGGGATGCTGGGGACAGCACCAGAGGGGGCATGATGGCTCGGGTACAGATGGGGGTGTAGGTGAGGGTGCTTCCATGGCTTTGGTCACCCATGATGGGAGATGGTCACTGGTGAGATCCTGCTGTGCTGCCCCTCATCTTCTCATCTTCTGAATCTTCTCATCTTGTCATCTTCTGAAATGAGGTGAAATAATGTGGATTATCTGTCCTTAAAGACTTCCAGCCTGCGTGAGAGCCCTGTTGCACACAGGGTCCAAGTCCTGCATGCTGGGTACCATCCCAGCACCAAACCACAGGTCTCCACCTATAAAAAGGACTTATATTTAGTTAAATCTAAAGCCCTGTTTGGAGTAGGAGGACTATCCAGCTGCAAATCACAGCTCCAGATACCCCTCCCCACCCTTCCCATCGCTGGGAGGGGGTGCAACTCAAGATGTCCCAATGACCTGGTGCACATCCAACGCTGCCAGACTGCAGAAGTCACGCTGGGGAGGTGTTTCTCCCGGTAGCTTCTTGTTCCTCAGCCACCAGAGGGAGATGCTGCTCAAGGCTACAAAAGCGGACGCCTTGCTCCAGAGGCTGCGTTCCCATCCAGCGGCTGGGTTAAGGGAAAAGAGGGATGCACAGGACCGATGTTGCTGTGGTATCGCAGATGGGAGTGAAATAGAGGGCTCTGGGGTACTGGAGGTGGCCGATACGGTGTCTGGAGGAACTTTGCCATGATTGCAGAAGGCTGCTTCCACCTCTCCAGACATCACCAGGCCACAGGTAAAGTCTGGAAGCCTCTGCCAAGGTCTCCCCAAGGCAGTATTGAGGGTTGGGAAGGGCGATGTCCATCTGGAAATATCCCATGGTGACTTCAGGTCCAAAGGTGGGTGTGCAAGGGGGTGCCACCGACCGCGTTGGATGCGGTGTGGGAACCTGCTGGTTTGGTAGAACCAGCTCCAGTTGTTGCCACTATGGTGCTGAGTCCTGGTATTCCGTGTCATACGTGTGGAGCACGGCACGTGCGCCTGGACAGGTGACATGGTCACTCCCTGCTCTGGTCTGTTTTCACATCAACCCGTGGGCAGAAGAGGTCCCACAAAGCCCAGATTCTTGCTCCATGTGGAGCAATGTTGTCCTGGGCCTGATCCAAACCCAGGATGTGAAGCTCCATGAGAAATTGCAGCTGGGGGAAAGCATGGCAGAGCGGTGACGAACCAGCTGCTCAAGGGAACCGGCTGATGTTTCCTCCCTGTATCCCAAAGGCTTGAGGACACCCAACCAGACCCTCTGCTGCTTCTTCAGCGTTTCCTGTGAAGCTCTTCTCAGACGAGGTACGTTGTCTTGAGCTAGTACCTTAGGATCTGCCCAGCCTTGTGGGATGCTCATCACCAACCTTTGGGCTTCAGCCACCCACAGAAGGTCTGGAGTCGGGGGTGTCTCCATCCCACCACACTTGGCCAGATCATCCTGCACTCTCACCTATCCTAGAATGGAAGATTTCTGCTCATTTGCCTCCTCTGGGCCTTTTTTGTTTATTTATTTTGTTAAGGAAACCCTCTCCAGTGCTTTAGAGAGACGGAAGAACATGTCCCAGCACAGGAGAAGTCAGGGCCACCGGTGAGAGGACCTCTCATGGGCTGCGAAAGGGCAGCAAGGGAGCGGAGAGCAGGAATCACCGGTGAATTTTGACAATGCAGGGAGTGTCCCATGGGCTCCCGGGGAGAACTGGCTGTGCCACTCACCGGCGATCTGGAAAAAAGGAATGAACAGGCAGGAACGGAGGCTACGTCCCTGATAAATTAAACAATACCCGGGCAAGCGCCTGGGTTTGGGGACGTGGCTGTCCGGCCCGCTGGCACCGTCCCCTTGCCATGTTGATTTTAGTGGGTCGCTCTCATCCCTCTTTCGAGGGGAAATAAAATAAAGTGGGTTGGAAAGGCACCGGCAGGGCACGAGGGCTGGCAGCATCACCATTTTCCACCTCCTTCTGCAGCCCCTTTTCCGAGCACCGGTGCCACATTTCGGGGTCGTTTTTACTCAAGGCACGGTGAAAAACGTTCCCTTCAGCTCCCAGGTGATGTAAACCCCCCACCCCCCAGCCTCGAACTAACCCAGGAGAGGTTTACCCAGAAAAAACATCTTTTCCCTTCCAAAAATATCGAAGCACAATACTTGGACATTAGAAAAAATGTAATTATTTGCTCTGGGGTGGTCGTTATTTGCTTGGATTTTTCCAAGATGAAACTTTGGACATTTTCTCTCCCACCCCCCGACCCCCGCAATTAAACAGTTTTGATTTGTCTCAAATCCCTTTTTGGTGTCTTCACTGTTTCTGTAAAAGGCTGCATCTCCGTGCCCATCGCTCTGAGGCTAAACAATAACACGGGGGGGGGGGGGGGGGGGGGGGGGGGGGGGCAGGGGGGGGGTAGAGGCGTTGTGGAGGGTAAACACGGCTAATTGGAACTCGCCTAATAGGAGCCAACACTTAATGAGAACCCAGGGACTGCGCTTCCTGCGCTGGATTTGGCTGGAGGAAAACGCTTTGTGCTCTCAGCACCAGGTTTGCGACGGCTCGGTTCCCCCAAACTCTCCTCCTCGACAGCCACGGGACGGGGATCTGCAGCTCCGAGGGACCCGTGAGGATACAGGGATGCTGGAGGAGCCCGTCCGCATCCCGCAAACAGAAGGATCCAGAGCTTGTTTTGTTTGAAGGGAGATATTTAAAAGAAAAAGGTGTTTTCATGCCTTGCTTTTGCTAAGCAAAGCCGCCGAAGGGCCCTGCCCCGTCCCCTTAATGTCCCTCGGGCTCCCTGGGGGGGTCGGGGGGCTTTTTTAGGGACTGGCTGCAGTAAGTAACAGCGAACGTGCCACTGCTCTGCCCCGGAGACTCGGCTCAACCATCTCTTCATCCGTGGTGCGAAGCATCTAGCAGCTGCTGCACCCCAGCCCCAGCTGGGATGGGGTTTCGGAAAGGGATGGGATGGGTGGGATGGGACGGGATGGGTAGGATGGGATGGTACAGGATGGGATGGTACAGGATGGGATGGGTAGGATGGGATGGTATAGGATGGGATGGGACGGGATGGGACGGGACGGGTGGGATGGGATGGGATGGTACAGGAATGGATGGATGGGATGGGATGGATGGTACAGGATGGTACAGGATGGGATGGTACAGGATGGGATGGGATGAGTGGGACAGGATGGGATGGGATGGGACAGGTGGGATGGGATGGTACAGGATCAGATGGGATGGGATGGGATGGGATGGGTGGGAGAGGATGGGATGGGACGGGATGGGACAGGATGGGATGATACAGGAATGGATGGATGGGATGGGATGGATGGTACGGGATGGTACAGGATGGGATGAGATGGGATGGGATGGGATGGGATGGGACGGGTGGGACAGGATGGGATCGGATGGGGTGGGATGGGATGGGACAGGACGGGATGGGATGGGATGGGATGGGATGGGACGGGATGGGACGAGTGGGACAGGATGGGATGGGACGGGAGAGGTGGGATGGGATGGGACAGGACGGGATGGGATGGGATGGGATGGGATGGGACGGGATGGGACGAGTGGGACAGGATGGGATGGGACGGGAGAGGTGGGATGGGATGGGACAGGATCGGATGGATGGGATGGGTGGGATGGGATGGGGAGGGCACCCCATGCCTCTGCCTGGTTAATGAGGATGGAGATTTGGGGTTCAGTGGGCTTGGGGGGGAGCGGGGGTAGGTGGGGGGGGGTGTCAGGGTGCCCATGGGGAGGCGGGTGCTGGGCTGCAGATGGGCGATGAGTGCAGTCGTGGCGTGGAGAGGTGGGTGCAGGTGTGGGTGGGTGCCCAGATGTGCGTGGTATGTGGGTGCAAATACAGGTAAGCATCCAGATGTGCATGTATGTGGGTGTAGATATGGGTGGCCATCCAGATGTGCACAGTAGGTGGAGTGCAGATGCAGGTGGGCATCCAGACGTGCACGGTAGGTGGGTACAAGACACAGGTAAGCATCCAGATGTGCACATAGGTGGGCGTAGATGTGGGTGTGTGTCCAGACATGCACAGTAGGTGGGGTGCAGATGCAGGTGGGCATCCAGATGTTCACGGTAGGTGGGTGTAGATGTGGGTGAGCATCCAGATGTGCACACACATGGGTGTAGATGTGGATGGGTGTCCAGCCGTGCACAGCAGGTGGGGTGCAGGCGCAGGTGGGCGTCCAGACGGGCGCAGTTAGATGGGTGCAGATGCGGGTGGGTGTCCAGACACGCACGTCAGCTGGGCGTAGACGTGGGTGGGTGCCTGGACACGCACGGTAGGTGGGTGCAGATGCGAGTGGGTGCCCAGATGTGCTCAGTAAGGTGGGGCACAAGCATGGGGGGGGGGGGGGGGTGTCTGGATGCACACGGGCGGCGGGTGCCGAGGCCGGGGGGTGCCCCCCCCACCCCCCACCCCGGCGGAGGGCAGGACGGTGCGGGGTTGGGGGGCCGGGCCGCCGGGGGCTGGGGGGGGGGGGGGAACCGTGGGCGGCCGGGGGAGGCGGGGGCCGGGGCGGGCGGCGGGGAGGGGTCAGGCGGCGCCTGCGCGGGGCCGCGGTGGAGCTCCGCGAAGTTGCGCGGGGGCCCGGGGAAGTTTTTACGGCGGCGGCGGAACGGCGGAGCGGCGGCTCCCGCTGCCCTCCCGGAACGGCCATGGCCTTCCGCCGGCGGGCCAAGAGCCACCCGCTCTTCAGCCAGGAGTTCCTCATCCACAACCACGCCGACATCGGCTTCTGCCTGGTGCTCGGCGTCCTCATCGCCCTCATGTTCGAGGTGAGACATTCCTCCCCCCCCCCCCCCCCCCCCGCCGCCTTCCGCCATCCCACCGGGACACACACACCCCCCCCCCCCCCCCCCCGACCCGGGACCGGCTCTGTGTGTGTCCCCCCACACACTCCTGTGCACCCCCGATGTGGACGGGGCATCCCTTTGCTTCCCCACACCCCCCCCCCCCATGCCCCGGGGTGCTGCACCCCGGCGAGGTGACCCCATCCCGTTGGGGGTGCGGGACCCCCCCGTCCCTGCGGGTGCCAAGTGTCGCCCCATTCATTCCCCATCTCTCTTCCCCCACCCCCCCCCAATCCCAAAATCTCAGTGGGGACCCAGCCCGGTGCTGGATTTGGGGGTGGCGCATCCTTCTGCCACCCCCAGCCCTGCCCGGGGGTCCCCGGCTGCGGAAGGGGGAGCACGGGGGGGGTGTGAAGCCCCTTCCCCTGCAATCCCACCACCGCTGCTGGGGACGGTCCCTGTCCCGCAACGCTTCCCCCGCACGGAGGGGTGCCAGGAAAGGCAGAAGTCAAACCCTCACTGATATTTCCAACTATTGGAAATGAGGGTAATATTTTTTTGCCTTTTTTTTTTAATTTAACGTTAGCCCTTTTCCAGGTGTTTTCTCCGCAGCCCGCTGACCCCTGCGCCGTGGGACGAACACCGGAGGCTTCCGGGCCTCCTGTGGATGCCAGCGTCTCCCCGGCTTTTCCCCATGTTGGCCATCCCGGGCCATGAGAATGCATCCCGGTTCCTCCATGGGAAACCTTTGCCCAGCCGGGATGGCTGGAACCCCCCCGGGAAGGCCGCTGCCGCCTCACTGCCATGCAGAGCCATGCTGGGAATGCCGCTTTCTCCCTGTTCCTTCTCCTTTCCCTCCCAGCTTGCCTTTTTTTTTTTTTTTTTTTTTTTTTCCTCCTCTCCTCTTTTGGGGAGGAGACGGGGAAGGGCTCGGAGGCCACCACCACCCTGCAGCTTCGCTCGGCTCCCGCCACCCTACGCCGAAGCACCTCGGGCGGCCACCACGACGACGACGACGAGCCGTGGTCATCGACTCAGCCGGATCGGACCCCCCCCTCCCTGCTTCCCCCGCGCAAACCCTCCCCTTCGGCGCAAGTGCCACGTTTCAAAGCAAATCCGGACGGGAAAGGGGTGGCCGGGGGGCCTGGCGGAGGAGGAAAGACTCCTTCTGTAGCAAATCGCAAGAGGAGGAAATCCATTTCCTTAATGCCCTCCCGGTGACAGCCCTCTCCTCCTTTTTTTTCTTTTCTCCCCCCTCTCCCCCCCCCCTTTTTTTTTTTTCTTTTTTCGGATTGAATGAGCGAGTCGCTTCCAGTGCACGAAACCTTTCGATGCGTTTGTGCACACGCACATATATATATATATATATATATATTTGTTTAAGGATCGGGGGGGTTTCAAAACTCACCTGAGAGAGCCAGCTGGATTCCAGAACCGCATGCAAATGCTGCAAAGTTGGGCTGCGGGTTTCGTAGTTGTACTTTAAAAACAGCCAAAAAAAAAAAAAAAACAAACCCCAAAACAAAAAAGTCACTGAGGTTACATCTCCGTCAGGGTTTCTCCCTGCAGCTGGGGTTTTTTTTCGGGGTGCTGGTGCCTGCGGTTGCGTGTCGGGAATCCCGTCCCGGAGAGGTGGTACCCGGACTCGCCGCTGCGAGGGCTTTTGGTTGACACGGTGCTCCGAGGGCGGTTTTGAAATGCGATGGGGTGAAACCTTCCCCGTGGAGGTGGTGGCAGGGAGGCTTTTGTGGCTTTTCTGATTATTTTTTTTTTTTAATGGCTTTTAATTAAACCTCCCCTGATTGAGAGGCAGCACTTTCCTGCTGGTGCCGCCGCTCTCCCGGCAGACCTCAGGGATGCAATGCTCGCCGTACCGGGGTGGCTTTCGGCGCTTCTCCGTCTGCTCCGTCCATCTGTAGCATCTGCCCTCGTCTTCCCCTCGGCATGGGGTTTGGGACAACTCTTTTGGTCTTTGTGGATATTTTATTTTATTTTATTTTATTTTATTTTATTTTATTTTATTTTATTTATTCCTTCTGCTTTTCCCCTGGTGGAGAAATCAGGCTCTGCTCTTCCCCAGCCCTCCAAACCACCCCTGCCCATTTGCGCCACCTCTACAGGGAGTTTTGGTGGCAGCTCAGATATTTCTGCCTTTTGACGCCTTTTCAGCGCTGATGGTGGGCAGAACATGTCACCATCCCTTCTCTTCCTCCTCTTTACCCCTCTGCTTCCCACCCCGATGCCGAGCTCCCACCTTCCCCGATGCTGGTGGCCACGGCCGAGCTCAGGCTCAGCGGAAACAGCCGAATCCTGCTCACAATAGGCCGTTTCCTGCAGGGGAGGTTTCTTTGGGGAAGCACAGCCAGGATTTTTAACCTTTTCCCAGGCGGCCCCCAGGAGTTGAGTGCTTGCTTGCTCCGGTACCATGCTCCTGGTGATGCTCGAGGGCTGCTGGGGGCTTCCCCATCCCAAAGTGCGGCGCGAGATACGCCTTGAGCATCCTTTTGGATGCACAACCTCTTCCCCATCCAAATGGATCAATGGGTTCCGCCAGGCCGGTAATTTCTCCTCAGCAGGGAGCGGGTACCGGTCATGATGGAGATACTGTTCGCGTCTCGGTTGATGCCCGGCTGCGCCGCTAGCACCGTCCCGGCTCCAGGAAGGGGATTTGGGAGATGCAGATGTGGATGGTCATCCAGATGTGCGCAGTAGGTGTGTGCAGATGTGGGTGGGTATCCAGATGTGCTGCTCGCCAGTGGCAGGGGCGTGTTGGACATGATGATTCGAGTCTTGTGGACTTTTTAGGTGATAATAGCATTGCTCAGGGAAGGAAGCCCAGGGTTTGGAGGGGGTCCCCCCAAAAAGAGCTGTCCTGAGCTGGGCGCCGCGGGGTTTTCTACCTCCCCAGCCATCCCTAAGCCTTCAGGGTATGAAAACACTCCCGGTGCGCGTTTGCGTGGGGGCCAAGGAGGAATTTTGCTGCTTGTGTGCGGCTGCTTCATCCATGAGTGAGCTGGAGCCTGGAAAGAAAAATCTCCCCCCAGCCCCCTTTTTTTTTTTTTTTTTTTGTTAAAACCCATTTTAAGTGACCGGGTATAGAAACGCGAAACAGGTGCTCTCCGTCCTCGGGCAGAAATTGCTTTGCATATCTTTTTTCACCCTGCTTTGCAGAAAAATGAAGCCAAGGCCAGGCTGGGTTTAACCTGCAGCTGCCTGATGACCTGTGTCCCATCTGGGACACTGTGGGGTCCATCAGCCTCCATGGGGAGGGCTTTCCATGGGGAAAACCTTGCTGGTTTGGGGGGTTTCTATATTAGGCGGGGGCTGCTGTCATCATCTCTGTAAGATGGGGGAAACAGCTTAATCTTATTTCTCCTTTATGCCCCGAAGTGGCTGCCACGAGCTCAGGGACAAAGCAAGAGGGACAGGTCCCGATGCTTACCCATGGGGTGACGGTAATAAAATTTATAAAACATTATATTATAAGAGATGCCGTGCCCTTGCCGGGCTTCCCCCTGTGCGCAGAGCCACGGCAGTGAGTCACGGTCTCCCAAACACCGGGTTGTGACACTGTCAAATGAAGGCGGCTGACGAATGAGCTGCTATTTCCAGGCTTCCTGCTAAATATACTTTCCCCTCCCTGGTCCCCTCTGTAGTACTCTGCAAAAATTAAGGCCTTCCCGTCGTTAACGAAGGAAAACAAACCGTGTTTCTGCCTCTCCCCGTCTTTGCCAGATGCAGGAACTGAGGCACGCGGGCGGCGTAAAGGCTGAATAGTTGCGGGGGGGGGGGGTGGTGGTGGTGGTGGTGGGAAGAAGCAACATTTAGGTCTGTTTTTTTAAAAAAGGGAATAAACGAGGCAATGGTAATGGTGTCGTGCTGGGGGACCAGCGTGTCTGTGGGAGCAGGGGGGCTGTGCCGCCCTCGGGAAGGGTTTTTTGTCGAAGCTGGTTGTTTACTTTTGCAGGCTTTGGTCCAAAGTTTGTTCTTGAGTTTACATACAGGGCTTGTGTCAATCCATACCGTGGATCAACAAGTTTTTCTTTCAATAAGCGCTCCGGCTGGCGGGGGAGAAAAAAACAACCCCTAAGTTGTGAGAAAAGCCTTCGAACAGCATTTTATCCTTAATTAGTTCGAGTTGTTTTTCAAGCCCTGGAAATATTTTCCCGGCCCCGACTGCAGAAACTCCCCCAGCCTCCCCCGCCAGAGGTTTGGAGCCGTTTCCTTCCTCTGAAGCTGTTTTTTAACCCAGGCAGGACCGTGGGGACGACTCCATGTCTGGGGGATCCCCGTTGGGGTGAAGACGGCACCAGACCCCACAAATCCCACCGAGCTGAGGCTTTTGGGAAGGGAACCAGCTTTCAGAAAGGTGACCTGGTACCTCTCAGCGAAGGATGCTCAAAAATTACCCCTCGCTCCTGAAAATATCAGGGATTGAGAGTGGCAGGGGGTAGATTTTGGGATAGGTGCTAAGCTGTCGGGATGCCCGTGCTGAGATGAATTTCTTAAAAGCCGCTCGCGTGCCCTGCGGAAGCGGAACTGGGATTTTTAGTTCGAACTCTTAGAGTGTTTCGTGGTGGGGAAAAAAAACCAGCATCTTCTAAAAAGGGTGGGGGGAGCTTCGCTGCTTTGTATTAGGCAGCAAACTCCGGGCTAGCCGGGGTGTGGATTTTTCCAGGCGCTGCATTATCGGGGAACAGGTGCATTAGCTTGGTGGGATTGTTTGGGCTTTCTCCATCATCCCGTCATCGAGGGCTGCGAGGGGGATGTGCCGATTTGGCGTTGCTCCATGAGAAACAGCCCGAACCCTGTCCCGGCTGCTCTGAGCATCACGGGAAACCGTGGTCCTGATGGATGCGTTGGGTTTTGCTTCTTCTCCATCCGACTGCCCTTTGGTCCTTGGGTTAATGTTATAAATCACTAGAAACCCACTCGCCGCTGAAGATGCTGTTCCCTCTGCGTGGCTGTAGAGAGCCCTCAGGACAACTGCTTCCCAAATTTAGCTGGTTCAGGCACATCTGTCATGCCAGGCAGGATGAGGCCGGGATGAGGAGCATCTCCGTCACCCCCTGGGGCAGTGGTGGGTTGCATAGAGGTGCCCTTAACGCAGGGCAGGGAGCGAACGAGGAAAATACAGCCTTTCCTATATGGTCCCATGCAGACAAATCCCTCTCCCACCCTATAAAAATCCCTCCCCGAGTCACGGTGATGCTCTGTAGGATTTGGGCTGCTGGCTGGCTGGAGATAAGAGGGGAAAAGCAAAGCAGGTTAAGGAGGTGGCCTCACAGCATAACCAAAAAAATATAATAATGCCTGGAGAGGCCCAATTCTGCCCATACCTGTGGCAGTTTTGTGGCAGCTCCGGCTCTACTCGGGACAGGAGGGTGCCTGGTGCTTCCTTTCCCGTACAAACGTCTTGTTTCAGACCAAACAGAGAGCGAGCATCTTGTGCCTCTGAATAATCCTCACGTTGCTCTTCCCATTAAAAACTTCTCCTTTCTCTGGCCGCCTGCGAAACGCTCGGTGTGAGCTCTAAAGCTTTGGCATCGCTGGTGCTCGTCGTTCCTTCCCGAGCGGAGGAAACCTGGTTTCTGCCTTGCAGGGGAGCTAGAGGTGGCCTTGCTGGAGGTCATGGTTCGAGTTTTCCCCATTTTCCAGGAGGCTTAAGCTGCTTGGGGGTGTTTCTATACGCTACGCAGGGCTGTGTGGCAATGGGTGCACTATGGGTGCTCCCAGTTGATGTGGTGGAGGAGATGCTGTGGGGGTTTTATGGCTACAGTGTGGGATTTTGGAGCCTGATGTTCACTTGATGGACCTCAGTTACAACCTCGGTCAAGTCACCTATCCCTCCATGCCTGCCAGTAAGGAGCATGTTGTGAGCAATGGCAAAAAGACGCAGGTCCCTCCATGGACGTGCAGGGTGTCCTTCAAGGCTGGAGGGATGACACCAGTGTCCTGCTCAAGGTGGGTCGTCCCGTGCATTTCGTGCTCCATCTGGAAACCACAGCTCTTTTCCTATCTGAGCTGAGATGTCCTCGCAGTGGTGGCAAGGAGATGGAGGTGACCCAACCAAGGGTCTGCGACGCGATTGGGACCCTGGTGGTGAGTCCCAGAGGACAGAGCTAAGCTGGATGATAAGTGCGTTGTTCTGGGTTTCTTGTGCAACTGCAGCAAGGAAAGCACAGAGGTGCAAGCGCTCACAAAATGAGATGCGACCAGTCTTTTGCGCCCTTGGAAAGCCCCAGGACCCACCTCTGAAAATGCTGCCTTGGCCATTAAAGTCCTGCTGGTGCCCACAGGAGAGGGTGTCCGGGGTCTGCGCCAGCGTGAAGGGTGAAATCCTGCACGTGTTCAGGCATTTCCATGGTCAGTGTGAATGCTTCCCGACCGGTTGCAGGAAAAAGGAATGCCTTTGATGCCCAAGAGGAGACCTTCCCTCCACATAAGGTCTGTGAGATGTCCAGAGGTGGACGGGGAGGTCATATGCCCGGAGGTTCAAATTTGGCCGCCGGAGCTGCCGTTGTAGTCCTCAGTGAGTGGCTGCAGGTGCGTGCCTGGGCCTCCCCATCCATCAGATGGAGAAGAGAGGCAGTTTGTCTTTGGAAGTCAGTTTGTCTGGAGCATGCCTACATCCAGGGGGTTACATTTATCTTAGGCTGTAAAACATTTTACGCAGGCTTTAGCAAACAACCTGCTGCCTCTCTGTAGTGAAAGGTGGAGGGGTGAAGGAGCGCAGAGGTGACCCCTGAAGCTGTTGGTGGTCCTCTGGCCCATGGCAAGCAAAGGCAAGCGTGGAGATGGGACAAAGCATTGATTGATCCTTGAGTGGATGGAGGAAACCTTACTACCAGGCCCTCTAGAAAAGAAGATTAGGAGAGTCCTTGCAGACCACGTTGGGGCTGAGCACCATATGGGCATTGCTCCCCGGCCTGGAGATGCTCCAGATTTTCTTAGACCCACAAGTTTGGCTTATGGCCCCTCCATCAGGTTAAGAGACTTCATCTGGAGATGGTGCCTTGTTTCCAGCTGTTTACACCTCTGGATATCAGCCAGGTACTCGGGTAGGATGTAAAACCTTCAGTGCTTGCTGCCGTCAGCACATCCATGGCACGGCCACCCATCCCTGCAGCATCACGGCCCCCGCTGGGTGCGTGCATTTGTTTCATGCCCTGCACCGGCTTGTGATGAGGTTTGGATATAAAGTCCAGGTCCTGGTTGTGCTGTACCACTCTGGGATGAAGCAACTTTGCTTTCCTAGCCAGCAAGGTTTCCAAGAGCCAGAAGTGTCTCCTTAAGCCAGCGTGAGGCCAGGCAATGCGCTTTTTCCATTACCACCCCAAACTCTGCCTGTGGTCTCTCTCGGCATACTGCTTCTCGCCTCTACTCCTCCACAAGCAGAGCACAACGTGTGGGATTCCTTTTTTTCAGGTGGGGGGAAAAAAAAAAAAAAAGATGATCCCCAAACATCACGAAAACACGCCATGGAGTTTACTTTCCCCCAACCGAGGCTGCAAGAGGATGGGCAGCGCTGCCTGCGCCGGCGGAGCGGAGCCGCTGGCCGGTTGCTCAATGCTCGTGGGGGCGGGATGGGAACGCTTGGCAAAGCCCCCGTGTATCCATCCCCCCCCCGCAGCTACATCCCACAAGACGTGAAGCAATATTTCCAGCCGGGTTTTTAATAGCCTGCAGCTCCGAAACGGTTGCAGCTATGTCTGCATGAAACGCGGCTCATCTCCATTGGCGTTGGATGGGCACGGGATTTTTTTTTTTTCTTGGGTTGGTTGCATATGAGGCTGGGCGCTTGCAAAGCATTTGGAAGGGTGGCTGAGGAGCCATCGGAAAGGTGGAAGTCTCTGGTGACCTGCTGCTGGTGTGGGGTTGGACGGGATGAAGGCGTTTTTGGTGTCAGACGTCTGTGGCCCCAGATCGAGGGTGCGTTGGTCTCAGAGATGCTGCTTTGGGGCGTCCCGCAGGCGCACTGGGATGGGACGCTCTGCCCCGTCCCCCCAAAACCTCCTGCTTCACTGCTGGGGAGGATCGTCCCCTTGAATTCAAAGCAATAAATTGAAGGGTGAGCAGCACAGCCCTGATTTGGAGGGGAGCTGATGTCTCATCCCAGACTTTTTTTTTTTCGCTTTTAGGGACCAGCCTGTGATGCTGGACATGCAGCTGGGATCTCGTGCGTGGCCAGCATAAGGTTCAGCTCTTTTGCCAAAGCGGCTTTTCCCCTTCCCCGTGGGACCCTCCTGAGCACCTGAGTGGTCTCTAAAGGGGTCCAGCCTCACCGGTCCCGTGGCTGATGTTACTAGAAAAGTCCCCACAAAGATGCAGGGGTTAAATCCGTGCGGAGCCCGTGGTGCTTTGCAGCCTCTCAGCTTGCTCAGATGCTGGGCGCTGCCATCCCTACCTGGGCCAGACTCCCAGTGTGGCTGCCTGGAGCGGATGGGAAGGAGGGATGATTTTAATTAACAGCCCACTGGGGCAGGCTCCTGGTGTCCCTTGAGCAGCTGGTTGCATGTGATGGTGGTCCATGCTACTGGAGGGATGCTGATCCTCGAGGGGAAGCGGGGAGCTTCCCCCGTCAGGCTGGCTGGTGGCTTCTGCAGCTGCATTGCTTTTTCAGGTTTCTCCCTCTTTTATCCACCCCTTTCTCCTTCCCAAATCCCAAGTCCCTTTTGACAAACCTCTTCCTTAGCAATCTCCTTGCTGAAAGGCTTTTCTGCCAGTGAAGCCGGTGCCTGCACATCTCCCTGGACGATTTGCCTTTCCCAGTGCTGTAGGAAAGGGGAGTTAATGGTGCCACAGGAATAGATTCAACAACTGATTTGCTTTTTTTTCCCCCTTCTGTGTCTCTTTGGCAGGTCACAGCCAAGACTGCCTTCCTGTTTATCTTACCTCAGTATAACGTCAGCGTGCCTACAGCAGGTAAGAGATGTCCCTGCTGTGGACGCCCCAAAGGGAGGGTCGAGTCGTGGTCTGCCCCAAACCCTCGCTGCCAGCTGGCCTGGACTCACCCTCTGCTGATGCACACTGTACAGGCCCTTGCCTGGTAGTAAAGGAGACTTTAAAAATAAGAAACGTGGGGGAAAAACAAAGTTTGAGTGGCTCAGAGCACACTGACCCTGTCTGCCAGCCCTCTTGCTGCCGGCTGGCGTTGGGAAGAAATGCTTTCTAGAGGGTTTTAGGGCTTGCTCTGCTGTTCCTGCCATGGTCAGGCTGCTTTGTGCGCTCTGCAGGGTGAGGATCCACCTCCAAGGCTGGTCAGGCAAGATCAAATTGCCTGATTGCGTGCCCAGAGTAGCTCTGTGCCCTGCCTAGGAGCAGGAGGGATTTAGCTCTTTGCTGAGCAGCAGGGGCTGCGCAGTTAATTCCCGTCTGGCTTTATTTATTGGGATGGGGCGAGGTGAGGGTGCAGAGATACACGTGGTGCAACAGCATCCCTGCACCAGGCAGTTTATGGTCCTGGTGCCCATGGGGAGTAATTCAAGGAGGCTCTGAGCGGGTGCAGGTCTGAGCCCCATGGACCAGGGGATATTCCCCAGCTCCCAGCCAGGAGGCAGCTGGAGGCTCGGTCCCTGTTTGTATTTTGGCTGCTAGTTGTCACCTTCCTGGCTGAGAGCCCCCGCGGGGCTGGCAGCGATCTGGGCACCGGCGTGGGGGCAGCAGGGGGTGGTTTGGATAAAGCCCTGGGTTGAGGATGAACCAAACGCCCAGGGCACGGAGCTTGGCTTGGTGGCAGAAAACTGCAGTTAATTAGAAGTGTTGGAGTAATCATCCAAGGGAAGAGCCGGGGTTGCTGGGATTAGTGAAACTAGGATGAGGCAGACATCCTAGGAGGAAGATAAAAGGTCTGCCCTTACGAATGTCACGGTTGAAGAAGAAATCATCCAGATTAAATTGTGGTCCGCGCTGCCCTATGGCAAAATCAAGACAACTTCCACTGCCTTTGTGTTAAGTGATTTATTCTTTCCTGCTACCACACATCCCGGGGGCGGGGGGGGGGGGCAGCTCATAACCATCTCGCCAGGGTCAGGTATTGGGGTATCAATACAGGGCATGAGCTAACTGAGGCCATGGGGAGAGAGACCTCGGTGCGGCGAGCTTGCTGGCGGGGAAGGGTTATCGCTCACCTGAATTTTTTTTCCTGAAAAAGCTCACCTGAAAAGGCCGTTTCGCATCCCTTGCAACCAGGATGCCGTTGCCTGGCAGTCGGCAGGTCTCGCTCTCGTCTCCCGCGCTCAGCGCACGCGCGGCTCCTGCTAGAGCAGCTTCCGAAATGCCCTGGAGAGAGGAGAGGAGGCAGAGCAGTCGCACACAGCAGGATGTTATTTTCTTTAGCCTTGTAATTCTTTTATACTGGGGTTATGAGCTCTGTGACACAGGCAACATTTTTACCTCTGGGTTTGCACGGCGCCCAGCCGGGGGGCTCCTGAGGACCAAGCGTTTTCACATCCTTATGCCAGGTGTTTCCGTAAATCCTATTCAAACCTTATTCGTGCATCTCGAATCTTAGAGGGTAAACGGGGTCGGTGACAGACCAGTCACTTCCCAGCATTGATATTAGGAGGGGATGGTTGGGATGAGGGTAAAGGAGAGCAGCAACTGGGGGGTGGGCTGAGCTTCGCGTCGCGATGCTCTCTGCAGCGTGCCGCAAGGCCAGCAGCTTTCCCAACTCTGCTTCTTCCCCGGAAGCTGCAGGGCCGCAAAGAGTTGCCTAAATGCAGATGTCTGGGGTATTTTGGGTGCTGTTGTGTCTCCTGTTGCTCTGCAAGAGTAGGACCTCCCACGGGTCCTATTTCTCATCCGCCAGCCCCGTGCCGCTGTCTCGGATCTCTTAATAGCACAAGGCATCTGCATTTAGGCAGCTGCATCCTGCTCCAGCAGCTCTCGGGGGTGAGTGAGAGAGAAGGGTGTTGGATGGTATCTGAGGGGGGTGGAAATCCCATCTCGAGCCCTAATGGTCCCAGCGGGGTGTCCCTGAAGGTGACAGCAAGCTCTGCCTGCCCATCACTTGCTTCAGCGCTGCCTCCATATCTTCATCCCTGATAAATTCCCGTCTCCGCAGCCAGGCTGTCCCCAGCCCCTCATCTCTGGCAGGAGATGCTTAAATTGTCCTGATTGTCGCCTCCCTTGAGGTGTGTAACTATTAGAGGGGGAACCATCCACCCTCTGCCAATTAACTGACCCAGGATAGAGACCTTTTTCCCAGCCCTGCAGCCGCTGGCACAGTCATGACCTGTTTCTCCCTCTACCTCTCTGGTGGCCCCATCCAAGCTGCATGTTGAGAATAGCCCCCCCTGAACTTCCATTAACCCTTAAGCTCTCGACTGGAAATTGTTTGGGTCATGGGGATTTGACCCACTGTTTGGTCTTTTTGCAGACGGGGAGCTGGTCCAGTATCACTACGGGCTGAAGGATCTGGTCACCATCCTCTTCTACATCTTCATCGCCATCATCCTGCATGCGGTGGTACAGGAGTATGCCCTGGACGTGAGTGCTGTTTAGTATCTCCAGTTGCCAAAATATCTCAAATACCTTGGGGGGGCGTGGTCCTGCTGCAATTTAATGCTGCTCCGGGGGTGGTCTGGAGGTTGAGGTGGTGATGAGTGAGCCTTCATCTCTCTTAGATGTGGTGTTAAGGGATATGGTGTAAGGGAGAACTTTGTAGAGTGGAGTTGATGGTTGGACTTGATGATGCCAAGGGTCTTTTCCAACCTAAATGATTCTATGATTCTAGGTGCCATTGGGTGATAAGTGAGCCTTCCTCTCTTGGGGTTGCTTGGGATGGGGAGGAGGAGGAGGGAGGGTTGTTGATCCAGCGGCTCATGTTTTCTTCTTCCTTTTCTCTCCCTCTGCTCCTTCCCAGAAAATCAACAGGCGTCTCCATCTCTCCAAGGTCAAACACAGCAAGTTTAATGAATCGGGACAGCTGGTTGCCTTCCACCTCAGCTCCATGGTTTGGTGCTTGTATGTCGTGGTGACGGTAAGGCACGGGGCTGACTGGGATTTGGGTTCCCTGGGTGGGATTTGGGGTTTCTGGAGCGCAAAACCCCAACAGCAGCGGGTAGTCCCCAGCCAGTCCCTGGGCCAAGATGGGGCACATTTTAGCAAATTTGGTTTACGAGAGTGGTGGGTCTTCCCAGCCATGGAGTGAGGGCAATTTCAGGACATCCTTCTGCTTCATGCAAGGAACAAACAAATGGTCTGTAAAAAAATTTCAGAGCTGGCCCCCAGAAATCCTGCCTGGCTCTGTCATCTCCATCTGGGACCTGCCTTCTTTCTCAGCCTTATTTTCCTCCTTATTTGAGTTCGGTGCCTTGGGGTTTTTGGATGCCCTTTGCAGGGATGTGGGGTGAACGGGAAGACATTTGTGATCCTTCTCTCTGTGATCCCACTCTTGGTGAGCTGGCGGTGAGGGGAATGCTGAGAGCAGGGAAACCACACTGTGCCTTGCGTTGCGTTGAGGATGTTTCAACCTGTAACCTCTGGGAGGAAAATTGGAAGTGGAAATGTTTCATTTTGGGGAGGAACGGGGAGGGAAGAACAGGCGGCGGTGGAGAGGTACAGCTATTTTGGTAGTGTGAAGGGATGCTGATGCTTTGCTACCGGTGGCCATTGGGGTCCAGCTGTGGTTCCTGGTGGCACTGGGGATGGATTCTTGGGGGCAGGTCCCCTCCCTGTTGCTCAGGTGTCCTGCCAGCCCTCCGTAGAGGATTGCTACCCCCTCCAGGCCAGCATTTCTGGGGATCTGCTGGCACTGCTCCTAGTCCTGTAGGGCTGAGGAGAGGGAAGCTTTGGCAAAAAAGTCAGTGCTACTGGTTTTGGGCTGCTGTTGCCCAGTGCCGGATCCATCCCTGTTAGCTCTGAGGCTGCGGCCTCCTGTGCAAAGCCACGTTGCCACCAAGAGCTCCCCAAATGCTCCACGTGTGCAGAGTAGGTCACTCTTTGCAGCGCTTGCACTTCCCCGGGGCTCCCCCAATTTAAAAAAGGGCTTAGGGCAGACAGAGCATGGGCGATGGTGACAGATAGGTCCTGGGCAGGATGAGTTTTCCATGCCAACACCTCTTTGCGAAGCCCAGCGCAGCACCGCTGTGGCAGGGGTGGAACGAGAAGGGAGCCCCATCCTGTAACCTGCCCTGCAAGCATAAGGCAAGAGGCTGTAGGGGAACGCAGGCAGGTGCAGAATTAAACTACGTGGTGCATATTAAATTATTTTTGTAGGCGTTTTCTGTTCCCATTTCTCTTCAGAAGGACTTCTTTTTGCTTAAGTGATACTTGGGTTGGAAATGCCGGTGGGGAAGAAGCACCCCTTGACCGTGTACGTGGTTGCTTGTAGCTGTGATACTGTCATCTTGCCCCCACGCCTCCAGACCGCCCTTCTTGCATCGCCTGGACACCAAAACATCCCACCCTCAACTTGGGGCGCTCTGTGCAACCAAGCAACCCCCAAACATGAAACTTGAGCGGGGGCGGTAGGGAGCCATGAGTGTGGCTGGGCTTTGGGGACCTCAGCCCTGGCTTGCGCAGGGGACGCGGTATTTTTACTGCAGGGTGAAAGGACTCGGGGCGTCATCCCCAGTTCCTCGTTTAGCGTTAACCCTCCCCGTCGTAACCGTGCGCTGCCTGTTTCTTTTGCTGAAGGCCTTGCATCTTTTCTCTTTGCAGGAAGGATACATATCAAACCCCCGGAGTCTGTGGGAAAACTACCCGCATGTTTATCTTCCGTAAGCACTCGCAAGGGCATTTTGTTCTCGGGCTGACCACTTCCTTCCTCTCTCTACGGTTTTCCTTGTGGCTGGGAGCAGGGTGCTGACAGCGCAGCACCCTTTGCACGCGCCCTGCTGCAAGGACACCGCAGTGAGATCCCAGGGGATGCTGGGCATCTCGTTTGTGGCCCCCGGGGAGGGTGTTCCCGGAGGGTTTCCTCCATGAGGAGGGTCCTGTGGGCTTGGTTACTCCTCCTGGCTGCTTCCTGCCTGCATCACTTTGGGCAAGTCGCTTTGCTGTTCGTTTTTCGTAGTAGAAACGAAGCGGGGGATAATCCACCCTTCTTGGGTTTTTGCAAGAGTGAGGTTTGCTGAGAGCACGGAGACCGCAGCGCAAGCACCTGGGTAAATTCCAGGCGTGTCTAGCTTGGCTCAACGTATCATTTCAGCCCCGAAATGATGCCTCCTAAATCCCGTGGCTTCAAAGCGGTGGAGGGATTGCCTGGCGCTACGCGGCTGGGCATTTTCCCTGGCGTCGGGGTCCCCGGGGTCCTGCCATGCCCTGGGCTGGCTCACGCGGCTCGTCCCTGCGTTTCAGGTTCCAGGTGAAGTTTTTCTACCTGTGCCAGCTGGCATACTGGCTGCACGCCCTGCCGGAGCTCTACTTCCAAAAAGTTCGCAAGGTGAGAGAGACGGGTGGGTGCTCCCACGTGCCTCGGGGATGCTTGAGGCGGTTTGCCCACCAGGCTTTGGGGAAAGCGAGCTTTGGGAGAGGGTGGGCGAAGAGGGGCGAGGGGTTAACGCGGCTTTCTGGCCCATCCAGGAGGAGATTCCCCGCCAGCTGCGGTGCATCGCGCTCTACCTGGTACACATCGCCGGTGCCTACCTCCTCAAGTGAGTCGGCTGCTTCGGCATCCCGTCCCGCGCCGCGGATGGGGCTGAGCAGGTCCTTTTGCAGGGCCAGTCACCCGGGTGAGGGGCTTAAGGGGGAGATAAACGCAAGTGTGTAAAAAGCAGATGGTCTCGAAGTTGAGCCTCCGACTGCAGGCCGTTAGTCAAATGGTATTCCCAGACCCACAGGGCTGAGTTTTGAAGGAGTTGAGCGGTGTTACGCGAGTGCACGGGTGGTCTCTGTTCACAAGGTGTTGCAAAGCAAATGTTAACCAGGGACCCAGGCTGATGGGTGCATCTCCCCTGGCTGTGGGAAGCAGCCTGGGGTGCTCTCCCAGCACAGCATGGGTAAGCAAGCTCATATCCTTCCTCTGCACAGAGCAGCCATGCCAGCAGTTAGGGCTTTGTGTCAGACCCATCCCAGCTCTGCTACTGGTTTGGGCGGCTTCCAACACAGGAAGGACATGGACCTGTTGGAGCAAGTCCAGAGGAGGCCACAGAGATGCTGGGAGGGCTGGAGCCCCTCTGCTGGGAGGACAGGCTGAGAGAGCTGGGGGGGTTCAGCCTGGGGAAGAGAAGGCTCCGCGGAGACCTTCCAGCCCCTGCCAGTCCCTAAAGGGGCTCCAGGAAAGCTGGGGAGGGACTCTGGATCAGGGAAGGGAGCCATGGGACGAGGGGGAGCAGTTTAAAATTGAAAGAGGGGAGATTTAGATGAGATATTGTGAAGAAATTCTTGTCTGTGAGGGTGGTGAGACAGTGGCCCAGGTTGCCCAGAGAAGCTGTGGCTGCCCCATCCCTGGAGGGGTTCAAGGCCAGGTTGGACGGGGCTTGGAGCAACCTGGTCTGGTGGGAGGTGTTCCTGCCCAGGGCAGGGGGGTGGAACTAGATGATCTTCAACGTCCCTTCCAACCCAAACCATTCTGTGATTCTATGATGTTTTGGGGACAGGGATTCCCCCGTCACAATCCTACCCCTGCTGCTGCAGAGAGGTCCATCTTTGGGCTGGTGCTTGCTGCAGCTCAGGGATAGCAGGGGAGATGCTGTTGCTGGATATGAAGGACCAAGCTTGACCAGCCCAGTGATGCTTTTTTCTTCTCTTACCTCCTAGCTTAACCCGCTTGGGGCTGATCCTCTTGCTGTTGCAGTACTTAGCCGAATTCTTCTTCCACATGGCCCGGCTGGTCTACTTCACGGATGAGAACAACGAGAAGCTGTAAGCAGGCGAGCTGGCTATGGCTTCCATCCTTCGGTGCCCAGGAGAGCTGTCGGCATGACAGCAGCTTGCTCTCACCTTCCAGCTCAGCGCTGGAGGCTGCTCCTGCCAACAACTCTGCTTGCCCTCCTGCAGGTTTAATGTCTGGGCCGTCGTGTTCGTGGTCACCAGGCTCTTCACCCTCACCTTGTACATCCTGGTCATCGGCTTCGGGCTGCCACGGGTGGAGAACCAGGCCCTCGACCCCGAGAGAGGGAACTTCTTCAGCTTTCTCTTCAACAATATCCTCTTCAGGTAGGAATATTCCTTATCATATCTACCACCTTTTTTTTTTTTTTTTTTAAGGCACCCTTTCACATGAAGACTGAATTGTAGAAATCTCCTGCCGTATGTTCCTTGGTTGTGTTATCCCAGGGCGGTTTTTGCCGAGTTTGGAAATGCCAGCGGGGTTCTGATCTAGGTTCCCTTTAGGAAAGGTCCTTGTGAGCTGGGAGGGTGTGGAGGGAGCGAGGAGGGGTTAAAGGCTGCGGAGCCACGACAGGAGGGCAAAGCCAGCAAATAAGTTGCTCACTGAGTGAAGTTATAAAACGTGAGCCTATCTTAGAGAAAGGCTTACAGGCCTTCTCTTCTGCACCTGTAACTGTGCTTACAGGGATGCGGTCAATGAAAAGGCGTTTTCCCTTCTGCTTGGATGCGTTTTGCTGCCTGTTGACATGGGAGACAGGAGATGGGACGGATTCCTCATGCCTTGCGGTCTGTCTGTCGGAGTGGGAGCCTTTCTCACCCATACAGCAGCTGTAGGTTCAGTCCAGAAGTTTCTAGGACAGGTGCTTGGTTGTTCCCAAGCTTTTTGGAGCTATGGACTGTGGGCACACCTGAGGATCTGGGGGACTTTCTTAGCTCACTTCCAACAACATCCACCTTTTAGTTGTACAGAGCAGCTGGGGACATCTTACCTTGATCATGCAGACTGTGGTTTGGGCAGTGCTGCTTGGGATGATCCTATTCATCCATTCTTGCCCTAAAGTCTTAGGAGCCAGGAATGCCCTGAGCACCTGAGAGCTTTGTAGTGAGGAGGGAAAGGGAAGTGGCTGCCCTGAACTCAGGAGGTGGCGGAAAGCAGAGATGGTGGCTGGAGGGATGGCACCTCCCACCCAGGGAGACCTTGGCCACCAGCCCTGGTGTGGGTGGAAGGCTGGGCTGGTGGTGGCTTCGCTCCTCTGTTCTCAGCCTGCCTCTTCTCCGCCCCTACCAGAATGAGTGTGCTGCTGTTGGTGTGCCTCTTCCAGGCCTCGGTGATGTGGCGCTTCATCCACTTCCAGCTGCGGCGCTGGCGGGAGTACTGGAACGAGCAGAGCAGTCGGAAGCGAGCCGCTGCTGGCGCTAAGCAGCAAGCCAAGCCACTCAAGAGGGACTCGGGTGAGTGCCAGGGCTGGCGTGCCATGGGGTGACACCACGGGAGGCATCGATCCTGTGGTTCGGCATCCCCTCTGGCAGGCTGCTGCCTGTACAGGCGATGCTGCGGTGGTGCCTCCTGCTCTACGCTGAGCCCAGGGGATCCCCAGTAGGGTCATGAAATCATAGAACGGTTCAGGTTGGAAGAGACCTTAAAGATCATCTAGTTCCAACACCCTGCTATGGGCAGGGACACCTCCCACTAGACCAGGTTGCTCAAAGTCCTGTCCAACCTGGCCTTGGGTCGTGCCATGGTGGGGTGTTTCCCCGTATCTATGGGCCAGCCCCAGGAGGGTTAAGATTTTGGCCTGTGCAAGGGACAAAGTTTTCTCTCTCCATCCCCAGGTTACCATGAAAACGGAGTGGTGAAAGCGGAGAATGGCACCTCGCTGCGAACCAAGAAGCTGAAATCGCCGTAGAAGCAAAGGCTTGTCTCCTGGGGAGGAGGGCGAGATACCGGGACTAAGAAGCGGCCCCTCCTCCTGGTCCACATGAGCGTCGTCTTGAACGGCTTGGAAACTGGTCATCTTCCCAAGGTGTCTCTCGCTCTCCTCCCTTCCCTTCTTGCTTTCTTGAACCATTTGCAATAAAACCAAAAAGGTCCCTTTCCCCTGCTCCCTTCCCCTTGTAGGAGCCTTTTCCATCCCTCCTGGTTTTGCCTTCCTCTCTTTCGTTGTAAATCAGTGTGCAATCTTTTTCTTTTCTATTTTAGTGTTTGGTTATTTTGGGTTATTGTTACAAATGCATCATAGATGGTTCCAAACAATCCTTTTTTTTTCCTTCTACAGCGTGTTCCTCCCCTCTCTCCGTGGTGCTTCCCTGAGCCCCGGGGTCAGGGCCATGGCAGCTTGAAGGCACCACGTGTCTGTTACGGGAACAGGCTCCTGGGGGAATGCGCTGGGGCTCTGTGACCCTGAGGCTCAGGGGTGCTCTCGGGCGAGGGTTGTCTCTCCTGGGGCACAGTCTGGCCAGTGCTTGGCAAGTGCCGCAGGATGGTGATGCTGCAAATAGAGACCAGGGTCTGAGGGAGGAACCTCAACCGTGTCTTGTCTCATGGGGGACCTCTGGTTACGTGAGGTTTTTATGACTCTTGGTTTTGAGCTAATTTTGGAGAGCTGGGCAGCAGAGAAGGGAGAGAATTTCCCTTTTCATAGAGGACCCATGTCCTAGCCTTTGTTTGCCCCAGCTCTTCTGGTACAACTGGGTCCCTCTTGCCCTCTTGGCTGCGGGAGGTGAGCTGCCCCGTAGTTGTTCTGGACCTCCCAGCCCCAAGAGCTGGGCTTGGGGCTCTGCAGCTCGCAGTGCCTTGTCGTGGGGCAGCAGGATCCTCAGGTCCATGTGAAACTTTGAGTCCCACCCTGCTCTGAGCACTGGCCTGTCTCCTGTCAGCCCAGGCCCTTTGCTAGCTTTCTTGTGCCTCGTGGACCTGGTCTTCTCATGACTTGTGACCACGTCCAGATGACAAACTGGCTGCTGCAAAGGCTTTTGCATCAATGGGACTGTGCCCTTCAGGCTGTCACCTCAGCCTTCCTCATCCCTACTGTGCCAGTCCAGCCGTGCCATCGGCAGCCACCAAGCTTCACTCTTTGTTTCCAAAGGATACAGAGCTTGTATCCACCCAAGGTGCTATCAAATGCAGGGTTTCTTCCAAAAAACCTAGCCCCTTCATCCTTTTCTGAGCTGTGAACGAGATGACAGGGAAGGGGAAGGAAGCCGGGGCTGCAAGGAGCAGCTTGCATATTAGGAAAAGCCCAACCTGTGACGCATAGCTGTTGGCAGATGGAGTTGTCTCAAATCTACCTCAGAGGCCATCTGTTGCTGCAGACCACTTTCCCCTCTTGCTCCTGCCCACCGCCACCTGTACGTGGTGGCAAGAGATTGGTGGGAACCCCAGATCCCTCCAGCTCAGTCCCCTGCTGCCTCTTTGCTGGGGAGCAGCATCTCCTGCCCAGGGCTTTGTGGGTCAGTGTCAGCTCGCTGAGCTTCTTTGGGGTGCCATGCACCCATCTAGATTTGGTAGGCATGCAGTAGGTGGGCACCTCTCACCCCACAGCTCTCCTCCAGGGCAGTTTCTGTAGCTGGGCTTTGCTGTTGGTGCCTCTTGTGCAGCAAAGCCGGCTATAGCTTTTGTTCTTCGCCGTGGCAGGAGCAGGCCAGTGGTGTTCTCCCTTGGTTGGGCGAGAAGAGGGGACGCAGGGTTACGGGGAGCTCGGGTGCTCTTCGATATGCAAGCCAGGATTGAGGTCCACCTTCCTTGCGGGTGAGGGAAGCACGTGGTCCTTCGTGTCCCTCTTGCTCAGCCCTTTGGGCAGCTGAACTCTGGCTCTCTCCGAGTGCAATTCTAGTTTGAGGCTGGCGCAGTCGTCCTTTGCATCATTTGTGGTTTGAGGAACGGGTGACAGTTGATTTTTCTGCCCCTCTTTGAGTTGGGTCAGGTTTTTTTCCTCCTTCTGCAGGTGTCTTCTCTCCCTTCCTCCCCCTCTCCTTGTTGAGCCCCAGCTAACGCTGGGGAGAAAATGTGTAGGGACATGAGGGACAGTTGGTCAAACTCTACTTGTTCCTCCATCCCCACGACCTCTGAGTCCCAAAGGAGAGATGTCAGCAGGATTCCAGGAGAGGGATTCCCCCTTTTTCAGGGGAACTGAGGAAGGAGGCTTTGGAGCAGAGCCCTTGGTGGTATCTTCCATTGCTCCTTGTCGTTCTTACTGGGTCGATAATACACATTTTGGCTCAGAGGCAGCGACAGTACCTGCAACGCAATGTGATGAGAAGTGGGGGTTAAAGAGCTTTAGGTTAGGGAGGACATGGAAAAGGTCCAGTGTGAGAGGGTTTTTTTCCTTTCTGCTGCCTCTTCCCATCCCCAACCATCCACTGCCACGTGCCCTCCGAGAGCGACTGCTGGCCGGCATCTCTCCAGAGCCTCAGCCGGTCCGTTCTGCAAAGCTGGTGCCTGGCAGCAGCTGAGATATTGACTCTGTTAACAGGTGACACATACAGTCCCCCCAAAAAACTGGCTGCTGAACGATTCCTCCTCCTGCCTGCTTCGCTTCGGGCAGTTTTTTTCCACTTGCACAATCCTTGTGTCTTCATAAAGTAGCTAATTATGCTTTGTATCCCAAGTGCCTTATGTTGCCATGTAGTCTCTCGTACGCTTGATCCGTGTACTCTATCAGTAGCTGAATGCCCTCCCTCTTTACAACGTATGTACAACATATGCTACATTTATGTGGGTTTTTTTGTTTTCTTTTTGATAGAGCTATCAGTAAAAGGGACAGTTTGTTTTGGAAGCGTTTCCATGTGTTCTTTTTTTTTTTTTTTTATTTTAACCCGTAGATGATGGGGCTTTTTTTGCCCTCTCCTGTCTTTAGTCCTCAGAAATCCCCACCCTTCTCCTGTTGTGCCCAAACGTGGCAGGTTTTTTGGTTTTTGTTTTTTTGAGCTGAGCCTTTGCTGTAAGGCAATACGCGCTGTCATCCCAGAGGTCTGCAATTCACCCTCCGTTGGAGGGGTTGCCACGGGCTGCTTCTGCCTCTGTCTTCTGCTCATCCCTTGGCTGCTTCTACATCCACGTCATTTCTCAGCAGACCGAGCCTTCTCTTCAGCCCAAAGAGCTTTTCCTTTCCCAAACGGAGTATTTTCATAGCAAGCCTTTAGTGGTCAGTCTTTCCTTGACCGCTCTACATACAAAGATGCCGTGAGTCCACTTTCTTTGAGTGGATGCTCTTCTGGTGCCGCATCTTCTCAAGCCCTGTGTCTTCTGCCAAAAAGATCCAACCCCAACCAGGAGCTCTTGTCCACCGCAGTGCAGCGAGTGTTAGACTGTGTAAGCCTTTACTTTCAGTGTAACGCTATTGCTTGCACCCTTCCCGTGGGCTTGAGGCTGCTTTTGTAGTCTGTGTCCATTATCCAACCTGAGAAGGTCGGGGATCGAGTATTGTGTGATTTTTGGTGTGAAACATAGTGTTTTCCTGCTCTAGCCTAGCAGAGCTGTGAAATACCAGCAGTAGTTCTCTCTTTTTGTCTTAGTTGAGGAATGGGCTTGGGAAGAGAAGGGGGCAGAGGAAGAACAGATGTAGCATTTCACATATAATTTTTGAGTGACTCTTGTGTTACGGGGCATTACAGTTGCGGTTGTTTGTTTGGTTGTTTTGTTGTTGGTGGTGTTTTTTTTTTTTTTTTGTTTAGGATTCTTTCTTTTTCCTCATCATGTTTGGGTTGGTAGTTAAGAAGACAAGTTCCGGTTGCCCTGGTAGGTCTCCTTTACTTTTAATTCACCGTGTGAAAACGTATTTTTGGTAGGCTTCCTGGTTGGAGGGAAGAACGACTACTCTAGGATGCCTCCCCCTTGCCTCCAAGTGACTCTGGAAGCCTGTAGATACCCTGCCTTTACTGCAGCGCATGGGGGTTTACAGCAGCCTCTGTCTCTTGCCTTAGCTAAAGTCTTGCTAGATGGACCCCGACTTGCGTCAACAGTAGGTGGAGATTATGGGGTTTGATTTACAGCCTTCTGGTCAACTTCATGAGTGCGCAATAGATGGTTTGGCAGGTTTTGTACTCAAACTGTGAAGTACGTTACTTCACCTTGGGGCTGCGTGCGGGGTTTTGCTGGCAGCGGGGAAGAATGGTTGTTGTCAAAGCCAGGCAGAGGCACGTCGTTTCTCTTTGAATACGTTGAACTCGATGGACCAAACTTCAGCAAAGGAACTCGAGGAAAATTTCTGTTCTTCCATATTTGTACTTTAGTGCAAATTTCCTAATTTTGGAGGGGGTGGGGGGAAGTAACAGTCTCTGATATGTTATCCCGTTCATTTCATTCTTCCTGTCACTTCAAGTTTTGTATGGATTTTGTTTGTTTGTTGTTTGTCGTTAAATGACTTTTGTGATAAACTCAACAAAAGTATTTTTCTGAAATAAATAAACAAAAGGCATAGATTCTTCCACTGCTGCTGCCTGCTGATGCTTTATCACTCTGCTAAGCGCTATGAGTTTCCAAAGGAGGCTGTGATGGGTCGGACTTGTCTCCGCCTTGTCCTACCAGACCAGTCTGTTCCCTTCGGTGCAGCCTCTTGTGTCCTCGGATTCCCCACAGCTGGGGTTCATCTTCTCACGTTTCCCATGTCTACAACATGGGCAGCTGCTTCTGTGTTAGTTATCTGTGGCTGCTTTCATCATTGGGAGGGGAGGATGAGGGCATTTGTAGGATATGATTTGTCTGATGTGGTTTAGGTGCATACTTTATGGTGAGCCAAACTGTATACTTTCTGCAGCTGGCCCCAGGCATGCTACATGATTTGGCTGAGTATTAGGTTACAGTTTCGAGGCATGTGCAGAACAGTTTCTGGCTTTCTTTTCTACAGCCTACAGCTCCAGTAATTTAATCTCTTAAGTTCTTGGTCTCTGGAAAAGGTGATTACGGTGGCCTTTAGAAGTTAGCCTTTGCCAGCTGCCGCATGGAAGGCACCTTGTGCAGTGCCAAGCCACGCTTTGAGATCCGAGGTGGACCAGAGAGAGCTGTAACGATTCATGGTCGGAGTGAGCAACAGCACAAAACAAGCCCAGAAGGGAAGAGCCGTGGTGACCTTTCGGAGCAGGCAGGAGGGAGCTGTCATGTGGAGACTCTTCAGCTGCCTGAGGGGAAGTGGGAATCCACAGCACAAAAGCTGATTTAAATCAGCATTTTCTTCCAAAGAACTTTGTTCTCTGCTGTGTGCATGGTAGCTGCCTTTCATGCGTGCTCAATGGCAATACCTGGCAGGTGTCATCTGGGGTGAGAAGGTCCCTGCCACCTTTACCTTCATGCAGAGATGAGCAATGTAATTCTAAGTAGAGCCCAAGTGTCATAACTCCATTGCTGTGCCAATCGCTAGTTTTCCCTTTTCATTGGACCTGTCTGGTAAGATGACAGGTTGCATAAGATGGGTTTAGGTAATATCTCAGCCCTAAAACCATCCTCCCAACCTTTTTGATAAAAAATGTATAGCTGCTGTCAGCAATTTGTGTACAGACCCCTGCTATCTCTATAGGTATAGAATCATAGAATCATAGAATTGCTGAGGTTGGAAGGAACCTTTAAGATCATCAAGTCCAACCATTAACCTACCCTGACAAAAACCACTTCTAAACCATGTTCCTAAGTACCACATCTACCCTTTTTTTAAACACCTCCGGGGATGGTGAATCCACCACCTCCCTGGGCAGCCTATTCCAATGTTATTAACCCTTTCAGTGAAAAAATGTTTCCTAATATCCAATCTAAACCTCCCCTGACATAACTTGAACCCGTTTCCTCTTGTCCTATCCCTTGTCACCAGGGAGAAGAGGTCAGCCCCCATCTCTCTACACCCTCCTTTCAGGTAGTTGTAGAGGGTGAGAAGGTCTCCCCTCAGCCTCCTCTTCTCCAGGCTGAACACCCCCAGCTCCCTCAGTCGTTCCTCAGAAGGTTTGTCCTCCAGACCCCTCACCAGCTTTGTAGCCCTTCTCTGGACACGCTCCAACACCTCAATGTCCTTCTTGTAGTGAGGGGCCCAAAACTGAACGCAGCACTCGAGGTGGGGCCTCACCAGTGCCCAGTACAGGGGGATGATCACTTCCCTAGTCTGGCTCACCACACTATTCCTGATACAGGTCAGGATGCTGTTGGCCTTCTTGGCCACCTGGGCACACTGCTGGCTCGTATCCAGCCGGCTGTCCACCAACACCCCCAGGTCCTTTTCTGCCGGGCAGCTTTCGAGCCACTCCGCCCCAATCCTGTAGCGCTGCTTGGGGTTGGTGTGACCCAAGTGCAGGACCCGGCACTTGGCCTTGTTGAACCTCATACCATTGGCCTCAGCCCATCGGTCCAGCCTGTCCAGATCCCTCTGCAGAGCCAACCTACCCTCCAGCAGATCAACACGTCCGCCTAGTTTAGTGTCATCTGCGAACTTACTGAGGGTGCATTCGACCCCCTCATCCAGATTATTGATAAAGATATTAACGAGAACCGGCCCCAGCACCGAGCCCTGGGGGACACCACTTGTGACCGGACACCAACTGGATTTAACTCCATTTACCACCACTCTTATGTGACGCCACTGTATGTGACAGCTAAACTCACCACTGTCTTTCAAGTAAACCCAGAATCACAGTTTTGTGGGTTTTTTTTCCCCTTAGTTTAATCCATAGCTATTCCAGACATCGAGGTACTTCTATTTAAAGCAGATTTATTAACACTTTTATAGCAGCCATGCATGACTTGCTTACATTCAGATTAGCAAGCGTGAGTTTATCGTGGTCCATGGCAGGGCTCTTAGATCTTCTCGCAATGCAAATAACAATTTAAAGTGGCAGTCTTCACTGCTTGAAGGTGAAAGGCCCCTTTCGACTCTGTAAGAGAAATCTAAAGCGGTTATCGCTCCAGGCTTTAGAGGACTTTAGTTCTAGCAAGCCTTGCTGTACTGCATTAAAAAGTTGAAAGATCAACAGGAGAACTTGGCTTTGGTTCCCTGCGTTTTTTTCTGCCGTGAGTTTCATTTCAATATCCAGCAGTTGTGAGGTTGAGTTTGGTGATGACTAAAAGGGCAGGTAGAGGTTAGGAAGGAATAAAGGTTAAAAAAGTGAGCGTGAAATTACCTGGGGAGGAGGGGAGGGAGAGAGCGAATGAAGCAAAGGTGAAAACTAGAGTATCCTTTTTGAGGTACGATGTCTTCAAGTCAACTCAGCTAAGAATTTTATTGCTGGTCTCGTGCTTCAACTTCTGGGTGAAGATCACGAGGGGAAGGCTCTAAGGAAGTCGTGGTAGTTTATCTTGTCTTCGCAAGAACACAGGTCAATCAGCTGGGGGAAAAAAAACAACAACAAACAAACACCATAAAGAGTTGGAAGAAGCTACAAATATTTTTTTTTAGGGGAATGTGCCCAGAAGTACTCCTTGTGTGACAGAGCAGATCTGATTCCCGTGTGTGGAAGAGCCTGCCACCTCAGTAGCCCTGAATCACAGGTAAGCTTGAATGCTTATTAGGTGACACTAATCTATGCAAGGAGAGGAATTAAAGTGTTTGAGTTTAATCCTGATTGCTTTCTGAGGATCACCACGGCGGCAATAGATCCGCAAGAAAACGAAGCATGGCCACAGACTGACATAAGCCACAGCAAATCTTTTAGAAACCCCAGAGAAATCCCTGCCAAAAGTGGGATGGGGGCAGTGTATCTGAATCGTTACCAGTCACTGGTGTTGCTTCGGTGTGTGCACGTGGCATAAAGTGGAGGCACAGATAATCGAGCTCAGCGACAGCCATGCTAATGAGCCGGTTCTGGTATCCGTGCCTAACCCTGCGTTGTGTTACAGAGCTATAGCCTTTGTATGCTTAAGGGGAAGAAAGAGGGGTTTTGTTTCTTTAATTGCATAACTAATCTCCTTCTGACACCCAGGGAGATGGAAAAGGTCTAATATCACAGTTCCTTGAAAGGATTCTTCTTCCCCTTGTCGCTTGGAGACAGATTTACTAGGGTTGCTCTTGTGGGACTGACAGCTGTGCTCCTCTCCGATCCAGGCAGTAGTTAACTATCATCTGCCATATGTTTCATAAATAGCACTGCCACAATTCTGAGGGCTCTGAGCAAACTATTTTTAAGATTTCAAGAGAGAAGAGGGGTGCTTTTAGTGAGTAGATGGGGATTCAAACAAGGGGGTTCAGCCTCAATCGTCACAGGTTCCCCACATGCTCTTGGGCACGTCACTTCATCTCCCATTCTCAGAGCGGGAGCAGGAAGGACTGTCACCATGTTGTAAATTCCTCAGGGCAGAGTGGTCTCCCATGAACTCTAGTACAGCATAAGGCCTGGGTGCCCATCAAAGGCCTTTTTTCAGCGCACATTCAGAGACATAAATAGCCTGCCTGTGCACCTTTCTAACCACAGCTGTGATGCTTACAGTTGGCTGGTTTAGAAAATCATAGAATCATAGAATCATAGAATTGTTAGGGTTGGAAGGGACCTTAAAGATCACCTAGTTCCAACCCCCCTGCCCTGGGCAGGGACACCTCCCACTAGATCAGGTTGCTCAGAGCCCCATCCAGCCTGGCCTTAAAAACTTCCAGGGATGGGGCTTCCACCACCTCTCTGGGCAACCTGTTCCAGTGTCTCACCACCCTCGTGGTGAAGAACTGCTTCCTAACGTCCAATCTGAATCGACCCATCTCTGGTTTTAATCTATTCCCTCTAGTCCTACCATTACACGACATCCTAAAAAGTCCCTCCCCAGCTTTCTTTAGGCCCCCTTAAGATACTGGTAGGCCACTCTAAGGTCTCCCTGGAGCCTTCTTTTCTCCAGATTGAACAACCCCAACTCTCTCAGTCTGTCCTCACAGGAGAGGTGCTCCAGCCCTCTGATCATCCTTGTTGCCCTTCTCTGGACACATTCCAGCACGTCCATATCTCTCTTGTAGTAGGGGCTCCAGAACTGGATGCAGCGCTCCAGGTGGGGTCTCACGAGAGTGGAGTAGAGGGGGAGAATCACCTCCCTCGACCTGCTGGCCCAGGATACGATTGGCTTTCTGGGCTGCTAGTGCACACTGACAGCTCATGTTGAGCCTCTCGTCCACCAGCACCCCCAAGTCCTTTTCTTCAGGGCTGCTCTCAAGCCAGTCACTGCCCAGCCTATATCGGTGCTTATGTTGTGGTTTTTTGGTTTTGTTTTTTTTTTTAGCAGGGGAAATACTCCCTCTGGTTTCTAGATTTCTTTAAACTCTGAGTCTGCCTTTATTGGCCACTAATCTAGTGCATATCACATTATGCTAAGAAAGCATCCTTGCCAGTCATATTCCTGAAAGGATCCTCCATCCCCATTTCAGGTTTTTCCTCTTCGGTTTCCCTCACATTCTCTGCTATGCAGACTGTGATCTCCATGTGCTAATGCTCATAGTGCCCAGCAAGCCTATGTTTTAGTTGTGTTAACCAAGCAGTTATGACTCTAATTTCTTTGTGATTATTATTTTTTGGTACAATACTTAGTTCTCAAATCTACAATTCAGTTGCTGTTAAATCCAGAATGCGCCTAAGCTTTCCTAAGGCTGCCTCCTGAAACACCTCAGTGTCATCTCGACTCAAGCCCAGGTGTGCTTAAGTCATGACAGACACTCCATAGCTCTGCAGTAGCCTATGCCTGGTCTCTATCATGATATACAACGTCTTCTGCTCATCTCTCAGCCCTGGGCCAGCAGGCATTTTCAGACTCCACATAACAGCGTAGCCAAACACTAGGCTGCTCATTTGGGGGGCAACCTGGGTAACATTTCTTCCCTTTACTTAGAGGACAGCAATTATTATCTCCTTCTTTAAGACACAGGCTCAGTCCAACAGCTCAGAGGCCTTTCTGAACTGGGACTCTCTTGCCCTTTTCTTGAAGCTGTTCCCCTTTGTAGGGTAGAGCAGCTTTTCTTCTCGCCTGGCTAGGGTTGGTGTATAGAAGAACTCTTTTGGAAGAACTATAAGAGAGGAATTCAATATGCAGAGCACCCCTTCCTTCTGACCTTGTTAACCAGAAAGGCTTTGGTTGGCACACCCAAGCTGTCACAAAGGGCTAAAAATTTGGCTTTGTCCAGGATGCCAGAGCCATCCTCATCGCACTGAAGAAAGGCCTCCCGAATGTTCTTGTTGTTCAAGGACTTATGGAGCTTCAGTTCTTCCTGAACCTGACTAATTAATTCATCCAGTTCCTGCTTGCAGGTCCCAAGTGTGGCGATGTCACTGTAGAAGAAAGGAAGAATGGGACTTCATGTAAAAGCTACTTCTGGCAGTTTTACTGTGACACTTGTGTACTGGCTGCCCACCATGGCTGGCCAGACTGTATTTCTGAACAGACAGCAAGCTTCTGGGGTGCTTGGTTTTTATGGCAAGCTCATCCCTGCTTGAACTTGGAGATGAAGCTCAGTCTTCATCTTGGAGCATTAGGTAAACTATTTTCCCTTTGCAGGACGTTTCCCCCATGCACCTTTTGTCTGCAAGTGCTCTGGAACAAGGACCATTTCCTTGTGTGCTCCATACAGTCCCAGGAACTGTATGCAACTCTAATTTCAACCAGAGCCCCTGAACTACCATGATACTATCTGACTCTAAAGTGTCATGTGAGGTAATAGGGTTGTTACTGGGTCACCGAAAATGGGTCCAGACAGCTAAAAAAGAGGAAGTGGTCTGGGCTCTGATGGGCTGATAAGCACAGCCAGAGCAAATTAAAAAAAAAAAAAAGACTGCACCAACCTGAGCCTGCAACTCTGGAGTGGCTCACACAGATACTGTTAGCAGCATCTGTTAGAGTTAACTGCTGTCTTTCGGGAAAAGATGACTTCTAGCCCAAAGTATCTCTGCTGCTGAGCCAGAGCTGTCCCACAAGGGTTTTGGATCATCAGCAGCCATACATTACATTGTACACACTTGACCCCCTCTGTATGTGTCCAGACACAGGCTCTTGGAGCTGAATAACCAGCTGAGCAGCCATTAGATATGGGCTGGAGCCCATGGAGGCTGCTGGAAATGCCCTTAGATGTCAGCCCTGAGTCTTATTTAGCTCCACAAGGCCATTCTTTGAAGCCTACCTGTTGGCAGTCTCCTTTACCACCTGCCGTGGGCGAAAATGATCCCTCAGGGACTGCAGTGTGGCCGCAGGGAAACTCTCCGCGTTGCTCTCCATATAATTAAGCACATACTCATCAGCATCAGTGATAACAAACCTGTGGCCAAACACTGGGGAAGAGGCATTAAAGAGAGCAGAGTTACTTGCTTTTCAGCATGGGTAAGTCACTTCATCATCCAAGAGAGACCACGGATTCTCTCTTCTGGCTGGGCTCAAGTTTGAGCGAGCTCTGCCATTTGTTTCCGTCCTTGAGAATAGTTTCACTGACTCACAGGGAGTTTTGCTGCAAAAAAAAGCAGCTGCTGAGAGCAAAAGCCCCATGCTTGAGCCTACAATGACTCCCCCGTTAGCACTGGTGTGTTTCTAAATATTTCAGTATTACATATGTTTTCCTTACAGGACAGATTTATGGCCTCTGCTGCTAGTAGTCATCTGGCATAGCTTTAAGCCTGTGAATCCTGGCTGATCTGAAAATGTTAACTGAACACATACTATGGAAAACGTAGCTCTTCTCCTAATTATGTCAAGGGTCCAAACGTGACAGTAACAGAGTTATATCAATGTACACCAGCTGGTGGTCTGGAAACTCAAATGTGATGAGAGCCAAAAGGAACAGATCTTTCAAGGGAAGAAAGGTATATGCACTGTCCGCACAATAAATGACGTATCAGAGCAGGCACCGAAAACCAACGCTCAGAGAGTATTATCAATCCAGGCTGGATTTTACCTTCAATTGTAGAACCGATGGTGAGGTCAGAGGGCTCATAGTATGTGGCATTGTCTGCAGTAGAGCCTGGTTTGGCAACTCTTGTCTTTCCCAAGTATTTGCCTCCAATGATGCCAGAGTTACGGACTGGGGGTTCATAGATGCTGATCATGTCGTTGGAGAGGAAATAAGAGAGAATGAAACGACGCTTTCTGTCCTCGGGGTTTGGTGATTCCTAGAGGAAAGGGAGTGGCTTTGAAAAAGAACATTTCAACCAGGCTTTTCTTTCCTGGGGTGCTTAGGAGCACCTAGTAACCCACTCATAAGCACCCAGAGTTCACAGCTTTCTTTAGAGCTGACTAAACAAAGCTCTTGATGTAGGCCAAAAGCTACAGATATGCTGACGTAGCGTAACAAAGCCCTAAACAGCATTAAGTATCTGAATTTCAAAGGTTACTTGCTCTAGTCAGGCTAACAGAAGCAGAATTTGGGCCGCAGTGGCCAAGCGTATTCAGTGTTTCCACAGGCTGAGTAACCCAAGAGAAAGGAATATCCCATATGGAATGATTCATCACAGAGAGAGACTGGCTGTAAAATTTAGTATTAAAGTTACATTTTTCATTATAATGGGTGCCTGAGAGCGTGCCAGCTCTTAGTCACAGGAAGACACTCCCCTGACACATCAGTGGCTTTACTTGCTCAGTTTAAAATTAAGTGGATCTGAACTCGTCAGCTGTGACCTTTAGGAGCTCCTGCACAATAGGAAAAAGAAATCAGCCCTTATTCACCCTGAGCGTTTGGAGAGGGCAGGCACCAGGCTGCACAGGAAATGCCATCGCTATGGCTGGACGTGCCAGCGGCTCCTTGCATAAACCGACTGTAAAGCTGGCACAAAGGCCAGGGCCTGAATGCCGTTGTCGTGGGTGGAAAGCACCGTCCCCGTGGACTCCCCGGCTTCTCTGCTGGCACGTGGCTGCTCTGCTAGCACAGCCCCTTGCTGGCTGCTGCGGCCAGGACTAGCCTGGAGAAGGACAAGGTGCTGGGAGCCAGCAGCACAGAGAAAGCAAGCTCACGCTTGTGGCAGCGGTTGAAGGCAGGCAGAGGCGCAGTGCCCAGTTGCAATGCTGTTTCAGTTAGGGCCATCTGTCACGTGCTGATGTCAGTGGGAGTTTTTCCATAAATGGCTGTGGTTTTATAGCATGTCTGTTTTGTACTTTCTGGCCTTGTTTTTTTTTGGTTTGGTTTTTTTTTTTTCTACCTTTGCGTGCTACTAATTGTCACAGCAAGAACACATTAACCCAACGGCATCCCCTGAGGGGCACTCGTGTTGGGTTGGGGAACTCTCTTTTCTCACCAGCACAGAGGAGAATTTGCTAACAGCCGTGTCTGAGCAGGCTGTTCCTCCCATCCTGACTCGACAACATGAACTGGCACTATACTATCAAGGAAAGCACTTACCAGGGCCACCTGGTATCGCAGCACCTTGTGGTGATTCTCTAGCATCTTAATTATATCTTTCCGGGGAGGCTTTGGAAGCAGAGAAAAGCAGTTTTGAAGAGAGTCTTCAAGGAAGCCAAAACCATTATAGGGAGGAATTACCTGCATCCAGAGGAGATATCAAGCATAAACAGCTGAAACTAAGAACAAGACAATGTTTGCAAGACGGCTTATCAGAAATCTTCTGTCACCAGATAGCAATAGCTGTGAAATCCTGCCCAGTAGAGATGCTACTAGCCTGGCCATGTGTTGGACCCCTTACTTATAGAAAACATTTAAGAGAATTAAGAAAATCTGAAATTCAGAAAGCCAAGTAATTTCTTGGAATAAAGAGACTATGGCTATGCTAATAACTAAACCTTCCTGTAAACAGAAACTCAACGATCTATATGGTAACACTGTTAACCTAATACCCATCACTTTTGTGGTCTAGGCCAGCTAGCTCTTCAAACCATTCCTAGGCTCAGTTTGGGAGGTAACAATGGCTGTGACCATCCCCAGTAGGCAGTTTGGGCCTGGCAACCCTGTTTTGGAGGGTGAGGGAGACTTTAGTAGTATCAGTGCAGCCAGACTGTGCCTGTTGGCTTCCGAGAAATTGATTGCAGTACCTGTGGAACTTCCTCAACTGGTTTCTTCTTTATTTCCACTGGCTGGAAGTCTGTGATGCCAAATTTGTCACGATAGAAGTTTCGTGTGAACTCATCACAATCATAGATGAAGAAGGTGCGTCCAAGGAGGGTGGTAGATTTGCCGACAGCAAAATCTTTAGCCGTGTACCACTCAAGCACCTCCTGGTCAGAGATCTCCAGCACACAGCTTGGGAAGGTCTCTAAGGACAAGAAAGCAAAACAAAAAATAAATAAATCAATCAATCAGGTAGATGTTAACATTTCCTGGTGAAAAGGGATACAAAAGCAAGCTGTTGGCACTGCTGTACTGCCACTGTTTCCCAAAAGATAAAGAATTTAGTGATCATTTAAAGAACTTTGGCCAAAAAGCAACAACACCTGGGGAGTCGTCGTTCTCAGCAAAAATTCTCCAGGCTCGGTGGTACCTCTGAGACAGCCACCACATATGTGTCTACCCACCAAGGTACTTTAGCATAGACAGATTTGCTGGCCAATCTAAACTTACTTTTCTTCTCCACGAAGGTTTTGGGCAAGCGTTGGCGTTTTATCAGTATTGGGAATGGGTCTCTACCATCATTTTGCTTGTAGATTTCCCGAACCTCCACTGTGTCATCTGCCAAGTAGTAATGGATGATGTAAGGCCGATTCTCACCAAACATGTTGTCAGTGTCATCCCACATGGCGTAGAAGCGGAGGACCTAGAGTGGAGAAAAAAGAGCCAGAGAAAACAAACCATGGATTAGAATTACCAATGCTTTGTTCAAACAAAGTGGGTTGAAATGGGTCGGGTGATTGGAGGCATCTCAGCGAACTTCTCTGCCAGGGACAGAAGAACCAAGCCCTTGTACTGTGGGTACTGGGAGGAATGGGCTGCTGAGGCAGCAGTGGGAAGGGCAGCAGGGGTCTGGAGAGCTGGACAGGCCTGGCTTACCTTGAAAGCAGCAAATGAGAGAGAATAGCTTATGCTAAGGCATGATACTTAGTTCAGAAAGCATGAGGAAAAATGGGGGGGGGGGGGGGGGGAGGGTGTGTGAAAAAAAAGTAGCAGAAAACAATTGCCCAGGAATAAGTAGATAAGTAGTCCTAAGGGAAGCAATTTTTAAAATGAAATTTAACACAGCAAGGCAGAATCTTGTTTTGACTCTTAAACCTCTTAGAGGTTTCACGACCAATTCTTTACTACTCTCATGCTGAGGAAGGTAGAGGGGAAAGTACTCTGAAGTCCTGGGTAGGCTGCATTCACTGCAGACCCCATCTTATTTCTGCCGAGTGGAAATATCTTGTAATGCCATAGAAATAAAACTCTTCACACTGCAATGCTTAAAAGCAAACTGGTCTAGTGGGAGGTGTCCCTGCCCATGGCAGGGGGGTTGGAATTAGATGTTCTTTAAGGTCCCTTCCAACCCAAACCATTCTGTGATTCTATAAGAGTTCCCCAAGGTACAGCTCCGAAACAGGCAGCCCAGTAGCTGTTGCAGGCAGAGTTGGCTCAGCGCAGACTTGAGTCACTAAGGCTAAACTGGCAGTAAAACGGCAGGAATGGCCCAGCTTGCATCCACACAGCAAAACTGTCTCCTCCCCTCAAAACAGGGGCACCATATCCAAAATGGCAACTGGATATGATCCTGACCTGTGCTAACTAACACCTAGCTGATGGCCAGGAACAATATGCAGAACTCAGGTCATGTCCTGGACCTGTTTTATTTTCTAGTATAGATGTAGCCTATAGGGTTTCTTACATTGTTGCTAGATGAAAAGAAGAGGATCCAGAGGAGAAGGGAGGAGAGTGTTAGTCAACTGCGTGCACAGGGAGAATTCAGTCAGAGCAAGGGGCATTTGTGTTTGTCTGAAGTTGTCCACTCTGGCACCTGGCATCAATGTTTTGGGGGAAGAGGGGAGTGGATGCAGCATGCCCATTCGTATTAGAACTGCATCTGGCCATATCCACTAACTTCCTGAGGCAGGTGGCTTATCTCACCGCAACAGAAAGCAAGAGAGAGGTGGAGGATCTAGAGCATAGGCTCTGCAATCCAAAGAGAAGTTGCTCACAAGGCATAAAGCCCAGTAAAAAGATAAAAGATTTTGTTTCTTACAAAAGCCAAGAAAGCAGAAAAATAGGACTCTGTTCAGTGGACTGAGTTTTTTTAGAATCACAAAACTCGGATTTCAATAACACATAGAGTCTGTAACGTGGGTCATCAGTACCGGTTCTCTCACCTGTTTGTCGTAAGTCAGAAACTGTTTGAGTTGGTCGAAATCTGATGGTGTGACGTACTTGCGCATAGGCATCCGACGCAGTTCGGTGTAAGGATCAAAAACCATTTCCTCTGGAGGATTCAGTTCAATTCCTTGGCTCTCCAGGAACACCTAGGAAGGTCATCTAAGGTATTAATGCTGCCATGAGTTCTGAAGGAAAGAGATAACTAGAGATTACAGGTGAGCTGAGATGAGTGTTGACAGAACACTGCAATTCATTCCTCACAGACCACCAGGCTGCAGGAGTATTAGTTCTACTGCAATAGGAAATACAGTAGAAGATGACCAAGATGTTTCTGTTTAAACTTTGTTCACCCTTTAATCACTTAGGGCAGTCCTGTCCTCAGAATGTTAACTCAGACTTTACTTGAGCACAGTATTCCTTGGCCTTAAATGGAGGATAACTGTCTGTTGGTCTCTTTCGTGTAAACAAAAAAGATTAAATTAGCGCATAACTGTGGATGTAGTCAGTCTGAATTTGCAAGAGACCTATATGTCAGACCCCAATGTGTCAGACTGTGGAAGTTAGTGTTACCCATACCACGCTTACCAAGGCCCTTCAGGCCACGAGGATATGTGCCAGAGTGGCACCTTCAGTCCATCTTTCAGGAGGAGTACTTTTCCCACAGAAAGACGACAATCTGTTTGTTTATAAAGAGATTTTTTGCTTACCTCGGATGCATCAACAGACTCTAGGGTATTACTTGTGTACTCACATCAGTCACCCAAAATTCTCAGTCAATGGACTTCTTCCCTTTTTGGCCTTGGGAAGTGGCCCGTAAAAACATTCAGCCCAGGAAGCACCTATGCAAACATCTCCACCAGGCATGTGAGATCACCCTGAAGACTCACAAGGCAGTTTCACATTTCCAGACGCACTGTTTTCTTGTCTGGAGGATGCCACTTAATGATGGCCTTGAGACGTAGACCCATGTAGCTCATTTCATGTTTTCCGTCAACCAACCAAAATTAACATGAGAACCAGCTCTTTATTTGATGTCAACTGACTGACCAGCAGAGCTGGCCCCACACGTTTTCAACAGCCACATATATACCAATATATTACACATGCTTGGGAACATTCCTGGGCACTCAGGCCAATTGGCAAGGAACCGCCTGCATCTAAACTCTCTCAGCCTCCAGGACAGATTGGCTGCACGTAACGCACCTATTTGGAATGGTCCCTGGAGCATTCTATCTGCTGGACTGCTCCTGGGAATTGCTTGGAAGAATAGTAGTTGATCAAGGCTGAGATTATACTGGGGACAACCTAACAGGATACCATTACACTGGTATTTTTTATTGTTATTGGGTTGTTATTATTTCATTTACTGGTACAGAAATAGCCAGAAATAGAAAAGCAGGCAATGAGTAAGCTCTCTTAGAAAGGTCAGTTCATACCACGATTCTCAACCCACAGATCATCACCCCTCTGTGGCTTGGCTGTAGGTGGGTGCAGAGTTACTGACTGCATTCCCTTCCCCTATTCTTAACAGAGAAGTGTGAAATCAGAAAAGACTTAGGATCAGTAATTTTCCTCTCACGTATGCACAATGTTTCATCTGGACTCTAAGCAATTAAACTGTTGTATACACGGAAATGAACTTAGAATTTGCACTGTAAGGAGCAGTCCCGATGACAAAGGATGGGATCCCAGCAGTCCTGCAGCAAAAATACCAAGCAATTTATATGCCCACAGCAAATATCATAGCTTGAACTCCCCATTAATCTGAAGAAAGAAGTCTTCACAAGAAGAAAAATGAAAGATTTCAAGCAACCATATTGTGAAAGTTACAGATGCAGACTACCGGACTCTAAGAAGTCTGTCCCCCTATAACTCCTGGGATTCTTTGTGTCGGTGTTCTCCATAAAAGCAACACACCTGTGTGAAGGGGTCACAGTCGACTATGCGGTACGTCCTGCCATACATGGTGATGTTCATGCCCCGATTCAGATCTTTCCAGTGGTAATGATCCCCGTGGTCATTCTTGGGCACCCGGTGGCGTCTGATAAGTTTGCCTTGAGGAAGACCAGAGTTCTGCACAACAGGCTCTATGACGGACATGCTGTCATCTTCCAAATAGTAATAGATACACACTTGGCGGATCCGGTAATGCTCTTCTGCGGAGAGAGGAACATCTTCCTGGAAATAGGCATCAAACTTCAAAATCTGCCAAAGGGGCAATATCCCAAAGGGAGAAAGAGAGAAACAATTTGAACACCATGATTAGTTTATTAAAACAAGTAATTTATTTGTAATATGCTTTGGCAATGCAAAGTTACGGGATTATAATCTAGAAAATCATCAAAACCAACTGCAGCCTAATCTGTGACTGATGGCAGAGGCATTGTGAGGGCTTTTATCAAAACCTGCCTTTTACAAATTTGGTACTCTTGAGACAGGGGGAAAAAATACAGCCTTTTCCCTACTCCTCCTTGATCACCCGCTATTTCACCTACTGCCAAGGGCTTGGTTACTGCCAACAATCTAGTTTTTGGTGTACATGACTTTACTACTGTCAGTTTTGCAGACCAATCAGGCCTTGCACATCCAGCCTACATCAGCCCACAGGCCTAGGTAATTAAGTGATGATAAAGGCAGCAAGTCCCTACTATCCAGCCAAAGTGCTTCAAAAGGGTCCATGACTTCCCCCAGCAGCACTGGGGCTCCTGTTGCTACTCTGGCTTGAATGAAGGGGCAGAGAAGTATCTGACAGATTAAATGGCAACATCTACATTACTCCGAAGGAACAGCCTCCGTAATTAACACGGCACATCTGTTCCCCAGACCGTCTCACAGATGGGGTGAGAGTTGGCTGCCTTTCCAAACCCCTGCATGTGCTCAGATCTGCTGAGCCTCTCACGCTCCGCAGCGACTGCTCTGTCCGTGGCTGCGGCTGCACTCGCCAGCTTTCAGCCTCTGCCGCTGGCACATGGAAAAATCAAGGGTCAGCTCAGGGCTGCTCCAAGCAGACACACAGCCACCTTCTAGTTTGATACAATCACCAAGATATAACGCAGAAAGCACTAATGGAGCAACACAGGCTGTAACATGCTGTGATGACAAACACAAGCACAAATAGATAGACCACAAGGTCCCCATTGCAGACTGTCCTTTACAGTTTAAACTCAGTTACAATCTCAATATAGTTTTGGAAACACAGAAGGCCAGGCTGTGGTTTACAGGGCAATGGTTATAAACTGAAGTTTTTCAGAGTTAATCAAACTTCTTTTCCAACGCCTGCTGGAAATGCTCTAGCGTAACTTGTGGGGAATGTCTTACATCGTTTACGTATTATAATCCTCCTCCAGAGCAAAGAAAGCCTCTTTCAGTCTGGGGTTCAGCTGTCTCTGACTAAGGGCTATGGCATCTGAAAACTGCTGTACGCTGTCCCATGAACCCTGGAGCTGACTGTTTATGTCTCCGGCCTTGGCCAGCGATATTCCTGGAATAAGCTTCTTTATACCTTTTTGTCAAAAGCCACGTGTGCTGGAATGAAGCCTGAAGGTGGAGCCTGCTTGGCTTGCCCATAGGTCAGCGTGGGTCTCACATTGGATAATTCATCTAATTCAGCTTGAGAAAGCTGATTCACATACAGTCGCTCCCCGCCAATCCCCACTGTTGGCAGCCGAGAAAAGGCAAATCCATTTTTGTAGCCCAGTGTCTGGGACCGATGAAAAGATGTTTTCTGTGGAAGGAAATCCAGCTGTTAAAATACTGCATGCACTCAGTAGATACAGCTACTGAAAGCACAGAAAAACAGTAAAAAATGTGTAATATCCAGAATCTCCCCCCCCCCCCCCCAGCATTTTATTATAACCTACTGCAGCAGTTATTTACAATCAGATTTTACTGATTTTACAGATTTTACTTTAGACCAAGAAGGCTGAAAAAACAGTGAGTGGCTGGAGGAAGAAAACATCAGAGTGAACTCAAATCCTAGCACTGACACAGATTCCCCAAGAACTTAAATTGCTTAATTTCCCTATTGCCACCATTCTCAGTGCCTAGAATGGGCTGACAGCACTTTATCTGCCCTAGTATTTATCTCACAAACTCTTTGTTCCCTACTCTGTGTTATGGCAGTACAGAGCACCATGGGACCTGTTATTGCCTTACGGTGCTCTCTTGACTATTACACCTTGTGCACCTTCTGTGTTTTCCGTCACTATTTATTTTGTTAACCCTCTCCTGGGGATGATATCCACAGGATTTTCTTCACTGGGCTAAATCAAGGTGTGTCATGCTCACAGCACTGCAATTATGAAACGTATCAAAGGACATTAGCCGTTTCATCACCTCTCTCCACAGTCTATGCAAGGGTCACGCAGGCAGTTGGACTAGATGGTCATTGTAGGTCCCTTCCAGCTGAAATCTCTATTCTATTCTATTCTATTCTATTCTATTCTATTCTATTCTATTCTATTCTATTCTATTCTACCACAGTGTAAAACCTTATAAGACAAGAAGAATTTTATTCGTGGGAGTAACGTATGCTGTTGGCTATAGGATTCACCTGCTACTTTTTCTTTTGTTGGTTTAACCTTGGTTTTGAGCTTCTTGGAGCCTTTCATCTATCTTTGCTGTCTGCCTGACGCTAGCTACTGAGCCATTCTTCAAGCTAAATGATTATCCAGATGGCACAGGAAGGTCCCTGCTCTGCTTAAGGACACACAACAAGAAAATGTCAGTGAAAAGGACCTGATCTCTGTCAGCCCAGTCCTGTTCTTCACTGCTGAAGATTAGGATCAGACTTGAGTGACACCAAGCTACTCAACTTGCTGTTCAAACCATCACGCCTGGTACCCAGCCTGCAACCCTGAAAGCATTTGAAATAACACGTGCCTGGCTGGTCCCACTGGGCTTTCAACACTTAATGCTCCAGAGAAAGCAGGAGAAATCGTGAGTCCCTGATAATAAAATCCCTGACTTTACCTTGACTTTTGCCAAGTAAAACAGAGTCGTACGCATTTCTAGCGCTGAAGGAACAAGCTTCAGCTCCTTTTACAGACCCAGACTTGCAATCTGTCCAACCTCAAGCATATGAACCACGCCTCCACCCCCTCCTTCATCCCTCATGGTTAAGCCTCTAATCTTATTTGTACCTTCAAGGCCCCACTTGAATTTCACATAGTTGCCTGTTTTCTCTTTAAACTGGTACTACAGATCTTGCAATGCTGTGGATGGAGCAGTTAGGAAAACAGGTTCAGGTGAAAACAGGAGAGCTTACTGAAGACATGTTAATGAAACGTCTTAGAAACATTAGCCCTGCCACAGAACTGCCATTTCCTTCTGTTAAATAAATACCAAGGGAAAGCTCTGGGGAAAATATTCAAGGAGAACCAGGAAGTTTGTCTTTAAATTGGGCAATATCAGTGTTTGTCAGAAGTGCACAGGCTTTTAAGGGACCACAGTTGCCTAAAGAAAACACCTCATAAATTCATAAGACTCCCAAAGTCGATAGGGTCTCCCCAGTGAGCATGGATGCCAGATAACATCTCACAGCATCAGGTGACTAACGTAAATTTAAAAGGGAAAACCCAGAAAGTAAGCTCCTAATCTCATTTGCTGCTAGTCCATATGTGAAGAAATTCCACTGAATTAAGTCCTTCTTTTTGCCAAGTCTATAACGCTTCATACAAACGCCGTTCCCTCTCCCAGTGTCTCTGTTCCTCTGTCACATGAACACTAAGCAATGACAATACTATCTTATTTGAACACAGATTTTCTTCAGCACTCCTTAGCACTCACTTGGGAAATAAGTATCGTGATGCCCATTTTAGAGACTGGAAAAGTGAGGCAAAGTGAGTTGGCACTCACTCAGGCTCATCCTGAGGAACGCTGCAAAGACAGTTCTGGAGTCCACATCTCCTTAAAACATTACCAACACTTCAAGTCACTCTAAAATAATGATCTGCTTTGCTAAGCCCCGTGGGTATTTCTTACATACACACAGCACTGCTGAAGTCAATAGAAGAATTAACATGACTAAAGCAGGCAGGATTTTACTGATAGAGGGAATAATATTTTGCTAGGGGCAGAAATTTGCATTGCAGATTTCCAAGATGTTATAAATTATATTGAGGAAATACTATTATTAAGATGAGAATAATTCTGAGATAACTTTTATTACTGCATGATTAGGAGCATTTGTTATGAGTAAATGACTCCACTTCCTGTTGAAGGACTCGATTGTCACCGACTTAGAAAATAGTTTGACTCTTCATGCTGGAAGACACCACGAAGACTGCTACAGTGACAATTTATCCTTGGGTAATCCTAATCCACACACAAGCAGAATAAAGAAAAGAGAGGTCCTATTTAGGAAAACAGAGAAAACTGGGCTCCCAGAAAAGCATCCAGAATGATCTGGACTGGGTTTACCAAAGCCCATCATGACACAGTCCTTGTCAAGAGCACATCATGTCAAGAACACATCTGTCCAACAGAAATTAGTGACAATACCACCACTGGTTTAAGAAACATAGGACAATATCTTCCTAAGGGAGCACTAGATCCCTTCAGTGTTGTTAAGATCCTTTAGAGGTTCTTCCCCACTCCATCTGAGGAGCAATCAAGAGCTATAGAAATTTCTATCACAGGGTATCTAGGAAATACTCTAGTCTCCTCTCGAAATATCATGAGCATTGAGGTGGCAGGAGATAAAAGCGAAGCTTTCCTCTTTTGGGAGAATAAGCATTTCCATTGAAACGTCAAATAAGTATGAAGTCTGTGTCCCAGGAAGTTAAGAGGCTCTGTGAGTGATATGGGAAGAGCAGAGTGGGCTGACCTGCAGCGGGGCTCACCATCACTTGAGAAGATTTGCCAAAGGGTAGACTGTATTGGTAAGAGGTTCTCTCTTCTGTACAATCTAGGGGATATATCAGGAAGACTTGGAAGTGCTTGTACTGCAGGTGCCAGTTTTCAATGGGAATATGAAGGACAAGGAGTACCGTCCCAAGGTATGTCTTTTTTTTTGCAGTAGAACATGTCCCATGACAAATGTTCATATGCAAGTACATGAGATTCCTTATCCTACTATACCAGAGCATATTGGGGCCCTGTTTGCTTGATGACCAGGCAACTTGGATATACCAGCAGGGAGCAGGAGGAAGAAGGGGCCTCACTCAGAATACAGAGCCTTGTGGAAAGGGAGGAACCTGTTCTTAAAGATACTAAACTCCAGGGAAATATAAGCCATGCCCTGGTCTACCTGTTCCCTACAAAATTCTGGGAGCATTGCCTCTGAGGGAAGCAGTCAGGGTACTGGGTTCTCAAACTGACACTGGTAGCATTGAGTTGAAGTTGAGCAATGGTGTCAAGACCCAAGATATTAGTTCCCCAGGGAGAAGGAAGGGCAGAGCTGTCAGCTGCTCTGAAACAGTACTGGAAGGAACTCCGGGGGTATCAGTTCTCATCTGTGGTACTGCTTCCTCAAGATGATATTGCAAGGATTTGGTGTTACCAGATCCTCAGTGTGGGGGCCATGGGGAATGGGGAAAAGGAGAGCTTGCTTCCTCATTTAGGTATCAAGTGCAGAGGATGAGGATGACACCACTACTTCCAAGGAACCTGGGAGAAGCTGAGAGTGTCTCACTTCCTTGGCAGGAACCTGGAGGCTGTGGGGGTCTCAGTTCTGTGGAAGGATACCAGTTCTCTGAAGAATATCATGTTCTCAGGTTCCAGACCATTAGTTCCCTGTGGACTATCAAGGATTCATTTCTCCCTGCAACACTGGGAGAACATCTGTGGAAGTATCAGAGCTTTGGAGAAGGCGGTATCAGGAGAGCATTGGTTGTTCAGGAGATAGGTGACTTCAGGGTGTAACTGTCCCACTAAGGGTGATGGGTGGATCCAGGACAGTGTTGGTTCTCCTGATTATATCAAGTCAGTTGAGGGGATATCAGGTGTGCTTAAGGGTCCTGGTTCAGGGCAGTATCAGAGTGAGTAGAGGTTCAGAACACATCCCTTTGGGAAAACTCAGATGGTTCAGAGAAACAGGAGTTTCCCTGGGGGAATCAGGTTTCAAGACTGTAAAGTGAATATGGGGATATTTCTTCTCTTGAGGTACCACATGAACTGGCAGGGGAACTATTGGATGGATTCAGGGGTACTGGATCTTCATGGGATGAGTTTGCAGATAGTAGTTCTGCAGTTATAGGGAAAGCTTTTGGTGTCTCAAACGAGGCTGGGGGAACCTAACTCTCCAAAGCTATCATGACAATTTCAGGGGTTATCAGGTGGGTGCAAGATGCAATGGGTTCCTTGGGGACGAGATTAAGAGTATCAAGTCCCCTGAAGGTTGGGCTCAAAGATACCTGGTCCCCTGGGAACAGACTTTAAATTACATTGAGAGAACTTAGGGAGTACCAGGTCTGCTGTGGGTGGGGTCAGGGGATAGCAGGTGGGTCCAGAGAGTTCAGGTCCCCAGAAGTGAGTTCAGCAGATATTTGTTGGCATTGGGAAACACCAAGTCCCCTGGGGGAGAGTTCAGTGTGAATTAGATCTGCTGGGGAGCATCAAGTGAGTTTACAGGGCACCAGCTCCCTTGGGGGTCACTTCACAGGGCACCTGGTCCCCTGAAGGGTGTTTGGTGAGTTTAAAGGGTTTGAAGGTTCCCAGGATATGGGTTCCCAGGACATGGGTTCCCAGGGTATCAAGTCCCCTCAGGGATATTAGGTGAATTCGGGAGGTAACAGACCTCTTGGGGGAATTAGAGGGTGGTCTAAGGGAATCGGTGGTTCCCTTGGTGTGGGTTCAGGGGGTAACATGTCCCCTGGGGGAATATTATATGAGTTTAGGGGTACTAGGTCTCCTGGGGAGTTAGAGGAGGGTCTGAGGGAGAACCAGGTTCCCTGGAGGTGCGTTCAAGGGGGGAGCCGGACAGGTTGCAGGTCACTGACAGGACCCTAGAGCAGGTGGCGGGTGTAGAGGGGGGATTCTCAGGGGGGGTTGTGCTAGGCCAGGCCAGGCCAGGCCAGGCCGGGGCTGGGCGGGGTAGTCCTGGGGGAAATGGGGGTAGGGAGTCCTCGGGAGGACGGCTGCGCTCACCATGAGGTCCCTGAAGGCGCAGCCCGGGAGGAAGGGCAGGCCCGGCCACGGCTCCGAGCTCATGGCGACGCCGTCTCCAGGGCAACTGCCGGCCCGTCCGGTGCGCAGGCGCTCGGAGGGGGCTGCGCATGCGCACTAGGGCCGGGCGAGGCTCCGCGCAGGCGCGGGGAGCGACGGGAAGCGGTTGCCGTGGCAACGGGAGGGCGGGAGCGTGGCCGGTGGGGCCTGTCCGGGCCGCGGGGCTGGGGCCGGGGCGGCCGGAACGCCCCCGGTAGGCTGGGAAGGGGGGACCCAGGATGGCTTCGTCCCCGCAGTGTGGAAAAGAAGCAGTCTTGGGAGGAGTGGGAAGCGTTAATCCTGCTTCCTTACGGATTTAAGCGCGCTTCGGCCTGCTCCAACGCAGCCCGCCGCCATGTTCCTCCTCCCCCTCACGCCCACCCGAGGCCTTTCAGCATCCCACAGCGTTAACTCAGTGTTGCCTCGGGCAGGCCCTCACTCCCTCGGCACAGCTGGGCTGTGTCTGTGCTATTAAAATCTCCAAAACGGGTGGCGGCATCCAGGCCGCCTTTTGGGAGTCGTGGCTGCCTTCTGCCGTGCCCAGGGAGAGGAGTAGCCACGGAGGACCAAATCCATACCTGGAGTGCTCAAAACATTTTAACCGGAGTTATGGTTTATTATGTGTGTATGTTTACTATGTATATTAGCTGTGAAATATCGTGTTCTTTCATATGTAGAACTGACACAGTTCGTTTCTTTTAAACACTATTTTTATCTCTTCCTGAAGGAAACAGCTAAAAGCAGCAGCAGCAGCAGGGCCATCAAGGAAAAGGTGGTTGTGCAAAAGTCACTCCCAAATGTAAGAGATAAAAGAAAGCCAAGCCAATTGCCATGGAGAAAACAGGGTTTTGTATGTCTTTCCCTTGGTCTCTTTATCAAGGGTACACAAGACATGCCAGGCTGCGATTCAAGGGCAGGCAGCAGGATCTGAGAGTTTTGTAAGCAGAAGTCAAGCAGAGCGAAATGCAGCCAGACTGTCTGTCTGAGCACGGTGTGGGAGAGAGAAGAAAGCCAGCCGGTGGGAGATAAAGAATGAGTCTGATGAGCTTAGAAAGGAAAATAACAGATTGAAGGCCAAGCCGGGCTGAAAGAGCTGGATCTGAAAGACAGCAAGCTGCTAATGTGACTGCTGACTCAGATGCAGGTGCTGGGATCGAAGCGCTCTCTTTGATTTCTGCTGCTGTGATATCCAAGCACTGTTTAGCGAGTTTCTTGAACTTAGCGAGGACCAGAGCCTTCCTCAGAGAAAGAAACTTGCCGCCGTGGGTCATCCTCTAGGAGAGTGACAGCAACTTTTTAACAAGGCCGTGTGGCAGAGTGCCCCTGTGCATAGCTTGCAATGGGGCAGGAGTGCTGCTGTCTTGCTCTTTGCGTGAGTGGGGAATTAGAGCTGGGGGATTTATCCAGGGTCATAAAATAGGATCTTAGGCTCTGGATATGAGCAGGGACAGGATTGGAAGACTGTGGCCCCCATGCATTACTCCTGGGTGTTTTAAGGGAGATGGGAATAAAGAAAGGAAGATTAAGGAGAGGCATAGCAGAAGCTGGTACTTTCTTAGGAACAGTGACCATAAAGCAGGAGAGAGGAGAAATGGGGAATAAGGACTGAAGTGGAACTCAGAACATCTGGATTCAGCATGATCTTTGACATCAACTTCTGTACAGGCAAGTCCAACTTGCCAAGGTTAAGACAAGGCTCTTTATCCTCCTGCATCTCTACTCTGTATTCGTGAAAGAGAAAAGAAAGTCTGTTTATCAAGATTTCCTATCTCTTACCTGTTTAAAGCTTATGTATTTTAGAGGAAAGACTGTGCTATTATGTGTGTATACGCTACTGTAATACGCAGCAATAAAAGTCCAACCTGTGACTCCTCATGCAAGAAGAATGGATGTTTCAATACGCCCCATCTGTGGTCTGAGAGATCTGAGGACTACTTCTAATGGGTCTCTTAAAACACGCTCAGAAGCCCAGGCTTGTTGGCAGTAGGCTGAAATTGCTACCCGAGTATCCACACATCTAGTGAAATATTCAGGGATTCAGAGATCAGACTGCTCTCCCACACCACTTTCTACACTGCTTTGTCACTGTAGCCAGCATTTGTCCAACTGACCAACAGACACCCTGATGAAGGTAACGGGGTAACGGCCTCAAACTGAAAGAGGGTAGATTTAGACTGGATATCAGGAAGAAATTCTTTATGGTAAGGGTGGTGAGGCACTGGAACAGGTTGCCCAGGGAAGTTGTCAATACCCCATCCCTGGAAGTGTTCAAGGCCAGGCTGGATGAGGCTTTGAGCAGCCTGGTCTAGTGGGAGGTGTCCCTGCCCAGGGCAGGGGGGTTGGAACTATACGATCTTTAAGGTCCCTTCCAACCCGAACCACTCTGTGATTCTGTGAAGCAATACGAGCTTGGATTTTTTCCTTTCTTCCACCCCATCTATTGGCCCCCAAGGGCCAAATGCTTGTTTCAGGTGTGTTAGAAGGGATCCTGCAAAGGAATGAGTTTAGTGCTCTTCATAGCAAGAAGAACTGTTTTGGACTGAGAGCAGGTCTTACCTTCAGCCAGAACAAAGCAAAGAACTACAGGATAAAGGATAAGCCATCAGTGGGAACAGCTGCAGAATTTAAGACACAGCAGGCAGCTTAATGCCTTAAACTTTGGGCATGTTCAGTTCTTTTTTTTCCAGGGCTCCTAAGGCTCTCCTCTCTGAAGTCGACAGGAACAGCATGAAACACTGGGATAATGCTCTGCCTCTTAGCCCACGTTATCAGTGAGCTGCAAGGATAAGACCAGATAAAGGTTGCCATTGGGCAAAAGAACCTCTTATGAGGCGACTCACTGCTGCAATATCTGGTGCTTGAAGTAAAAATCGTTACCTTCTCTCACATTCTCTCCTCTGTGGCTGGTGACACACAAAATGACCGAAACAAAATGCCTCTCACCTGGAAGCGCTTTCACTTTTTGCATTTGGCTTCATGTGCTTTGGATAGTCCAGTTCTTTTGTTTGCTAATAACCATCTCTGTTTTTTCACGCATCAAAGACCTGTGTGTGCAATATCGGATAAAAACGGGCATGTAGTAAATATGTCCCCTAAAACACTGTCACTATTACCAAGCTGTTTCTTCTCAGCACACCACAAGTCTCTATTTTTGTTTCTAGTTAAAAAAGTTTAACGGCCCTGGTTTTCTGCTTTGGTATTTTCTCCCATTCCTCTCCAGTTTTTACTTCACGGAAACTTAAAAACTTTGGTCTAACTCATCTGGTGAAATCCCTGTCACTTACACGGAGGGGGAGACGTCAGCAGAGCACACCCCTCGCTCAGAAATGCATCTCTCTGCAGAGTTGGCCGCATGCCTGCTTGAGGGGGAGCATTTTTTCCTAAGCCTGTCTGGAGAGTTAGCCCTGAAGGCTCTGCTTTCGTGGCACCGGAGGCCTCTCTGCGGCCACAGATGAAGACATCTCGCCCTCTGGTGGGTAAAACCACAACGGTATGGAAGCCTTGGTCTGCATATGAAGCAATAATAATTAAAATTATTAGTGCGGTGGTAATAGAAGGAAAAAGAGCAGATTTTTTAGAGGACTGAAATTCACACCGAGTGTATGTACATGATCGCACATGCTCCTCCTGGTAAAGAGGGCTTTAAACTGGTTCACTGGAGAGGAACAGTTACCAGCAACCCTGTCAGGGGGTGATGGACAAGGCTGATAAGCAGAGGGCCTGGAGTGATGTGACGAAAGGGATCACAAAATCAACAAAACAGGGTTTAAGCGAGGTCACCTCCAGCAATTGCATGCAAGGAAGTGGCTACAAGGCACCGTTATGGAGAAATACCCAAAATCCCTTCTGGGAAATCAGTGTGCTGAGGGGTGCTGAGGTACGTCTTTGAAGTGTATGTAGACAAATGCATGCTGCATGAGAACTACACGTGGTGAGTTAGAGATCTGTGGGACTATCATCTTGCTGGGATCAGGGAGATGCGGTGGGATGGCTCCCATGTCCGAAATGTTGCAGTGGAGGGATACAGGCTCTTTAGGAAGGACAGGTCAGGAAGATGAGGAGGGGGAGCTGCCCTTTATGTGAGAGAACAGCTGGAGTACATGGAGGTCTGCCTGGATGATGATCCAACTGAGATCTTATGGATAAGGATTAAAGAGAAGACCGATATGGGTGACATTGTAGTGGGTGTCTGCTACAGGCTGCCTAACCAGGAAGAACAAGTGGATGAGGTCTTCTCCAGGCAGATAGGAGCAGTCTTATGTTTGCAGGCCCTGGTCCTCATGGGGGACTTCAGCCACCCTGTTATCTGCTGGAGGGACAACATAGCAGGGCATAAGCAAGCCAGGAAGTTCCCGGAGTGCAGTGATAACTTCCTCCTCCAAGTGACAGAGGAGCCAACAAGGAGATGTGCTTTGCTGGACGCTGTACTTACCAACAATGGTTCATTGGGGATGTGAAGGTCAAAGACAGCCTTGGCTGCAGTGACCATGAGATGATACAGTTCAGAATCCCAAGGGGAGGGAGGAGGGTAGAAAGCTCACAACCTTGGACTTCAGGAGAGCAGACTTTGGCCTCTTCAAAGACTTCCACCTGCTTGATAGAGTCCCGTGGGATAAGGCTTGGGGAGAAACAGGGCCCTAGAAAGCTGGCTGGTACTGAAGAATCACCTCCTCCAAGCTCAAGAGCAGTCCATCCCAATGATCAGGAAGTTAGGCAAAAATCCCAGGAGGCCTGCATGGATGAACAAGGAGCTCCTGGCAAAATTTAAACACAGAAACAGCGCAGAGAGGGTGAAAGCAAGGACACAGATAGTGAGGAATACAGAGACATTATCCAAGCGTGCAGGGATGAGGTTAGGAAAGCCAGAGCCCAGCTGGAATTGAATCTGGCCAGGGATGTCAAAGACAACAAGAAGGGCTTCTATAAGTACATAGGTGACAAAAGGAAGACTAGGGAAAACATGGGCCTGTTGCTCAGCAAGATGTGGGAGCTGGTTACACAGAACATGGAAAAGGCTGAGGTACTGAATGCCGCCTTCACCTCAGTCTTTACTAGCAAGACCAGCCTTCAGGAGTCCAAGAGAGACATGGGCATACTGGATAGAGCCCAATGAAAGGCCATGAGGATGATGAAGGGACTGGAGCATTTCTTCTATGAGAAAAAACTGAGAGCTGGAACTGTTTTGCCTGGAGAAGAGAAGGCTCAGGAGGGATCTCATCAATATATATAAATACCTGAAGGGAGAGGGCAAAGAGGACGGAGCCAGACTCTGTTCACTGGTGCCCAGTGCCAGGACCAGAGGCCATGGGCACACACCGAAACACAGGAGGCCACCTCAGAACATCAGGAAACACTTCTTCACTGTGCGGGCGACTGAGCACTGGCACAGGTTTCCTGGGGAGATTGTGGAGTCTCCATCCTTGGAGATACTCAAAAGCCATCTGGACATGGTCCTGGGCAACCGGGCTCTAGGCGGCCCTGCTTGAGCAGGGAGTTTGGACTAGATGACCTCCAGAGGTCCCCTCCAACCGCAACAATTCTGCGACTCTACACAGCAAAAGAACAGAAGCTCTGGCCTTATTTCCTGTAGGCTCACGCCTAACATTGATATCCTTCTTCTGCCCATCAACGGTTGTGTCTCTTTGGCTTAATTTTAAGCACACGCTCAAATGATTTGCTTGAACAGGCACCTCTGTTCACAACTTGGCTACTGAAGTGCGATGCTTTGGGCCAGGTCACCAAATCACTATATACTCACCTCTGACAGAAACTAAGGAAAACTGGACACCAAAATATTTTTGTAGATGATAAACTTAAATCCCTCTAATCAGTGTCAGGGCAGCCATTCTGCACCTCCCTGGTGAAAAGGGAATGAAAATCACAGTTACTGTGAAACGTGGAAAGTGCTTTGAGATGCACAGATAAACCCACACCCTATTGTTCATTATTGTTATATAATTATTATCCACGCTAATAATATATCCGCTCTATAATTATTATCCACTTTTCTTCCTAATGACTCATAACCTTCTGTAGTTGTGCATTTGGGAATTTCACACTACACCAGTCGTTTTGGTTTTACAGATTTCTTTTTTTTTTCACTAAGGTTTTTAAATAATGATCAGTACAGTACAAAGCTTAAAATATTGTCAATGTTTTCAACAATACAAAGTCAGCAGATGGGAGTTGGGAAGGGGAGGGTTAATATGTAACACTCATACCCTTCCCTGTTTCCCAGGGAAAAAAAAATACAAACTCTTTTGTACTTCTTTTTAGTAACAAACAGTGCTTAAAAATCATCTTGTCAGTAAAAGATGTAAATTGCAAGGCACATGAGGAACCCATCCTTGCCTTGTTAACACAAATCGTTAGGCATAAATACAAGTTTAAGGCACCTCTCTCCATCCTCCCCTTCTGCTCCGTACACCCAGAAAATCCTGTCAGTGGGTATCGGCTGTTAAGAGCAACCATCAACCGGCAGCTTGCAAAGAGGCTGCCTCTGAGCCTCAGGTTCCTTCAGGATGAATCCCAAAAAGAAATAGCATAAGGCACATTGGGATGAATTCTCTGGAGTTGTCCTGTGCAGATCCAGGTTGCAAGATCTGCAAAAATACTATCTCAGGACCAGAGATTCCTGGGGGAGAGGGTTAGGACCTCAGTCCCTTCAGGATCTCGGATATGCTCAACCTTTGGTGGTCAGCTCTTCACCAAACCCTGCCACTGGTACACCCCTTCCAAGCTGTGCCTCCTTAGAGGAACGCCAGGGTGGAAGGAGGTGTGCTCCAAGCAGTGAGTCCAAGGAGAAGGCCCTGAGAGGCTCTCAGACAAGCTGAGCATTTATCACAGCGGCACTTTTACTCTCTCCGGACCCAGCCCTGGTCTCCCCTAGATCAATGGCGAGGCTTTCAGGAAGGCACTGGCAGTCACTTTCCAGTCCCTGGTCCAGTTGAGGTGCAGCAGACTGCACGGCATGTGGAGTCCGCCCAGTTAGGCAGCCAGGTGCATAAGGCACAAGGATGAAGTCCGGGGATGAGGGAAAGAAATAAGCTCGTTGGAGGAAGAGGACGAGGATGGAGACAGGGATGAAGAAAGCTCCAGTGTTGGTGAGCCCCTTGTGACACAAGGGTGCATCTTCACAGCAGCAGTTATCTGTATTGAAATTCCCTGCTAAATCAACCCATCATAGTAACCAGGAGGTCAGCTCCAGGTCTGAGTGCAGGGCCACACGGGGACGTGAGTGGCTTCACTTGAGGGGCAACATGAGAATATGTAAAAACACCACCACTATCACACAACTGCTCTAGGAGAAGTTTCACTTCTGCCAGACCAGGGAGAAGACGACGTATGACCTGAAATACCTCAGAAGAGCCACGTGGACACCTCCTCTCCCTGTCCCTGAACTAGATGGCATTACTGTACTCATCCTCCTTGGACAAGGGCAGGACATGTCATCTATTTTCAAACCCTTGGAAAAGGAAACAGCTGGGTGATCCCTTCCTTTGGTGCCAGTAGAACTCTAGGTAGCAGCAGAGCAGGGTTTGCTACGAGCAGCAGTGCCCACTCCCTCTGTTTTATTCCAGAAAAGAGCCCTGGACCAGCCTGGTTTACTCCCCTTCCTGCACAGGAGCCCTCTGATACCACCCAGCCAGATCCACACTCTGTGCCTTATTCTGCTTTACCTAAAAGGCAAATCAGGCTGTGCGGAAAAGCACTGCTCCCACTGGAAATCTTTCCCCAAACTGGGAGGAAGACCCACAAGCAAAGCCACGGAGATCATGGAGGGAGCCGTCCATCGGTGGAGCTAAGCTACTTGAGCAACCAGCTGCTGTGCAAGAAGGAACGGCTGCTGGCCTCCTCTCCGGCCCTTCCCTGCAGGCAGCAGTGTTGTCCAAGCTGGCTGAAAATTAAAACCAGCAGAAAATTACATTTTTTTCAGTAGGATTGGTTTTCCGCTGGTCCATCGCCCGGCACCGGCTCGCTCTGTGGTGAGATGAGCTTCTGTGCAAGGGAAGGAGAATGACGAGGTGTAAGTGGGACCACCCCCACCTGCCACTCCCCTGAGGCAAATTTGCTGTTAGGTCAGCATGGCTGTACCGTCAAAATACACCGTAGGAAATGAAGTAATTAATTTCTAAGCTGGACTGGATGTAAACCAGGAGGCCTAGAGTGATGAGAAAGGGTGGACTAGATGACTTCCTGAAGGCGTTCCAGTGATTTCTTCTCCTGTACTCAAAACTTACTTCCCTCCCGCTTTGTATTTAATATTTGTTAATAGGGCCGTGAGTTTCCAGTTTGTCCACAGAACACAGGACACAGCAAAGCACCTATTATCAGAGATGCCGCTGTCTGGCCCACCTTGCTCCTCCAGCAGCATAGCACTGTCTCCTTCAGGCTAATCTTGACCCAACTAGGAGGTTCTGCAGAAGGGAAAGCCAAAGGCAAAGCCTTTCTGGATAATAAATCATGCGCACACACACACACACGCATCTCAATAGTTAAAAAACAGATCAAGTGCAGAAATCAGTGCTTGCCATGACAAATCATATCCCCAACCCTAAACCCTGCCTGCTCAGACCCCGCAATCACAATTCATTTGCCTGCCCTTGGACTCAGTGAGACAAATCTGTGGCTGGAATAGATCCCATGGCTTCCTTGCTTTCAGCAAAGATTTATAGCTCCTAGGAATTTGCCAGATGTCAAGGCCTTTGAGGTTGTGGGTCTTGCATAGTGTATAGCTGGGAGGAGCCATGCCAGGATTTACTGTGGAAAGCAAGTAGCAGGTCAAGCAGAAGGTATCTAGGCTGCATGGGACCATATCTCTGCATTGGCTCTGAGCATCCTCTCCTGCAAGTGGTGCCAACTTCAGTGCAACAGTGTGGCTCCATGTCTGATGTTCCCCCCAAGCAAGCACAGAAGAGACTCCTCTAGGGGGGGATGCAGTAAACCAACCCTTTCTATAGCTTGGACAGGACTGACCTGTGGACATTAAGTGTCCCTGATCACTATCTTTGCTACTCCACACAAGCATCACCAAGTCTCAAGGACAAACCCATCCCAAGATTTCCCAGGACCCTAATACTCTCACCCTGCTCTTGCCTTTTGCTGTTCTACCTTCATCTAATGCTGATAAAAACATGCCAGGTTCACAACCCCATTGGTCAGAGAAAAGCAACCCTGCAGCTTCAAGGTCAGCTTTCCTATGAGGCCCACCAAGGACTGCTTGGTGTCCTGAAAACACCATTAAGAGGGTAATAAAGACTTTCATACTTTCATACCCTTTCACACCCTTTCACTTTCATATCCTTTTGGCCATGACCACAGTAGGGCTGTTGGGAGGCCCAGAGCCTTTCCCATATCAGACAGGTCACACCCAAGTTACTCTACACTGCATGGACAGTGTTGGAGGTCAGTCAGACTCCCTAGACAGATGATACAGAGCCAGTCCATGAAGGAATGCATGAACCCATCACACAAGCAGCCAAAATGATACACCCAGCATCAAAAGCATGTCCCCTCTTGGGGCCAGGATGGCCTCAGGGGTGCTCAACCTCTGCCACTGCTACTGAGGAAGGCTCAAAACCATCTCCAACCTGACCCAGGCCCAGCTCCTCAAAGGCAACTAAGCAGTTAAAATGGAAATGAGGATCCTTCGAAGACCTGTCTTACAGGCTATCAAACAGCTGTCAGCACTGCCACTACCTTAGGTCAGATTCAAACTGCTGTGAAAGACCCCAGCTCCTGTTAGTAATTCTTGTCACACTGACTCCTTGGTTTTGATGAGCAGCTCCACTGCAAACGGTGCAGTCACACAGAAAGAGAAGATGGAGCTGACCTAGCATCTCCACCTGTGCTGGACCCACACCAGACACCGGCAGACACAGGGCTCAGGTTCAGACCCAGTTCGCTCCAGAGGACCCCAGGTCAGGTCTAAGTCTCCAAACATGCTTTGCCAAAGCCACCTCAGCAACCTGGTGTTGAGATACTTGACAAGGGGACCGCAGAGAGAACCGGGCTCAACCCAGCTGGAGCAGGAGAAGGATTATACCAGCCACTGTGTCACAGATGTCCTTGTAGCTGACCCCTAGAAATGCAGACTCCTCCTGAAACCTTGCTAGTGCCTTTGATAGTAACAGGTTTCCCACTGACGGCAGAGATGGCAAAACCCAGAGAGGTCACCACATCCAGCTGTGGTCCTCACGGTGAGTTCTCCACTGCGTTGTGAGCCCTCGCAGACCCTTCCAGAGTCCCACAGCCCTCCCTGACATTCAGCAAGATATCACCCACAGGTTTACCAGAATGAACAAGAAACCTCTGCCTATTCCAGCATCCTTGGTTAAATGAATTGTTCTGGCTTAAAACACCCTATGTCCCCCCCGGATGGCAAAAGGCACTCCCTGCTGTGAAAATGCATCCAGCATGAAGTCTCCAGCCCTCCACCCGAGTCCAGGGTCCCGGTTAGTCACAGTGTGTTAGGCAAGTAAGACAGTCTCTAATATGTTATGCCCTTTTTCTTCATTTTCACCACCCTGGTGATGTCGTGCCCGTCACGTTCGTGACTCTCAGGAGTCCTTTTTAGCCAGGCTGGCCTTGATCCTGCATCGCAGGATGTAAGCTGTGATGGCACTACAAGCCACCAGGCCGAAAAAAGAGATGCAAGAGAGATAAACGGAGAAAGGTCCATGTCTCTTCAGGAAAATCTCCTGCCTGTTCTTGTAATCCAAAAGAATGGCCTCCAGCTGTGACAGGGTGCAGATGGCCAGGAAGGTGTGGAAGATCTGGTGGGCATGGCCAACGATATCGCAGGAGCCAGGGAAGTACTTCTCAGGGACTGGGCAGGAGAAGAAATAAGCACTGATAAGGAAAAACAGTATCTGGTACGTGTGGTACCAAGCAGCATCTTCCTCACAGCCCCCCAGGTGACACACAACCACCCGGTGAGCGACAGGGCTGATATCCAAGATGAAGGCCAGCCCAGCTGGGATCACCTGGCACATCTTCCTCATGATGGGGTAAGGCCGTCGGTACCGATATTTCGCGTAGCAGCAGCCGGCACAAGACAACCAGCCACAGAAAGCAGCTGCTGGCAGAAAGAAAAGCCAGAACTTGTCGTACCAGGCTTGGTCAGAGCTATAGTAGAAATGAGCCAGGGCACTACCATACTGGTAGATGCCGACTCCAACGTAGTCCACGAAGTAGAAGGTGTAATGGTACAGCTCCGATTTGGACTGCAGTAGGTGAGCCAAGAGGCTGCAGGTCAGGTAGGTGACAGAGGAGAGGACAAAGATGAGCAAAGGCAAGGACCACGCGTCCACGGGTAACTGCTCAGCCTCCACAAACGTCTTGAATCTCAGCAGCACAGCCAGCGCTGCCAGGAGATGAGTCCACACGTTGACCACCTCATTGTGCTTCTGGAAGAGGCTAAGGAAGTAGTACCGCCAGTCCTGGCCAGTGGGACGGTAGCCGGTGTGGATGTATGGCTCACGGAAGAGTTGCGGCACCTCGCACTCTTTGACCGTGCAAGGCATCTTGGGGAAGCCATCCTCCAGCAGCTTGGGAAGACGGCTGAGATGCTGCCCACTGAGGGACAGTGTGCTGATCCTCTCCAGGATGGCTGTCATCTTGTTGCGTGCGATGGCCGTGAGCCCGGGTCTGGGGAATGTCGTCTTTGTGCCCTGCAAGGAGGGAGAAAGAAGAAAGGTTAAAAGTGATGCACCAGGGAGGAGAGTGTGAAGCCATTCCTGGGTGGGATGAGGCATGGCACTGTAGAGATGCTGGCCCTGCTTTTAGGGGAAAGGGGCTTTTCTTGACTCGGCAGACCCAAATTCAGCGTGGAGAAGGATGGCACAGCCCTGTCCCTGCAGTCAGATGCGCGCTGCAATGTTCACAAGCCTGCCCTTCTTCCTCACTTCCTCAGGCACTCGGCTTGGAGCATGTTCAGGAGCAGCCGGGAGCTGCCAATAAGGGGCTGCAAGAAGCAGTCAGACATCAAGAAAGCACCTGATGATTTGCGGAGGGGATTTTTCACCCCTTTCCCCAGAGCAAACCGCTCAGGGACAAAACTGGAGGGGTAATTACTCATGTAAGGGATAACCTGCCTTTCTGCACCTGAGTGAAGAGGGTCCCAACCAAACCGTGGAGGTGGCGAATAAGCTCGTCCCCCCTGCCACACAACCTGCGCACGGGTAGCAGGTGAGTGGGGCAGGGGGAGGAGGGGAGAAGCCCACAGTTCCAAACCTGCAGCCTCCTTGACGTGTAAAAAGCAGCGGGACTGGGAGGTGACGGAGAAAGGAGAGGCTCCGCATCGGAGCTTGGCTGCGGTTTGGATATAGCATCGAAGCCTTGGGAGCATCCACGGAGCCGTGCTAAGGGGCTGCCAGACGAGATGTGCCTGGATGCTCAGAGCAGCCAAAGCCCAGCGCTGGGCACTCCTCTGCCTGCTCTGCTCTGCTCCTTGGCAACCTCCGGAGTTGCTAAGCTCTGGCTGGAAAGATTCAGATTCAGGGCACAGCAGGATCCTAATGTCTGGAGGCTCCCTCACAGCATTGCATTCACTCCCAATACCCTCTGTTTCCCCTTCTACCTTAGATATTTCTTTTCCCTGCTACGGCACAAAAAAAGAGGAGAACTTGTCGCACAGATGCCCGTGCTTCAATAGAATTTGATGCCGACGGAGCCCCACCAGACTCTGTAGGGCTGTGGTGACGCCCGTGCAGCCAACACATACCTGTTTGCAGGACTGGAGCCTGCCTCCAGTGCTTATATGCACCCAACCAGAGCTGCAGTGGCCAAAAATAAGTACGTGCAAATGACTATTTTGCCCGAGCGCGGCAAATGGCTTATTTTTCTTCCGTTGCATCAGATACCAACTGCTGCCAGAGGTGAGACAAAGGAATAGTTTGCACGGGCACATGATGGGAGACCCATCTGGAGATACAGGGGATGGGAAGGTGTTAAACACCGAGAGTGAAAGCAGAAAGACGGGACCTATCAAACAGTCCCAGGGTGAGACAGCACAAAGAGCGAAGTCAGAGCAGACTCTGAACCAGGTTGCAAGTCCCACTTCCTCTTGCAACCCAAAGCCTCTGATAACAGACGAAATATTTTTCACATTGCTTCCGTATTTTAGCAGATGGCAGTTGTCATAACTAAGAGTGACATTTTCCAGCCAGTTCTCTCTCTCCCTGCGCTTTCCAGGCTTTCTCCCTTAGCACCTCACAGGGCTGTTTGTTTGTTTTTTTCCCTTGTTTGCCACAGGAGAATCTGCTTGCTGAGTTTGATGGAGTTGCCTTAGCCACAAAAGGCAGAAGACAGTCTCTGCAAATGGTATTTTAGTTTTGCGGATGCATAAGACTGAAGATAGCACCCTTGCAGGGGAAGCTGACGTTGTGCACGTTCGCAAAGACTTTGTTTCTCTCTCCTAAGGGTCTGCGGGGTCCAGATCTGTGATGGGGACACGCAGTTCATTCAGCAGCTTGTGTATCTCTGGGGACGCATGCCAAAATTTAGGAAGGCAAGGCAAATTTTGATGCCGGGGCACTCCTACGAGGAGATGGTGTGAAAAAGGGGCGACAGCCAGTCTATTCTGGCTCCTTATAGCCGGTGGAGGAAGAAAGGCTCATTCATCCAACTTACTCTAGACTTCAGCTTCAGGATAAGGCAAAGCCCAAGCAAAGAGACCATCCTCGGCCTTGCAGCAGTGTAATACTCACCCTCTATTGCCCTATATCTCCTTTGGATGATCTGGCCAGAACTTGGTTGGAAGCTGAGCACGCTGGGGTGGGAAAGACAGGGCAGTTTTGTGGATGTGTCTGTATTAAGACAGTGTTTGATTTCCTGGTCTAGATGCAGAGACAAGAGCTCCCTACCCAAGTCGAACTGCATCTCCTTCGCTGCAATGCCAAGACATCTGCCGTCTCCAGCTGATGATCTCCAGGCCTTATGCACAGGTTTTGCTCTGTGCAGAGGTGTGAGTAGAGCCTCTGAAATGTTTTATGTGTCCTAAGCTCCTCCGCCCTGTCTGTTAACCTGTTAATGTGTTTTACACCTCTGCCAGCATCTGCTCTGATACAACCCAAGCAAGAGGGCTTAGACCCACGCTCACCATCTCCCACCTTCCCCTTAACTAAATGTGGTCCAAGGATTGGGCCCACTACAGGGGGCTCAGTGCTGAATCTTCATCCCAGTTCATCCCAGGAGGATGCTGGAAAACCCTCCAAAAAGGTTTTTAGGCACTGATGTTGGGAGATGGGGATCACGGTGGCAAGGTACAAGAACAGAGGGCATGCTGAAGCTCCCAACCTCTCGGAGAACACAATGCAGTGTGGATCCCAGGTCATCAGGAACCAAAAACCAGCTCGGATACGGCACAGACTGGGCAGGTGAACTGCACAGGAGCAGGGCTGGAGCCCTGATCTCCCACAGGGAGGCAGAAATACGCTGAAACCTGCCTGTAAAGAGCAAAGGCAACCAAGAAGACACCCGGGAAGATGGCAATCAAGCCTGGGCGGATGGATGCATGGCAATGCGAGGCGCACATCGCCCCTTCCACCATCCGTGGCCTGCCTGCTTTGCATGCTGACAAGGACACGAGAGAGACAGGCAGCTTCTGTACCAGGCACAGGCTGGCTCCGGCTTGTACGGTGTGGGCTAGCGCCAGGATTCTGCCACTGTCTCGCATCCCGAGAGCTCTGCGTATACAGTGAGCGTCGCCTTTGAGCAGAGCCGGGGAGAGGTTAGACACTGCAGGTCTCCCTGACACAGGCAGTCAGGAGAGATTCTTCCAGGCAGGCTTTCAGAGCTGGAAAATGTCAGTTTTTAACAAGCTGAGTGAGAGTCAGAGATTTTCAAAATAATAGTCCGAAATCACAAGAAACACATCTGATACGGGGATAAACAGTGCTAAATCAGGAACTTGGCAGAGTGCTTATTTTAAACCGAACTTGTGACATTAACGAGTTGAGAACAAGTTGGCAGTTTCCAGCGATCATGTGATGGACAAAGCGACGAGCAATTAACGTTCGAAAAAGAGAAAGGGGAAGAGAAAAAAAAAAAAAAAAAAACCAAAAAACAACCCAACAACAAAAACCCAACCCAGAAACCCAAGGTCAGCACTGGCTGTTTCACTTTCACAGAGCTCCTATTCTTTTCCCTTCACGGGGGCGTAGGAGCGGCTGAAAGCCACATTCATCCGCGGGGTGTCTCGTTGAGATTCTGTCCTCAACCCCCCTCCCCGCCCCCCTCCTCCTCCATCTCCGGGGGATTCAGTTATTTTGGCTGCTCCCAATTAACGGCAACCAAGTATCGTTTGTTCGGGGAGGGAGCTGCAAGGCAAGAAGGAGGACGTGGATGGTGGCCAGGCTGTATCATGACAGCCACAATAAGAACCGCCGCGCAGGAGGAGAACGATCCCGTTCCAATTTTTCCTCTCCCTTTTGAAGGGAGTAATTGGAAACCAGAGCTTTTCCCAGCTCTTTTGCTTGTTTTGGTCACAGGCTGATGGAAGGGGTTGAATGAGAAAATTTCCTACAGGGTACGGCCGATTTTCCCACCGGTCCGGCCTCAGCGTTAACTGGCTGGGACTGAGGCTGTACCAACGTGATATTATTTGCTTCCAGAATAGTATTCAGGCATGAGAGGTTAACACAGGCTTCCAAAAAGGCAGTAATTCCTGGTAAACAAAGCAAAGAGGACCCGGCGGGAACTCAGCTGCGGGGAAGTCTTTCATAAATGCATTGCATTTTTTTTTTTTTTTTTAAAAAAAAAAAAAAAAAAGACCAAGTGGTTGTGAATAGCATGAAAATAACAGCAGAGATCATGCGGCAGTGGGCAACAGGCCAGTTTTGAGAGATGCGGGGGATTAATTCCTGAATTCCTTCTCTTCTGGGAGTGGAGCAAAACTCCCTGGAGAGGCTCCAGGTCATTTTGAAGCCTGCGGTTTTATTCTGACCCCTTCCTACATGGGGTTAACTTTGGTGTCGCAGCTCCTGCAAGCGCCAGGATGGCAGAGAGCAGCTCAGCTCGGCTCTCCAGGGCTGGGAGAAGCTACACCAAGGCTGCAACCAGCTGAGATGCAGTGGATAAGCCCCATCCCAAAGCCTGCTGCCTGCAGGCTGGTTCTGCTTGAGCACAAGTGGTGTTTTGGAAAGGCTCCACCAGGGATGAGGAACTAAGAGACCACGGACCGGCTCATCGCAGCAGCTCCTGCGGACTCCTGCTTCCTTCTCCTGCTGCACCTAAACCTGCCAGCACTAACCTTCCTCCTGACTGCGACAGACTCACGCAGCGCTCAGATCCCCTCTGCAGGGAGTTACTGGGATTTATGTGGGTGTCACAGAGGCCAGAAACTGGAAGAGGTGGCATTTTGGTGGTTTGTGCCAGGGATGAGCCCTGCCTGAGCAGGCAGCAGGGTGCGAAGGACTGATTTACACTCCAACATCGGAGAAGTCGAAACCCCCACAACCAGAGAGGGGCGAAATGCTCAGGACTTCTGTAAGTTGGGCTTCCACCTCCCCATCGATTAAATGGGGATACCAGTCCTCATCTGCATAATGAGAACTAGATATGGGGCTGTAACGCACCAGGCAGCGCTGGGACTACTTAACAGCGCATTACACCGAATATTTTATTTCTCTTGACTCAATTACGTACCCAGTCACATCTACATCAGCCCAATGGGTGTATTACAAGCACTCATCCGACAGGGACTCTGCATGGGTTAGGATACTCTGGAAGCTAAAAGGTGATGTGATGTGATTTACTGGCGACCTGGAAGAACAAGCTTGAAAATAACCTTACGTTCTAAGAAAAAGGGTCAAAGCAACCTTGTAGAAAATTTCAAATAAAATAATACGGCTCAAATTCTGCCTTTCTGTATACACCTATACACACACAGAGAGCGTGTAGCTGAAGCCGGGTTTGTCCAAGCATGTATTAATCAGGAAACGAACGTCCCGTGATTCTGGGAGATGAGCCATTAAAGCCGGCGGGAGGTGGCAGGATCCCCCACGGAAGCCATGGCAGTGTCAGCTCCCCTGCAATTTCTGGCCTGGAAGCAACGCCGGGCCGGCAGCCAGCTCAGCCGTGCTGAGCAGCAAGTGCCTCTTGACATGGGTTCGGCATTGCCTGCGCGTTGGGACGGTTCCAGGGGATGAGAGCAGCAGAGACGGCACGACGAACGCTGTGCTCGGAGGGGACAGAGCAAAACAAAGCTGCTGGCAAATACCTCATCCCTGCAGCAAAGCCGAGGGGGGTCAACAGCTTCCCACCAAGGAGGAGGAGCCCCCGAGGTCCTGCAGTTGTTTGGGGGAGCTAAGCATAGAAGCATAGACTCGTCTAGGTTGGAAGGGACCTTTCAGATCATAGAGTCCAACCATTAGCCTTACACTGCCAAGTCCACCATTAAACCATGTCGCTCAGCACCACGTCTACCTGTCTTTGAAATACCTCCAAGGATGGCAATTCCACCACCTCCCTGGGCAGCCTGTTCCAGTGCTTGATAATCCTTTTGGTGAAGAAATTTTTCCTAATATCCATCCTAAATCTCCCCTGGTGCAACTTGAGGCTGTTTTCTCTTGTCCTATTGCCTGTTCCTTGGGAGAAGAGACCGACCCCCCCTGGCTACACCCTCCTTTCAGGGAGTTGCAGAGAGCGAGAAGGTCTCCCCTCAGCCTCCTTTTCTCCAGGCTGAACACCTCCAGCTCCCTCAGCCGCTCCTCACGAGACTTGTGCTCCAGACCCCTCACCAGCTCCGTTGCCCTTCTCTGGACCTGCTCCAGCACCTCAATGTCCTTCTTGTAGTGAGGGGCCCAAAACTGGATACAGTATTGGAGGTGGGGCCTCACCAGTGCCAGGTACAGGGGGATGATCACTGCCCTAGTCCTGCTGGCCACACCATTCCTGATACAGGCCAGGATGCTGGTGGCCTTCTTGGCCACCTGGGCACACTGCTGGCTCATATTCAGCCAACTGTTGACCAACACCCCCAGGTCCTTTTCTGCCAGACAGCTCTCCAGCCGCTCTGCCCCAGGCTTGTAATGCTGCATGGGGTTGTTGTGACCTAACGCAAAACCTAGCACTTGGCCCTGTGGAACCTCATACCGTTGGCCTTGACCCATCAATTGAGCCTGTCCAGATCCCTCTGTAGAGCCTTTCTACCCTCAAGCAGACCAACACTCTCACCCAACTTGGTGTCGTCAAAGCAGGGCAGTGCAAATCCAACGTTAGGAAACCAAAGACTTGACAAGGCTTCTGGCTTTATAGCGAGAATCCAAACCTTGAGCTAGACATCACCAAGCCCTTGGTTCTGAGGCCAGCTGGGCTGGCATGGATGCTCCCATGCTGCAACACCTGTGAAATGGGTGGCCAGATGCAAACTGTCTGCTGGGAAGAACTTCGGAACTGTGCTAACCCCCAAACCACGCTGGGGAATGGTGTGGGTCACCATGGCACATTTCTGTTTTGCTGCGATAAACACAGCTGCAGTTTCTTCATGCCTAACCAGGGTTACAACCTGGCGATGCCACTGATAACACAGCCACTACACTCGATGTGTGAAAAAGGAAACGCATCTGCAGCACAAGGCAGCTGCAAAAATGGTAATATTCATTATTTCTACCCACAGACCCTGGGTGAGATTTATCTCCTCTGGCAAATCTATCCCTCCCCTATCAAAAACTGCTCAGACAGAATCACAGAATCATGGAATCGCCCAGGTTGGAAGGGACCTTTCAGAACATCGAGTCCAATCATCAACCTGACTCTGACAAAAACCATCACTAAACCATATCTCTAAGCACTACGTCTACCCGTCTTTACCTCCAGGGATGGTGCCTCAACCACTTCCCTGGGCAGCCTGTTCCAAGGCTTGATAACCCCTTCAGTGTAAAAGTTTTTCCTAATATCCATCCTAAACCTCCCCTGGTGCAACTTGAGACCATTTCCTCTTGTCCCATCGCCTGTTACTTGGGAGAAGAGACCGACCCCCCCTGGCCACCCCCTCCTTTCAGGGAGCTGTAGAGAGCGAGAAGGTCTCCCTTCAGCCTTCTTTTCTCCAAGCTGAACAATCCCAGCTCCCGAGGATTATGACAATATTCCGCAGCTTTTCCTCCTGATCTCACTAAACCTTTGCTGTTTGCACTTTCCAGAGCAGCTCACCACTTTCTTTTCCCACGCACAACTAACCCAGCCCCCAACGCTTTGGGGCTCGATTTCGGACGGGTGCGAGATCCCCGGGTGGGACTGAGTAATCAAAGACGAGGGCATGGTCCCGATCAGTGACCTGCGACCACCGGGTGGTTGAAGTATTAGCGCACTCCCGGGCACAGTTTCGGTCCAGCCACCCACACCGCTCCCTGCCTTCTGCTTTCAGTCGTGCAGGGACCACCGCTGGAGTGGGACGACTGACCCACTTCACGTGCCAACGCTGGGTTTGTTTTTTCCCCCCTCCATTGACTGAAAAAGAAGCCTGGATTATTTTTTTTTCAGCTGCATCCCGCTTTCATCTTAAAAATTTCCTCCTGCAAGGTCCGTGGGATACGGTACCCTTCCCTTCAACCACCAAGTCGCTGCGTGCACACCCTGCGAGCAAGAGGTCACTGCCGTGAGCCTTTCCTAAAGCCACCGGACCAGCATCCACCCATGGGACAAATCTTTCAGCACAGATCTGCTGGAGACGGGAACTCCTGCTAGCACAGGGAGAGCGCAAGGAGCCAGCAAATCCTTCCCTGCTCAGATCTATCTGCTGATGGGATGACCCAGGAGCGGTCTGCCTGCAGGCAGAGCCACCAAACCAAACTGGCCGTGCGCTCTTTGGGGAGCCGAACCGTTGCCAAAAGGTGTCCCAGAGCCTACAAGCTGAGACTGCTTAGCTCTGCTGTCCTCCACAAAAGCCTGTTGCACAAAAACATCTTTTTTTTTTTTTTTTTTTTTTTTAAGGTTGCAGATTTTAGAGCTTTGGTCATTGGGAAAAAATGTATATAAATCAAGCGCACCACCGCTGCTGCTGCGGGCAGAGAGCAGGCTGCCGGGGAGAGACTGCAGCTCTGTGCCAACCCCCCGGAGCTGCGAGCTCTTCTCTTCCCTGCACTAAAAGTCTTTGTCCCCATCCGGGACCTCCTCCTATTTAATCCCGCGGCCTCTCCCAGCAAGCTTCGAGGTTTGCAATGACAGCAGTGCCGCCCTGCCAGGGGGCTACGAAGCTCCCAGCAAGGACCAGATGGCAGATTCCCTCCCAAACGAGGGCTGTGGGTTGTGCTGCATCCACATGAATACATCCCTACTCGATCCCAAGGATCCGCTGGGGTATAAAAAAAGCCACCGGGACCGAGCTTACACTTGGCCGCTCTTGAAGGATGGAGGACACAAGGTATGGCCAGCTGCAGACCAAGCGCGCAGCCTCCAGGAGCCTTCTGGGAATTTGTTCCTCTGGAGGAATTTCTTGAGCATAAATGGATACTGCAATGGAAAGACCCGCTCGCCTGACCTCGGGAGAGGGGGTTATCACGTACACCGGCAGCTAAAAATTAAGCTGGTGCGTGACTCAAGAAGGGCAAGGAGCTGCAAGTGCCATCACGTGACCCGATGATGGCAGCTCCCTCCCTCAGTCCGGAGGGACACAACCCTCTTCTCGCCCAGAGGCTCCGGCCGCCGCTTCAGCGTCAATAAATAAAAGCAGTGATGCCCAGAAAACAGAAAATGCCGCAGCGAGCGGGGCTGTTAACCCACACCTTCACCGGCTGAGCGGGAGGAAGTGTGTAACGGCTTGTGGTTTGGCCCGAAGAGCCCCGTGGAGGGTTTCTAGGAATTGTTTGCAACACGTATCACCCCCCCAACACACACACCCCAACACGAAGGCAGGAACACGGTCTGATGGTATAATTCCGGGCTCCCCGCCCCTCCCTGCCCTGGCAGAGAGCAAAACCAGACTTTAGACCCGCTGGATTTCACTCCTGCCTACGGGCTTCATCTTTTTTCATCACCTTTTCGTGATTGCGCTCTTTTTCAAACACCGTTGCCGGGGTGGCATCACACACATCCTCATCCTGACCCCGTGGTTGGCAACTCCCTCCCCCCCCCCCCCCCCCCCCGCACACCTCACAGCACCTAAAGCATGCTGGGGCATTTCCCGATGATCCCGCAGCATCCGATGACAACCACGCGTCTCCATCCCGTGGCGCAGTAAAAAGCCACGTGCTCCAGCCAAAGCAGCCTGGCGATGAAGGGCTGGAGCTGCCCGGTTATTAAACGGGCAGCGGATGCAGGACCAGTGGTCCCACGTACCCAGCGCTGGTTGATCCACAGCATTTCCCACACCGGCACAGCGACCGGGAGGCTCCGTACCCAACCCTGCTCGTGCCAGGGATGAGTCGGTTTGACACTTGAAACTTACATGTTTACCCAAACTTATATATATATTTTCTTTTGGTCGATGAAAACCAGAATGGTTCAAGACTGCCCACAATTTTTTTACCCACTCCTGCCCCAAAAAAAAAAAAAAAAGCGAGATGCTCATGGTGTTTTCAGGAAAAATCCAGATGGGAAATTAGGGGAATATGACTGACAATCCCCAAAGCGTCCTGGAGAAGACAAGCAGGGAAAAACCCTTCATCGACGCTTCCGAGACAAGAGCTGGGGTGCGTCAAGCCAAGCGGGCAGGTACCAGCTTGGGAGCAAACGGCAGGAGCTGGTTCTTCACCCAGCTCAGGGCTAAACTATGCCATGGCTCCTCGCCGCGGTCTCCACAACACGCCAGGGGTCAAAGTCAGGCAAGGAAAAGCCACCTGCGGCTATTACAAACAAAGACGGAGAACAACCACTGCCCACCTCTGTCCTCCACGAAGTCCTTGAGATACGGGTCAGGGGGGAATTTTATGGCAAAAATGAGTTTCTCCTCCCCTCCTCCCCCTCTTCCCCCAGCGCCCACTCTGCCGCAGGACCCACCCCGCTTCGACGGACCCCGGTTGTCCTCGGTGGGGGTGAAGGTCGCGCATCCCCCCCCCCGCCCCAGCACCTCGAGGTCCAACGCGTGTTTTACCCCCGCGGGGGACCCACCCTGGGGGTGGCCGCGGGGCTGTTCGCTTTGCCCCTGCGTGGCCCGGCTCCCCGCGGGGAAGGGATGCTCCTCGCCGCGGCGGGGATGCGGCGTGGTGCGGTACCCGGGCGGGGACGCCGGAGCTGGCTCCCCGGGGGATAGAAAGAGCCGTGCCGCAACCCCCACGGCGGGCTGTCCCCTACCCACCCGTCCACCCCCGGAGGGTTGGGAGAGGAGCTGCCCGCGGGGAGGGGACCGGCGGCTGCGCCCGCACTCACCGCTCGCCCGCGATCGCCCCGCAGCCGCCGACTCCCGCGGCCGCCGCCTCCGGCAGCGCCGCCGCCAACCGGCGCCTCCGCGCATGCGCGGCCCGCCCCGGGGTGGCCCCCGCCGAGCCCAGGCGGTCGGAGCCGGGGAGTCGTAAATCAGCGTGGTTTCGGTGGGAAGGGACACTTAAAGGCCACCTAGTCCAACCCCCCTGCCATGGACAGGGACATCTTCCACCAGATCAGGTTGCTCAGAGCCCCGTGCGACCTGACCTTGGATGCTTCCAGGGACGGGGCATCCACCACCTCTCTGGGCAACCTGAGCCAGCGTCTCGCCACCCTCAGTGTAAACAATTTCTTCTTCATATCTAGTGGTGGCTCAGAGCTGGTTGTCCAGGACCCTGTCCAGGTGGGTTATGAATATCTCCAAGGGTGGAGATGACATGGGTGGAGATCTCTCCCAAGGATGGAGATGCTCACAGTGCCAAGACAGGACCAGAGGCCATGGGCACACGCTGAAACACAGGAGGTTCCTCTGAACATTGGGAAACACTTTTTCACTGTGAGGGTGACTGAGCACTGGCACAGGTTGCTCAGGGAGGTGGTGGATTCTCCATCCTTGGTGATCTTCAAAAGCCATAGAATCAAACTCATAGACTAACAGAATTACAGAATCATAGAATAGTTTGGGTTGGAAGGGACCTTTAAAGGCCATTTTAGTCCAAACCCTGTGCCATGGACAGGGACATCTTCAACTAGATCAGGTTGCTCAGAGCCCCATCCAACCTGGCCTGGAATGATTCCAGGGACGGGACATCTACCACCTCTCAGGGCAGCCTGGGCCAGGGTCTCACCACCCTCAGCGTAAACAATTTCTTCTTTATATCTAGTGGTGGCTCAGAGCTGGTTGTCCTGGATCGTATCCAGGTGGGTTTTGAAGATCTCCAAGGATAGAGATCACATGGATGGAGATTCACAGATGGAGATCTCTCCCAAGGATGGAGATCCTCACAGTGAACAAGACAGGACCAGAGGCCACAGGCACACACTGAAACACAGGAGCCTCCTCCGAACATCAGGAAATACTTTTTTGCTGTGAGGGTGACTGAGCACTGGCACAGGTTGCTCAGGGAGGTGGTGGTCTCCATCCTTGGTGATCTTCAAAAGCCATCTGGACCTGGTTCTGGGCAACCAGGCTCTAGGTGGCCCTGCTTGAGCAGGGATTTGGACCGAATGACCTCCAGAAGTCCCTTCCCACCCCAGCCATCCTGTGATTCTGAGCTGAGGACCTGCACAACGCAGCAGAGAGGCCAGGGAGGGCTCCATGCAGCCATGGGTGGTCATTGCCAGAGCTCATGGTTTCCAGCTGTGACTGTTAGGTGTAAAACAAAAAAATTCCTAGTCCTGAGAGCTGTTTTTATGCTGACCCCGAACTGACCTTGGTGGAGGTAAAAATGATGGAAACGGGAGGAAAAATAAAAGTTCTGCTGCCGACTGCCCAGTTTCTGGGCTCCCAGTTGGGGCAAACCCCCTGATTTTGCTGCTGTGGACATGCAAGCATGGAGGAGAGGATGACTTTTTCCCCAGGATTTGCAGCCTCAAGAGAGTACGGCCTTGAGCCAACCACCGGGGCAGTGAGGTTTACCCCATAAAAACAGCACCAAAGTCTTTGGGTGCCAGAAATGAGGGATTTGCACCCAAATGGCCTTTCAGGAGTGGTCTCTGGGCCCTTGAATGCCTGGGGAATGACTGGGACCAAACTGTGCCAAAACCACGGTGATCGGTTTAGTCACCACGATCCCAGAAGTGGGTTAATTTATGAATATGGAGGACCTGTTTCCCCTGTTCTGTCTCCGCATCAGCTTGTTTTGCTTCTCCAGCCTGTCAGGACTGTTGTTTTTCGATGGGTTTACAAGGGAAACAGAAGGACCGCTTGTTCTGCAGGGAGAAGATCGCAGGAGAGGAAGCCCAGAAACAGGACTTTCCATCTCCGATAAGACCACTCCAGCCTGGGTGAAGCTTCGGCACATCCCGGCACCCATCTGCCAGCGCACAGGAGAGCCAGTGCTCCCAGAGTGAGGAGGGGAAACCTCCAGGATGAAGAAGGTGGGCAGGGGACCTCCATTTTCCCCTCTTCTCTTGCTCAGGGATGGGATCGGATACGAGCGGCAGCTCCCAACCCCCTCAGTGACATCTTGCACTCATTTTCCACCCCTCTAAGATGTCTCCCCCTGTAACATCCATAATACAGCTCCATCCTCCTCCGTTCCTTAAATTGGGAGGTGATTCTCCTCCTCTACTCCGCTCTGATGAGACCCCACCTGGAGTACTGTCTTCAGCTCTGGGGTCCCCAACATCAGAAGGACATGGAACTGTTGGAACAGGTCCAGAGGAGGCCACGGAAGTGATCCGAGGGCTGGAGCCCCTCTGCTGTGAGGACAGGCTGAGAGAGCTGGGGGGGTTCAGCCTGGAGAAGAGAAGGGGCTCCAGGAAAGCTGGGGAGGGACTCTGGATCAGGGAGGGGAGCCATGGGACGAGGGGGAATGGTTTTAAACTGCAAGAGGGAAGATTTAGATGAGATATTAGGAGGAAATTCTTTGGTGTGAGGGTGGTGAGCCCCTGGCCCAGGTTGCCCAGAGAAGCTGTGGCTGCCCCATCCCTGGAGGTGTTCAAGGCCAGGTTGGACGGGGCTTGGAGCAACGTGGTCTGGTGGGAGGTGTCCCTGCCCAGGGCGGGGTGTTGGAACTACATGATCTTCAATGTCCCTTCCAACTCTAACCATTCTAAGATTCTATGATTTTAAGGACGCTCTGTGGGTGGGAGATGGAGATCATGGCATGGCTTTTCCTCTTCCACCTGTCTTTCCATCATTGCTCATGAGGGATAAGTGGGAACACTCAGCTGAGCACTGACGATGGTCAAACGGCAAGGCTGGAGACAAGGTGGGAAGAAAAATACAACCCAAACAGAAGGGGATGGTGGGACATCCCTGTTGTAACTTGCCCAATGCAATGCTGCTGGGTGGCCTGCCCTTCTTTTCTGCTCCGATTAAAGGTTTTTCTCCCATTTATGTTCATGGAACGCTTTGGAGCAGACTTGAGAAAGGCAAAGGGCAGCTCTGTGTGGGGATAACTGCTCTCCTGGGTGGGTGCTGACAGCTTGTTTTGCACACCAAGCTTGGTGGAGGCTGCCCAGCAAGACCTTTTTGATCGCTGGCTCCATGACCTGCTCTCAGGTGACCAGTATCTACCGGTACCTGCCAGCACCAACTACCTGCTCTGTAGTTCATCTCAGCCTTATCCTGCTGCACTGTACTCCTTGTTACTCCCTATCTTTGACATTTTACACCCTGAAATGAATCACCCAGTTCCCTTCAAGGCACAGCCCAGGTGTGGTTGTGTTTGCTCAGGAGGTTGCTCCCAGCAGGCAGTTAAGACCTGTACCAGGGTTGTACAAAGCTGGGCTCTCCCTGCCCTTCACAGTCATCCGATACGATCCAAGCAGGCTTTGCACCCTCAACCAGCCCCTGCACACCTTTGTCTCCACCCAAATATATCCGCACCCGCCCTGTCACGCAACACAAACCCTGTTCTTGCAGGCTGCAAACTGGTTGTCCCATTATGGGGCTTTGAGCAACCTGGTCTGGTGGGAGGTGTACCTGCCCATGGCAGGGGACTTGGAACTAGATGATCTTTAAGGTCCCTTCCTACCACTTCCCACTAAACCATTCTATGATTCTAGTTTGGGTGCTTTGAATTTATCACCCAAAAAGAGGAGCTTGTTTTGGGGATCGGGATCTTCTTCAAGATGCATCCAAAGCCACCACGTCCAGGCTGGGCTGCTCAGCAGCAGCTTTGCACCAAAGACAACTGAGATATCCAAAACACTGAACGGGGTACAGAAAGCAGGACAAGTCACCTTTTCCCTGTGTTTGCCTGTAATAAAGAATATTGGCCTGTTGTTACCGTAACTGGGTAAAAGAGAAACTTTCTGCCCTATGCATCGCTGTCTATTGAACTCCTTTCCACTGGAGAAGAACTGATGCTCGTGCTTTGGCAGGTTTTAGAAAAGATCGTGTGGATGCATAATATTGAGGATGGCAAAAAAAAAAAAAAAAAAAAAAGATTGTTTTGGAGAGGATGTAAACCTTCTTGCTTCAAGACAAAATCTTCGGCTAACAAGGCTCAGGAGGGAAATTTCTTTGTGATCTACAGCTCTTCTATGCGGGTTTCTTTTATCTTTCTCTGTAATAACCCACGCCAGCAGGTCTCAGGGTGATGGGTTACATGAATTCCTTGCAGTTCTTTTGAATCCTGCTTACACGTTTTATTTAATAATTCAGAAAAAAACATCCCTAAGAGCCCTGGCTTACCAAGTCTGGCCCCTGCAATCAGAGAAACACTTAAAATCACAGAATCATAGAACGGTTTGGGTTGGAAAAGACCTTAAAGATCATCTAGTCCCACGCCCCTGCCCTGGGCAGGGACATGTCCCACCAGACCAGGTTGCTCCAAGCCCCGTCCAACCTGGCCTTGAACCCCTCCAGGGATGGGGCAGCCACAGCTTCTCTGGGCAACCTGGGCCAGGGGCTCACCACCCTCACACCAAAGAATTTCTTCCTAATATCTCATCTAAATCTACCTTCTTCCACTTTAAAGCCATTCCCCCTCAGCCTACTGGAAGTAGCCTTCCAGTACTTGAAGGGGGTCTACAAGAAAGCTGGGGAGGGGCTGTTTGCAAGGGCATGTAGCGATAGGGCGAGGGGTGATGGCTTTAAACTAGAGCAGGGCAGGTTTAGATTGGACATTAGGAAGAAGTTCTTCACACTGAGGGTGGTGAGACACTGGCCCAGGTTGCCCAGAGAGGTGGTGGAGGCCCCATCCCTGGAGACATTCAAGGCCAGGTTGGATGAGGCTCTGAGCAACCTGCTCTAGTTGAAGATGTCCCTGCTCACTGCAGGGGGGTTGGACTAGATGACCTTTAAAGGTCCCTTCCGACCCAACACATTCTGTGATTTTATGGCTCCCCTCCCTGATCCAGAGTCCCTCCCCAGCTTTCCTGGAGCCCCTTGAGGGACTGGCAGGGGCTGGAAGGTCTCCCCGGAGCCTTCTCTTCTCCAGGCTGAACCCCCCCAGCTCTCTCAGCCTGTCCTCCCAGCAGAGGGGCTCCAGCCCTCCCAGCATCTCCGGGGCCTCCTCTGGCCCCGCTCCAACAGCTCCGTGTCTCTCCTGTGCTGAGGCCCCAGAGCTGGAGGCAGCGCTGCAGGGGGGTCTCCCCCGAGCGGAGCAGAGGGGCAGAATCCCCCCCTGGCCCTGCTGCCCACGCTGCTGGGGATGCATCACCCAACCCAAAAGAAGGGTCAGGGCCAGAACCGGGGCTCCTGTTCTCACTCCCATGTTAATTTTTCCACCATCAGCTGCTGCCCCCATGTCGCACAAGGGGCATGTGGCAATTTTCGGTCAGGACTTTCCTGCCTCTCTGTGGTTTCCAGGGAGGAGGGAGCCCATCATGACAGTCAGATGATGATTGCTAACGTGGCTTACGCGAATTGCTGCAGCTTCACCTCTTCCAAAGCTGGACATCGCTCACTGAAGTGACCAGTGGATCCTGCCCCGTGGCTGAAAGCGCATCCTAGAGATCCCGATGCAGAGGCGATGATGCTTTGCATACAGATGGGTGATTTCCAGGCTTGGGGGTGGAGAAAATGAATGGAAAAGAAAAGGAAAAAAAAAAAAAAAAAAGAAGAAACCAGCTGTCACTGTCTTTAGTGACGGCCAGAACTCATGAGAGCGGATCAGCAGACCGAAATAGCAACACCCAGCCTCGGGCGAGCTATATCTGGGTCCTTCGGACTTCCCTGGAAATGTGGTCGGGTTGCCAACATTACACAGACACGCTCCTGGCCGCGCTCCCCGCGGCTTTGTTGATTCAGCCACTCCTCCGGTTTCGTTTACCGGGCAAATTAATTTTTTTTTCATTGTGCCCGCAGGCACGGCCCGCGTGGGTTCGTTTTGTTGCTTGGTTCTTTCTTCTTATTAATTGCTGTATATTCTGCTCGGTAGGAGAAGAGAATGAATCATCCACCGGATCTGGTGCATCAGAAGCAGGACCGCAACAAGATTTTATGCTCCCATTGCCGTGCTAAGACAATACTGGTGGCGTCTGGGAGGAAAAACAGCCCCAAATAACACCAGGCTCCTGCTCCGGGAAGGAAGGAGGCGGCTGCCGTCCATCCCAACATGCTGAAGGTCAGAGCCTTAACTTCTTACCCACTTTACCGTGCTCTCCTGGTGAGATACCGGCAGCTCCCCGTGCATTTAAGTAAAGAAATTCCATTAATACTGACCGATAGTTGTTTTTCGTGTTTTTCTTCCCCGGGACTAGGGGAAAAAAAAAAAAAAAGAGGTAGATCAGTTTAAAGATTTACCAGAGTGCGTGGGAATAGCAAATACTTCAAGAAAGCGATGTCAGGAATGCCGGAGCTGGGTGCAGATGCGATCGGGTGAAATTCTCCAGCCTGTGTTAGGGAAAAGGGCGGATCAGAGGATTAAGAATGGTTCCTCCGGTGTTAAATTATGTGTCTTCCGCATGTGGTCAGGAGGCCTCTCCTCCTGCGAGGGCGAATTCCCCAACTGGGGCTCAGCTCCCGCAAGTGCAGCTGCAGGAGACACCAGCAAGGACCAACCCCTTTTATCCCTTGGAAAAATTTAAAATTCGCACCGACAAAAACGTCTCACAGGTGCTCTCCCTTCTCCGTATTCTCCTGATTACAAAAAAGTGATTTTTTTTTTTTTTTCCGTTCAAAACACTTCGTTCCGTGTTATTATCCTTCCATTCTATTAGATTTGAAACCTCAGCTCCAACGCGTCGCTCGACGATGAGGTGACCCCCCGTTGAATTTGGGCTGCTCTCCCCCCATTTTTGGAGATGTGAAGGAGCCCCAAGCTGCTCCTTTCCCCTCCGTGGGTGAGACAAAGTTGCTCGGCAGAAGGGAAAGCTGAGCGATGGCGACTTGAAAATAGACTTGTGGCTTGAAAATTGACTTTTAATTGAATTTAGGGGAAAAAAACAAAAGAGCCTGGGAGGGATCAAAGGGTACCCATAAAGGGATCTTTTTTTCCCCTCCCTAATTAAAAATGATCCCAGTTATTTCTTATTTCTAAATAGCATGATATCAGAAGCCTAGTGCGTGGGTGGCGATGCACGGAGACGTGAGGAAGGGAGGATCAGGGAGCGTTGCTCCTGTGCAAATCACCCATGGAAATTACTCTTGTGCCCACCCGCGATTCTTCTATTTCTCTGCGAGCTCTGCAGCCCCTCCGTGTATTTAGGTGCTTAATTCCTGTTGGTTTTTTGTTTTATTTTTGTTTTTGTTTTTTTTTTTTTTTTTTCCCAGTGGATAAGAGGTGCTACACGTCTCTGCGAGCCTGTGCCGCACTCTCTGGCCCGTAACCGCTGGGATGTGGCAAGGAGGTGAATCCCTGGAGATCCTGGACAGCATCCAAGGGAGTCCTAAACGGGAAGGCGTCTGTTATCCCACCCTTCTCCATCTCTCTCCATCCCTTTGTCCTCCCTGGCCTGACCAATTAATTATTCAGGCAGGAGCCAGCGGTTGCTATAGGGCACCGTCACGAATAACAACAGGCGGCTATTTTTATCCCTAACTCCTGTTACCTCGCGGTCAGGAGGGATGGGTCCCCGCCAGCTCCCTTCACGCAGAGCTCGCCGGCTTCGGCAGGAGGAGCGCCACAACAATTTACAGTGTCTTTACGGGCTGGGATTCATTTTGACCACCTAAATATAGGTGAAATCTATGCGCGATCTAGATACACGTGCCTGAATCCCACCCTGGTCCCACTCTGTGCACTGCCAGCTGTACTGATGGGTGGCTTGGCATCCGTATTTTATGTTTTTTTCCCTCCATATTTTATTTTTTCCGTCCATATTTCACCTTTTCCATCCGCATTTTATCCGCAACAAAGCACGCAGGCTGTGTTCATTGCTGGATTTAATCGTCTGTCAACTGCAGAGAGAGGAAAACTGTCTCAGAGGTGAAATTTCATGTCGGGTTCTGAAAATTTATGTGGGATACGTTATATTTCCTTTGGGGATTTACACAGATTGATTCCTCCAGCCAGTTTATATCCTCACAGCTGATGTGGCGTCCACATCAGTATCTTGCCTTGAACCAGTGAGTGTGGCGTGGTCACACCAAAGGCTTTCTCTGCTCACTCCTCCTCATGCTCCCTGGCTGACGCCAGCTGCAATGAAAGCGAGAAAACTCCAGAAATTCAGGGAAAAGGGGAGATTTGAGGAGCACGTGAAGGGAAATGGGGGCTGCTGAGCGTGCAGAGGCAGGGAGGGTATTCCGGCTGCGGAGAGCAGCTCTGGAGCTAGCCTGGAGTTAAAACAAAAAAAAAAAAAAAAAAAAAAGAGAGACAGAAAAAAAGAAAAAAAGGAAAAAAGAAGGAAAAAAAGAAAGAAAGAAAAAGAAAGAAAGAAAGAAAGAAAGAAAGAAAGAAAGAAAGAAAGAAAGAAAGAAAAGAAAGAAAGAAAGAAAGAAAGAAAGAAAGAAAGAAAGAAAGAAAAAGAAAGAAAGAAAGAAAGAAAGAAAGAAAGAAAGAAAGAAAGAAAGAAAGAAAGAAAAAGAAAAAAAAGAAGAAAGAAAACGGCAACAGAGCACAAGATCCTTCATTCCTGCCAACCTGCCAAATTTAATAATCAAATTATTCCAGAGGAGGGCCCAAACGCCTGAGAAGGCAAATCTGAACTTTCACTTTGATGCAGAACGACATGAAAAAATCTCACAGAAGCGGGACAAATGCCCAGGACTTGGGCTACTTATATCCTAAACTGGCCACAGCGGTTACCGGCAACATTGCCGATGATTTTTCAGGGATTTGGTCCAGGCACACAAATGGAAAAATGGGAAACAGGGCAGGGGCTGTTTCCTGTTCCTCTTCTGAAACACGAGTGGAAGCTGCTCCCTCTGGCGAGACCGGGCAGCAGGAATGCTTGTGCCTCGGAATTTTGCACAGACCCTGGGTGAATATTTACTACCAATCCTGGAAAAACTACTTTTTAGCTCTAATATCACCCAGGAGACACAGCCAAGTTTGAATGTTGGCTATGCCTTGCTGATGGAAATAGTTTTGTCTAACTTTTTATTCTATTTTTAAACAGAGTTTAGATAAAGATTTTTAAGGGATACCTAAAATATTTTTTAAGGGGGAGCGGTCGGTTTTCCTGTACGGCGGGGCATGGCTGTCCCTGCTTTCCTGTGATTTCACCTCTCCGAAGACACATCCAAAATCATCCTTGTCATTGCAAAACCTCGAGGAAGAACCTGTCGCTTTTGTGTCTTCAGCCCCAAACTCCTGGACTCGGCCCAGGACACGTAAAAGGGAAAAGGGATGCCCCAGCCTGTGTGCTTTGGGGCAAAACCACCCAGAAACGGAGCTCCCTGTAATGCAATAGGAAAATAAAAAGTGAGGTTTTTTGTTGTTGGGAGTTTTTTTTGGAAGTAGAATGGTATATTCAGCCAGTCGGTGACTTTCAGGTGCTGGACCTGGGAGCCAGGCAGGGACCCCGGGGCCGATCCTGGCACCGATGGGACCCTGGAATCCCGGGAACCCTGGGACTGATCCCGGGATCCCCGGGACCCTCAACACCCCGGGCCCGATCCCAGGACCCCTGGGACCTTCAGGACTGATCCCTGGACTGCTGGGACCCTGGGGCCAATCCCGGGATCCCCAGACCTCCGTAACCGCCGGGACCCCGGGGCCGATACCGGGGTCACTGGTACCGCCGGGACCGATCCCAGGACCCCCGGAACACTGGGGCCGATCCCGGGATCCCCGGGACCAATGCCGGGACACCTGAGACCCCCGGGATCGATGCTGGGAGCCCCGGAACCTTCGGGACCGATGCTGGGAGCCCCGGAACCTTCGGGACCGATCCCGGGACCCCTGGGACCACTGGGACCGATCCAGGGAGCCCCGAACTTCCGGGACTCCCGGGACTCTGTGACCGCCGGGACCCCGGGGCCGATCCCGGGACTCCCGGAACACCGGGAGCTTCGGGACTCCGCGACCGATCCCGGGACCTTCGGAGCCCCCAGGACTCCGGGACAGGCGGAACCGATCTCCGGATCCCCGAGATCCCGGGCCCGATCCCGTTCCCCCCGGCCCCGCCCGCCGCAGCCCACGCGGGCGCAGGGGAGCGCGGGTCCCCCACCCGGGCTGCCTCCGTGCCCCTCCGCGCTCTGATTGGCTGGACCTCTTGCGCATCACTCTTTCGCCGTCCCATTGGCGGGCGCGGGGCGGTGCCGACCAATGAGAAGCGCCGCGGGGCGGGTGGGAGGCGGAGCGGCCGCTCGGTGGCGGGAAAGGCGGCGGGTTTTGGCGCCAAGCGGCAGCGCCGGGGTCGGGGGGGGAGCGGATCGCGGCGTGTCGGATCGCGGGCGCTGCCGCGGCCAGGCCGGCTCCCCTCGGCTCCCACCGCCTTCCCCCTTCCAAGCAGCAGCGGCATCTCCGCGACCCGCCCCCCCTTCCCGGCCTCCCCGAGCGGCCGGCAGCATGGCAGCGCCGGCGGGCGGGCTGGAGGACGCCGAGCTGCGGGAGGCGCAGCGCGACTACCTCGATTTTCTGGACGATGAGGTGAGGCCGGGAGCGGGGCTGCGCTGGGAGACGTGCTGCATCCCCCCACAGTGTCCCCGGGGGTCGGGGAGCTTCTGGTCCCAGCGCCCCCCCCGCCTCCCCACGCCGTGCTTGGTCGGTGGGGCTAAAGGGAACCGAGCTCTGCAGGGATCAGCTCCTGGGGGAGGGATGTCTCAGACGTGCAAAGTGTGACCTGGGTTTTTTGGGGTGTCCCCCCCCCGCTTTCTTGCAGGAAGATCAAGGGATTTATCACAGCAAAGTCCGGGACATGATCAGCGACAACCAGTACCGCCTCCTCGTCAGCATCAACGACCTGCGGCGGAAGAACGAGAAGAGGGCCAACCGGTTGGTGCGGGGCGGTGGGGTTTGCACCGAGGCCTCGGCGGGTTCTCAGAGGTCCAGCCCTGGTTTTGCTGGTCCTTTGTGGCAAGGAAGGGCCAAACCTTGTCCTGCGCAGCAGATCCCATGTAAAAGCTGGACCTGCTCTTTTCCCCCGTGACACCCGTCCCTTCCAAACTTGCAAACCCTTGATTTGGCAAGAACCTTTTGCAGCAAGCTGGGGTTGATTGGACACGATATAAATCATCTCCTTTTTGTAGGATGCTTGGACCTATTTTGGACCAGGCTTGCCAATCTGCTCAGGGACACGTGAGGTTTTCCAGGTGTGGTTGGGTTTGTTCAGCTCCCGGCTGTTGGTGGCAGTGGACCTGACGCAGACCTCTGATGGGCTTTGGGTTTTTTTGCCTCTTGCTCCAAGTAAACTCTCAGAGCACATGGAGGTATGGGGAGGTGTTGAGGAGGGAGGCAGAAGGGGCTTCTGATCGATCCTCATCATCACTTCCCTCTGTTGCAGGCTCTTGAGCAATGCCTTTGAGGAGCTGATCGCCTTCCAGCGCGCCCTGAAGGATTTCGTCGCCTCTGTTGACGCCACCTATGCCAAGCAGTACGAGGACTTCTACATCGGGCTGGAGGGCAGCTTCGGCTCCAAGCACGTGTCGCCGCGGACTCTGACGGCCTGTTTCCTCAGCTGCATTGTCTGTGTGGAGGGCATCGTGACGAAATGTGAGCCTGGGGGAAGATCCAAGGGCTTTGGGGGTGGTGGGTGCAGGTGTTGGCTGTGGAGGGGCTGGAGCCCACCAGGAGCCATGGTACATCCTGGCAACTTGGGTGAAGGGAACAGGGGGCTTGGCAGAAGGTCTTGAGTATTGGGATGGTCTTTAAGCTCAGCAAATCCTGGCCATGGTTGACAGCGGGTTGTGTCCCAAGTGCAGTTTAGCGGTGGAGACTGTGTTGGGGATTGTCTGCTGACAAAGGGGTGGGACATCCCTGCCTCTAACTCCTCTTTCTTCTAACCCCAGGCTCTCTGGTTCGTCCAAAGATTGTCCGGAGTGTCCATTATTGCCCAGCCACCAAGAAGACTATGGAGCGCCGATACACAGACATGACCTCCCTGGATGCATTCCCATCCAGCTCCATCTACCCTACAAAGGTGAGGTGAAGCAGCCTTGTAGAAAGCATCAGCAGGTTCCTCTGGGGAGAACGTGCCAACTTTGAGCTAAGAATCTCCCATCCCTGTGCATCCCTTCTCCCTCTGCCAACATTGGAGAGGGAGAGAGGACACATCACGCGTATGACAGTCCCAGATAGCTACTAGGAATGTGCAAAGAAAGTCTGTGTTGGACACAAGGCCACCAGACCCACTAGTTGAGGTGTTAGTTATGATGTGGGTTCTGCTGGACGGCGGTTTCTTGGGGGGTTGTCAGCCAATCTTGTTGCTCCTGGGACCTAGGTCAATGTAGGCCTCTGCCGTCCTGGAGTGTTTTCCCTGTATTTGGGAATGGAAGAAGGTTAACCTGAACTTTCTCTCCATTGTGAACACAGCCTTCTGCATGGGTGGCCTGTCACCACTGCCTACAGTAGGGACAAGGCTTGGAGAGACGTAATGCACCAGCTGTGATGGGTGTTGGCAGCTTCAGACTGGGGGGGGCTCTGGAGCTGGTGAACCCCAGCCTCCACAAGTCCTGATGAAACAACCCTTCCCACCAGTCTCGTGTGTGTTGGGTGATGCAACCTGTCTTCCCAGTGCTCAGCTGACCTACCTCTTCTCCCTGTGCTCCTGAAAAATGGTGCTAGTCTTTTTATTGGGGCTCTTCCTCTAGGATGAAGAGAATAACCCCCTGGAGACAGAGTTTGGCCTCTCTGTCTACAAGGACCATCAGACCATCACCATCCAGGAGATGCCTGAGAAGGCACCGGCAGGGCAGCTGCCACGCTCCGTGGATGTCATTCTGGATGATGACCTGGTGGACAAGGTGAAGCCTGGGGACCGCATCCAGGTGGTGGGGACGTACCGCTGCCTGCCAGGAAAGAAAGGGGGTTACACTTCAGGGACTTTCAGGTGAGCTTTCTTTTGGCTTGACTTCAGCCCTCACACCCTTTTTAGTCGGGTCTCATCTCTGGAAGATGAGATCTGAGGGAATGAGATTTTGAGCCCCTCACTACAAGAAGGACATTGAGGTGCTGGAGCGAGTCCAGAGAAGGGCAATGGAGCTGGTGAGGGGTCTGGAGCACAAGTCTCGTGAGGAGCGGCTGAGGGAGCTGGGGGTGTTCAGCCAGGAGAAAAGGAGGCTGAGGGGAGACCTTCTCACTCTCTGCAACTCCCTGAAAGGAGGGTGTAGCCAGGGGGGGTCGGGCTCTTCTCCCAAGGAACGGGCAATAGGACAAGAGAAAACAGCCTCAAGTTGCACCAGGGGAGATTTAGGATGGATATTAGGAAAAATTTCTTCACCAAAAGGATTATCAAGCATTGGAACAGGCTGCCCAGGGAGGTGGTGGAATTGCCATCCTTGGAGGTATTTCAAAGACAGGTAGACGTGGTGCTGAGGGACATGGTTTAGTGGTGCTTTTGTCAGTGTTAGGCTGATGGTTGGACTTGATGATCTGAAAGGTCGCTTCCAACCTAGACGGTTCTATGGTTCTATCTAGGGCAAGCAGGTGGCCATCACAGAGCTGGGCCGAACATTGCCTTAAATCACTCGGAGGTGGTTTTGCACCTTGCTCCTTAGCATCAGTGTGTAGCTGTGAGCTCCAGCTGTGCACGGAGGGGGTTGGGTGCTCTTAAAGGTGCTCCATTGATGGCCCAGTGCAGTCACATAGAGGGGGCTACAGCTCTTGAAGCTTTGCAGCCCCACCCCAGGACTTCCTAGAGCAAACGATGACCCTGTGGAAGTTTCTGCTGCGTTTTTGCTGTGACCCGTAGGCTCTGTGGGGTTTGCAGACCTGATCATGGCTGTGTCCCTTCTCCAGGACTATCCTCATCGCTTGCCACGTGAAGCAGATGAGCAAAGACGTCCGGCCTCTCTACTCTGCTGCTGATGTGGCCAAGATCAAGAGATTCAGCAAGAGTCGCTCCAAGGTATTTGAGACTTAATTCTCTAAGGCAGGCTTGTATCCGAGCATCCTCTGATGGGCTGCAGCTTTAAGGCTTGGCATGTGGCTATGGAGGTGTCTTGTTGGGTTGCAAGTAACTCTTCAACCCTCTTTGCGACGTTGCTGGATTTTTCCACTCACTTTCTTTGCGTTTTCTGCTTAGGCTTTGATCAGGTCCTGGGTTTTTTTTTTTTTGTTGCTGCTTCTGTACAGCTCGCAGAGTGTCCTGCCTGCCTGCCGGCAGCCGTGCTGTGCAGACGTCGGTCTGTGTTGTGTGTGTCCGGACCCTGCCAGCCGGTTGCCAGAGAAGTTCCTCTGCAGGAGAAACACCTCCCTCTAAGTCTTCAAATGCCAAACCAGGCTGAGATATGGAGGGAAAGGGTGTCTGCTCCAGCCTGGTCCTATGCTCGCACCTTTGGCTCGTAGCGTGGAAAAGAGAAAGCCTTGCTCTCGCAGGGGATGCTGCTTCCTGTGCTTGCTTGGGTGACCATGACAGTCAGGATGGTCTAGGCCTTCAGAGCCCCATTGAAAGAAAACTAGCAAATGGTCTTCTCCTTTCTAAATACTTGTCATCCATGTGGTTCTGTGATAGGAATAAACCCATTTTTTGTCCTGAAATGGACTTTTGGAGCATTGTTCTTAATTGCTGCAGTCCATCTGATGGGCTGTACTTTGTCTCTTCTGCCTTAGGATATCTTCGACCAGCTGGCGAGATCCCTGGCTCCCAGCATCCATGGGCACGAGTACATAAAGAAGGCCCTTCTCTGCATGCTGCTCGGAGGGGTGGAGAAGATCCTGGAGAACGGGAGCCGCATCCGAGGAGACATCAACATCTTGCTGATAGGTCTGGAAAGGCTGGGCAGAGGCACCCTCAGTTGGTGTTGGGGGGTGAGATGAAGAAACATTTTCCTGGACTTAGTTTCATAGGTTAGTTGAGGTTAGATGGGACCTCTGGAGGCCTCTGGTCCAAGCGTGTGCACGGGGCAGAGCCAGTGTCACAGGTAGATCAGGTTGGTTGCTCTGGGACTTGTCCGGTTGGTTTTGAACATCTCCAGGGATGGGATCCCACAACCTCTGTGGGCCGCTGTCCCAGTGTGACTGCCCTCAAGGAGATGTCTTTTTCTTCTACCATCCAATTGGGATTTCCTGTGTTCCAAGTTGTCTCTTGCCTCTGGTCCCGTCACCGTGTGCATCTCAAAACTGTGACTCCATCTTTATTTCTTCCCATTGTGTCATTGAGAAAGGCAGGGACATCATCTGATCACCTTCCTTTCTGAAGGCTGAACAAACCCACTTCTCTCTTCCCTTCTTTTTCCCCCACTGAGAAGCCCCAGATTAGACACATCATCCAGGTGACGTGTGATTATTAAATGCAGTCTTCTCCATTTCAGGAGACCCTTCTGTGGCCAAGTCTCAGCTGCTGCGGTACGTCCTCAGCACCGCACCCCGCGCCATCCCCACCACCGGCAGAGGCTCCTCCGGCGTTGGCCTGACAGCTGCTGTCACCACGGACCAAGAAACTGGTGAGGAGCAGGCTGGTTCCAGGTGGGAACTGACTGACGGATGCTTGTTAACCCCCGGGAGGGACTCTGCAAGATCCAGGGCTGCTGTTCCTTCTGCAGGACTTGCTCCATCCAGAAGCTTTATGGCAACCATAATGGTGTTTAGGGGTATTTTCTCCACCTCTGTTAGGTGGTGGTGTTCTCCATTCTTCTTCCACTTGGTGCACCCCCTGTGAGGGCTAGCAGCAGCCTCGATCTTGTTGTCTTCCTCATGGGCTTACTCCTCATCCTGAGTGTCCTCCTTCTGCTGTCAAGTTGGGTAGGAGATGTGCAGCCCTGAACGGTGCTGCTGCTCTTTAAGGCTTAGCCTAGTCACAGGGTGGTGGTGCTGTGGTGGAGGAGGATGGCAGGACAGGAGATGTGTGGAGCTGCTGAATGGTGGTTGACCCTCTTTTTTTTTTCTCCCACCCCATCCCAGGCGAACGGCGCCTGGAAGCAGGGGCCATGGTGTTGGCTGACCGGGGGGTGGTGTGCATTGACGAGTTCGACAAGATGTCCGACATCGACCGCACGGCCATCCATGAGGTGATGGAGCAGGGCCGTGTCACCATCGCCAAGGCCGGCATCCATGCCCGCCTCAACTCCCGCTGCAGTGTCCTGGCAGCAGCCAACCCTGTGTACGGCAGGGTAAGTGCTGGCGTTTGCTGGTCCCCTGCACAGGGAGGGATCCTGGGAGCTGTCTTGGTGGAGGAGGCTGCTAAAACCCAAAAGATCCCCCCCAAACCAGTGACTTGGTTTTTGCTGGGACTGGGATCTATGGGGCAGTGAAGGCCTGGTTGGTTTGGTCTCTGATGCTGCTCATGGCCATCCTGGAGGAGAGAGGGGCTCGTGGGGTTTCTCACCCTGGCTCGATTCTGCCTGGGTGTCTTGGGGAAGCCCAGTGGACCCTCATCCTTGTGATGAACCTCAGTCTTGGTGTCTTATCTGGGATCACAAAAAAGTCATAGAATCTTCATGGTTGCAAAGGACCTTTGAGATCATCGAGTCCAACCATACACACACAAAATATCCCCCTACAATCCCTGCCACTAGAGCATGCCCTGAAGTGCCAAATCTAGATGTTTCTTAAATACCTCTAGGGATGGTGACTCACCCACCTCCCTGGGCAGGCTGTTCCAGTGCCTGACCACTCTTTCAGTAAAGTAATTCTTCCTGATATCCAATCTAAACCTCCCCTGCCGCAGCTTCAGGCCATTTCCTCTGGTCCTGTCATTATTCACCTGGGAGAAGAGGCCAACACCTTCCTCTCTACACCCTCCTTTCAGGGAGTTGTAGAGGGCCATGAGGTCTCCCCTCAGCCTCCTCTTCTCCAAACTAAACATGCCCAGTTCCCTCAGTCTCTCCTCATATGGCTTGGTCTCCAGACCCCTCACCAGCTCGGTAGCTCTCCTCTGGACACGCTCCAGCACCTCAATGTCCCTCTTGGACAGAGAGACCTAGAATTGAACACAGCACTCGAGGTGAGGCCTCACCAGTGCCGAGTACAGAGGCACCATCACTTCCCTACTCCTGCTGGCCACGCTGTTCCTGATACAAGCGAGGATGCTGTTGGCCTTCTTGGCCACCTGGGCACACTGCTGGTGCATGTTAAGCTGGTTGTCCACCAGCACCCCCAGGTCCTTTTCTGCTGGGCAGCTTTCTAGCCACTCTTCCCCAAGCCTGTAGCGTTGCTTGGGGTTGTCGTGACCGAAGTGCAGGACCCGGTACTTGGCCTTATTAAACCTCATACCATTGGCCTTGGCCCATCGATCCAGCCTGTCCAGGTCCCTCTGTAGAGCCTTCCTACCCTCAAGCAGATCAACACTCCCACCTAGTTTGGTGTTGTCTGCAAACGACATATAAAAAACACAAATATGTGTTTTCCTTGCAAATGAGAGCTACTCCCACCTTCCAGGATGGGGAAAAGAGGCCTTATTACTGCAGCAGGCTGGGTTTAGTGTGGTGTCCAGCTGCCCGGATATCCATCTTTTAAGGCTGGCTCTAGGAGGTCCTCCCAGCCTCCCTGTCAGCCAAGACTGGCCCGTGAGGGTGTCCTGTAACCCCCTATCTCGTCCTCTTGCAGTACGACCAGTACAAGACGCCCATGGAGAACATTGGCCTGCAGGACTCCTTGCTCTCCCGCTTCGACCTGCTCTTCATCGTGCTGGACCAGATGGACCCCGAGCAGGACAGGGAGATCTCGGACCACGTCCTGCGGATGCACCGCTACCGCAACCCCAACGAGCAGGACGGGGATGGTGAGTCGCCTGTAATTGTGCAGCTGCCTTGTTGCTTGGTCCTGTCCTTCCTTGGTGGGTTGTCACCTCTTGGTGACAGCTCATTCGGTTCAGCAACCCTGGCTTTGTTGAGAGCTCCTTTTGATGGCTTTTGGAAGTCACTCCAGCAATGCTGTAAGAGGCTAAAAGCCCGATCTCTGTGACCCTCCCCTCTCCAGCCATGCCCTTGGGCAGTGCCGTGGAGATCCTGGCTACGGAGGACCCCGACTTCATGCAGGAGGAGGAACAGGAGCTCCAAGTGTATGAGAAACATGATGACCTCCTGCATGGGCCCAACCGCCGCAAGTGAGTCCCCCATCCCACATCCCCTGGAGCTCCCTGGGGGTTTCTAGCACTGTGAATTGATGGGTTTGGCTTGAGCATCCAGGTGGTGGCTGATTGCTGGTTCCAGCAGTGCTCCAGGTGGTCCATGGGGAGGTACGTGGTCAGGATGCCAAGGGAGCCCTGCCCTGGGCTTCGTCTGTCATGCCAGGGAGGTGGCAAACATCTCCTCAAGCTGAATTCCCCCCGTGCCTGGGTGCCCATGAAGGGGCAACCCCCTCTTTCCAGGTGCAGCACCACTTCTGCAAACACCCTTTGCCCGTTCCTACCTTGGAGGACACGAGTGTGCACATGTCCCCTACAGGGAGAAGATCGTCAGCATGGAGTTCATGAGGAAGTACATCCACGTGGCGAAGATGATTAAGCCCATCTTGACCCAGGAGTCGGCAAGCTACATAGCGGAGGAGTATTCCCGCCTGCGCAACCAGAGCCAGATGAACTCGGACATCGCCAGGGTGAGCCCTGGGAGCTGCTCCCTCTCACACCGGGAGAAGGGAAACTGAGGCACAGCCTCCTCTCTCCCCTTAGGGGTTTTTTTCAACCTTGGTGGGATGCTGCGGTGGGGGTCAGCCTTGCAAAGACACCTCTCTGTCCCCACCAGACCTCCCCCGTCACGGCCCGTACCCTGGAGACCCTGATCCGCCTCTCCACGGCCCACGCCAAGGCCAGGATGAACAAGACAGTTGATCTGCAGGATGCTGAGGCGGCGTTGGAGCTGGTGCAGTTCGCCTACTTCAAAAAGGTGGGGTGAAGGTGTCATTTGGTGCAGGATGAGCACCCTGGGCTGCTGGTGGGGTCCTTTCCTGGTGACCGTGTAGGGATGGGGCAGCGATGGGATCTTGAGTCCCTCAGGGTTGGCTCCTGAAAAGCAGCTTGATTGGAAAAGGGGGCTGGGTCCATCCTGCCTTTGCCACCCAGGTGCTGGAGAAGGAGAAGAAGCGCAGAAAGCAGGCGGAGGACGACTCGGAGACTGAGAAGGAGGAGGACCAGGAGTCGCAGCCCAAGGAGGAGCGCAGGACCAGGAGGTAGGTGCCAGGGCAAGGGAGGGGGGTGATGTCACGCAAGGGCCACCAGCCTCTTCTGAGGTTGTGGCAGGCAGTGCTGGCCTTGGGGAAGGACTCCACATTTTGCTCAACCTAGTGCATCATCCCCCCACCAGATCTGTAATATGGGGACACCTTTATTTGATGGATAAAGAATTGGCTGGTTGGCCACGTCCAAAGAGTTGCTCAATGCCCAAATGGAGATCAGTAACGCGTGGTGTCCCTCAGGGGCCTGTCCTGACACCAATACTATTTGATACCTTCATTAACGACATAGACAGTGGAGATCTTGTGCACTGTCAGCAAGTTTGCAGATGACACCAAGCTGAGTGGACTGGTTAATACGCTTTAGGGATGGGATGCCATCCAGAGGGACCTTGACAAATTTGAGGAGCAGGCCCATGAAGTTCAACAAAACCAAGCACAAGGTCCTGCACCTAGGTCAGGGTAATCCCCAGTATCAGCATGGGCTGAGGAATGGATGGATTGAGAGCAGCCTGGTGGAGGATTTGGGGCTACTGGTGGATGAAAAACTGGACATGAGCCACCAATGCGTGCTTGGCAGCCCAGAAAGCCAACCGTATCTGGGCTGCATCAAAAGAAGTGTGGCCAGCAGGTCGAGGGAGGGGATTCTCTCCCTCTACTCCACTCTGGTGAGACCCTAGCTTGGAGGGTAGACTTAGATTGGACATAAAAAAGAAATATTTGACGATGAGGGTGATGAGACACAGAAATAGGATGCCCAGAGAGGTGGTAGATGCCCTGAAAACATTAAAGGCCAGGTTGGATGGGGCTTTGAGCAACCTGATCTAGTTGAAGATGTCCCTGCTCATTGCAGGGTTAGATGATCCAATCCAAACCCTTCTGTGATCATCGAAAGCCCACAACCCTCGGGGCTGGTGCTGTATTGGGTCCCGAACCATGGGCAGGGCTTTGTGGATGGAGGATGGCTTAGCTGTGAGCCGCAGGTACCCTGCATGGTCTTGGCCAGGTGTCTCCAGGAGCTTGGGGTTTGGGGTGGGTCCTGAGGTCTGCAGTTTGGCTGGTGCAGGGGTGACCTCTTCTTCCCCCACCCAGGAGAAAGAAGGCGCGCACAGGAGGTGAGGGGGACTCCTACGACCCGTATGACTTCAGTGACGCCGAGGAGGAGATGCCGGAGGGTGAGTCCCTGGGGTTTTGCTGGTACCTGGCTCCTGAGGGTGCTGCTGCCTTCTCCCCTGGTGGGTCTGCACACCCTGCAGAGCCACAACGCTGTTCCAGTGGGGTCACCTGGGGTCCCTGGAACAGTGTGGCACCACTAAATCAAGATGAATTTTTTGTTAAACCCTCCGTGTCCATGCGGGACAGGAGAGTTAGTATCGCTGCTTGTAATTTTTTCTGTCTGCTTCCAAACTGCTGCAGAAGTAACAGCGTTGGGAGGGAGTTTGGTGTCGCCCACCCCGTCCTGGGGCTAAGTGCTTTTGCCTTCTGGGTGCTTGGACACCGGGCGGGTTGAAGGTAACTCTTCCTTCTGCTCCAGTCCAGGCACACACTCCCAAGACACCCGAAGCCTCGGCCGCTGGCGAAGTGAAGAAGACGGAGTTGTCTGAGCCCAGGTGAGTAGGCTGAGACAGTTGGGGTTGTTCAGCCTGGAGAAGAGAAGGCTCCGGGGGGACCTTATAGCGACCTTCCAGTACCTGAAGGGGGCCTACAGGAAAGATGGGGAGGGACTATTGATGAGGGAGTGTAATGATAGGACAAGGGGGAACGGTTTCAAAGTGAGGGAGGGTAGATTTAGATTGGATATTAGGAAGAAATTCTTGGCTGTGAGGGCGGTGAGGCACTGGAACAGGTTGCCCAGAGAAGCTGTGGCTGCCCCATCCCTGGAGGTGTTCAAGGCCAGGTTGGACGGGGCTTGGAGCAACCTGGTCTAGTGGGAGGTGTCCCTGCCCAGGGCAGGAGGGTGGAATGAAATGATCTTGAAGGTCCCTTCCAATCCGAACCGTTCTGTGATTCTGTGAGTAGGGGCTGGAGGAGGTGTCTGCCCCTGCATGTCCCACCCCACCCTGGTGGGTCCAAGGTGTTGTCCAATGCTGGAGACGCATCTGTGGTGGGTGATCCCAGCTCTGCTTTCAGCTTTCCTGCTGGGTGCCAATTCTGGAACGAGGAAGGGTTGGGGGATCCTGGGCTGGGAAGGGAGGAGAAGGACTTGTGTGTGTGGTCTCTGAGGGGCATCACTTCTCGCCTTGCCTAACCAGGTTGAAAGCGTTCAAGGCTGCCCTCCTGGATGTCTTCAAATCTTCCCATGCCCAGTCTGTGGGTCTGAAGAGCGTGATGGAGTCCATCAACCGTGACAACCCTGAGCCCTTCTCACTGGCCGAAGTGAAGGTGGCGTTGGCCCACATGCAAGATGACAACCAGATCATGGTGTCTGATGATATTATCTTCTTAATCTGAGCCTCTGGGTGGAAGAGCCCAAGTTCTCGTGGACTCTCAGTCTGGAGACTCTTTGTGTTTGCCTTCAACTCTCTCCTGACTGCTTCATCGGGCTGAGCTGAACTTTGGGGAGCTCAAGTCTGAGCACTTTACAGTCCTTCCTCACTGTGCGTTGCTGGCACCAAAAAAAGCCAGGAGCTCTGGAAGCTCTCTTACTGTTGCTGCCTCCAAACTGGAGTATTCGGGAAGAGGTTTGTTTCTGCAAGGTGGCCAAAAGGAAAAGCTTACATGCAAATTATCAACATTCTTAATGTATTGTTTTTAACTTTGGTGGTTAATAGTTCCAGCCTTTTAACAAAAATACCTGGATTTAGGAATCCAACATTCAATAGCAGTGGTGGTAAGAAGCAATATGGGAGCTCCACTGTTAGAAGTGAAGCTTTTATTTTTCCCTCTTTTTTCCCAATTTTTCCCCAATTACATAGCCTAGATTTGCTTGTCTCACAAGTAAAGGTGCCTGATGCCTCTCCTGTTGGCTGTGACCAGCTTCTTTTTGTTTTTTTTTGTTTTTTTTTTTTTCCTACCCACTTTGAGGAAGACAATTTCTCTGACGCGGGGGCAGGTGTAGTCCACCCTGCTCCATCACATGTGGGTCAGCTTGATTTCTAGATTTCACAGCCCTGCTGTGGGAGTTTTGGCCCCAGGCGGGTGGGAAGGACCTGGGATGCTCAGAATTGCCCAGGGAACGTGTCCCCGCTGCAGATGGGTTTGGTCTCCAGCTGCTCCTGGCTCCAGTCTGGGATTGGGCTTTGATTAATAGAATGGGGCCACCACAAATGGGAGGAAACCTGTAGCAAAGAAAAGTCAAAGCTACGGTGACCTGGGATCCTGCATCCCCTGTACGTCCTGCTGGCTGAGCAAATCTTCCTGCATCCTGTGGAAGGTGACCACCAGCTACTGAGATTGCAAAAGCCTTCCCTTGCTCTTGGAGGATTTGTTGAACCTTCTTGCTTTCTAGGAACACAGGTAATCATGTCTGTTCCTAGAAACCAGCAAGATCCCGTGGTTTGGGATGGTTTTCAAGAAAAGCCAAACGTGTGGTCAGACCTGTCTTGGCTGCTCGTGATGCCAGAGCTGCTGAAGGTTTGGGATTTTTTTTTTTTAATTTTTTGTTTGTTTGGTTGGGTTTTTTTCGGTCTTGGCAAGTTTGAGGTTAAGCTTTGGAGAAGACCCTGATCAGCAAAGGCTGTTTGCTGTTGTCCCTGTCTGTCTCTGGGCACCTGCACAGTTCACGTGCCCTTGTTTCTGGATGCCATAAATACTGATTTGAATAATAAAAATGTCTAAATATTATTTCTCCCATGACTGGCTGCTTACTTGGCTTTGAACTGTTGCCACTTCTAGGGGTGCAGCTCTGCAGTCTTCTGGGGACCTGCGCTGCTATGGGAAGCCCTCGGGCAGCTGCCCATCCCTTTGGGATCAGGGACAGTGTTGGGCACCACCTTCCACCATGGTGCCTTTGCCTTGGTGGACCAGGCACTTGGAGAAATGCCCTTGGGGTGGGTGGGTAATAAAGGTGGGCAGCTCCTGCCTCTCCCACCGCAGCTATGTGGCCTCTTGCCTACCTGGAGCTACACATCTTGGTGGCTCAGAGGACTTGACAGCATCTCATTGCATGGGGAGGGGGGGAAACCCCCGTTTTTCTTCTGCAAATAGACCTGCTCAATCTGAAAAGCCTGATTTCTGAGTTCCCCTTCATCCAACACAGCTGTGACAGCAGATTTTCAGGTTTGGAGGGGGGTTTGCGTGTTTCCAGCCTCCTAAAGATCTCTGGTTGGATGTATTGCACTTCTGTAGGGTGGCCTCAGACCTATGGCCAGTGCTTGGCTCGTAAAACTGCAAAATTGGTGAATGTGAGTCGATCACACAGATGGTCAGAGTTGTTCTGTCTCCGGTTTATTGCACAGCTCTGGTCCTGAGCTTTGTGGGGCTGGGAGGGAAGCTGAGCCGTGCACGCTCTGCTCCTGCGTGGCCACCGCCGTGGTGGCTCCACGCTGCAAAGCTCCTGGGCAGAAGCGATGGGGCCAAATGTACCCAGGTGCCTTTTTCAAGGTATAGGTGGTGTTTTCTTACTGATTCATTCATGGGCAAAGGAACCAACCTTTTTTCTTCTGGAAAGGTGCCCAGATGCTTGCAAAAAGTTCCCCAGTGTTTTCTGCTGCTCCAGCATTGCCTTGTAGGAGTGGGGATATCATCATCACCTTCTTCTCTCCTCACTTCTCCTTGACTTTCGGAGGCTGTTCCTCTTTGCAGGTCACAGCAGGGAGCAGTGAGAGAGCATTTGGCCAGAGTGGCTTTTCGGAGCCATCTCCTATTGTGCCGAGGCCTTTGTGTTTTCCCTGTCTTTGCAGCCGGGGAACTGCTGATATTGTATTTCCCATGATAAGACACCAGGAGGAGCTCTAGGGTAGGTAAAGCTCTGGTTTATTTTACTGTCCTATAGCCTAGGATGGCAGGATGTAGCAAATAGCTTGGAAAGAAGTTGACTTGGCTGGTAGGTCTGTGGATGGTCCATAGCTTGTGGGACGGTTGGTGTGGGGACTGTGGATGAGGAATTGGTTGTATGGTCGCATCCAGAGGGTCAATGGCTCAACGTTGAGATGGAGATCGGTGACAAGTTGTGTCCCTCAGGGGTCCATACTGGGACCATTACTATTCAGTATCTTCATCAATGATACAGACAGCGGGGTCGAGTGCACCCTCAGCAAGGCTACAGATGACACCAAGCTGAGTGGTGCGGTTGATACACCTAAGGGATGGATCGCCATCCAGAGGGGCTTGGACAGCCTGGAGAAATGAGTCTGTGTGAACACCATGAGGTTCAACCAGGCCAAGTGCAGGGTCCTGCACGTGGGTCAGGGCAACCCCTGGTATCAACACAGGCTGGGGGATGGAGGGGTGGAGAGCAGCCCTGCCGAGAAGGACTTGGGGGTACTGGGGGGTGAAAAGCTGGACATGAGCAGGCACCGTGCGCTGGCAGCCCAGAAACCCCCCGCAGCCTGGGCTGCATCCCCAGCAGCGTGGGCAGCAGGGCGAGGGGGGGATTCTGCCCCTCTGCTCCGCTCGGGGGAGACCCCCCTGCAGCGCTGCCTCCAGCTCTGGGGCCTCAGCACAGGAGAGACACGGAGCTGTTGGAGCGGGGCCAGAGGAGGCCCCGGAGATGCTGGGAGGGCTGGAGCCCCTCTGCTGGGAGGACAGGCTGAGAGAGCTGGGGGGGGGGGGGTTCAGCCTGGAGAAGAGAAGGCTCCAGGGAGACCTTCCAGCCCCTGCCAGTCCCTAAAGGGGCTCCAGGAAAGCTGGGGAGGGACTCTGGATCAGGGAGGGGAGCCACAGGATGGGGGGGAAAATTTTAAACTGAAAGAGGGGAGATTTAGATGACATATTGTGGAGAAATTCTTTGGTGTGAGGGTGGTGAGCCCCTGGCCCAGGTTGCCCAGAGAAGCTGTGGCTGCCCCATCCCTGGAGGGGTTCAAGGCCAGGTTGGACAGGGCTTGGAGCAACCTGGTGTGGTGGGAGGTGTCCCTGCCCAGGGCAGGGGGTTAGAACTGGATGATCTTTAAGGTCCCTTCCAACCCAAACCACTCTATGATTCTATGAATCTATGGCACAGAAAGTTTGTCCACCAGTGCATCACTCACCACTCAACCCATGACCAGGGCTTGGTTGTGCACCAGAGGCATGACTGCAGTGGCAGGTCATGCACCCAGGGGTTTCCCTGGTCCCTTATTTAACATATTGTGTTTTAGTATTATATTTCTCAAGCCCTTAGTCCCCGCACTCTCTGTAGGGCTATTGGTGATAGAAATTAAATGCCCTGTTTACCTGCCTACTGCGGGATGGGGGAGCACCAGGTCAGCACCATCACCACCAACTAATCCCTGCCTCCCACTCAACCCACCGCTTTGGCCAAAGTGTGAAGCCAAGACAGGGGTGACAGCCAAAAATGAGGTTTGCCTATCGGTAGAGGGAGCTCTGAGGTGCTGCCGGTCCCTTCCAAGGGCCACCAGCAGTGACACCAAGCTGTGGTCGCTGTCGTGCTGGAGCAGAGCATGCTGACAGCCCCCTGTGGAGGTTTCGGCTGCCTGTATCTGTGGCACGCTCGTCCAGCTACATTTCCCCTCAAAATTCAGTCTTTCCAGTTCACATCACTTGGCTGCGGTCTGCAACTTGGTCACGAGTCTTGTCGGCGTGATAAAGCGCCGTCAGCAAACCCCCGTGGGGGATAAGCGTGGGTGCGTACAGCTAGCTCGCTGTATCAGAAGGTAGGTGACTTCATGGTGGTGCCACGTGTCACGAAGGGGAAAACCTGGGGTGGCCAACGAGGCAGGAGAGAGCTGCTGGCGGCGCTTTGGCTGACCCGCTGAGCTCGGCTCCGAAATATTTATTTGGCCCTGGTATCCAGAGGATTCAGGGGTTGCGATTTCAGCCCCGTTGTCTCATTTGCTGCTGCGGGCTACAGAAGGTCCTCTGATGCTCTTCAGCTGAGCTGGCTGAGACACCTGCCCCCAAAACGCTGCCTGTTCTCATAGCAGCTCCCTGGTGGCTTGGTGGAATGCAAACACTGAGGGTGGGTCCAGTGGACTCCATCCATGGGACAGGGTGGTCGTGGGGTAGACGGTTCTAGAGAAACACTGCTTCCAGATATATCTTGTTAATTTATTAGGATTCCAGCCATATTTAGTCTCCCTAGTCCCTCCCGCGCGGCCAGGCACCTGCTTCCAAAGCAGAAAATGATCATGTCATGGAAGCGTGACTTCCAGCTACAGGTATCTGCAGAGATGCAGCTGAGAAACAGCCCTTGCTCTGCCCAGTAGCGAAATTGGTGAAATGCAGGTCACGGTTCAGTCCCTGGTGTTTGTTCCTCTGGGTTCAAGGGCATTTGGGTAGTGTTGGTTTCTGTCTGCTCTAGAGTTTTAATTCCACGTTTCCTTGGAGGTGGTACCGGTGCCTCCCGGGAGGTGGGAACGCGGAAATGTTCAGCGGAGCTTAGAAGGATGTGGCGTCCAAGCCCAACCTGAAATGAGGCGTGTCTTATGCCTGAAGCCCCTGCAGTGCTATTAAAACCTTAACCTAAGCGTGTAACAAATCCTGCAGTGCAAACAGTGGTTGTCGTTGTAGTACCTCAAGTGTAGAAGAGTTCTTGTAGGTGAAATGAAAAATCTCTCTGATAACCAAGTCCCCAATCTCTCTTATATCCAAGTCCCCATCCCTGCTCTAAACCCTTGCAACACGGGAGTGAACAGATTTTTGAGAGAGTGAGTGTATTTCCTCCCTTGTAATGATTCATATTAGGTGACCTCTTTTAGATCAAATTTTCGGCGAAGTTCAACGGAAGATAAGTTCAGTCGTAGGAAATTTCGGGTCAAAGAAGGAATCTTTCCTGAAGTTATAAGCCACGGAAGGCAGAAGATGTGAGTGGAAAGTGGCAGTCAGGGCTAATAACCCAGTATTTGGCGCGATGATGTCATTACTTCACCGCACGCAAGAATTTCCGCTTAACCCCATACCTGCAAAATCCAACACATTTTCATGGCAATGGCCTTTCCCTTTCACTGCGAGGGCTCAGGGGAAAAAAAGGGGGTCAGTTTCTGGGCTAGAAAAGCAGATTTCTGGTAATTCTACCCTCTCTTGGTCTTCAACACTCTGCGTTCGTGGTTATATAGATGCGAACAGTCAGAATAGGAACATGTGTCACAAAATTGGTGTTACTTCAGGTGAACTTAGTAACGTGAAATATGAAAAAAAAATATGTGACATGAGTTGCTGGTCTCTGAACCGTCAGTTGAATCAAACCACAAAATCATAACATCCCGCAATGACATAAAGCATCAGTCGATGGAGATTTCTGCTGGCATTATTGAAGAGAGGTGACAGAGCAGGGACTGGATTAGTCCCTTCTCATTTGAAAATGTCATGAATCTGTAAGAGGCTCCTCGTTTTCTGGAGGGCTAAAAATGCTACGGATCCGTAGGTTTTCTGGAGGACTGATGATGAATTTCTGGGAAGACTCCTACACTTCAATCCTTGTCTTCCAGCTTGGGCACGTGACTTTGGGAGAGGTTTCTCTTGGGACTTTTCTCCACAGAGAAGCTGATAAAACTGGTTATAGTCTTTTTCTGCAATAAAAATAGGTTTTATTCACAAATTCCACCAGACACCCAAGAGTTGCTGGTCGTTCTGAGGAAACAGCACATGCACTGGTCTTTTCCCTCCAGGTTGTGGCTGATCCCTGCTGGAACGTCAGAGTCCTCGCTCCTGCTTCCCCTTTTATTTTCACGCCTCTCACCCCTAATTATAAAATGGGGGATTGTTATGTTGTGTGATTAAGAGCCATTAACTTCCACAAACACAAAGGAGCAGAGGAATGGTGCCAGGTGGAGGAACCCAAATCATGTAGTGCCAACGGAGCCCCTGACCCTGCTTTTTCAGGGTTGTCCAAGGAGGGTGGTCAACCCAAGTCCAGATGTGAGACCCACCAAACGAGTCAATGGGGGAGGGTTTCCCCACATCACCTTGCTGGCGACAAGGGTATGGGACTCATTACGGTGTGCTGGGGAGAGAATTTTGGGATTGTGGAAGACTTATTGTGAGATGTATAGGGGAAGGGGCAAAGTTGGGCAAAGGAGAGGAACAGGGTGGATCAGTGAGGGACAAAGAGGAAAATGGGAGGAGGGATGACAGGGGGTGACCACACATAAGTGGGATGGTGGTCGGTACGCTTGTCTGGCTGAGCTGTGTTCCTGATCACCCCAGGGTGCCCTGTCTTCTGATTAAATCCTCTCCTCTCCTCTCCTCTCCTCTCCTCTCCTCTCCTCTCCCCTCCCTCTCCTCTCCCTCTCCTTTGCTCTCCAATTTCACTCTCTATCCCCAGTGCAAATGCCGCACTGTCTAAGAGCCGGCAACTGGAGAGACTGGTGTGCGTGCACATTGTGTGGGTACGCTAAAGCCATCAGTGTGGAAACACTAAAGACATCCAGTTGGACCAGCTCCAGGTACTGGAGCAGCCACAAGTCTGGGCAGGACGCTGGAGAGACCGGAGGGTCTGCAAATTGGCTACTGGGGATACTGGGAGGTCTAAGACGAGCTACTGGAAAGATTGTGGGATCTGGGGGTTGGCTAATGGTAAGGTCATAAATCTGGAGCAACTGCTGGGGACACCCAGTGGTGTGTGTTTGTGCCTGTGCGGGAAGCAATGGGGAGACTGGAGGATCCAGGGGCAGCTACTAGAGAGATGGTCGAAGGCCAATAGCTGGAGAGATCCATCTTGTATGTATGTATGTGTATATACACACCTGTTTTCTAGGCTTTCATCCTGATCACCCAGAGAGGGAAGAAGTTGAGGCCATCAGTCCTGTTTGTGTTTGCTTGAGCGATGTATTTTGCCCGTGTTGATCCATGGGGCTGGACATCTCCATACGTATGTATGTTATACACGTGTTGCATACGTGGGTGTGTATGTGCCTATCAGGAATCCGTGCTCAGCCTCGCTACTGGAGGGACCTGGGGGCATAGAGCGGTGGCATCCTCACCTCTACTGGGTTTGAGTTTGGGGCTACTGGATTTGGCAGCTCCGAACAAGGACAACGTTACCTTCTCCTCGCTCTAAGGTCTTAAACGTGTACTTTACTGAACATATGTGATGTACTGACACAGAAGAGGAAAAAGCACGTTGTGAAAATCCTGAAGGAGCAATTAATCCCATCCAGACTTTAGCTGCTAAATTCTGCCCAGCCCTTACATTGTGCACGCCGAAGCTTTATAAACATTTGCGATTTAATCAAGTTTGCTGGGATTTTCATGGGATCATCAAAAGACATTCCCTGTTGCTTGCCAGGATACTGACTCCATGTGAGTTTGCTCCAGTGTTACTGTAGGGGGTCCTATGCTCCCAGCTGCCCCCACACCTCACCCCACGCCATAACACATTGCCGTGCCATCACCACCTGCAGCCACTGCGCTGGTGGTGGCGATACAGCCCTTTCAGGCACTTTAAACTGAGAAACAAACTGTTTAAAAATGCCTTCTGTTTTCTCGAGCCCCTCTGGCACTCAGAGGAGACCTAGACAAAATGCAGTACAGTATGGCCATGTCCATGTCCATGGTCTACCACCTATGTCCAAGGAGTCCATCCAGGAGAAATGCTACTCCCAGGTCCATCCAGTAGACAAGACCAGAGAAGGGGCAGAAAACCAGCACTCCTACAGTGTAGCTCAGGCAGGGTCTGTGGGCCAAAAGCTGAACTAAAATAGGGCTCCTGGTGATGGGCTGTGGAGGGAAATCCATGGTGATGCTGGTGAAGGCCAGTAAGGCCAATTAGTGCCCTCAGGGCCCTTACAGGGCATACATGAGTTTTTCAAAGAGCTCTCCAGAACACATCAACACAGGATCTCAGCAATGAGTGGGGAAAGCATCCCAGCTCCTGGTTCCCTGAGGTCCCCCAGGAGGACATTCCTTGGGCATCTACTCTTCCCCTGCCCGGTCACTGCAGGACACAAGGATCCCCGAGATGAGACAGGGGTGGATTGTGCAATTAATGAAAGCAAAGGGAGGTTAAACCGTGAAGTTCCATGCCCTGTTCCCATTTTGAAACCCTTGTTGGTTGCCTGACTTTGCAGCTTGCTGATCTCTGCCATTTGGTTTGTGGGAGGCATGTGGAAGTGCATCCACAGATGTGTTTGTAGCGAGAGAACACTAATATTAGAAAGAGGGGGTGGAAAGGGGGAAAAAAAAGCTGCCTAAACAATTTTTTTTTCTCCTTTTCTTCCCTTATCTCTTCATCTGCCTGAATAAACTGTATTGGCTGATTTGGGATTCTGATGACATAGTATCTGCCCTCCCCTTTCTGGAGGTAGACGGAAGGAAGTGGGCTAGAAAATGAAATATCAGCTCCTAACCTCGGGTCAGGTAAGCTGGCTATATGCTGCAATGGAAAGGATGGTCGTGGTTGAACTTCACTATAAAAAGGAGACCACATCTGGCTTTGAGACACACAGAGAGTGGAAGAGGTCTTGGAGAAGGAGAACTCTTGTGGTCTGTCACCGCGTGTGTCCTCCTAAAGCAGCAGAGAAGTTGCCATGGCTTTTGCTAGCTACGCTGTGGTGGTAAGTACTTATATTTGGTGTAAGCATTAAGATATATTTGCTGCAAGAGAAAAAGCAAAATGCAGATCCCATGATGCTGTTATCTAGGAGCAATTCTTGTTGGTCTTAGTCGGAACCGAATGGGTTGCTCAGTCTGCCTGGTACAGCTTTCTGTCCTGAGTTTTTCCAAGTGGGTTTGGTGCTTGAGTGACAAGGAGGCAATGGACTATCCATTATTTATTTGTGAGGGCAGCACTGCTGATGCGGGACTGGGAGAGACAGTCCTTTTCTCAGGCAACATGCTAATAAAATTGCTGAAATGTCATTGTGAAGTCTATTTACATTTCAGCACGGGTAGTATTTGCAGCACTGTCAACTCTTGCGATTTTCTTAAAAACTATGCATTCATCTGTCTTCTTTTCCTAAAACCTTGGCTCCTGGAAATGGTCCAAGAATCTCAGATTTCATCGAGAAAAAGGTTATTTCCAGCAGATGGCTGCTAGGTGGCCAACCTTTCCTGTCCTTAGAAAGGATAGGGCTTACTAGGTTTCTAAGCTTAGGCATGGGGTCAGCTGAGCCCTTACTCAACCTTGTAGATCATAAGACATCGCTGTTTGACTGCGGAGGAGGAGAGATGCTTGTTGGACAGATGCTCTTCTTGGTGCAGAGCCAACTATGAATCAGAATTTGAATCAGAGTTTAGCACCTGTTGTGATGAGTATTATTGCCATTGTTGGTGCTATTAGCTCGTGCCAGCTCATCTCTCCCTAATATAAGTATGAAGATGGTCCTTTGATGGTCCAGTCTAGTCAAGACTTGTCTCTTTGTGCTCTCTCTTTCTTGACTGAGCACAGCTAATGACTCCTTTCTCTCTCTCAGTTCCGATCACTGCTTTTGGTGCTGGTTCTGGCACTCACCGTAAGGAGCTCACCCCATGGGAGAGCAACTCATCCTCGCCCCAGCAAGGATGGTGGCTCCGTGAGGCTTCGAGAAGGTTGCCTGAACCAAAAAGATCTCAAATTCCCTACCACGGTGAAAGTTGACATTCGTATCAGCAATTCAGATCATGCCTTTGGGATGGTCCACGATGTCAGGAACCGCTCTCTTGCTCCTTGGGACTACAGGTAACTGTTTAGTTATTATCTAAATTACAATAGCTGTGCTGCACAGATTTTTTTTTTTTTTTTTTTTTTTTTTTTTTTGTGGTGAACAAAGTTTGGTTCTCAGGATATGCCTGGAGTCCTGTGAATATTGCAAACACTTCTTGACATACACATTTTGATGTTGGGTGACATGAAAACTGTTTGCGGTTCAACGGGAAATCATTGGGACATTTTCTAATCATCTTACCAACATTTGTCAAAGAATTATTACTCTAGGAAAAGAAAAATGTCAGTACATCGTAATTTTATATTTTCATAGCTGAAAGACATTTTTGAATGCTGAAATTTAAAAAAAAACAAACAAAAATGAATAGTCCACTTGCAATTATTTCCATATTTCAAGCAGCTCCACACCATTCATCATCTCCTAAAGAATGATATGGCAGTAATACCTTCCCCAAACTGATTCCATTTCTAGGAAATCATTCTAAAAATGTTGAAGATAGGGAAATTATTTGGCCTTGTCTCATAATGACGATACAGAGGTAAAGAGTATGGGTCTTTCATGGAGATAAACAAGAAGATCCTACCAACCCGTGTTGTGCAAGTGCATAAACCCCTTTTGTGTCCCTATCTCCAGGCTTGATGAGGACCCCAACCGCTTCCCCCAGGTGATCGCTGACGCCAAGTGCCGCCTCTCTGGCTGCATGAACCCACTGGGGCAGGAGGACCACAGTCTCAACTCAGTCCCCATCCAACAGGAGATCCTCGTCCTCCGGCGGGAGCAGCGGGGCTGCCTGCCCACCTACCGCCTGGAGAAGAAAGTTATCACCGTGGGCTGCACGTGTGTCACTCCAGTTGTCCACTACCAGTCCTAGGATGGATTAGTAGAGGAGGCAATACTGGGAAGAAGAAATGTCCCCTATGAACATCCCTCTGGAGAAATCCCACAGACGCCCACCTTGCATCCCAGGAATTCAGCATGACATTTCCTTTCCAAATCTGAGCAAATTACCTCCTGGAAGTACTGATTTTTGCTGTTGTCCATTTCTGGATTTTAGAATGGGAATCACTGGTGGTTGGTGATGGAGGGGAGAGAGAGGGACAGAGGAAAAGTTTTGAGGTTTTTTTGTGACTCCAAGCAGGGAGGGGATAAAGTAGTGCTTTTTTTTTTTTCTTTTTTTTTTCCCCCGTTGCGGTTTATATCAGCTTGGTGAATCAAATGAATTACGGTTTCAAAAGCTGTTCTCAGCAGTAAATTTCCCCAATGTATACATGCCAGCCAGTACTGCCGCAAAACATCCCTCCTCCTGCACCTTGTCCCTCCTCCCTCCTTCCCTCGTCCGCTATCCCCCTTTTCCTTCTCTGGCCATCACTTCTCACTAACATATTTCTAGTGTAAATCTGACATAAGTGCCACCAGGCCTGATTCTTATCACATTCCGATTCTGTGTCACTGCTGCTCCATAGGGGGTGTTTATATTACTATTTATATGTTCTATTTATGACTATATTTATGGCTATATATGTGCTCAGAGTATCCAAAAAAATGGTAAATGTTTATCTGTATTTATTCAATAACTTATCCACTGAATAAAATTGGTATTTTATTTAAAAGGATGTTGTTTTATGGTAGCTCAAAATGAAAGCAGACAGAGAATGGGCTTGTGCTGCAGTAGCACTGAGAGATTTCAGCAAAGATCAGGCTTTTTCGGGTGCAGTGATATGAATGAGAGGGAGCGCAAGAGAACTCGCAGCCTAGATAGACGCAAAAAAAGGACTGAAAGTGGTGAATTGAGGTTATGCAGCGGCGCTGGGGGAGTCAGTGTCTCTAGACCTTGGGGGTGGTCTCTAGGGATGGTGGGGAAAAAGGTGGGAGACATCGCATGGTAGGGCTGCAGCCGAAATTTGGGATGGGAGTCTAGCCTGGTTCACATGAGCTGGGAAAGTCCTATCCTCTTCCAAACAAGGTGTCATCCTTATAAACCCCCCTGTTCTCCACCAGTTGGATGGTTGGCTGAGCAGGAATGCAGGGAAATGCCCAAAGATGGCTTCATCTCACCAGTCTTTAACCAGCCAAATATTAGGTGTTGGGCTTGAAGTGTCGGATGAGTGAGGATCCCTCCACATCAAGGGGACAAGGAATAAACACCTCCAGGGCAGGGTTGCTGAGGTGTCCTAATTTAGGAAAGGAGGAATTGCCCTTTCTCTGTCTTAGCTACACAAGGAGCGCAGCCTAGCAAGACACTATTAATTATTTTATCAGATTGCTGTAGTGTTCCTTTTTTTTTTTTTTTTTTTTAACATTACTCATCTTTCATCCAGAGCTCAGCCAGATTCTCTGACGTTGGTTTCTGCTGGTGGAGGTTTTATGCCTGTATTTCCTTGTTCATCTGCATTTAAACCAGGGTAATCCTGTGTGCAAGCATTCTCGTTTTTTGTTTCGGCTGCACAGGTGCTACTTTAAATTAGATACACCTGGCGCAGGTAGACCCAGGGTTTCTTTCACTGGGTTGTTGGGTCTATATGGCTCCTTTGGTGCTTGTTTGTTGAGCTGGGTGTATTCCCTGCCCCTTGGGTTACTGGGAGCCAGTTCAACAAACCATTGGGGCGCAGAAACCATCTCATTCAGTTACAAGCATTTGTACTCATTTGTGGCAGCAGCTGTTTCATTATGACCACCAAGCTCTTCATGTGGTGGAGCGCAAACCCATGGAGACGTCTTCTGCGCGCTCTTGTGTAACACACCATCTCTCCTCTTACAGTAACCGCTGACCAGGAAATCGCACGCTGCACACCCCGGTTCTTACTCCTGACCTATTTCTCTCCCTCTCGATAAACCTAGCCTGTGGGGTTGTCCTCACTTGTTTTGTGGGGAGAAAACTCGCCTACATTTTTCTCTCCAGTCATAATTACTCGGGCATTGGGTTCATCGCAGCTAAACGGGTGTAAGCTCCTATGCTGATGCTCTTAGACACTCATCATATTACCCTAAGAATTGTTCTAACTGGATGAATTATGAAGTAATTAATCAAGAAAATGCAAAGGTAGGTAATTAAGGACGTCTCACCCATGGGTCATGAGGTTTTGCAGCCAGTGCTACCAGCGGTAAACCACACCCCTCTCAGTAAGGCATGCACTTCTACGTGGGGATTCTTTCTAAATAAAACGATCAAGAAGGTTTATTTCCTTCTAATGGCATCATTCTTAGAGTGCAGTTGGTTGTAAATATGAGTCTGGTTATTTTTTAGGGGCTGGCTTATGTGATGAGGTAGGCAGTTGGCTTTCATTCCCAGCAATCTAAGAACACGGCAAACGAGTTTTTATGCTTCTTGTAAACAGCACAGTCATATCACCACCAAGAGCAAGCACAGTTCACAGCTGAGGACCAGCCTTTGTGGAAGGTCTTGCTTGCTTGTGTTCCCCTTGCAGCAACAGTCCCAGACCCTGGGTGCTCAGCTGGGCATCTCTGGGTCTGAAGTGCAGCTTAGGGCAGCCTTCAGGGACTCGGTTGTTTTACCAGAAGGAGAAGACACAGCTGTAGGTGTTGTAGCAGTCCCGCAGTGTCTTCTCGTAACCTGCTAGGCTAAGCAACCTATGGTCCTAGGGTGGTATCCAAGCCTTGAGACCTTTCCTATTCCTTCCATCTTCTGCTTGCCTCTCGCTGACCTCCTTTCCATGTCCCCTTGCTCATTCTCCACCTTGTCTGTGCCTGTTCTGGCAGCTTGAGCAGGGATCCTGTTGCGTAGCAGCTCTCCTGGGATGTTGGAGGGAACACGCTTGCAGACACCCCTGCATTACCATGGTCTGGGAGGCACAGCAGTGATTTGATCCTGGGTAGATGCCTCCTCCCAGACCTGTCCTTTGACCTGTGGATGTGTTGGCCTGTGGGCATGAGTCAGGCTTCTCTGGACTCTTGACAACAGGCAGATGCTCCTGGGGGTGGTCAAAGGGACTACAGCCTGTTCCACAAAATCATTGCTTTTAAAAGTGCACAGAAATTAAATACATAAAGAAGGCAAAGGTTGCGACCTCAAAGGTTGGAACAACCCAAGAACTGTTTGTGTTTGTGTTTGTAAGCCAGAGGAGCAATGGATTGAAAATACAGAAGCTGATGTGGCTTTTTGAGAGTTCGACCTGACAGACAAAATTTTAAGGGGGTGATCGATTCGCTTATCAGTCCTGTGGGGATCTGTGGTTTGGTGCCAGCATGATGACTATGGGTGATGGAGTGAGTTTCCACATCAGCTGTGAGCTCTGGCTGTCCTGGGAGATGGCCTGGCAGATCAGAGCAGAAACCTGCTCCCATGTCACCATCACGGGGTAAAATATGAGACTTGCCGTGATGTCCTTCCCTCCTCTCCTTCCCCTCCTTCCTCTTCTTTGCTCTCCAGTATAATTTTTAACCCTGTGCTTAAGAAGAGTTTAGGTGTGTGGGCCAAATCCACATCTTCTACAGCACTGTTTCAAGGAGGTGACAAAAAAAAAAAAATCTGCTTAAAATGTCTGTGATTAGCTGATACCACTTGGCAGGCTTAGAGCTGTTGATGGGGAGACTGTGTGCTGGTGCTGTCTTTCAGGAGCTAAGAAGATACCAGCCAGACTCAGAACTAGAAACAAACCACGCTTTCCGTGTTTGCCACTCACGCAAACATCTTCCATCTTTGCTAATTATTCTCCATACTTCCAGGGCTGGATAGTAGTAACAGCTTCAAGTCCCCATCTCTTCAGATAAAGCCATTCCTGCTTTCTGTGTAAATTTTCTTTTCCTTTTATCTATTTATTTTTCCTGTTGGAAAACGCGTCCAGTGGGGGGGCCACCAAGATGAGCAGAGAGCTGGAGCACCTCTGCTATGAGGACAGGCTGGGGGAGCTGGGGTTCAGCCTGGAGAAGAGAAGGCTCCAGGGAGACCTTATAGCAACCTTCCAGTCCCTAAAGGGGGCTTACAGGAAAGCTGGGGAGGGACTCTTGGTCGGGGAGTGTAATGGTAAGATGAGGGGTGACAGTTTCAAACTGAAAGAGGGCAGATTTAGATGAAATATTAGGAAGAAATTCTTGGCTGTGAGGGTGGTGAGCCCCTGGCCCAGGTTGCCCAGAGAAGCTGTGGCTGCCCCATCCCTGGATGGGTTCAAGGCCAAGTTGGACGGGGCTTGGAGCAACCTTGTCTGGTGGGAGGTGTCCCTGCCCAGGGCAGGGAGTTGGAACTAGATGATCTTGAAGGTCCCTTCCAACCCAAACCATTCTGTAATTCTCTGATTCCTTCAGAAAACTAGCTCAGTTTTTCCACCTTTTTCTGTCACTTCAACAAGAGGTTAAAAATATGTTTGATGCTCTTTGGGGGTTGTGAACTGAGTAGGCACTACCCAAAATACAGTTTTCTGGGCTTAGCTTTCAGTGAATGAGTTTTAGTGGTTTTACCAGTACAAAGTGTCATGTTTCTGCTTTATCTACGTTCTTAGTAAGCACAGTATGTTTGTATCATGATCAAGGTTCCCTGTTCCAGTAAATGAATAGAGTTGGTTTATCCTCTCTCTAACTTGCCCTTATAAATTCTTGGGGTTGTTTTTTTTTTTTTTCCAGACTTCTGAAATCCGTACTCCTGGCCTCCTTCCCCCCATAAGGCTTGCCAGACGGTGAGATCTACATCACCTTTTACAAGCAGAAGGTAACAGTCCAGCTGGTTTTCATAACTGGCAATGATGAGCATGGTTATCTGATGATTTGCTACACAAATCCAGTCTCAAACTTCCCTTTTCTGCTGGGTTTTACTCACAAGTTGCCAAGCAATCTGGCTGCTAAACCACTGCTGCTCAGATTTTACAAACTGACTTGAAACTGAGACAGTGAGCAGAGCTGGAGTGGAAACCACCATGTTGAGGAGGGTTTTGCAGCAATTATCCTTTCCACCCATGATGATACCATTAGAGGACATCAAATAAGCAGGGATTTGCACTGAAACTCTCCAAGGCAAGAAAGAACAAGCTTTACCTGTTGAACCTCAAACTGATGAGAGCCGCGCAGGGGTGAAAGAATGGTCCTGCTTTCTTCGGATACCTGTCGTGATCACTACCAGCTGTGGTCATGAACACTTGTCCAGAGAAACAAAGGCATTTATTAGGTGACCTCATGTCAGGGTGCATTGATTTGGAATGATTCTGCACTTCTACAACCAAACACAGTAACGCGAAGGAAGAACTCTTAGCTCATGGTGACAGGAGTTAAAGGAGAACTGACAGTAGGAAAGCAAACAGTCCTCAGGCCAAACGAATCAAGGCAATCACGCTATTAAACGCTTCCATGGGAGCACGTACAAACACCCACGCAGCTTTGCAGAGGTGAGCATGAAGTTGGCTCGAGGCCAAGTAAATAATAAAAAGGGTTATGTCCTAAGGCAAGGATTTAATTGGGTTGGCAAATCGTAGAACCATAGAATGATTTGCGTTGGAAGGGACCTTAAAGACCACCCAGTTCCACCTCCTGCCCTGGGCAGGGACACCTCCCACCAGACCAGGTTGCTCCAAGCCCCGTCCAACCTGGCCTTGAACCCCTCCAGGGATGGGGCAGCCACAGCTTCTCTGGGCAACCTGGGCCAGGGGCTCACCACCCTCACAGACAAGAATTTCTTCCTGATATCTCATCTAAATCTCCTCTCTTTCAGTTTAAAATTTCCCCCCCCATCCTGTGGCTCCCCTCCCTGATCCAGAGTCCCTCCCCAGCTTTCATGTAAGCCCCCTTTAGGGACTGGCAGGGGCTCTAAGGTCTCCCTGGAGCCTTCCCTTCTCCAGGCTGAACAACCCCAACTCTCTCAGCCTCATAGGAGAGGTTTTCCAGCCCTCAGAACATGTTCGTGGCCCTCCTCTCTTCCGAGGGAAGATGATGCTGCTGGAAGGGGAACCAGAGTGTCTTTGCAGCCCATCAGCAGAAAGCAGTTGGTGTTTTGGTACTCCAACTGCGTCATCTCTTGCTGACCTGGTTCAGACTTTTTCCACATAGTAGCTCGCTCTCAGCATTGCTAACTAGTCTCCATTAGTCATGTGCCAACTCCAGCTAACTGCACATCACTACCAGGTAACAAAGGGTGGGACTTACCATAATTGTAACTGTTAGAACTGTTGGGCTGCTGCAATTTGCCAAAGCTCCTTCTATAGCAAGTGGTAGGACACTGAGAGATTAACTAACAAACAAGGCAGTCAGCTCTATTTCAGTCTTCCTGAACAGATATTTATTTAACTCCTTGAAAACCTAAAAGGATGAGTGTTCCTCAATGGTGGGTTTTTTTGGCAGTCAGTTCCCATGCTTAATATTCTTCACACCAGCTGAGTGAACTTCAGGACCTGCAGGAGACCTTGAGAAAGAGAAGCTGGAGACAAGGTAGGAAACAAGCTAAGTTAGGATGACATATAGTGCTAAATACCTGCATATGGGCAAAGTTATATCAGTGTTTGAAGGTAACTAAAGGCGTGGACAGGAGTTCATTGTTGTCATTGCAGATACTGTGATCGCTCAGAATTAAGGAATGTGTCCTTGGACCAAGGTATATCTGCTAGGTCAAGGGATGGTGTGAAAGTTGTGTCTGTGCCATGAGTTTAGGTTACAGGTTGACACACCTGATTTTGCCTGGAGTAGATTTGGGAGGGTTTAGGCTCACTGGCACAGCTGGAGGGAATAACCCCCGGCAGCAAAATTTGGGATGATCACATCTCCAGTTAGCCCAGCTGGATTGGGAGAAGATGCTTTCACCTGAGAGGACCTTGCCTCTCTTTAGGGACTTGCACCCCTGCGCTCTGCATTTCTGCAAATTCTGTATTTGCTGTTGCATTTGCCAATGGCATTTTGCCAGTGCCTGAGAAGGGTCACACCTCCCCGAGATAGCAGCAAGCAAAACATCCGCATCTTCGCAAACCAGCCCGCCTTTTGAAACACAGAACGATTTCATCTGAGCACTTTTAACCCAAGTGTGCTTTAAATAAACCCACCTGCAGCGCTAGACATCCACCTACGCAAGTCCCATTGCAACAGTGGCAGAAGTGCTGTGTCAGTGTGCCCTACATTTGAAGCACTGACTTCTGGCAGCGAATGTGTTGGAAGGACACGAGCATGGAGAAAATTACGATTGCAGTTCACAGTATGTGGTTAATTGCTTCAGTTATCCATCTGGTTCTTTTCCTCGTGTACTCAGGTAGTGAACCTGTTCCATGGAAAATATGTTGAAGTGGGTTGGACTGGAATGCACAGATAGCATCGGGCCAAAGTTAAAACTCAGCAGTGGAAATGCACTCACCATTTTAGGGGAGGGAGTTTCTTTCCCCCCCGCAAGAAGCACTCAAAGTGTTGTGTTGAACTTATCTTAACAAATTCCTTCGCAATCAGATAATTGGGTGGACAACTGGGTAGTTACTCATTGCTTTTTCCGCTAGTCTGTCTTTAATGTGAGTCTATTGGGTGTCACTTGGTAAATAATTTTCCTCCAGGCATCTTAGTTTCTCTATCGGTAAAATGATGTTAATGATACAAGCCCTAGCTTTTCTACAGGCTTTTCATTCTACTGCAGCAGAGCTAGATGTTATCAAGAGAATTTTAGGTTTTAGCATCATGTAAATCTCTTATAGCTGAATTGACTGAATAAAGTGATTTCTTGCCTTATCAAAAAGGCTTCTTTAGAAAAAAAGGAGAATGCCACAGTATAATTTACTATTTTTTTATTAAACAAAGATAAATAAGCAGGTACATTATTACTAAGTTTTCCACCAGCATAAATAGAATTACATAAATAGACATTTCAAAGTGTAAACTAAAGATGTATAAAGAGTTCCCATTACTTTTTCGACCCGGCACATGAAGGTGTCTGAATTCCAAATTCATAGAGTTCAATATTTTGGGGAAAATAATGTTTTTTTTTTTTTTTTTTTTTTTTAAAAAAAACTGAGACTTCTTCATTGTTAGTATGCTTTGATAGATTCTAGCTAATCATTATGGCTTGATGCAGTTTGGCAGAGATTGAGTCAGGCCCCTTCATTTCATCGCTGTAAGGCAAGGAAGCTCTCCTCCGTGGCTCCCTGCTCTTATGCTACAGGCTCCCTTTAAGCCTGGTGTCGGATCAAGGGGGTGACACACGTGCAGCCCACAGTGATGATTTTCTTCTCCAACCGGTATGTTTGGTGGCAGCCCTTCTGCTCCCTCCGGAGGACGAGGATCTCCTGTTTGATGGGGACGGAGTTGACGCTGTGGTCCAGCTGCCCATCCAAATTCAGGCACCTGGAGAGGCGGCACTTGGCGTCAGCGATCACCTGGGGGAAGCGGTTGTGGTCCTCATCGATCCTGTAAGATGACATGAAAGAATAGAGAACTCTTTGAAATGGAAATGCTGCTGCGTTTCTAGAATCATGATAGTCTGGGTCACTATGGGCTCCCAGACCTGTACCTCCCAGGAGATTGCCTATGAAGGGGCTGTAGACCCTCCTCTACTCTAGGTTTTTAAATGTAAGTAAATAATGCAGGTTTTTAAGTGTAAGACAAACATGACAGGACTGCACCCAACTGCCTTTGTGAAGAACTTGCTTCAAATAGGCACTGACTTTGAAAGACCAACTAGAAAAGATATGAGCTTCCCAACATGTCAGACCGACTAATGGACCCAAAGACCTTCAGCTCCTCTCCAAAACATGAAACGTTCTTAGGCTCTGATGCTGATGTTATTAAACCACCGTTGAATTTGGTGCACTGTTAGGCCTCTGATGATCTTTAAGGTCAAAAATGCTTTTGAAGGAAAAACTTGCCCCAGTATGCGAATTAATTAATTAAATTACAAAAGTAACTTGTTTTGCCAAGGTCCCTTCCAACACAGATGATTCTATGATTCTCTGTTTTTCACTCTGTCCTCCTTTCTGTATTGGTTATCTTTCAAAGAAGATTATATGGGCTGTGGATACCCTCATATTTCCCAAGTCTCTCAACAGTGAAGCACCGATAACAAAGACGTGGGCACAGCCCCTGCGTTATTCTTGACCATCGCAGCCAGTGTATTTCTAGACCATAAGGACAGAGATGGTACCTGTAATCCCACGGAGCCAGAGAGCGGCTGCTGACATCAAGAGTTGTTCTGGTGTCCTGGTTGATGCTGCTGATGCTTATGTTGACCCTCACAGTTTGAGGGAATTTGGAGTCTTTTTGGGTCTGGCATCCAGCATATGCTTGCTTGAAGAGGCTCTCCGGCTTGAATCCAGGCTGTATCACCTTCCCGTAGGCAGAACTGCTGGCTGACAGCATGGCCAGCAGCATGAAGAGCAGTGGTCTGAACTGAAGAAAATCGGAGCATTTAAGACACAACGCAGGTATGACAACAGCTGCTATAGCACAGAACACCTAACAACTCTTCCGTGGGGCTGGGAAATTCATCCGCAGCTGGTAGCTAAAGTCTATACTCCAGGTTGGGGTAATTATGGAAAAACGTGTCATATATCACATCCACGCTTGCTTTCATTAATTAATTCTTACAGTGCTGACAGGTACGGTGTACACTCAGTTGTAATTTGTTGATAAAAAAAATCAATTATATAAAGTAATATAATACAGGAGATAGCAGAAAGGATATAACAGCAAAAAGACGCTCTAAGGTTGAGTTTTCAGTGGATTTCTTAACTTCAAAGTATGTTGCAGTATCCCCATTTGCTAATAGACTGGTACAGTCTCGTTGCTGCCCCGCGCTGGTGCTATTTAGCAGTCTCCTGTTTTACATATTTTCTATTAATAATGGTTGAAATAACATTTTTAAGGTGAGTGCGGCTCCCTATTCCTGACATTCACCTATTAGAATTTAAATATGTCTCTGTCAAATTGGGGGGAAAAAAACCAGAAAGCAAGTTCTCACCAGAGAAGCGCAAGGGATCGGAGACATCTTCTTTCGTTCTCTTGCTGTGGCTGTTGCTTGTGCCGAGCTGTGTCGAGATGAAGGTGTCTGGGGACATTTGCTGGTGGACTTTTTATAAGGGCTTCTGTGCTGTCCTAGTTAATGCGGAGTAGGTGTTTTTTTCCCAACCTTAACTGTGGTTTCTGACCATAACTTAAATTAAAAAAGGGTACGTATATATATTCCATTAACGCAGGTGGAAGACAGGATATGGGCTCACCCTTTCTTAGATCTGCAGATGATGTCATTACTTTAGCCATGTCACTCAAGTAGTGACAAAACTCAATGATGATATTAGAAAACCACCAAAAAAATTGGCATGCGCTGCAGTAAGCGGGTGCAAAGTGTATAATTTTGAAATTGGGACTAGAGTCACCATCTAGTCAAACATAAGTTGATATGCTTCATGGTCTTGACTTGGGGTGCTGTAGGTATCAAACCCACTGTTTTGAAGTGTCACTGGCACTGCCAGATTGGGTCTGTTTGCTCCTAGGTCTGTTTGATGTCTTTTTCGTCCTGAATTGGGCAGATGTTGGGCAGCTGGTCCCCATCCAATGGCTCTCCATAATTGCCATGTGCTGTCACTTGCCTTGGTGCCTAGGGACTCAAGTTCCTCCTCAAGCTCCTATTTCTTTGTCAAATTTCCTAGTCTGGATCAGGCTAATTTTATTCATGTCTACACATTGGGTGTGATATGTCAGTTTTGACCAGAATACTTTGTGATAGAGCATTCCCAAGTTCAGCCATTCTTCATCTGGGGAAAAAAAACCAAAACAAAACAAAAAAAACAAACAACAAGCCCAAAACATGAACATTGATTTTGAGCTTACCACCTTTTCTGTTTACTTTAAGCTCTTGTGCTATAAGACAGGGCTGTGATCCTAAGGAAAGGGGTCTGGGAAGTGTGATGGATGTGGTTAAACCTTCTATTCCTAAGTTAGGGAGAGGACAGAGGGATCCGAGAGAAAGCTTGTGAAGGCTGAGAGGTGGAAAATGACTCCTTTCATAGGCAAGAAAAGCTAGAAGGAGCTGCAGGCACCTCCTCCATGGTATATAGGTAATAGCATTTGAAAATATAGGGAGCTAAGATACCTTGCACTGTGTAACCCCAAGGCATTATGACTCCTCGTGTCCCAGCCCAGTGTCCTGAGTGACCGTGATCAATGATCTTATGTGGTTCCTGATCCCACCCTCATATCTCTCCATCCTTGTAAGACCCATATACTGCAGCTGTGATGTACCCTGCCGTGTTAGTGTTTAAACATGCAATATTTAAATCCACGTGTTCAAGTGGACGGACTCTATTGGACATGGTGGCAGTCGGGATCCCTTTCTCCTGTTCAGGGGGATTTTTCTAGATTTTCACTAAAGTATTGGAAGGGGGTTACGGGTCATCACTGTTGCTCTGGCTGACAGCAACTGCCTTGGTTTTTGTTTCTTATTAGGCAGATGTCTCGATGAGCCCTGGATGCTCATTAAAAGCTGTGGGCTCGGCTCTGAAAGAGGCCTTGCCTGCAAGGAGGGATGTCTGTATTCATTCCTCTCATCTGCTTTCAGGGATTTGAATCAACAGCCCTCTAGTAAGTATTTTGGTCACTGGGATGTGTGGGATGCTCCGGGACACACCGCTTCTGCTGCATCATCATCCAATATCCTTTGTTGAGAGCCCAGAGCTCTGCAGTTATGTCATTCAGTGGCAAAGTAGGGATGTGAAAATTTTGGATAAAGCAGATACTGGACCAGCAACTAGAAACCTGATGCCCCTCCCAGGCAAATATCCCAACCACTAGCCTACAGTGCCGCCTTCTCCCTGGCAAATACTTCATGGCATAGCTAATTAGGACAACTCAATGTCTCCCAAGGAAAGACCCTCCACCAAGAGTGCTACAAAACCTAGCATGTAGAGAGAAGGGCAGGCTCAAATCTCTTAGGCTGCAGCTTCCCAGGTAATGATGCTGATCATAATGAACTATGAGATATAATAAACCAGCTACTACCATCTTCTTTGATGAGGTTCCTGGAAAGTAGGTGGACGATGGACATACACAAAGGTGTTGATGCAGCTTGTAGGCTGAATTTCAGAGAGATTCTTGACAAAGGGGCTTATGTTTTAGAAAGAAGGGAGTGAACGTTGAATTTATCCTTCTCTAACATTTCTTTCTTATGAAATTGCTCTAATCACTTTGCTCTGGCAGTGGGTTACAAGTCGCTAGGATGCGCACCATGAAGTAACACTCAGTGTAACAGCCTTGGTCTGCTGAAGCACGCCTTTTCTCAGGTCTAATTTCGGTGATGTTTTCAGGTGAAAATGATGCAAATAAGGTGTGTTTTTTACACTTGCTCAATATTTACGTGTAAGTCCAAATTTTACTCGCCTTGTGCCATCCAAAGGAGGATGTAAATGAGGGTAGAATTTAGTTTTGCAGTTTCTGGGATAGCCATGACCTATATCAGCTTGTTTGAAAGATGCTGATGATTGAAAAGCTAAATGCATAATTCAGTTTCTCTCTTAGAGTTAGAGATGTACAGGTTAAAGGAAATGGTTCCCTCAGAAGGGTTTTTCTCTAATGCCATTTACTGAAATATCCATTCAAAGTGGGTCAGTTAAATTTCCAATTTTAGAAGCAAAAAACATTTCAAAAGCTTGCAAGGTAGTGGAAGATCAGGTTCAACCAGCCTGACCCTAAATCCAGGCTCGTTTACTCTAAATGTGTCAGTGGTTTGGGTTACCTCAGTACTTGAAAGGTGAATAGTTAACCATTCAAACATGGCTAATGTAACACAACATTGCAATGGTGAAAAAAAGGAAAAAAAACCAAAAAACTTTCCATGGTTTATTTTCAGCCATGAACACATTCGTTTGCAATTGTGACAGGCAAAATGAGAGAGTATCAGGAGAAAATATACCCCTTGAAATGCTTCCACCAGGTCTGAATTACAGAAACAAAACTCTCACATTTCTGGTTCCAAGATTTTTCTGAATCCCAAATGATTATTTTCCAATTCTTCCTGGTCTGAAGTGAAAACAAAAATTGAACATGATTTTTTTCCATGAGATTAGATTTTACCCCATGGCATTTGTTCTATTCTGACACTTAACCCTCTCTTAACTAGAGGTCTGAAAACTGGGACACTAACACAAACTTACTGACACAAAAGGATTCAAGATTATTTAAAGCCTTTTGAAATCAGACCTATCCCTTCTCTTGGCTCTGACAAAAGCTTTCTTGGGATTAAGTTGATACTTAAGTACTTTACCCAGCTGAGATCCTTCTGGCACCCAAATCTGAGTGTGTTGGCCCTGATGACACTTTCATTTAGGAAGGCATTTATTTATTTTTTCTTGTTGGAGAGAATGCAATTTCTTCCTTTTGAGCGCATATTCTTATAAATCCCTATAAACCAAGGCAACACTCTTCTTCTTACATACAGGCATTGCATGACCTGCTGGATTGGTGGAGGTCATTTCTAGGAGATCAATGATTAGACTGAGCCTGGAGGTGGTGGTTATCTGTGAGAAACTCAGAACTTGAGGGGGAAGGCTCGGGGCGCCCCGATTAAACACTAAAGTTTAATTTTAGTTTAATTTCATTTAATCCTGATCTGAGAAGACAGGTGGATCAGAGACATGAGAGGTCCCCTCCAAACTGGTCAAATCACTGCACCTATCTCCCACCCCTTGATCTTTGTACAGGAGACATGACAGAAAAGGTGAAGTAACCTTTTTCCTCTATTAAACATCTCTACTTTTTCTCCCCAGTAGAAATGATCATCTCCTACCGCACGCCTAAATTTTCCAAACACAACCAAATCAATATCACAGTTACCCATCAGCTGCGGTTGCTGTCAGTGGTTGACACATCTCTTGCATGACTAATATCTAATAGATACTCAGTAGCTGGGAAGCCAACATAAAGGAAGTAGAGCACTCAATTAATCATTTTGATTGCTTCTTGGAGGGACAGGGGAAAAAAGAGGGCTTTCAGATGTGTGAGCTGGACTTAAGGAGTAGCAGGGATTTTGTGCCTGCTCTGTGGTAATTAATAGATGATTAACAATCAACTGTCATGTAGTCCTGGTGAGTGGAGGGGGGCTTTATGCCACCAACAGGTGGGTGCAGGATATGACTGCTGAGATCCTGAGCAGTAGCAGTATCCCACTACTGGTGTTATTGTAGTGCCCAAGGGTTCGTTGTAAAGCTGGTCCAAATTAACACCTAGCACCTAATGGAAGGGGCAATATCTCCTGGCTGACACAAGGTGCTTGTCTCCACAAAAAGACACTGAGGTGCTGGACCAGGTCCAGAGAAGGGCAACGGAGCTGGTGAGGGGTCTGGAGCACAAGTCTCGTGAGGAGCGGCTGAGGGAGCGGCTGAGGGAGCTGGAGGTGTTCAGCCAGGAGAAAAGGAGGCTGAGGGGAGACCTTCTCGCTCTCTACAACTCCCTGAAAGGAGGGTGTAGCCAGGGGGGGTCGGTCTCTCCTCCCAAGGAAAAGGCAATGGGACAAGAGGAAACGGCCTCAAGTTGACAAGGGGAAGTTTAGGATGGATATTAGGAAAATTTTTTACACTGAAAGGGTGGTCAAGCATTGGAACTGGATGCTCAGGGAAGTGGTTGAGGCACCATCCCTGGAGGTATTTAAAAGACGGGTAGACGTAGTGCTTAGAGATATAGTTTAGTGGTGGTTTTTGTCAGAGTTAGGCTGATGGTTGGACTCGATGATCTGAAAGGTCCCTTCCAACCTGGGCAATTCTATGATTCTTTGTAAAGGGAAATTAGAGAAATGCAAGGACGGGCTGACAAGAGGGGACCTAGGCTGGAACCAGATCACCAGAGGTGGTAAAGATCTCCCTTGAGCACAGAAGATTTAAGGTGTCTCCTCATTTATTTGTTTTTTTGTGGTTATTAATGATACTAATGATCAAATAGTTTTGTTATCAGTTAAAGATCTCTCTGTCAGTGCTTTATTTTCATGGCTTCAAAGACATCCTGTGGCAATCCATTTCACAGCCAGTTATGAACTGTACAAGTAGAAACCCCTCGTGCATAAAACTGGCTCATATTCAAGCTGGTGGAATGGTTTATACAAGCGATTAACTCATTTTGAAATTCTCTGTTTGCTGTGCTATCAGCTCACATCCTGTGTCTCGCCCACACCTCGGCCCCAGCGAATGGCAGGAAGCAGGGGGAGAAGGACCTGGGGGTCTGCCCCAAGCTGCCCCTGCCACCCAGCAGCTCCTGGAAGAACTTTCCAAGTGTCCACCTGAAATCTCACTTGCTGCAGGTTTGAGACACTTATTTCCCATTCCCAGTGGGTACAGGGACAAGTTGTTCTTTCGTGGGTCATGATTTCAAGATCTTTGCACAGTTTTTTTCCCCTTGCTCTGTTGGGAGGGTCTCCACTTGACCCACCCATCCCTTGCAGAGTGACGGCCCAAGCTCAAGACAAATCTTTTGTGTAGCGCTTCTGTGTCCTGGTGCTCTCAGACCTGCGGGGAGCTGATACTTGGCACCTCTTCACAATCACAGCACTGAGAAACTCCCCTGTTTGCACAAAATTTGCATCAGATTCCCAGGCAGTCTGTGTCTTACCCTTTGGAAAATATTTATTCTTCCTTTTTGGGACCACTGTCATTAAAATTTATCTGAAACGAAGTAAATTCTGAAGGTTGCCAGGAAGTCCTCTGTGTATTTGTCCTTATCTCAAAACCAGTTACCAGCTGCAGATTTATCAGCCTCTTTCACCTCCAGCTACACATACTTTTTCTGCAGTAAATTAGGAGTAGCTGCACTGGAATGCTCAGAGTTTCCCAAACTGAAAATCTGTGTCAAACGGGGAGAAAAACATGTCACAGACTTGTCTGGAGAACATCTGAGAGTCAATTCTTCGTACCATCCATTGGGGGAAAAAAAGAAAGATAAATTCTCCTGGTGTAGTTTTATCAGTTCCAGTCATTAAAAGTTGCAAATACAAATTTCTCATACATGACCACAGCTTGTAATTTTACATTTGTGCATCACCCCTGACTTCAACAGGACAACAAAAGGAGGGATGCAGCAGTGCACGAGGTTGTCTGTGCAGTTGTGTATGCTCTCCTGGCTGATGCCAGGATAAGGGATGCTGAAATTCCTCACTTCATGCTCTCAGGTGCTTCATGAGGATGAAATTTATCCCTGTAGCTTGGTCCGCAGTCAGATGAAGTGTAATTCTTTGGGAAGGCTTACAGACAGTACATCACAAATGAGAATCTAACCCTGAAATGTTCAACTGGATGGGAAGCAAAGCAGAAGGAAGATGAGGCAGCACCATTAAATAGGAGCAACCTTCCTGCAATCTCAGCTCTCATCTGCACGAGGCTCTCCCTGCAGCCCCAGGCTGCGATGATGCCCAGGAGGTTTGGGATGAGGTTTGAGATCTGCCTCCTCGGCGGAGGGGAAGCTCGTCCTCGCCGTGCAAGGCACCAGGCAGCGCCCGTGAAAACAGCTCGTGGTTTGGGTGGTGGTGTGAGGTGACGTTGTTGGAAAGGGACTCGCGTGGAGGACCGAGAGGTTGGTGCTACGTGCCGAGACGCCAGCCCTTAGCTCGGCCACCAGCCTGTGCTCCACCACCCACTGCTTTCTAACCAAATTAGGTTCAGAAAACTAGTTTTATCAGCGATGCACTCACCGTACCTATACCCCAGGTCTTATACTCAGGGCTGCTAGGCAGGTTTAATAAAGCAGGCTGCAGAAATGAAGTAATTTCCCTGTGGCCATTTGCCTGCTGCCGGGTCAAATCTGAAAAACTCGGTCATTCATCATCTCATTTTAAGAAATCAAGATTTTATATTTTTTTTCTCACAGATAAATGACTCCTAGCCACATTTTGTGTTCAAGAAAGTGTCAGAATTCAAAAGCATTAGGGAATAAGTGACTCAGAGTGGTTTTGATGAGAGTTACAAATGCGCAATGGGGATCCCAATTTTCAAGCCCTTTCACTTTGCTGGGGTTTGAGTTGACTTCTTTTTTTCTTTTTTTTTTTTTTTTCTAAATGAGAAAAGGAAATTCATCATTTTCCCAGATATATGCAAATTCTGACCGCAGTGCAAAATGCAGTTTTCAGAACTATCCCAGGCAGAGATTTCAGAGAATAACCACTGCTGAAGGTCTCCTCCTCTGAGATGTGTGGCCTTGCAGCCGTGGGGTGGGGGCAATGGGTGGGCGACAGAAGCCCGCTGTCCTATTTTAACCTCAGTGATGCCTCTTAACCAGACCTGATCCTTTCTGTGCCGAAGCCATGGGCGCAAGAGCAAAACAAATAGGCGTATGCCAGGCAGAGCTCTTGAGTAATTTCTCTGTTGAAATGGACCATCGCTGCTGCTTTTAACAGCTCTCTATTCTGGCTGAACTGACTGTGCTGAACTCAACTAGGGCTAGAAAAAGCAACTGTGGTCCTGCCTATATTTCAACCAAAGTGCAATCCTGTATGATCATTTATTCCTTCTATAACAGCTTCTCCATTAATGCTGGAGGCCATCATCCATTCTCTGGTGCTCATTTGTGGGGCTTACTCTCTTAATTTTCCATTGCAAAGAGTAAGTAAGGAATGCCAGCCAAGAAGGTAGCGCCAAAATGGATACAGGGATGAGAAGGCCCAGTACCAAAGCTCAGCAAACCATAAGGGTCGGGGGCTTTTCTTTCTTCAGTCCCCCTTGAGACCAAAGTTGATGGGACCACAAGAACATGCATCATTCCAGACCAGGGAAAAGAACCAACAGGCTAGGGGAATGAAGAGTCTGTGGTTCCCAGGATATAACCATGGCCAGGTCACCACATCCTGGGTGAGAGTTCAGACATTTTTGTGAAGAGCACTGAAGTTTACTCTCTGACTTTGTGAGCATGAGATTATATGATCAACCTTGTTTGTACAGTCCTGTCCCTTAAGGGACACCACCCACAGTCCCCAAATCCACTCAGCATCTGTCTCATGCTCGCGCCCACTGCAGGACATGAACATGGGATCCTATAGTGAGAGCAGCCCACACCACGTGAGAGAGTCAGGTCTTTGACGCTCATGACTAAATATTTCTGTGGCCAAACTCTTGCACATCTAGTAAGGTAGCAGTGGGCATTAAGCAAACACTATCCATACCATATCAACATGGGAAGACATGGACAAAACCTTAACTGACAATAGTTCATCCAAGCCATATCCATGGCAGGTAGTCACAAGAGCAAATTAGGATGTAAATTATTTGCTTGCAGAAGACTTGATCAGATAACTTACTTGTTTCATCAGATAATTTCTTTGCAAAAAGAGAATTCAAGTAGCTCTGTCAAAGTGGAGCTTTATTTGTAGCTGCAGCTCGCAAGCCTCGAGCCAAAGAGCTGTATGGCCACAGTTCTCATGAATGTAGTTTATAAACCCTCCTTGTTGCTAAAGGGCCAGTCTAATTTGGTAGAAGAGGTTATGAAGCCGTGCACAGACAGAGGTGGACCACGGAGGGATTGCAATAACCATATTTTGGTCTTTGCTTCCCTGTTGCTCCTCTGGGAATTAAGAAATGCCTGTTTTCTCCACCAGAGAAGCTTTGGGAAATGGTAATGGATTATAGGCAACAGTGGAAACATTTGGGCAGGACAGTGCATGAGGATCTCTCATGGGACACCATGAGCTCACGGTGGAGTAGCTGCTCCCTTGTGATTCCAGACTAGGGATACCAATACCCGACATGTAGAGGTATTTCTTTGCATTTTGACTCCTGTGCTTCCAAATGCATTTTCCCTTATGTGCCCAGCTGCTAGACATTCATACAGGAGCCTGTTCTCCACCTCAAAAGCAATAGAACCATTCTGGTTTGAAACTGATTTTCAAGAGAGTTACTTGCATCATTTTCACTTTTGAACTGGTGTCCTCTTTAATATGGATTGAACTTTCCTTCTTCAATGTACTTAAGAGCTTAAGAGAAATTGGATTCCTGATTTCATAAAATAACTTTGCAATCAACCAGGTGAGAATTTTTGGAGAGACATAGATAACGAGGACCACAAACTGAACTAAAGAAGTGATATATGAAAAGTTTTAATTACTAATACCAAGCTAGAATCTAAACACACTTTTTGGTTTCATAAACATCATAAGATGAATCTGTGTGTTATTTTTACTTTCCATTTGCAAGCTGTAATAGCAGTTTTGATTGTGCAGGCTGGTTGTGTATTTATTTGGACACAGTTCCTTGGCACAGAATTAAAACGCCAGTTTTATCCACCTGTAACTACCCCACAAGTAGAAGAAACTATGAAATTATTATCTGTGAACTAATGAGGCTATTTACGTAATTATGACCACATGGTTGTCATAGTAACAGTCATCTTTGCACGCAACCTTCACTTCAGAAGATCTGTACCCTTTTAAAAGTACCAGTGCCTGAAATTTAAGTCTCTCTGGACACACCAAGCCTTGAAATAAGATACACACACTGAGGAACAGAGGAAGCCACCGCATTAGAGGGACCAAGCCGGATGGGGTAGGAGTAATGAGCTCTTGGAGGAGAGAAAATAAAAGTTATGGATGATTAAAGGTGGATTTTCTGATTGCTCTTCACATTGCCTGTATAAACCACACTGCACAGAGCAGTGAGAAGGTTGTATCAATATACCAGAGGTGCATGCACTGTACGGAAACTATGGTTTCCCTGAAATAATCAGCTAAGGATTTGCTGAAAGCTCTTCCAAAATAGTAGCTGATTTTGCTCTCTTCCCCCCCCCCCCCCCCCCCCCCCCCCTCCATTTCTCCTTTTATTTTTGCTATTGTGAAGGCTGAAATATTAAAATGAAATGTGCCTACACTTCGGTCTGAGGAGTGAAATCCTCTTGCTGCTTTCTACCACCTCACAAAGCTTCTTTCTGCACACCCCTGCAGAGACACATCCCCACCGCCTTCACCTCCCCTGATGCCCAGGAGGTTTCTCACGGCTCTCTGGGATTTAGCTCTTAGAGCAGCCACGCAGGAGATGCCAGATATCACAAGACTTCTGTGGTGCGCAAGAGCTGATGACCGATAAGAAGCTTATACGAGACAAGCGGAAAGAGACAAGCAGGCAAAGTACCCAAATGTCTCATCATCCCGGTCTGAAGTTTGTTTGCAAAGGATTCAAGCAGGGTTTTACCATATAAAGTTGCATTGGGCAAAGTAAAATGTTAATCAGATGGTGGGGTGATTGCTTGTCTGTCTTATTTTCTTTCTTTCTTCTTAATGAAGGAGGCTTTTTGAACATGGGCAGGTGACCTGTGTTCCTCCAGGGCAGAGAAAAGGACATTTTAAACTAGATTAAATGGTCTCATGCCCTGGCAGAACCTGGACGCGGCTGAGGAAAGAGCAGATATATGGTAGTTGGTCAAGAAGTGGGTCTAGGTCCTTCTCCTCATGAGAGAATGATGAGGAGAAAGAGGAGAACGGGGGTGCTCTTCCCCTTGGAAAGCAAGCACCGATGGCGGTCCTCCTTGACAATGATGCTCAAAACATTTTGCGTGACGGGTGCCTGATTTTGAAAGACTGCGATAATGAAGGGGATTACATCAGGCTTACAGAAGGCTTCTGTTTTGAATTTTAGACACACATATATAGAGAGAAAAAATATAGACATATATATATATATATTTCCTCTGAAAAATGGTGTTTTGGGATGAACGCAACACTTCCTGAAAATCAACAGTTGTGACAAATAATGCCCAATAAAATTTCATTTTATTTTACATCCATGAATATTTTTCTGGATATTCTCAAGGTGGATTTACACCACCTTTGTCGTTTTTTGCTTAATGCAGAATTGCTGAAGGCTGTTTCTGAAGTGGTTTGGACTTTAAAGTGGTTGCAGGAAATGAAAATTGTGTCACTTTTGTACTTTCTGAAGACATAGGAACTTGGTAATTTCTAAGAATTCTTTATTTTCTGAATTTACTCGTCATTGCTCCTTGTTATCTCATAATGGCTTGACTAATAAAATGCAATGGAAGAGTATGTCTTTTCACTTAAGTAAGTGGAAAAAATCATATTAGCACTGATGAAGTGAAATGAGACGTGGTGACAATCAAATTACGTGTATGACATATGTGTGAAAAGGCTGCTGTCTACAGGCCCCTTCATTCCTGCCATGCCAGGACTGAGCGTGAAGGATGCTCCGATCTTACAGAGCTCAGCAGAGAAAGGAGTGAAATATTGTCCTGCCGTGCTTACGCCATGACAGAGAAAGCCCAGCCACGTTCAGTTCAATGTCCAATGTTGTTTCTTGATATCCAAAAGATTCTCAGGGGGACCAAAACGACCCACAAATTCACTGGAAAGAAAAACGATACAAATCATTTTTCTTTCTTTTTATATGATAATTTAACATGGAAAGAAACCAAATTTTTGATGCTTAGTGAAGCAAGAGATTTTGTTCCAGATCATCATAAAACAAAGCTATGAGCTCTGAGTATTCAAAAACACCTTTCCTTTTAATAGGTGTTGGTATTTTTTGTTAGCTTTGATTTATGGCAGTGGTAGGAAATCTCTCGGTTGAAGCTCTGGGTATATTAACTGCTGAAATGTAGGAGGAACACAAGTATGGGAAGGATATCCTTTGCCCAGCTATTTCAACACAAAGGATGTTTATTGAGAGGGAACATTGCATCAAGGAACTAAATATTCTTTTCTGTCTTGTTTTGCACATTTTATTTTCCTCACGTAGTGGAACAAGGAGACATATCTACATCACAAGAATCAAAAGTAGGTTGAGGGAGGTGATTCTGCCCCTCTACTCTGCTCTGGTGAGACCCCACCTGGAGTATTGCGTCCAGCTCCAGAGCCCTCAGCACAAGAAGGACATGGACCTGTTGGAACGGGTCCAGAGGAGGCCACAAAGATGATCCGAAGGATGGAACCCCTCTGCTGTGAGGACAGGCTGAGAGAGCTGGGGAGGTTCAGCCTGGAGAAGAAAAGGCTCTGGGGAGACCTTCCAGCCCCTGCCAGTCCCTAAAGGGGCTCCAGGAAAGATGGGGAGGGACTTTTTACAAGGGCATGCAGTCATAGGATGAGGGGTAATGGCTTCAAACTGAAAGAGGGATGATTTAGATTAGATATTGAGAAGAAATTTTTCACTCTGAGGGTGGTGAGACAGTGGCCCAGGTTGCCCAGAGAAGCTGTGGCTGCCCCATCCCTGGAGGGGTTCAAGACCAGGTTGGACGGGGCTTGGAGCAACGTGGTCTGGTGGGAACGATGCAATGGAGCGATGTGCTGGGACACGCCATGCCATACCCTGAAGTAGCACTGGGCTGGCAATGCCATTGCAGAGGAAAGTGTTCAAACCCATGCTATGGCACACAAAAGAGTCTCAGCTGAGGGAAATTCAGTTAATTTAATTTAATAGCAACAAATAACCCCTCCCTAACAAACTTTTAATTAGTGACTTGGGTATTGAGTAATAAAGAAAATTATTAAGTAGACACTTGGGGAAAAACCTTCCTCCCCTTCCCCAGGCTCAGTTTCAGCCCAACACCTCTCTTCCCTCTTCCTCATTTCCAGTCCCCTTGTTGTCCTCACACATTGTGCTTAGTCTTCCCGATGCCTTTGGTGAGTCCTTCAGGGGTTCCTGCCCCAGGGTGGGGTGCCCATGGCTGCCCTCAGAGGTGCTGCCTCTGCCACAGAGTGCCTCTGGACCAAGATGGGTTGGCCAAACTCCTACGTATTGTCTTAGTTACCCCTGGCAGATATTCATAGAACTCTTGGTGGCCCAACAGACACTGGTCATGAAGGAACAGGGTGGCCATGGGGTGCGCTGGAGCATCCTGCCCTTGTTTCTTTCACCGAGGATTTTGACCCCTGTTGGTGTTTTCCCTGTTGGAGCTTGAGTTGCTGCTGAGCGCTTGGCCCCACTCTGTTGTGAACCCTTCCCCATCCTACACAGCTCTGCCCCAAAGGTGGGTCTGCATCCTCCACAGACTGGTGCTGGTCCTGGAGAGCTGAACATGGGAGAAGGGTTTACAAATAAGGACATGCTCCTGGATAATCCCAAAAGCCAGCTCCTTGCATGGCAAGAAGGTTTTAAGGTACAATGGGTGCTGGTTGAACATGAGCTGCCATGAGCCTGCCGTGTCCCTGCTTTGCAGTCGCTGACAGTGTTGTAGGGTTCACTCCTCGTTGGTGCCTAAGGGATGCCCTGGTATCCCATGGAGAGCTTGGTCTGTGACTGATGCCTGCTGGAGGTGTCAGAGCTGAGAGGACTTGACCATTAGCCCTGCCTGCCCGCCACTGCTGCCACGTGGCTGGCTTGGCAAGAGGCTGGGAGAGACCAGTCACCTCCTCCCCATCAACTATCTGGGAGATGGATTGGTACCTGGCTTTGTCCTGGGAAGTAGTTTGAATGCAGTGATGTGGTGGTGGCTGAGCGTGGACATGACCAGGTGGGTCCAGCAGGCCTCAGGGACAAGGAGTGGACCCTAGCACCACTTCTTTAGCAGAAATACATCTTCTACATACCGTGCTGGAACTGCTGGATATTCTGTTGGGGTTGGGTTTTATTTTGGATGGGACTGCATTTCCAGACGGTATTTCCTGGCATGGAAAATGCAGCCTGAAAAGCTGAGGATTGCACAGCCTTATGCTTGCTTTGCCCACTGTGTTGGAGAGCTCTGGCCCTCTACTGCATAACCCAATGCTGTACCCTGCAAGAAAACCCTCCGTACGTGGATGTGGTGTTACTGCAGGGCAACGCTGAGGCTGAGCAAATCCAAGTTGTGTAGAGTGGAGGTGCAGTGAGATATGAGATGTTAAAAAAATCCCCTTTTGACTCATCTCCAGGAACTGTTTCAAACTGGGAGAAGTTTGCCTGAAGCGGTAAGAGAACTCCAGGGATTTAGGACTGTGAAATGTGGTGTCTCTGCCCGTGGGGTGATTGAGATCCATGAGCTGTCAGTGATGACACCGTCCTTGTTCATGATGAATTGTGTATGTGGCATGAGAGGGAGACCTGGGTATATTGGAACAATTTGTCTTTTCACCTGAATTTACTAAATCTTTTAGATTCAGTAGTGCCAGCAAACCCATACAATGATCTTTAAGGTCCCTTCCAACCTAAACCATTCCATGATTCTATGAATGCGCATCCTCCTTCTTGCCTCTCAGAAGACCCCCACGACATGTGATGGAGACTTAAAAAGCTGGTGACTTTGCTCTATCACACACACACGATCCTGGCCAGACTGTCCCCCCGTGCACTGTTGCCCCTGTGTGTCTGGCTCTTCCAAAGCACATTGCCCATGGAGACCTGGCAGAAATTAAGTTGCGATCCCATGTATCCCCATGGTGAAAATGCAGGGACTGGGAGCACGTGGCACTCCATGGAGCAACGCTGTCCTGTAGCAGAAACCCAAGGTTCTTGGGACACGCTGATGCCAGTCCTTGTTCTGTACAGTTTGCATTCCCCTCTCCATCCATCCAGCAAAAAACTAAGGGCATCATGGATGATGAACATAATGAACTTATGTTGATATGCATTCGTTCATTTACTTATTGATAGCTTTGCGCTTTTTTTGGTGGGGTGAGGGCAGGGAATAACTTGCTGAGTTGGATGTCTAAAGCTAGATGTCAAAATTCATTGCCTGGCTCAGAGAACAAGTCAGGCCCCATCAGCAAAGCCATTTTCAAGTTATTTGGCTGGGTTTCTTCGTTTACTGCAGTGTGGTGTGGACGGGAAGATTCAGAAGATACCTTGCACGAAGCTGCATGAGGCGATGTGTGTGTTGTGGGTTAGGCGGCTATGGGTTAACAGATAACGCTGTTTCCTGTGGGTCACAAAGCTTTACCCTGTAGATTACAGTTACTTATAGCTCATTTTTGCATTAAATAAATAAGAAAAGACACATGGACGCAGTGCATTTTCAAGGATATGTTACCCTTCTTCTTTATGATTTTTTTTTCCCCAATTTTAAATACAAATTACTTGGACTGGCAGTGCTCAGCAAAAGCAGGGATGTGGATGCATGTTTGGTAGGGCAGGGAAATAAAGAGGGTTGAATGTTAGGGCCCTGCAGATCCACACTGACTTAGAAACCTGCTGAATGTTGCAGAGCCAGCAAGCTGTACGTGATATTTTTGTCTTGTGGTAATGCTGGAGGAGCAGGCATGTATATGTGCCCTTGCAGGGGCAAGCACCCTTGAAATGTTGCTTATTAAAACCAAAAACCTATCCCAAACCTTTTCGGGTGGCTCGTCTTCAGATGTTCCTCTGGAGATGTTCAGAGGGGTAGCAGATCCATCCAGGAGTAAGGGCTGGTGGGGTCAAGCTGAGGCGGAGGGAGGCACACCTTGCCGGCTTGATGTTTTCAACACTGCTATAGCTGGTTGAAGGGGACCAAACCTCCAAAGACGATGGGCTTGGTTCCGTTTGACCAGCCAGAGCAGAGCATAGCTCCTGACCACATAACTCGCTTGGCTTCTCTACGCCTCACCTGCAAGGGGAATTTGGTAAGTTAGACAGGAGCACTGGTGCAGACCACTGCTTAGAGGGAGAGAAAGATGGTGCAGCCCTTAGGACACCAGCTTAGGAGACCTCACCACTTTCCATTTTAGATGACTTCTGGTACATCCATTTTGGCTGAGAACTGATGCGTGCACATGGTCCATGTGATTCCTGGGTGGTTGTCTGGACTAGGGTGAATTTCTCACAAATCCATAAGCTAACAGTATCTCAGGAGGGGGATAAGCCTCAGGAGACAAATTCTGGGTCCCTGCCTAGATGTTTCATAGAGTGTGGTCTTCTTTTGGAATCTCGCACCAGCTCATGAGCCTGGACATGGGTAATGCGGAATGTTGTCTGAAGCTTGGAGGATTCATATTTGCCCATCCTGGGCCACAGCAGCATGTGTCTGAATATTTCTCATCATACAGTTGTTTTTTGGTTTGTTTTTTTTTTAATGTTTAAATAATAAAACAAAGGAGAAGCAGGAGGAAGGGAGGAAGGGAGGAAAGATGCTTCCTTTGTCAATTGAAGGGAAGTCACCTGCCAGTTGTCAGTCAAGCATCACTTTTCAGAGAGCGGCCTCGAGCCCTCCAGCTGTACCTGGGAGCCTCAGCGAGGAGACAGCTGCCGGAGACCACGAGCAGCGGGGCACGGGGCAGCTTCCCAACAGGACAAAAGCAGCATTTTTCCCAACCCCGTGCATAGGCCCCTTTCCATGTGCATGCCGTTTTTCAGGGACCTGATATATTTTTCTCCGAAATACTTTTTAATTAGGAGGGTTTTTTTCTCTCTTTATTTTTCCCTCCCTTTGCCCTCTCAGTGCTCACCCTTGGAAGGAATATTAACCTGAGTAACCTCAGGTTATTAACCATGGAATATTAACCATGGAATATAATCCTCTGCTTCCTTCTTGTTTTCTCTTTGTTTTGTCAGGGCTATTCATTAGCAAGGAAAGCATCAGCAACATAAACTCTGTATTCCCTGTGGAAACATCCACCTTGCTGCCAAAAGAACAGCTCAGGCAAGCATTCAGCTACAACATTCACTTCATTCACTCTCCCGTCAGCACTAGACTGTTGCAGCCTTGATGGAAGTGGGGAAAATTTAGACCTGTCCTCAAGTTATTTAATAATTTTGCCTTCAGTCAGGGTCTGAATGGCCCCACCAGAGGATGGAGGGAGGAACAGAGTTAAAACAGTGGCCTTGACCCCCAGCCAGGCTGTGAGTTTTCCTAAACCTTAGCCCTGTGTCTGCATGACTAGTCTGCATTATTTCTTCTCGTGTGTCCTTGCGAGTGTGTGCCTGTAACTTAATCCTGTTTCATGCTGCGCAGCAAGAGTTAATGTCGATGGCAGGCTCCAGGGAACAGGCGTACGCAGGCTGGAGACAGCTGCAGAGGGTAAATGAGGGATGGGATTCCACTCCAGATTTAAAACCCAAATTTATACAGTCAGTCAAGAGTAGGGACAGGTTCATCTGACCAGCCAGAAAGGTTGGCTTCATTTGCCAACATATAAGCATCTGGCACCATCTGAGGAGCCATAGGGTGTTTGAGACATGCAGGTATGGCATAGGACATACCTGCAGAACAGCTAAAAGCCAGTGGATTGTTCTTAGGGTATCTCCTAAGTTACTAGGAGCATCTTTTTAAGCAGCTAAATAAAGTCCAGATCTCCACAGACTACAACATCTTCAGCATTTTAGAGATGAAGAGACCACCGGCTGCAGAAAGGAGGTGTTGTGTTTGAGACATGGCAATGGGTTGATCTGCAAAGCCAGGGATAGAACAGGGGTCAGGATTCACACCCCCACCTGCTCTTTCCATTGGCTGCCCTTTTACCTTGTGCAGTTGTTACGATTAAATAGAAAAGGATCATTTTCCTCTACTCCTATTTTGAATTAATCTTCATAACCGAAGAGTTAGATCTGTAGAAGAAGGACAGGATGAAACTGTTTGACAAGCACCTTCTTGAATTACAACTAGGAGACCACAGGGCTTGGGTCAGATGCAGAATCGGTTTTGATTCAGACCGAAATCTGGCAAAGCATCTTAGTGACTGAGGAACATAAATGTCACTGGTTTCAAGGTCTAAATTGGTATATTAAATAGTGCTGAGGTGCAAGCACAGGAACTCAGTGGTTTCTGCTGTGTTTAGCACAGTTGCTGGCACAGTTCTGACCTGTATCAACTAGCACTGACCCTAACAATTCCCAAGCTCGGCTTGGGAATTAGGGCAGGTCAAGGACCATTCCCAGTAAGGAGTTTGAAGATGACCATCTGTTTAAGAAGGTGAGAGACCCAAATCGTCATTTTTTGCCCATCGGTTTGAGGGTAAACTAGTGAACTAATAGTGGCGTAGACAGTGAAACTTGGACTCCTGCATGCCAAAGCCTCTTTGGAGTATGAGGCCAAAGAATACAAGCTACTGGGATAAAAGCTAACTGGTTCCAGCATTGCCTCCAGCAGAGTGTGGCCAGCATGAGCTACACAACCGTCCAGGAGGCTGGACAAATGCATGGGTAGGAATTTGCTGAATTATGAGGCCTACCTGCTAGCGGTAGCTCTCATAGCCAGGTTAAAATTACGATGTGAACAGTAATCACTGCAGCATAGACATGTCCTTAAGATCTAACTAGATCAAGTGTGTTGAGGGTGTTTTGGGGCAAAATTCCTACAACTTCCCATGGGAAATGAGGGTCTGAAAACATTTCAGAACCTAGGCCATAATGCTAACTACAGTCCCCATGGCTACAGAGCTTCAAAAGGTTTCCTAAATGCTTTCTTAAAACAAATTAAGAGTGGTAGAAAACTACCTAAAGTTTTGAACATTTGGCCTATAGTGGAAGAAGGCAATGCATGAGAAATGGTTTTAGCTCTTCAGCTCTGTGGAGCAGGATATTCAGGATATCCTGGAGATAAACTGGTCCACTGTCTTGCAGTTTGCAAAAAAATATAGTGAACTCATTGCTAGACAGTGGTATTAGAGGAAAGAATTAAGCAGTGCTGAGAAGAGGAAGGGACATTTGTGTACACAGCAAGACTCTCTGAGTTATGATAATACAGATTTAAGGGAAAAAAGCCTATAACTTTTGAAAAGTCTGTGTGTCTGCTTTGCTCCACAGTGACACATTAAATGTGAGGCAACTTTCTGCAGCCAGCTCTCTTACTGTACGGCGACGGTGAATGGGATTCATCTTGATCAATCCATTACAGCAATTCCTATATCTGTAGCGTTCATTTTAATCCTGTTAAAGAAAATCTTTCAATGAATTACTGGGAGTACAGAGGAGAGTTTTGTAACCCATGTGAGATCTAGATCATATCCAGTCTTGCTCCTTGCAAGACATTCCTACCCGGTGCTGTTTAATTCTTTCACCATATCACTAACTCTAAACCATTTTCCACCAGCTGAGAATGGACGATAATTATTGAGGCTATCTGGGACGCAGTGATTTTCAGAATGCCCTTGAAAAGCACTTTTAGGACACTCAAAATATTATTTTGTTTAGGTGGAGCCTCTAGTCAGAGGGGTAATTCTTCCAGAAAAAGGTGTGCAGAATAAATCCTTGTTATCAAATTTGCATGGATTCAGCAGTTTGTAACCTTTTTTAGATTTGCAGATACCTATGTGCTTTCCATGGGTGCCAAGGGCACTGTAGAATGAATATATAAGATGCCTGACTACATTTGGCAAAGCCAAATTCAAATGAAGTGCAGTTACAGAAAAACATTTGACTCTGCAGTAGCTGGAAGTAGAGGACACTGGTGATGTCTCCCTGAAACCACACACTTCCTTACATTCCATAGCAGCCTAATCCATATGGGGATATAAAGAAGCATGTCATCTCATAAGAGAAGTCTGGATTGTGACCTCTGGGCAGCAGGACAGCTGTCCATCCTCCACTCCTGGAGAGGTAGTGTTGCTCCTCAGCCATGGTGGGCTGCTTCCTCCTTGGAAAAGCACAAACCCTTGTAATTTCATTGTTGCCCTTGGTCGGTGTGGGATGTTTCGGAGGTATATTTTCAGGTGATTCAGATTTTCCAGCACCCCCGTGTTTGCCATTGCACAGTGCTGACGGCTGGAATCTCATGTGCTTGCATGGAAGTGCACGTTGGGGCATGTCTTGAACTTATTTCGATAGTCCTGAAATCCTGAAAAATTAGAGTTAGCTGTAAAAAAACAAGTCACATGAGTGAGAGGTGATAAATAGTGTTCTTTCCTTTCACTTTATTATTATTATTGGTGTTGAGGCACGGCCTTGAGGATCTTGCTGAGAAGAAGAGCTGCTCGCATATACACAAGAAGATAGTCCCTGCCCTGGAGACCTGCCTGGCCAAGTAGGCAACACATTCAACACCAGACAGCAGCTCACTGGACCCTGACCTGGTTGTTCAAAAGCAAGCTTTTAAGTTGTAGAGTCACAGAGTCATTTAAGTTATAAGGGACACCTGGAGGTCCCTTGTGCATCTCCTGGCTCAAAGCAGGGCCAGCTTAGGTCAGGTTGCTCAGCACTGTGTCTAGATGAGTTCGGATTTCTCCAAGGATGGAGATGCTTCACCCTCTTTGGGTCTCTGCCCCAGATTTTGACCACTCTCATGGCAAGAAAAACAGTTTGCCAATATCTATTTGGAATTTCCTGTGTTCCAACTTGTGTCATGCCCTGGTGCACCTTTGAGAGGAGTCTGTCAGGACACAGAGGTCAGGACATAAGGATGAATTTCTGTATTTGAGGATAGAAATGACGAGCAGAAGTGAAATGCAGGGTACCCTGGTGTCCACTCCTGTGCTAAGTTCTCGATTTGGGGCTATTGCTCACTCTTGTCCTCGGTGGGGCAGGCACGCTTGGGGATGCTGGACATGCTCAAAGGGAGTTATGGCCATGTTTGGGAAACAGCTGATTGGAATCAATTTGCCCATGTACCAGATTCACAAAGATGATTAATTTCTAAGTGAAAGCACCTCTGAGGATGGGAAAGGGGAGGGAAGTAACCAAGGTTACACAGCTAGTCCACGCAGATATATAGGGCAGGAAAAGAAAATAAGCTTTTCTCCCGTATCTTCTCTTCCAAAAGAACTAAAACACTGGGGAATGATCTCAGCTGATGAAAAGGTGGGAATAACCCCAAGCTTTGACAGGAATACAAAGGCTCTTCTTTGAAGGCAGACCCTAGTGGGAGGTTGCTGGTGAGGCACAGACTCCAGCCTGCAGAACAGAACTGCAGAGCACTATGTGCACTCCTCAGAGGCTGCAGGTCTCTCTGGAGCATGGAGACCTCTCCCCAGCTTTGCCGTCACTCCTCAAGCATTTCATGGTGTGTTCAAGAAGGTGGGTCAGAGTTGCTCTCCATGCCCACGGGGTTCTCCATCCTTCTCTTTGGCACAGGTGTTCCCCTGCATGAGGCTACTTCAGAAAATATCTCTTTTGCAATGTCCCCCAATATCTGACATTACTGATTTTTCACATCTCGTGTGCAAGTATTTTGGTTTTTCTGCCCCTACGTTTTTTTACTCATTACACGATGTATGTCTACAAAAGGCTTTAGGATGGAAGTCCATCCCATGGCATTGCTCATTATAACGCTTAGTTGGGGCTGAACAGGTCACTAATCTATGTTTTTACTTATAGCCAAACTCAAAGGACCCAATAGCTTGTGGCTATGACAAGGCACGGAAAGGGATTCATACACTCTGTTTGTGTCAGTAGACACAAGCCATGTTGAGACGTACATGGCTGGCCCGTGGCGCATGGGAAGCTCTCAGCAGAAAAGTCATACTTCTCTCCCGAGCCTCAGCTTGGACCCTCCTTCTGTATTTGCCAACAGTGGAGAAGCAACCAGCGCAGCTACCGATATTTGTAATAGAAATTATTTTACCGGTACTTTGCTCAAGCGGTATTTCAAGCCTCGGTTATCACTTCATTTGGCACGGAATATCTCGGGACAGGTACTAGCTGCATCCCTTTAAGTAGCAGCAATCCAGCAGATTTCTGCAAGCAGAACTGGGAAAGCTTGCGGTAATTACAAATATAAACTCATAGTTTGTACAATATTAGTAGCTTCTCTTTTCCCGTGGATTTAGAGGCTGTTGAGTCTAGGAATGGCTCAAATTTATTTTCACCTAAAAACTTTGTGATTCTGATATTATACATGCTGCTCTAAGTAATTTTGCTCATCTAAAAAGACTTATTGACTGCAGTGAAGAGATGGGTGGCTTTTTGCGGGGAGTTGCTTGTTTGTTTTAAAGCAAGATAAAGACCGACCTTTGCGATTTCTAGAATTCATGGCAGGGAATTTCACATAGTCATTACTTTACTAATGTCAGTGACTGGTACAACAAATTAATGCAAATTTTAGAGGAAGGTGAGTCACCCAGTGACCCAGTAAAGGACATTGCTTAAAAATCCACAGGGTCAGGAGTGGTGGCTGCGTTTGCATTACATAGAAATTTTTACACCAACTGCAACAGAGGCGTTAAAAAGACGCCCAGCAAAACATTCCTGTTCTTTATTTTTTAGAATGTAAGACAGGCCAGTATCACAGGAGCATTTACTACACTTTGATTTGAGATTAGGAACTCCGTGTAATATTTGTTTCCCAGTTACATGAAGGCTTTTGACTCAGGAGAGGTGAGGAAGCTGAGTCTTGTTGACACCAGGGTAAAACTCCCAGAGATTTCAGCAGAGGCATGACTCAGTCTGTGGGTTCCCACTCTTTTGGGTGCAGAAATCTGGTTACGTGAGTTAACAACAATAATGAATGACTGTATGTTTCTTCTTAGCCCAGTTAGCCCTCATGTGGACCTGCATGATTTTTGTTACTCGTGATCATAAACACTTAATCAGGTAGATAGATAGGACCAACTCTGTTTCATCTTTGTGCAACATTTGGGGCCACGAACAAGACTGGAATAGGAGATCTGCAACAGCCATGTCTTTGTAGATTTTCTCCATTAAGGAAAAAAGGTACCTTTGCCAATGAAATTCAATTTAGGGTTGCAACGTGACCCCCAAGGCTTTGACCCCAGATTTCTTGCTTCTCATTCCAGTTGCACAAACGGTTTTGGTTGCAAACCTGTCCCAGTATGTGTCAGGAGGGGAAACTGAGGCACAGCGGAAGGAAGTGGACAGATGGGACCAGCACCAGGACTCCAGAATCCAGGATTAAACACATTACTGTGTCTTCATGCACATGGCTATTAAGCATGACAGAGGAGCACAAGGAGCTGAGATTCACGTCATTTGGTGTTGGACACGTCCCACCTCACTGCTGTTGGCAGCTTTGACAGGGACACGTACCATCACAGACTGGCACTGGGAGGCCAGAAGCTTAACCTAGAGGAGACTGAGGGCAGGAGAGAGGAGTCCCATCCCTCCAATAGGAGAAAATGGAAATTTGCTATCTAGAAAATAGGGAAGGAAATAACAGCATCAATAAAATTCCTCTGTTTAATAAAAAAAAAATCTGCGTAAAGGTAGGGGGATTAAAAAAAAAGCATTAAAAAAAAAGGATTAAATATAAGGGAGGAAAATTCTCATTCAAGCATGAGCATCAGTCCTCTTTAGCAAACCTTTCATTTTGGTTTCCTGAGTTTTGCTAAACTGTCTAAACTCCTGTGTCCTTACAGGAAAGACTAACAGCCCTTAATCCAAGAGTACTACTTTCTGAAAGTTTCCCTTGCTGGTTTTTTTTTTTTTTTTCTGCTTTCTAGAGCAAAGAAGTTTTACATAGATGCATTTCTAGACTCGTTTAATACATATGGAAAATATATTGTCCTTCAACAAACTGCACCGGATGTTTATAGCCATTTACTGGCAGCATATTCTTAAACTTCTCATAGGTATGTATCAAAGTATCGTGCAAGTTTTGGGACCAGATAGTGGGTTCAGGGTGGTTAGTGGTGAAACAGACTTAGTTACTTGGAAGATCCTTGATCCCAAGCATGTAGGTAGGCAAATATTTCTCATGTATGTACACTATTCTGATACAATTTGTGGACTGGGATTTTAAAATCTTGTTTAGGTATAAATGGGAATTTACTGATGATGCTAGAACTTAACTTGAGCAAGATTTATATTAAAATCAATGACTTAATGAACTGGGACTGTTGCAGTAAAGGCTCACTTAGGTTGACTTTTCAGACCACGCTGTTCCAAGATTTAGAAAACCCAAAACAAGTAGAATGAAGAAACATGGGTTGGGATATTACAGCTAAACTACTAGAAGTTAAGGAGCTGAATGGGACACAAGCTGGGGTGTAAAAGATTGACAAGAATGGCAATAAAAGCCTGCAAAGAAGGAAGCCAATAAGGTATAAAGGCATCCATTTAGAGCCAGTATCTTTCTTTTTGGCTACCCAAGAGCATTATATTCATTGTGAACAGCAGATATGCAAACTAAGAGCCAACAGATCGTGCCTTTTTGAGCCTGTGAGGGTAACCCAATCATCTGAGGGATATCCAAGGCCACATCTGTCCCTGCCTGGCATGAGGAAGAGAAGGAGGAAAGAATGGGGCAGCTGTCCTCCAAGGGTCGCTGTCATTGGGATGGTTTGCCACCGAGGACAAGATGGGAGGTGATACTCCTGAAACGGGGTCTCTAATACGCCTGGCATTCAGGCACTCACTCATCTGGTCTCTTTGTCAAGTTTCGTTTTCCACCCTGGATTGCAAGACGAATGCTTTCCTAGGAGCAGTTGTTACTGGAAGGACGGAGGCAGCTTCGCCTTTCCTTTGCCTGGCTACACGCACATGCACAGTGAGCTGCATTGATGTGACAGCAGTGCAAAGAAGGGAATGGGTAAATAAGAGTCATCCCATTAAATTAAAAGGGGGGAAAAAAAACCCAACCTGGGAGCTAAAAGGTGTTTTGATTTTTCTCCCCCATCCTTCCAGTTCCCCGCCCCTCTCCGCAGGAAGGATTTGAGTCTAAACCTTTGCATGACTGGAATTTACCACCTCATTGTTTCCCTACCTACATCTAAAGGCACTTTGCATGAGACAAAAACTCATGTAGAGCCTTTTCTTGCCTCTCTTGCAATTTTTCTGTGTGACCGTGGGCAAATCAGTTAGGGTAACATCTTAGCCTTGGGAGCCAAATTAGTTGTCTAAGGGTGTATTTGTGCAGCAGGGCTAATTAGTTTCTTCTAAATGCTGTCCTAACCACAGCTTCCAGGAAGCTTAAAACTCAGCAAAGCAAATTTGCAGCTGTCTGCAAAATATTGCCTATATCTAGCCAGAGACTATATTTGGGCACTTGGGTTTTGGAGGTGTTTTGTATTGCCCGGGTTTTTCAAACTCTGGTGGGGTTTCATGAGGTCTGGTGGGGTCTCAGAGCTTATTGAGTTTGCTCCAGACACCATGGGAATGAGCTCTCTGCCTGAAGTCAGTGGGAATAAGGCCTTGGTGAGCACCTCTGAAACATCCACTTCTAGTGTGACGATATTTAATGTCTGGAAAAAGCGAGGCACTAAACTGAGTACAAAACTGGAGAAAATAAATGAGTTGCCCGAGGTTATTTGGAAAGGCTGTGTCAGAATCACCAGCAGTCCTGGCAATACGCCCGTCCATCCTGCTGGTCTCCTTGTTTGATTTTCTACCACTTTTAACTCGATATAAAAAGATACTCACATTATGGCTCTTTGAGTTGTATTTTCTGCTTTATCTGGTCTAATATACTTTTAAACTGGCGTCTTGGCTCTGGTTTCGCCCCATCATATTTTATTTAGCCAGTCTGATCCTTTGTGCCAGAGCAGAATAACTGCCCTCGAGCAAAGCCTGCTCACCAGTATTCCCAGATTATTGTTGGGGGGGGGGGGGGGGGGCGCGGAACTGAGGCACAGAGGTGAAATTCTTTGCCTGGGACAAACTAGAGAGCCTGTAGCAATCCCCATACAGGTTCAGCACGGTCTCCCTTGCCCCTTAGCTTTCCCTTTTTTTCCATACCTTGAATGCAAGTGAAATTAAAGAATAGTGACGTAGAGGATAACTGTCCCTTGAGAAGCTGGTAGGATTTTTGCCACTGGCTTGAAAAGGTGGGGAATCTCCCTTGTCTCCTTTCTGCATCTAAGACTGTTTACCTGGGGATTTTTGGATCACCTCATATCAGGAAACTCTCTTATGAACCTCATATCACCTCTCTTATGAAGAAAGGCTGAGGGATTTGGGTCTCTTCAGTCTGGAAAAAAGATGGCTGAGGGGGGACCTTATCAACGTTTATAAATACTTAAAGGGTGGGTGTCAGGAGGATGGGGCCAGGCTCTTTTCAGTGGTGCCTGGGTACAGGACAAGAGGTAACGGGCACAAACTTGAACATAGGAAATTCCACCTAAACATGAGGAGGAACTTCTTTACCCTGAGGGTGACAGAGCCCTGGCACAGGCTGCCCAGAGAGGTGGTGGAGTCTCCAACTCTGGAGACATTCAAAACCCACCTGGATGCGTTCCTGTGCAACTTACTCTGGGTGACCCTGCTGTGGCAGGGGTGTCGGACTAGATGATCTCCAGAGGTCCCTTCCAACCCTATGATTCTATGATGATTCTATGATTCCTCAGCTTGGATCTTTTTCCTGGAGGCCAGGAGGCCTAATGGTATGAGATTGCGTGCGAAAGGTACAGCCCTGGGGAGGAGGACAGTGTCCTTTTCCTCTAGTTTCTTTTTTAGTTAGTTCCTCCCCATGTGGTCCAAAGTGTAAGGAGCTGGAGGGACGTACTGAGCCAGGAGGAGGACAAACCCACGCTGGGCTCTTGACAGCTTCAGTCATTCATTCCCAACTAAAATAGCCAGTACTGCTAACAGGCTGGAAATGCAAGGAACAGCCACCATGGAGGGCAAGGACCCACAGAGAGGGCCCAGGAGTGTGTCAAGAGTGGGGCATCTCTCCCCGTTGACTCCAGGGGCCAGGGTTGACTCTGCTCTTCACTTAGACTCCTCAAGGGTCTAAGGGTAACAGGGATGAATTTGGACCTATGCATGCCTGTACCCCTTCTTTCCATCCGTGAAATGGAGAAAGCACTTCATTGTCTAAGAAAGATTCTGGAGTGATAAATATATCAAAATCAGTGTGGAGATGACATGGTCTCACAGCTGGCTGTGGTGGACAGGGGAGCACTAGTGGAAACTTGCTGGTGACCACTTATTTTAAGGTGGGAATTAAAATCAGAAGGCCACTTCCCCTGGAAGGTTTTAGTCACATCTGGGCACACTTTGCAGTCAAAGGAGGCTCCTTGGGAGCAATCTGAGATTGCAGAGCTTTCCAGGAGATGACACTGGTCCTCCAGGCTATGCTGACTGGCTGAGATCCTACCGACCCTCCTCAACAGTCCCTCTATCCCCTGGGTCACAGCCTTGTGAGCTGGGAGATCTGGCCAACAGGACACTACACAACAACTATTTCACCCTTGTGAACCAAACCCTTTTTCTGAAGATGCTCTTGAAAATCAAACACACCCTTTGGTTTTGTCTGTCCATAGCTACGAGCCTGAACACATGCACTTTGAAGGGATGCCTCACGGCCACGGGCCACATCCAGGCAGTGTGGTCTGGTCCCTGGCAACTTGGTAGTGAGTCTGGGGTCCTGTTTGGACCATGAGGGCACCACCTCACCACCCTTTTCATTTCTGTTCTTGGCATCTCTTGCCCTGCCCAGAGTTCCTTATGTTCCCTTGCTGTGCTTCGCACAACCCTGGATGTGTGACGCTGGTTCTTGCCGTTCTCTCTAGGCTTGGCCATAACCACTAGCAATTCTCACGCCACAGGAGATATTGCATTAAAAAAAGAAGTAAACCTCAGATATTACCTCCAGCAAAGAAGCAGCTGGTCTCTTCGTCCTCCTCTCCTGGGTCCTTTGTTGCTTCATAGCCTCCCCAGGGGTGTTATCTGGGCTGGCATCTTCAGCCAGGGGTGTTTTCCTCCTCTTCAAGGTTTCCCCAAGGAAGCAGGAGCTGGTGTGGTGGGAAATGCTGTCCGGCAAGCAGCCTACGCCTGGGGGTGCCGAAGACTCTCTTAGCAAAGGCCGAGGCTAAAAAAGCACCTGAAGGAGCTTATACTACTGACCCCTCCGTGTGCGTGCAAGTGTGGCATTTCCCCCTCTCCCTCTCTCCTCTACACCACTGCCTCCATTTTTTCCTTCTCCCTAGTGACATTAATGTCAAAATCCCCTCCCCTCACTCAGTTTTCTACCGTTTTCCCCTCACCTTGCGTTAGCATCCTCTTAACTCCCTTGCCAGGTCTATTTGCTAAGGGTTTTCCACCAGTATTTCTGTCTCATCCCACTCCGGGCAGACCAGCCTTCTGCAGCCCTGGCACCAGGTTGCCCATTGGCTCTTCAAATGCATCTTCCTCACCTCTTTTCCCCTCTCTTGCCTTGTTTTACCCCTAAGATGCTCGCCTGCCATCCCTGCATGGTCCCTGCCCTGGCAGGCTGTCACGGTCCCTTTTGTATCGCCTACCCCCCCGGGGCCAGCCCACCCCATCGCCCCGTCCCCCCACCTGCCTGTGTCCTTTACAGCCTGTGGCCATTCCCGTCCCTCCTGTCCACCTCAATCACCCCACTGACAGCGGCACGTTGAGTGACACCGCTTCAGCTGTCCCGTGCCGGGACATGTCTTCATTTTATCCCTTTTTCCGATCCCGCAGCTCAGTCCTGTCAAAAAAAGAAACCAAAAAAAAAAAAAAAAAAAAGCCAGAAGCCACCAAAGATTAAAGATTTCTGAGAATAGAGGCTTTTATTGCGAGTACATGGGTTTAATGTTTTAATGGCCAGAGAGCTGCCGCAGGAGGAGAAGGAGCAGGGAGCTGGAGCTGGTCTGGAATTCTGGTGGAGGTTTTTGGTTAGCAGAGGTGGTCGCGCAGGACAGAAGGAGCTGGGCTTTTGCAAGCATTGGGGTCAGACAAGAGGGGCTGAGCCCAACCAGCTCCACCGGTCACACCAGTACAGCCAGGAATAACAACCATGCCCTGGGTCCTCCCACCCCGGTGTCTTTAGAAGTACACTATTAACTACAATTGCCTTTCCTTCTCCATCAGAAGGGAAATAGCATCCCTGGGAGACTGGAAATGAATCCATTTGTATGGGTGGGGGTTTGCAGACAAGTTTTGACCAAGCTCCTGCCTAGCAGATATTATTAGTGGGGTGTGTGAGCGCCTCAGAGTGCCTCTTAGGTCCTCATCCCACCCTTAGGTCCTCATCCCACCCTGGGAGAGGGAAGTGTTATCAAAATACTGTTTATGATTGGGAAACTGAGGCACGGGATGATATGCCCAAGTTCTTGGGAGGAGTTTAGGGCACAGCAAGTACTTAAAAAGTCACGTTCTTTACTCTAACTTTAGTCTAAACTACTAAATTAAATGTAACTGGCACAGTTCCCCGGCGCTGATGCCAAATGGCCCACTTTTGGTATTACTAAAGCCTTTTAGCCTCCAAAACAGGGTTTCTGCACCCAGCTGCCTGTCAGGAGTTGTCCTGTCCCATGCAAACTCCTGGACTGTGCCTGGAAAATGGTGGGAGAGAGGAGCTGCCTCAGCCAAAACCGTGCCGAGGATGTTCCCACAGTGAGGACGATTGAGTTCCTGCCCCCAGCAGTGTTGTCCGGTCCTGTTTCATTTAATTCCACTCACAGACAGTCTTATTACAAGCTGTTTTTCACCCTTTAGGTTGCTCTCTGCTGAGCATCCTATACCATCCTACTACTTCTTTTATCCTAGGGGAGCTTTCAAACCTCTGGAAGTGACTGCAGGCTTTTATATGATCACTCTGCTTTTAATGTGAAAAAGTTTCCCTGCTAAAAAAAAAGATGCAAAAGTATTTTTCCCCACAGAAGAAAAATGACACTAAACATAGACATTTTGGCAGAAAATGGGGGTGGGGGGGTGGAAATGATATGTGGTTTTAAAAGGTACTTTGGTTTAGGTCTTGTAGGAGTCTGCTAAGGAGCAGAGTGATGGTTTTCCTTTTTAATTTGCTTATTTAACTCTGAGAAAGTTGAGGATGTTTCCAAATCCTGACATAACGGAAAAAAAAAAGAAAAAAGGGGAAAAAATGTGAAACTAAGATAAGTCATTTAGGGAGATGGACTGTACTGGTTCTGTCATATCTGCTACAACCCTGGCGTGTTGTTCCGTGGTAAATAACAATAATATTAATTAAAAAAAGGATCTAACCTGTATTTTTTTCTTTTAACTGAATTCACAATCATATCTAACTATGCAACTTGAAAAAAAATACGTTTTTCTTTAAACATTTTTCTAGTGTTCAGATTTTTTTGGATAGTAGGGAAAACTATCCAAACTATCTAACTATCCCCCCCCGCCCCCCACCCCCGAGCAATATGAATAAACTACTTAAAACCCAAAGGCTTCTGCCATTCAATGCAAAGTGTTCCTGGTGTTGCTTCTCCATGATATTGTGTGGATGGTGCTCAGGGTGCTTCCCTGTGGGTGCTTGCTCCTCTGAAGCAGAGTTCAAGCCTGGGACGGTGCAGCGCAGAGTCAGGGGGGGCTGGAGAACCCCCCCAGAACAGCTTTCATAGCTGACGTGCTTTGCACAACAGGTGGGTGCCCCCCGCGGTGTGAGCCAGGGGGATGAGGGTGCTGCACACACATCCCTCTGCCTCCGAGCCTCCGCAAAAGCCATCTGGGCTCAAAAGGGGCAGAAGGGGGATGAAAAGAAATGGGAGAACGAATAGGAGCACCTCATCTTTGGGGTGTAGCGGAGCTCCTGGTGTTGCCTTTTGCACAGAGTCAGCAGCCTGGGCTCACCCCCAGCAGCGTGGGCAGCAGGGCCAGGGGGGGGATTCTGCCCCTCTGCTCCGCTCGGGGGAGACCCCCCTGCAGTGCTGCCTCCAGCTCTGGGGCCTCAGCACAGGAGAGACACGGAGCTGTTGGAGCGGGGCCAGAGGAGGCCCCGGAGATGCTGGGAGGGCTGGAGCCCCTCTGCTGGGAGCACAGGCTGAGAGAGCTGGGGGGGTTCAGCCTGGAGAAGAGAAGGCTCCGGGGAGACCTACAAGAAAGATGTAGAGGGACTTTTTAACAGGATCTGTTGTGATAGGACAAGGGGTAATTGTTTTAAACTAAAAGAAGGTAGATTCAGGTTAGATAAAAGGAAGAAATTCTTTGGTGTGAGAGTGGTGAGCCCCTGGCCCAGGTTGCCCAGAGAAGCTGTGGCTGCCCCATCCCTGGAGGGGTTCAAGGCCAGGTTGGACGGGGCTTGGAGCAGCCTGGTCTGGTGGGAGGTGTCCCAGCCCAGGGCAGGGGGGGTTGGACTAGATGGCCTTTAAAGGTCCCTTCCAGCCCAAACCATTCTGTGATTCTATGATCTTTCCACTCAACTGTTTGAAACGTGGCTGTAATGGCGTTAGTGCTGTGACATAGACAACTTGCTCCTGGAAAGCACAGCTGGAAAAGTGTGATGGTCTTACCAGGGTGCTGGAGACAACGCTGCTCTGCCCTCCCTTTCTCCGAAAGCTGTAGCTGAACCAGGTTGATGGGAATACGGGTGCAAGGCCAGCATGGTAAGGAAGGAAAAGGGCCAACAACACATCTTATGCATGCCAGGAATATGAGGTTGAAGGAAGGAGGACATGAGAGTGAAAGGACACCCTCATGCCTCAGTTTACCCACTTGCAAAAGAAGGAGAATGATACTGTTAACTTTCCACTGTCCGCTTTTAGTTTGTCCTGAATCTGCATTAATCTTGCCATGGAAAGATTCCATTTGGGCGGCTGGGGGCTGACGCTCTCCTGTAACACCCTGGGTAGACGCTGGGTTGGTTTTGGACTGAGAGTGGGGTTTGGTGTCGCTGGAACGTGCCGATGCCTGGAGGCAGTGCCGGGTTTCACGAGGTTGTGGGGACGGCAGCTGGGCACAAACTGGGCATCTGACTTCTTCTGCAGCCACGTGGAAGCTGTAAAAAGTGGACGTTTTCTATTTAGAGCTACTGATACACCTTGTAGTGATATGGAGAGCAGCAGTTTGGCTCAGGAACCCCTCACGGTCCCTGTGGTCATCAGATTAATCCTGGCTGGCCTGAATTTTCTGTAAGGTTATCAGCCCCTTCCTTATGGAAAGAAAGGTGGTTGTCCCTCTAAACCCACTACCTTGCACACACTTGCGAGATGAAACTTTCAGTGCAAAATGGATGGCCTTGGGTTTCTTTGTTTTTGGGGTTTTTTTGTTGTTGTTGTTAAAATCACATTTATTTGAAAGAAAAAAGTTGAATGTACTGATTTTTTTTTTTTTTTTTAAGTCCTAAGTAATAACCTAGTAGGGCATAAACTGCCCAAACTATATTAACTTTTTTTTTTTTTTTTTTTTTTTTTTTTTTTTTTTTTTAATTCAACACTTAAAGATTCATTGGCGTCTGGGTAAAACCAGTCCTCCACAGTGCTCCATGCTGATTATCATTCATGAAATAATTGATATGACAGAGAGCTACAAACTTGCCAGGTGACTGTTTCTTGTGTAGCATCTGAACCACTGTAACATTAACCAAGAAGAGACTAATTTCTGCATAAGGTGACCGGTCTCAATAGGAATGAGAAAAGCGTAACCATCACTATAGAAAGACATTTTGTATAACTAATGCAAAAGACCTACCTAAACCTTCTGTATGGGGACTGCACCTAATTGTTTCTTTAATGGCTCAAACACCTCTTCTTTAGACTTCTTCTCCCAGTGTAGGACATTTATTCAGTAATAGATGGTTTGCAGCGCAAATCTGATCAGTGGAAGGGTTTATAAATATTGGAGCTTTTCACAAGTGTTCAGATGGAGGAGTTGGGATGGGAAGGCAAGTACAGACTATGAGAGATGAAAAGTTGCAGTGATGTCAACTTCTGCTGTGGCAGGTAAATGAACAGATGCTTAGAAACAGAGTGAAAGTGTTCTGTGGTGTCTGCTTGATCACCGCACTGAGGATGGTGAGGCACTGGCCCAGGTTGCCCAGAGAGGTGGTGGAGGCCCCATCCCTGGAGACATTCAAGGCCAGGTTGGATGAGGCTCTGAGCAACCGGATCTAGTTAAAGGTGTCCCTGCTCACTGCAGGGGGGTTGGACTAAATGGCCTTTAAAGGTCCCTTCCAACCCAACACGTTCTATGATTCTATGATCTGACAAACTGAGCAAAGTGATGCCACACTTTCTCCTGAATGGGAGGGGACAGCATCCCTGCTGCCAGAGGCTGGATGAGGAGAACGGGGAGGCGGCTCAGCCTGATGCCCTCTGAGCTGGTGATGGACATCTAAAACCTGGATGTTCTGGCAATTTTGTACGGTAGTTCTGGTATTACAGAGCAAATTTAGGGCGACGAAGCTGGTGAAGGGTCTGGAACACAAGTCTTGTGAGGAGCGGCTGAGGGAGCTGGGGGTGTTCAGCCTGGAGAAGAGGAGGCTGAGGGGAGACCTTCTCGCTCTCTACAACTGCCTGAAAGGAGGGTGTAGCCAGGGGGGGTTGGGCTCTTCTCCCAAGGAACAGGCGATGGGACAAGAGGAAATGGCCTCAAGTTAGGAGGTTTAGCCTGGATATTAGGAAAAAGTTTTACACCAAAAAGGTTATAAAGCATTGGGACAGGATGCCCAGGGAAGTGGTGGAACTGTGGTCTCTGGAGCTAGTCAAAAGACAGGTAAACATAGTGCTAAGGGACATGGTTTAGTGGTAGTTTTTGTCAGTGTTAGGTTGATGGTTGGACTCGATGATCTGAAATGTCCCTTCCAACGTGGAAAATTCTGTGATTCTATAATCCGTAGCTGATGCAAATAAGGTAATTTTGCTTTGCCACTTTGTTTTCTTTGCCATTGTGAACCTGTGATACCTACTGTCACCTTATAGCTTGGCTGGTTGGAGAAAAGTGATCGTTTTTTTCATGAGCAGTGAAGAACTTGGGTTTGTTTTCCATCTTGGTCTTCACTAGCAACTTTTATTCTTCAGAATCCCTTCACTGAGGGGCTTTTAAGTGCGAGTGTAATACAGATGCCATTTCTTTTGCACAGTATTCCGTAGCTTTGCTCCAAGTAGCACATGCTCCAAATACTCTTTTATAACTGTGTGCTGCGGTGGACTTTTCAAGAGAGACTTTTTCCAAGAGCTGTGGACTTTTCTCATTTTCACCATTGGTGTGAAGTCCCTGTGAGAGTGAGGTAGAGAGGAATTATATTCAGACACATAAGACTCATCTTTTCTGGGTGCTTCAGTGGTGGTGAAGGGATTGATTTTTGTTGCTGTGCATTCCTCAGAGGGATGTGAAGAGGATGGAGGGGAACAGATCATCTGCCCTTCTGGCTGTGCCTTCATTCGCGCTACCGGGGTAAAAGTGGCTAGGAACAAGGAAAGTTGTGGTGCCTCACACCTGCTTGCATATTTGCGGGGGTGGAAAAGAGCAGATGTCCAGAGCTGCCAATTCTGGGAGTCCTGCAGGAATGCGGGGCCTGTGACAGCTGATTGAGCTGGAGAGGGTTTGGGTGGGGGAGTGTGCCTGCACGCTGCCTGGGAGAGAAGGTGATGGGGAAGGGAGGTGGAAAGTTAGCGTAGACTCCAGAATGAAAAAGGCTGTTTGAACCTGGAATGCTTACAGCCTGGATGCAGAAATTAAGTCTTCCCCCCTTGGGAGACACCCAGTCTTAGAGTGTCTGTTTGATTTTGAGTGTCTTTTCTGGAATAACTGATGAGAAGATTAGGTTGTTGACCTCTTCAGACTTGGCCTGATACACCGACTGCCAACAGATATCATCAGCTGAATTCCAGCAATCAGAGCTTCAGCTTCGATAGTGCCTTGCACCATTACTAAGGGACAGCAAGCATGGGAGGAGACAATAATCTCAAGAAAAAAGCCAAGAAGTAGCCTAGTTTGCACCCAATATTCAATGAATCTCCTAATAAAGCCTCCTGAACCTCAGCATTTTCTAAACTGGCTGTTGCTCAATTTGGTTTGGCAACACGTTTGGTTTGAAAGCATCTGAGTAGGGCTCCACTGAGTAGGCTTGAACAACGCAAAGACTACAGAGGCCCTCAGCTCCTCCCAGCAATGCCAATAACTTCTGTGGCAAGTGCTCCTTGCTTCCTGTATTAGGGGTTCCCCTGGTCTAAGGGATCTGAAGTATTATTCCCTGCTTCATCAGGTTGATGTCCCATTATGGGATATCATTATTTTGGCCCACTTAGTTCTTGTGAAATCAAGGTTTAAACATACGAAGACTACAATGAGTTATGTAAACAACATAGTCCATCTTTGGGCACAGATGTGGTAAAGGAACAGGACAAAATTAATAATAATATAGAACACGAGAATGTTATCTGCTTTTGGTGTTGGACTAATCAGAGGAAAATGGCTAATGAGACATTTCTTACCTTCACAAACTCATTATCTGGGGATCCAAGATGTCATTAATCTCATATTATTCCTGCTGTTATCCTTAGCGATAGATAAAAAGACCTTAAGTGAATTACCCAGGGTCCCCTGTAAGTCTAGGACAGAGCTGGCAAATGAACCTGGGCTCCAGGTAGATCCACCTTTTAGGATATCCAGTCTCAATTATGGAATTGTGACTTTAGATCTCCAGATACTTTCTGAAATCTAGGAAGAGAGGAGAGCGATTTCTGAGTCCATCCAGTAGTAAAGGCGGGTCAGATAAGATTTCTGGGAAGGCAACAGTCTTCATTTCTTTGCTCCTCTTGCCTGATGAAGGTCAGGAGCACCAAGGAGGCTGCCCTGATGAGTGACCAAGGACTCCCTGCAGCAGCAGGACTGCTTTTTCTAGCCATTGCCCAAGCCAGAAAGCCACTGTCCCACTCACCTGCTGAGTTGGACAGCTTGTGACTATTTTAATTTATTGACATTAGAATAGGAACAGTGAATCCCTGCAGCCTTCTCCTTTAAACAGGGATGTCTTTCCATGCAGGATAGCTCCATCTGCCTTCAAGGCAGGAAAAAGGATCCTGGAGAAACATTGTTTTGTTTCAGCAGGTATTTAGATGGGATAAAAAAAGTGATGCCTTAGGATAATGTTTCAATCTCATCCCACTGGTGTTTTTACAATTAAGCAGATTAAGGAGGATCTCAGCAAGACCCAATTCCATGTCAGGCTTTTGGAAAATAGCCCACAGACAGGCAGGCACACACACTGGTTACATCAACCTGTGCATCTTTGTCTTTCTGAAGCGTGAAATTTACTGTTCCTGACTGCCAGAGGATGGAAAAATCCTTCCTGCAGGTTCCAGGTAATTTCAGGGCTCCATCCAGAGCTCAAGAGAAGAGTTTATCTCGTCTTTTTTCTCCCTTCCACATCCTTGCGGCTGCGAAGAGCAAGTGGCCAGGGTTCCTTGGGAGCTTCCTGGGGTCACACTATGGCTGAGCAGATCCCGAACCCAAAACCCCAACCCGGAGTCCCTCAGGGCAGGCAATTACCAAATTAGAACCCTGCGCCGAGAACGCGTCTTGAGAGCTAATTGAGCTGGATTTATGGGCACGGGGTTCCAATGGGGGTAATGCCAAACTTTGTGTGACTTCAATAAATAGAGTCCCCACCATCTGGCCTGTGATTTGGTGCCTTTGCAGATGTCCTTCCACCCTTGACTGTACCTCCACCCAGGAGCTGGAGAAGTGGTCGCCACAGTCCCCAGCTGTTGCCCTTGAGGTTTACACAGCTGCCACAGGGAACGGGGGAGCGAGGGGTGGAGGACACAGCCTCCCGAGCGCCTGGGTCCCACCGTGGGGTCAGAGGTGGACACGTTTGGGCTAAAAGAGGAACAGGTGGGTAAAGGGCTGACAGCGGGAACACTGGCACTTTTTATTTTTTAATGGCCCTCCCCCCTTCTCCATACACGCACACACGGCACTGGAAAAGGCGAGACTCGAATGTCTGAAAAACATCTGACTGGACTGAAGGAACACCCCCTTCCCAAAAACAACGGGATCGACTTGCTTTTGGGGGTTGAATATTCATTCAATTTGCATTTTAACAGAATGCAGAACTTCTAAATTAAAGCATTAACGTGTGCACTTAAGCGAGCAGGCTGTGATCAAGGCTCCTTTCCTCATCCCACCTGTGTGCTTTTGTCGTCTCTTCACCTATTTTTTTGCTTCGTTGTGGGGTGGATGGGTCTGTGCAGCAGCAGACACAAGGATATCTTGATTAGAGCTGGGTGAGCAACCAGTTACTCAGGTCTCTGGCAGCACAGAAAAGCTGGAGGAAAAAAAAATCTTGCTGTGGTTTAAATGAAGTATTTTTTTTAAGACTGGGGAGGAAATGGTTTCTAGCTGGATTCAGGCAGTTTATGAAGACCCTATGAACATAAGGAACCTGAAGGGGTCCTACAAGAAAGCTGGGGAGGGGCTGTTTGCAAGGGCATGTAGCGATAGGGCGAGGGGTGATGGTTTAAACTAGAGCAGGGCAGGTTTAGATTGGACATTAGGAAGAAGTTCTTTACACTGAGGGTGGTGAGACACTGGCCCAGGTTGCCCAGAGAGGTGGTGGAGGCCCCATCCCTGGAGACATTCAAGGCCAGGCTTGATGAGGCTCTGAGCAACCTGATCTAGTTGAAGATGTCCCTGCTTCCTGCAGGGGGGTTGGACTAGATGACCTTTAAAGGTCTCTTCCAACCCAACACATTCTATGATTCTATGATTCTAAGGAGAAAAACAGAAGGAAATGTGAAAGAAGTTGTTTTGAGTGGGAAAAAAAAATGACTCATAGTGGTAATAATAGCAGATGTGATGGGCAATTGCCAACCCAACAGGGGGTCAGAAATGAACCCTGAAACATCACTGACACCTTCATTTAAGAGAAAAACAATACTCAGTTACCACATCTGTTCCATAGTTGTACCAATGGTCAAAACACTTGTGCCAACAGTCAAGGCATTTTTTTCTTTAGTGTCTCATCCACCCAGGCGTGTTATTGTCCCAGCCTGGTGGGACTGAATCCTTCCCTGTGCTTCCAGGGACCTGTTTTTCTGCCTGAAGTTCATTATGGGAGTGGCCAAGCTGACACATAAGCATCCCTCGTTGTGTGCGCAAGCTCCTGAGAAAAAGGCTTTGCTCTTGCGGGATGGAGCGTAAAACTGTTTGTTCGCAGTGGAACTGCTGCTGTTGAGCTAATGTGGAGGCTCTGAGGCTTCCAGTAACCAGAGATAGCTGTGAGTGGTGGAAATACTGCTCCTACCTGCTGGTTTTAGGGAAGGCAATTACTGTGTCCGTAAAAACCAAGGTTAATCAAGCCTATGGTGAAACCTATTCTTTGACCTTGGCAATACAGAGCAGATTTAAGGTTGTTTAGGTACCTGCATTGCTTTCTTGTGGTGTAATAGGTTTGGTGTTCAGTTGTGTGACTTCCATGAGTCGGCGGCTTTTATTCGTGAGAGAAGGACAATATCCCTGAGAAGCATCTCACTGACTGGTACACAAACGTGAGTCCACCTTAGTAGGGGTCCATCTGGGATTATGTTGTGTTTGACATTGGATTAATGGATTTGGGACTGAGAGAGACCATTAATGCTCTGCTCAAACCCACTGTGTGATGATAGCCTGTGGAGCTTCACGCAAGGTGAATGAATGAGACCAAAATCCCATCCCAAAGATTCGATGGCAGAAAAAGATCTCATTTTCTATTAAGTGGATGGCTTTACACATTTTCCTGCACAACGGGGGTCATTGCAAGTTGTTATATTTTTCTTTTTCTTTTCTTTTTTTTTCTTCTTTTCTTTTTCTTTTTTTTCTTTTCTTTTTTAATATTTTTCTTTTTTTCTTTTTTCTTTTTTTTTTTTTTTTAATATCAGGGCCACGGCACATCTTGCCTAGAAGAAAATTTGTGCAAATAATAATAATAATAATAATAATAATAATAATAATAATAATAATAATAATAAAAGTGTCACTTGATTCCAGCCCTGAGGAATACAGTGGCAAGGCATCCCCTCGCCTGGAGGTGAAGCAAAGCCCTGGAGCAGCCTGCTGCAGGCTCTTGCCTTTCATGTGACTAATACACACAAATCCCCAGCCCCCAGGGGCTCGGGGATCACTGACAGCAGTGGCAGGCTGTGAGAAAGGGGTGAAGGGAGTGAAACTGTGCTCTCCTTTCATTCACCAGGGTCAGCTGTCCCACCTGTTCCCTCTGCTTAGACATGGGTAGCGGGGATGGAGGGGATGGGGCGGTGGCAGCTTTTAAAAATGAAAACTCATCGAACAGAAGGAATTTCATATTAAAATGAGAAATTAGTTGGCATTCGCCTTGCCACAAGGATGGGCAGAAGAAAAAAAGAGACGGCCAGACACAGCGGTGGGGTTGGTATTTGCTTGAATCCCTCTGAGAACTGTGAGCAAGGCCAAGAACAAGTTTCCTAATGAAAGACTAATGATGGATGAAGCTCAGTAGGTGCAGGGTTACAGTTTGATTTGGAAACCCAGTCTGCTACCAGCTGTTTATTTAAGCAAATGCCACGGATTCAGTCTGCAGTAGGGCCTGCCCAGACTTCCCTGGGAGATTTCTTCCATCAAAGCGACCCCTCTTGATTTTAACGGGGAACGTTGCCTCTGGGGTCTGCGGTCCAACCTGTGCCGATCTCCGGTGGGGATGTTACCACAGAATTTGCACCTTTTCCTACAGTCATGTGGGATTGTGTTTCTTTGATCCTATTTAAATCGAAAGTTTTTTTAGGCTGGATGCTACCTGGTATTGTGGAGTTATGGAGCACCCAACACAATGGAGCTGTAGCCTTTCTTGAATACTATGAACATGATAAAAAGCCCTGGACCACTGAGACTGAAGGAGTGATGGTCCATCACACTGAAAGCCCTGCTTGATGGAAGTGTGAATGAGATGGTGTCTATGAGCAGCCCAGAAGGAGAAAATCCTTAGGAAGACATCACTATCAGGATGTTTTTTCACGTGCAGAGGCAATACTCCTTTATTTGAAGTTGCATTTCTTTTCCTTGTGGCTGTGTTTTTTATTCAGGAGGATTCCTATGCTATGATGGGTCTAGGAGCCAGCCATGACCTTTTGTTTTCCCTGGCCATCCCAAGTGCTTCACAGATCCCACAGGAGCAGGGAAGCTCCTTCTGCATGTCTGTGAGAGGACCAAAGCTGCAGCAGAGAAATCCTCTGCAAGGTGCTGGTTTATCCTTACTCAGTTTCTTTCTGCATCCCCAGGCTCCAGCATCTGCCATGGGCAGGCGGCTGGGCGACTCGCATCCCCTCCGCGACCCGTGCAACTACAGGGGACACGAGCCGAAACACACTCAACCTTGAAACCAAAGAAGCCTCAAACCTGTCATTAAAGCAGCTGCACTGGCAATAAATTTAGTATTTAAAGAAGTTCATTGCCTGTTTCGCATGCAGAGAGAGTAGCTATGGGAACAACTTCAACAGAGTTTCATCACGCTGAAAAGTGACCCGGTACAGACATGCAGAAAGGATCCTGGAATCACCAACATTTTTCCTCTGAAAGGAAAAAGTTGATCCTGTTGCAAATCATCTAGAAAAATGAACCAGGCAAGTCAGGCAGTTCGGTTATGGGCTGCAAATATAAACGGAAGTAGTGGTAATAACAGGTTTTAAAATCTGAAAAAGTTAATAATATGAATATTAAGATTTTTGGGAAACAAAAAGTTTTTTTCAGTCAAAGGAGCGGGAATAAAGGGAAATTTGAAGACATGGTACTGCCCGATAAATACAAAAGGTACCTTTACTTTTCAACTTCTTAGTTGACTTTCGGTCCTCTTGGAAAATTCTTATTATCTTCCCTAGATCAGGTCATTCAGTGTTCGTGTTAATATTCTCTCCCTTCACCACCTTGTGTAAGTCATAGAATCACAGAATGGTTTGGGTTGGAAGGGACCTTAAAGACCATCCAGTTCCAACCCCCTGCCCTGGGCAGGGACACCTCCCTGTAGACCAGGCTGCTCACGGCAGGCAGGAGAGCAGCTCAGCTGGGAGGTTATGGCCTGGTGCCTAAAACACCAGAGTAAAGACAAGGAGATCTGAGTGCCATCCCTGACCTACCAGAGGCTTCTTTTTTCTCCTGACGTGGTAAATGTTCATGAACCAGCTGTATTGGCTTTCTCATACTCAGATTTCTGTGCTAAGGTGTTTAGTGAGGACTAAATGGGGCAAAACCAGACACTGCTTTGAAATCCCTCTCCATGGCCCTGGCTGACTATTCTTGCCCTACCTGGGAGCATCCAGAAATAAGTGACTTGTGACTTAAGTACATTGAAACTCAGAAGGAAAGATGGGACTTTTCTATGTGTCGTTTTAAAATACAAGATGCACCTGAAATCCCAAGCCAGCTTATCTCACCCCTACTCCTGTGGCTGGGACCACGATGGAAAGGGTACGGTTCTCAGCACAGTGGGAACCTCAGCCTTTTCCAACAAACCCAGGACTAAACACAGTGGCTTGGTGAGGGCAGACATTTAAGTCTGTGATGTTTGTCCCATTTGAAGGATGCTCAGGGCTGTAGAAAGTGGGGAGGCAGCAGGTGCAGTCCACTGTGGATGGTGGGACTCAATAGCAGTGAGAAGTAACTACCTGGTCTGTGGAGAACATTGAATCCTGATTATAAATAAAGAAACCCAACCCCTGTGGACCCCAGAGGGCAAATTTCAGCATGGCTGATAGATGCCAGATCCCTGCTTAGCATTACTGCACTGTCTCAACTCACCTTCCCATGGGTAGCTTCACCCAGATGGATGCTGCGGGCCAGAAGGAGGAAGGTTGGGATTCAGAGAGGGAAATTCAATCATAGAATCATTTAGGTTGGAAGACACCCTTGGGATCATCGAGTCCAACCATCAGCTCCACTCTACAAAGTTCTCCCTTACACTACAATCAGAGTGGGGTGTCCAAATCCCCTAGGTTCCCTTGGAAATCCCAGCTCAGCACCCTGCCTGCTGGTGTCTAACAAGCCTCTCAAGAAAAAAGACATCAAACCCCAGGATTTATTATTAATCAGTTCGGCTTCTTAGCACCTTCTCTTGTGACCTTGGTTGCTAGGAAATTTGTGTCAATACACAAAAAGTGAAGTATTAATAGAAAGAAAGAAAGAGCAGCTGATGGGAGCTCTGCACCTAAGTGGCATGGCCAGTGCAGGGGCTGTCCTTGCGGGACACACTAGTCTTCCAGGCTACATCTCTACTAGCAAGGCAACCTTTCAGGGCTCCTTTCCTGCTCCTGTAGCCATACTCATGATATTAAACTCCAAAACAGCCTTAAAAACTCGGTTACAGTGTCCATACTGCTCATGGGGAGCAGGCACCAGCCTGCTGACTCCTGAACCATCCTTGGGAATTGTTTCAGCTAACATAAGTACTGTGTCCAATTCTGGAGCCCCTACTAAAAGAGAGATATGGACGTGCTGGAACGTGTCCAGAGAAGGGCCACAGAGGATGATCAGAGGGCTGGAGCACCTCTCCTGTGAGGACAGACTGAGAGAGTTGGGGTTGTTCAGTCTGGAGAAAAGAAGGCTCCAGGGAGACTTTGTAGTGGCCTACCAGTAACTTAAGGGGGCCTACAAGAAAGCTGGGGAGGGACTTTTTAGGATGTCGCATAATGGTAGGACTAGAGGGAATGGATTAAAACTAGAGATGGGACGATTCAGACTGGATGTTAGGAAGATGTTCTTCACCATGAGGGTGGTGAGACACTGGCCCAGGTTGCCCAGAGAGGTGGTGGAAGCCCCATCCCTGGAAGTTTTTAAGGTCAGGCTGGATGGGGCTCTGAGCAACCTGATCTAGTGGGAGGTGTCCCTGCCCATGGCAGGGGGGTTGGAACTAGGTGATCTTTAAGGTCCCTTCCGACCCTAACAATTCTATGATTCTATGATTCTATGAGCTGGTCTGGGTTGAAACCATGCAGGGCACCATGTTTGCAATTTGTGATCCATGAAGATGCAATGTCCAAGCCTTTGGTGCTTTTATTTCACTCACAGCACAGTTGTATCCACAAAGTTTGCAGCATGGGTTGGCCTGTGCTGAAATCCTCTTCAGAGATTTTCCAAACTTGGGAGTTTTGCCCCAGATCCTCAGTATTTGCAGAAATCCTGATTTGATTTTGGCAGGAGGCTGGTGGTGGGAGTGGATAACCCATTTCCTCCTGAGCACACACAGTTTGCATGATCCTTGGGGAGATGAGAAATGCAATAGGTAAGGGCTGGAAGAGGACACTAACTACCAACAATGCCAAGCTGGAAAGCACAGACCTTTCTCCAAGACCCGTGTTTGGACTGAGTCCCTAAGTTCAAGCAGTTTCATGTTGTTTTTCACCAGTATGCGCACAGCACATTTGTCCAGTGTGGCACAACTTGTGTTAGAGGATGTGTGCTTACCAGCAGCCACATCTGAGAGAAACATGGTGCTGCTGGCCTGGCCATGAGCCCTGTTAGGCTTTCCTCTGGGGTGCTTTATGCTCTGTTTACAGGTGTGGATGAGGGGATAGTGAGTGCAGGCAGCGTTCCCACACCATTCCCTCGTGATGGTGTCTGACTGGTGAGGAGCAGGGAGGAAAGGCTGGTGCCCTTGGCGTGGGGTGGTGCATGGACCAGCAGGGCTGGAAGGGAAGAGCGGAGCTCCTGAACGGTTACAGACAAAATTGCTAAACCTCGCCTTACCCCACATTATCCTCCCCTCAGCTGTTCAGCTGCGTGATGCCATGTGGTGTTCAACAACTGCCTCATTCCCCTTGCAAGGTGGCCCCATGCAATGGCTGGGGGGAGCATGAGGGGAGTCCTTGCTTGGCTCCTGCAAAGCTCATCCGTCCCAGAAATGCTACAAGTCCTGGGAAAACAGTATCTCCAGAACATGCTGCTACCCTTGGAGAACACCTGCCTTGCAAAAAGCCTCATGGGCAGCACACCGCTGTCCCCATTTTACATGCAGGTGACCTGAAGATGAAACTGTTTGTCCCAAATCATGAGATAGTGAGTGAAAGAGCTGGGAATAGGTCCCACATCTCCTTTTCCTGTGCTCTGTCTGCTGGATCGTGCTCTTTCCCTGAAGTGCAGGGGGTTAACAGAAACCTGTCATGGACATGCGTGGACAGAGCAGGGAGAGCTTGGCTGGCTTTCAGTTGTGTTTAAAGTGATGGACAAGTCTTCAACGGCTCCACACTTCCACCTAGTGACGAAGAGCTCACACCTCCTGCTTTTCTCTGGGTCCTTTCTGGTTGCTACGCGGGAACATTTCTCAGATTCCCGATGCTCAGCCTGTCCATAAGGCTATTTCTACTCATACGCCGGAAATCTACAACCTCCAAACGAATAACTACAAACAAACAAAACCAGATGGCCCGGGGCGATGTTTCTGAGCACAACTTTCCTTCAGGAGGAAAAAAAAAAATTGCTTGCACACATACACAAGTGTGCAGTTATGCATCGGACTATACTGCTTTCCTCTTCGGTGGGTAATCATACCTAAACATGGTCATCAGCTTGTAGTGGGAGAGTATTTACACTTCATTCACCAAGACCCCTGTGTGACTTGGCCATTCCTCTCCTGTTTTGAATTATGGGTCTCTTTTTCTGGTCGTTAAGGACAATATTCTTCACCAGCTTTGCTCTTTCTTTTCGCATTTCAGCTCCTTCAAAGGGATGGTTCCCCATGCAGTGTCTTACCTAATCTGTGACTTTTTTGCAAAGAATAAACTCCACATCCCAGTCAAATCCTTTGGATCTGCAAACCTTGGACATTTTGTTGAGCTTTTCCTATATAAAGCATTTCCTTAGGATTGGATCACAAAATGCTGTACAGAATGACAAAGGTGATAACTCATGTTTTTCCTCACTGTGATCTAGAGAGTTTGAGTGACGGAGTATGTCAGCAGCAGAAATGTCAGGGTCCTGAGGGCACCAATAAGCCTAATGGTCCTCATCAGCCTCACCTGGGACCCCAACCACAGCCTGCCCACGGGTCAGGAGCCCTATTTAACCTCAGCTTTGGGCCCGCAGCCCCTCCCTGAGTTATGATGTGGGAGTATTGGTCTTCAGTCCCACCCCTGGTCCTGCCTTCTAGCTGGATGGTGGGTCCGCGTTGTAGTTGAGCTTCCAGCCCTGTCTCCTTCTGCTCCTGAGTGGGCTCCCTGGAGGGACGCTGAACCTAGTCCATCTCCTCTTGTAGAGCTGTCAGTGGACCCTGTTACCAGCATCTGTCTCTGCCTGCTGTGTTCAAATTATCATTTTTGAACTGTCTTTTCTTTGGAAATACTTTTTTCTTTTCTTTTGAGAATCCCTTCAAGTTTTCTCTTTCTTCTGACCATGTTTCCAGTGTAACTGTGGCTAATAAGTAAACTGAGTGTAGACTATGGAGCAGGATAGGGTTAACTTCCATTGAGCTCCTGTAATCATTGGCTCTATGCAGCTGAGACATTGAGGCTTGGCCTGAGAATAAACCAAACACAACTGGTTCTGCTGCTGGGCAGAGCTCCAGAAGTTCCCTGAGGGTTGATTGCCTGTGACTTTATGCCACTGTGTCTCTAAATTGAGGCTAAGGAAGAATAAGCAAGCTGGTTTCACCCCCCTCTGGGCCTGAGGTAAGAACATGCATACATACTGCTGCTGTTTGACTGGTGCATGGTAACTCATTAAACTGTAGTTCTGCTGTGGTGTCTGAGAGCTACCTCTGAATTTCGGTGGAAACTTCCATGAAGACATCCATATTAGTACAGGCAGTCAGCAGCCCATCAAAACTCAGTGGCTCCATCAAAAACCATCTGGTCTTCAAATAGATGGGTGCAGAGGTGGGAATAGGGGTGGTGTTCACACAGCTGTTCAGCATCTGATGTAGGCTGAGATGGGCCTTCCCTTCAGCTGCTGAAGGCACATGGTTCTCCATGAGGTGAATGATAGCACTGTGTAAGGCCACTGCACTCTCTTCCACCACTGACTGTATAAGGACCTGCAGGAGTGTAGGTACTTGGGATGTGGTAGGGGGTCTGAACACCCTTTGGAGGGAATTCCTGCCAAATGCAGGCACTGTTGGGAATGTTACAGAAAAACTGAATGAAGAGTATATAGGGAAACCTTGACATACACTTAGAGCGATGATTGTAGAATGGTTAGAATTGGAAGGGACCTTAAAGATCATCTAGTTCTATCCCCCCTGCCATGGGCCGGAACACCTCCTTCTAGACCAGGTTGCTCAAAGCCCCGTCCAACCTGGCCTTGAACACGTCCAGAGATGGGGCAGCCACAGCTTCTCTGGGCAACCTGGGACAAGGGCTCACCACCCTCTCAGTAAACAATTTCTTCTTAATGTCTAGCCTAAATCTCCCCTCCCTCAGTTGAAAACCCTTCCCCCTCGTCCCATGGCTCCCCTCCCTGACCCAGAGTCCCTCCCCAGCTTTCCTGGAGCCCCTTTAGGGACTGGCAGGGGCTGGAAGGTCTCCCCGGAGCCTTCTCTTCTCCAGGCTGAACCCCCCCAGCTCTCTCAGCCTGTCCTCACAGCAGAGGGGCTCCAGCCCTCCCAGCATCTCCGGGGCCTCCTCTTGCCCCACTCCAACAGCTCCGTGTCTCTCCTGTGCTGAGGCCCCAGAGCTGGAGGCATTCCATCAGTTTTTCTGTCATGTTTTGTGGGAAGAAGAGGATAAAATGGATTCATTGTCCTCCTGTTGGAGGATATAGTTGTATACCAATAGAAGAACAATTCCTGGTTACTCCTTAATGGTCATTAATGACTTGGAACAAAACAGTTAATAGCAGCAAGTAGCTTAGGTTAATAATTAAGCATGCCCAATGGACAGCTCTGCGCTGTCTCTGGCAGACTTTTGAGAAACTAGTCTGGAGGGTTTCAGCAGACGGTGACTCAGTTACCCACGTCGGCACTGAACCGGGTGCCTAATACGACCTCGGACTGAAAATTGCAGCAGAGCTGACATCGAAGGGATGGTGCAGTTATGCTGGTATCGGACCCTCTGCACTTTGCTTACCAGAGGAACGGGAAGAACAAATTGAATAAGGTAAGTAATACCAGAAAAACTCATAATAAGAATAATAAATGTAAACCTAAACGATATTCTATGCACCTGCTTTGAAATGCAAGGTTCACCTGCATCAGGGCTCTGGACTCTGACCCCCACAAACTGCAGTTGTGTTAAAATGTGCAAGAAATATAGGGAGAGTGGTTACAGTAGGTCTTGTGGTAGAAGCATCAAACACAAGCTTAGAAGTTGGGTTTATGGGGACAGAGTGCCATAGTTATGGGGTAACCACAGCTTCTGCCCAGCTCTCACCTCTAAGACTGTTGCTCTTTGGTTGAATCTTTTCTTGGGTGCTAACCCGCATTTCTTCCACCGTGCAGCCCTGTATATCTCTGCTTTTACCCAGCAGCTCTGGGGAGGCTTTTTGTTTGAGAATTGGTGACCACGATGTATAGTATTCAGATGATTCCGAAACCGTGTTTATGGTAATAGCAATAGGGGAGGAAGCATGTGAAAAAGGATCAGTTTTGCTGTAAGGTTTGCCTTTCCTAGAGGACCAACAAGCAGACTTGGTTTCTTGAACGCCCACTATGGATGCATCACATTCCACTCTAATCTTCAAAAAAAGTCCCCACTTCTAACGGAAGGAGAGGTGCTTTAGAGGCTGCACAGTATCTCCTTTAGACCAGGAGTGCATTTTTGAAGCAGGTCACGTCTCCAGATAAGGTGAGTTGTTTCACACCAGAGAACTGCCTCAGTGAACTGATGTCTATCCTTCTGGATAAGTTCAAACGAAGATATGCACCAAACAACACTCCAGCCGTTCATGGCTGTTCAGCCCCTGGCACTAGGCTAGAGCTAGTGCTGTGTGTAATACATCTAAGTGCTTGCAGTGTGGATTTTGGGTCTTCGGCACTGGTCATTTTGCTCTAGAGATCTGCTTCTCTTGGGTTTCGTAACGAGCGTGGATGCGGCTTTGTTCTGGATTTTGTCTTGAAACTCCTTACTGCACTGTCTGACAGAGACTGGACGGAAAGAAACAGGAGAAGCAAATTCCTTTCCTTCCACTTTCCTTTTAAGTATGGAATGTGCAATACCCAGTGCCCTTGGACATGAGTTGACTGCATCTTCTGATCAATATCCAAGAGCATACTGTGCCTATAGACTGTAGATCATTTCTTTGTGTATGTCAGTCCTTTTAAAAATTACTTAAAGCATCATCAATTATGAATCACTGTAGCAGTAACAAACAAAGAACCAGCCCTGGGTGCTCTGTTCCTTTTTTTTTAATTTTATATTATTCTTTGAATAGTGAGTTGTGGTTTGCTTTTTTTTCAGTGTAGGTGTTAATCAACTCAACTGGCTTCATTTTGGCAGGTCTTACAGACATTTACAGAAGCCAGCAAAGCAGACAGTGCTATGGATAGTTGTTTAGGCTTTCTCAGGTGACCTGACTGGCACTTACCAATGTAGAAGAGGGCTTGAATTAGTGCAGTGTATGTAGTGAATGGAGCGAGACCACTACATGGAAGAACACATGAGCTCTTGGTACCATCATCCTGCATAGGAACTGGGCCTTAAGAGAATTGAGGTCTGTTCTTCTCCTTTTTTCACCAACTCACTGGTGGAACAGGACTGTGAAACGTTGTCTTTTTGTGTCAATTTGTTCTTCTGTGTGGGAGACATGGATTCTCCCATTGAAAATTACTGTTTATACCGTGCCTCATACAGTGATTGTGATTTTTTGCCCTTTAGATCCTACCATAAAAACAATCTGAAATCCTAAATTATATTTTCGCCATTTGATTTTATCTTTATGCCTGGGGGTTTTGTTGTTTGGACTGAGTTTTAGCAAGCAAGGGATGTTCTGGGTAAGGGTGTCCCAGTCTCTGTGCTCACTGGTGAGAATTTGAGGTTCTTGTTCACTGAAAATGTGGTTGAATTAATGGACCCACGGTTATTTCAATATTAGTACAAAACCCGGGATGAAGGCAGTAAAGTTGATGGTCTATATTTTTAAATCTTAGAACAGTTCCCGGCATAGACTTTACAAAGGGAATTTTTGATATGGCTGGCTATGATAGCAAGTAAGACCAAGGAACTTCCCAGGCTACAGGGACTCAAATGTTTATATTCTTAGAACAATTCCCAACACTGTTGTGTCCAAGTCTACCAGTGCTCTTCCAAGCGATACCTATACACACCTCCGGGAACCAGCACGGGCCATTCCTAGTTTGGAGCTAGCTGTGGAAGGCTGGAGTTTAATAGCATAGTAAAGTCATTTGCTTTCAGGGCTGGAGAGTGACTATGGCATGATTTAGTTTAATGTAATAGATGTAACAATTTTGCACAAAGCAGCACAGAACTAGGAGAGTTTAACATCATCTGCTCTAAATCCTGTTATTGCTTTCACTAATTCACCTGTGCCTACCACTTAATGAGAGTCAGCCTCCTTGAAATATGGCCCCAGTGGAGGAAAGCTCATCCTGAGCTTGGCTGGAAAGTGGTCTGCTTTGAGCAGAATATGTTCTACTTAGAGTTGTTGAGTGGGAGGAAAAAGAGTATGGTTTGCAATACATTGATCCTTTACACTGTGTGAGAGGTGAATCGGTGTTTTCCCTGTGATTCCACATTGCAGTCCATCCTGTCTGCTATAACACGGACCATTGCTCCCACAGGTCTGCAGCGTGAAGAAAGAATACAGATAGGGTTTGTTTTATAGTTACAGGATGGTGCTAAGACCCCAAGCCATGGTCCTGGTGCCAGTATTTTGTGAAATCCCCACCCGAAGTTCAAGATGAACGCTTGGAGATCATCCTTTCTGAGTGCTGAGCTGATATTCTTTGCAGGTGGGTGATAGAGAGGTGTCGTCTCCAACAACACTGATCATACAACAGCAGCAAATTCCAGTGCCACTGGGTTGGATACAGACTGATTGTGAGTGAGAAACATGAGGAAGCATCTCTAAAAGATGCTGAATGTTATGGGATATCGACTGACACGTACTGGACATTGTCCACCCTTATCAGTGGCTTTTCATGACATTATTTCCATAGCCAGTGGAGATTTCTGGATTCATTGTTAAGTTTCCCTGTTCTACCTGGGTTCATCTCATGCCTGTTGCTTTTCATTCACTTGATGATAGTCATATCACTTTTGCATGTTGATATTAAGGGTTCATGATGCAAGTTTGTCCAACACTTGGCTTCAATGATCAGTACTGATGTTTGATGATATTGCATTCACGCACAGCTAAGAAGTTGGAATCTCCTGAAATGTTAAACAGGAAACTGGTCATCCCTGTAAAAGGACTTCTGGAAAATTCTGATGTTTGGCTACAAAAAAAAGAAGCCAGCCACTGGTCCGTCTTTGTTAGCTTCAGAGGACGTGTGTGCCCAAAATAAATTATCTTAAGAATTTGGTGCCTTTTTGAAAGGCATTGTATAGCGAGTTACAGGTGACTTAATTTCATGAAGCAAGAGTTCCTTTCCAGGTCTGTGTTTCTTTATGAACAACTTTGTCAAGATAGAGCCGGACAGGTTGTCTTGGAGCAAGAAGAAGTCTTATTTTGTGGGCAACCCTAAGTTTGGGAGAGTGCACAGAAGTGAGCAAACATTTCTTTGAGAGCTGGAGAAATAAACATGAGGTTTATTGTCTTTCTTTTAATTCTTGAGGAGGACAGGAGGCTCAGACTGTAGCTTGTTTCACCAAGTCCTGAAGGTATCAAAACCCCCCTCTGGGGAAGCAGGACTATTACACAAGGGAGACAGTTGGGGGTAAAAAAGATGAGCAATATGACTAATTTGGATGCCTGAGAAGCTGAAATGACATGAAGGGTGGGATCACAGGAGGACAGCTGCCAGACTACTATGTCTTGCCCTGAACAAGATCTTTTAGATGTTTGTATTACACTTCAACCTGATGTAGCTGGGCTGTTTTTTGCAGTGACAGCCACAGGATTGCTCATTAAGCCCCGAGAGGGCAGTGTTGCTGGAGGAACATGGATTACTATTACCCTGGATGGTGAGTTTTAAACTTTTATGAAGCATGTGTCAAAGTAACAGAGAATCAGCTCCATTCTAGATTTCTGGTTGGAATGACAAACTCTAAGCAACAAATACATGGGCTGTGGCACCCAGAGCATGAAATTGGCTTCAAATTATTACTTCGTAAGTTATTGCTGACGGTTGCTTGTTTTTAAGTTCTTTCTAAGCAAGGGAAATCAGATTCCTACCTTATTTTTGTAGATGTAGGGCCAGAAATTTCCTCCCTGCCACGCTTTTATTGAAGAAAACCTGAAAGTCTTCTCTGTTCATGAGTCCCGTGATGCTGGAGCTTTAAAAGCACTAACGATACATATGAGATCTGAGTAAAAAACAACAGAAATTGATATGCCATGCTCATTTGGGCCCAAAACCAGCTGTACATAGCTAGGCTTGATTTTCTGCAGTGCTGAACGTTGATTCATTGGGAAGAGAGTTGGTTTCTGGGCCAGTTGTATGTTTGGTTTAGCTGCTCAAGTTCTGGCACTGCCATTTACAACTATGATGAATAGTGTCAGTCTTACTTGTCTGATTATCGTGCATTCCCATAATAATGATGAAATGGAGGGAAGAGAGAGACCTCACGTCTTCAAGGGAGAGGTTTCCCCCGCAGCACTGTGTGGCAGGCAGAGATAGTCACAGCTGGGAACTCTGTTCAGGCAGAGTGGGGTCTTTTTTTGTGGGGGAAGCAGTCAAACCTCGGGAGAAGGGGGGGGAAAAAACCTTCCTGGGACCAGGAGGAAATGTGCAGTATGCTGCAAATGGAGAAACCGCTGATGTCATTCAAAGTGAGTCTCTGGGCTGGGAACCACCTGTGAAGATCACGAGGAAAGGGAGAGTTGTTCGTAAACCACCTTCATTTCTAGTTGTGTTTGGTTATACTACAAAAGTTAACCATTGTCATGGTTTGGGCTGGTTTATGTTCAGATAAAGCTCAACTTGCTGAAGATTAAAAGCCTTTGAGCCTTTGGACGGCCCACTCTAAAGAAATGGGCTAAGCAGGTCCACTTTACAACAAAACCCAACATGAAGTCCTGTCAATAAAATTATGCAAGACATCGGCAACCGCAAGGACCATGTCAAATGGTACTAATTGTGCAGGTGCTTTAAGTATGTACGGGTATGTTGTTTTTCCTAGTGTCGATGGCTGAGGTGGCTCAATCTCTGCAGTTGAACACGTGTGGAAGAGACTAAGTATTGTATTAGAGGCAAAAAAACCCTAAAAGCCATGTGGCTGCATGGTGGGATGGAGTCGGTCTCAATATGCAATTACACAAACCTGCATTTAAAAAGCCTGATTAGAGGGTCTAAGTGTTGCTCCTCAAGAGAAGCTGGGTTGCACATTCAAAAATGTTTGTATCATGTGACTGAATGTGAGTGATCCTGTCCTCACAGAGCACTTCTGGTTGACTTTGATTACTTAGGCTCAACATCCCACCAGCTAGAACATGTCTCTTCAGCCAGTGGGTCCCAGCTGGAGGTGTCCCTGGTGAATCCAGATCTGCCCAGGTTGCCGTGTGATGTCTCACCTGCGTATTTTGACTTGTCCACTATAAGATGCAGAACAAGGTATGATCCATGACTACAGTGTGGGTGAGACCTTGCCATTTGTCTGCTGTGATCCTCCTTTTCTTTCAGTGTCTCTACTGTCAGTTTGGGAATTTAAGGAACTTCTGTGGCTGCGACTGTGGCTGCACCTGAGCACCTCCTAATTTATGTGGCATTTATCCTTGTTTCAACCTAATGAAGTACCAGGCTAGCTAGCATGAGAGTTGGTGGGGTTTCTTGGACAGGCTGAACTCAGATCCTCAAAGCTTTATAGATATTTAATTCTTAGATGCAAAACTCCCAAGAAAATCCTGGGGGAAATTTTATCAGCTTCTGGTGTCTTTGACCTGTTCAAGATGATAGATGTTTCAGGTAGAGTGGGAAACAATATGGTTTCAAGCACCAGCTGGACAATCTAAGCTCCCTGTTTTCCATCCTGTCGTAATTTTAAAGATGATTCTTTGACTTGAAGACTAGGGATGTCGCAAGAGTCTGTAAGAGTGACCCTAATGTGGCTCTTCCATCCCTTGCTGCTGTGGTTCAGTTGGGAGTTAATTCTGCTGAATGTGGTGCTGGGAAACTGTGTGCATTAAGGATGCAGTGTTAATTTACAACCCATGATCAAGATGCCCTGTAAATCCAGGCAGCCCTGGGTTATTTTAATACTAATGAATAACAATTGATCATTAGTATTAATGAACACTAATGAGCATGTCCGTATTTTGCATTAATGTACAATTTGGATCGAGTTCTGGTGTAGTCATCACCTTCTGCATTTAACTGTAATTTCTTCCTTCCATATTTCTTTTAAATTGTAGTTTTACAGTTGGGGTTCCCATGTGTAAAGTTTGGGTTCACAGTGCAAATGGTTTTTTCACTCTATTGAAACCTCAGTGGACCTGCTAAGAATGGAGATACTGTGAAGGATCTGGCATTTCCTAAAAAAATAAACCCAATCTGTATAGAAATAATATAACACATTTTCTTCCACCTAGGTCTTCACCCCAGGAGGGTTTGTACTATGTGGAGGTGCTGTTTAAAGGACATGTAATTAACAACCTGACTGAGGTGGAAAAAGAAAACTGTACTTTCAAGGTAACCACCAGACAAGGATAGAAGTGATAAATAATTGAAGGTGTTGAAGGGAGTCATACTTCAGCCTTAGTCTTACAGAAAATATGTTGGAATGTTATCTCATACTGTTTGTCTGATTGCAAGTAAGGACAAGAAGTTAGGACACTCCTCCTGCCCCTTAAAACTAGGTGCATCGAGGTACTCATCGATCTGGCACTGGATAGACTAGGTGACCTAAGAGGTCTTTCCAAATCAAAAATCTTAGTCCAAGTTAATCTGTCTCTGCACTTAAACCATGCAGTCAGAAGACACTATTGTGCCAGAAGACCCCATGCCAGCTTCTTCTGGTGTTACCCTCCAAGCTACAGGGTGGCAGCTAACCGTCTGCACTGGCAGGTAACCATGGGCAAGAGTACCTCCTATGGGCAAGAGTATCTCCCATGGGCACGCTGGTTCCAGGAAGGGACACTTCTCCAGGTCTGGGACAGCTCTCCACACCTAAGATGAGCAAGATTTGACAAGCTCAGACCTCACTTGTGACTGGATAGCTGTTGCTCAGCTATTTTGAGAGCTTGCTACTCCCCCTCAGACCAGTATTTTCCCTTTGGCATTCAACGTCAAAGCACGTTGTCTCAGGAGGTTGTGGGGTTTGGTGGTGTTAGACCAGTTAATGAGGATGGTGTCAGAATCGCTTGCAGAGCAGCATCCTCAACCATGGCTGCGTGCTTCAGGATGAGGCCTGGTGCGTTTGGAAGTCAAGTCCCACTTCTGTGCAAACTTTGAGTATCAAGCAAGAAAGCCCAGCATTTTCAGTAAATCGCACATTAAAGCTGAAGAGTCGTTGGGTGGTTCAGCTAGCTTAGAGAGTTGATGAAAAATCACCAGGGGATGCTGTTAATGAGGCACATTCCAAGCTAAATAAAACACAATGCGTCTCTTTGTTTTGGGACTGGGACCTGGGAGCTATGCGTATTAAAAATTAATTTTGCCTCCACAGTAGATTGAAAAAGCCCGCTGCAGGCAGCAACAAGTCTGAACAGCTTGGAAGACTTGTGTCAGCTAGTCGCCCTAGCTTTCGTGCTGTTTTCACTTCTTTCTCTGCATCAGCTCCAGCCCAGGCTGTGGTGTGATGTTGCCTTTGCTTCTCAGAAGTAGCCATCACTGAGTCTGTAGCTACTCCCCCATTATTAACATGACCATGAGGAGGAGGGGAGGCAAAGGGTGAGTTTTGAAAGGGAATGGGGATTGAGGAAAGCTTGAAAAAAAAACCCCAAATATGCAGTGGTGTCTTTGGTTTGATTCAATGCAAATGAGTTTGTTATTTATTAGGCTGACAGCAGCATCGGTAAAAACGAGTGAGGACAGCAGAGGGCTCAAAAAGAAGGTGGGGGGGATGGAGATATGTGGAGACGGCTCTGAGAAATGGGTGGTATGGGAAATAGGGACACATGGGAGATGTACTTTTTCTGTAAGGTTAACGAAATCGAGCAGCTAATGACCTAGATGGCAACAGGCTTTAGCCACCTAGCAGGACTGCAGGCCAGATTTATGGAGGTATTTGTAGCGCCTGAGAAAGCAGAGAGACAAATGGGTTTTACAAAATCTGGACAAGCCAGGTGCCTCTAAACATCACTTTAAGCCCAAGACGCCCTAAATACCTTGATGGATCTGACCCTTGCTTTTCACATAATGATTTTCATTTCCATGATGCCAAATGCTGCACTGGGGAAAGAAGATGACATTACTCTTATTTTTCAGGGCAATATGAGGAATAAAGTAGTGAAGTGGTTTTTGCCAAGGTATCCCTGGAAAATGCGAGGCTGTGCCTGTATTAGCGAGCAAGACAGGGTCAGGACGTGGGCTCCAGCACTGCCTGGGGTCACGTAGCTACTGCTCCTTGGTGCAGTTTTTTCTCCTTTGGGTGATGGCAAGTCTGCTCCCATTAGCAAACATGGGTCAAGCCACCTTCTTTTTTGGTGTAGGGGGAGAATTTCCCTACATGGATGTAAGCTGTGCTGTTCCCTGTGCCAAAAAAAACATGTTCCAAGTTATTCTATTTACTCTTATAACCATAGTCCAAGAGCCCACCTCCCCTTTCCATAACTCTCCTTGTGGCTTTCCCAAGATATCCAGCTCTTTCTCATTGTCTGTCCACCAACATTTCCACTGACACCAGACAACGGTGTCTCAGCTACATCAGCCTGTTACAAGATAATATTCAGCTAACCCAGCACTGGAAATATCTAGTGTGCTGGTGACAACTCCTTATCCAGAGCAGGAATATCTTAAAGTCATACAAAGAGTTTCAACTGCTTTTTTATTTCTTTTAGTACTGGGATCCAGATACTCAGTTGGGACATAAGGCATGTTTTAGCTGCTGAAACTGCCCATTTATTTGTCCTGTTTGGTTTGCCGTCTTCCAGGCAGGGACAGGGGCATTTACAGATAATAATGGTTCCATGTGAGTTAACAGCATGTTGAGGACCACGCGAGCCTCTGGCCACTCAACTGATGAGCAGTGCTCCTTGACACGACACCATTTGAATAAGACTGGTGTCAGCCTAGGCAAAAAATTTCTAGAGTAATTTTGGTTAAAAAAAAAGTCTCACATATTTTAGAGTCAACTGGAGAAAAGGGGGGGAAAGGGCTGCTTTACTTGTTGAAAATGCAGCCCAAAACGTATGCCAAGTCAGGTATCCATGTCTCAGCTACTTTGGAAGGCTGATGATGACCTTCCCCCACTTGGAAGGTGTCCCTGAGTGTTCCCCATCTTCTGGGAGGCTTGTCTCAGAGCAAAATCTCTCTATACTCCTTCTTGGACTCTGTTGAAGACAAAAATAGTACTCCATAGCAGATTTACGGTATTTCCTTGCTGTTTCCTCAGAGTGCAAGGTAGTGTTTTCCCAAAGATACATCTGATGTATTATACTGCATTAACATGGACCAATACAAGCATTTTCTTTGCTACACTGCCTTAGAGTACCCAAGAAGCTTGCTAAAAGCTAGGTCGAGGACCCCACTTCTATGATGTAGGAATAGTTTTTAAGAGTATATTATTGGGAAGAAAAAAGGTGCCATAATGCCAGATAAAATGGAGGTCTTGACTTCAGATAAAGCATGGCTTAGAAGTTTTATAGTGTATTAAACCATATCTTCTGGAATTGACTCAAACCAGGGTGGGCAATTTGGGCAGAAAGAGGTTGCAAAAATAGCAGTAAGCCATTCTCCAAATGCAGAGGGGGCAAGAAAGAAAGGGACATTGTACTTACTCCCTTCTTGGAGCAGGACTCCGCTTCAAAGATCAAAACCTAAAGTGCGAGTCTCTGAAATGCAGTTGCCAACTGTGTTGTGAGCAATGTCTATCAGATCTTGTTGGGCTGCTGCGAAAATGACTGCCATTTAACTACAAATTTCTCTTTGCAGTTCTCTGCTGCGCAGACACCTGTGGTTTACCAAATTAGTCCTCCATCTGGCATCCCAGGTATGGGACCTTTCTTTAAGCTGGAGCCCACTTTAATTATTATTTGATGTTGCATACTGTCTTTCTGCTTATGAGGGGTCTGTCTTGCTGGGGATTGAAATGGGCACCTCCAGAACTTAATGTCCGAGCTCACGCTGAACAGGAAAATGGGTTTGCACAAGGGGAGAGAGTCTGCAGCACTGGGTACAAGAGGAATGGGTAGTGCAGAGTGTCCGGTTTATTTGGTACTTGCCTTCTGCAGCCCAACTCTGCCTGAGTAGAGAGATGTTGTTCAGAAGATGGATAGATCTAGTCAGCCTCACCTCTTGAGTCATCTGGCCCTATTTAGTGATAGTTTTAAGAAGAATTAGCTATTAGGTGATGATATTGTAATGCCATACTGACCTTTGTGTTAATGGGGCTTCAGATCAGACTAAAGTTACATGAGAAGACAGTCACTGGTTTTGGTCTGAACGGCTAACTGGTGTGTGGAACAATTTTTCCCCCTGTTTCTATTCTGTTTGTGTTTGCAGCCTTCTTCAGAAAAAGAATTGAAATGCTTATTTTCCAAAGTCAAGATGAATCAAAACATTTTGGGCTCTCAAGAGTGCAGAGAGGTACCTGGATGATTAGATCACACAGATACTCCTAAATCTAAGCCTGTGCCTCATTTCTAATTATTTTCAGGTGCAGTTCAGCTCCAGATTCTCATGCCTTGCTTTAGGGTGTCTCTATGGAGGTTTCTGTGTGTTAGCTGGATGTTTGACATCCCGGTGTAGCTGGTGAAGAACATGAGAGTAGCACTAAGTGTCTAGTGCTATTTAAGATGTCCTGGAGCATGAAGAAGCTGCATGGAGCAGGTAGATATGACACAGAACCAGGAAGATTCCTTCCCTTCTGGAGCCACAGTGGGAGGATAGGGTGCCTCAAATGATTGAAGACACCTCTGTGCAGGCAACTGAACCAAGCTGTCACCCAGTGTGGTCAAGGGAGTGCTGGGAGTGATTCATCTGGTCACACAGATGCTGAGGTCCTTCTTTAGAGCTCTCTTTAGAGGACTCTATTCTCGGTACAAATTCTAAAGATCTACTAAAAAAATCAGGAATGGACTTTTTTGTGGGAAACAAAGACGTGTGTTTTGGGAAAAGTGAATTAAGTGCACAGTCACCTTGAACTAAGGTAGAAGCTGAGAGCAGACATCAGTGCAGCCAGCTGGGCATCTCTCTGCAAACTTTGCAAAGATCAAGAATTTCGTTTGTTCAGCTCACAAAATCTGCAAATACAAATTCTCTGCTTTTAAAAGACTCTCTTCAATTTCTATTTCCTTTTAAACAGGAAATTTAATAGAGATCCATGGGAAGACAATTGCTGGAAGATATGAGACCCTGGACTTCGATGTGGATTATATTGATGGGTAATTATCTATAGGCTGCTATCTGACCCAGTCCCCGTAAACTGGCATTTCTTTCATCAGCCTCCTTGACAGCAATAAATTGCAACCAGTTGGCCCAGAATTGCCATTTACTTCCTTTGTGGTTTATTGCAGCTCATGAGTTGGGCTCCAGCAAACTTTGTTAATCTAATTGCAACTGGTCCATTAAGCTAGTTGGTTTGTTTACTGGCAGCACAGTCAATCACAGCTCAGTGTGAATTGTACTGTAATTGCGTCTGGTTGCTGTAGATTTTATTTTGGCTAGCAAATTAAAATTTAACTAATTAAAATAATGTCAGAATCTAAAAGTTATATAAATTTTCCCTTCCATTTGCATTTTTAGAAAAAAACTATTAGTTTGAAACAGATGCTCTGGTGAGTCAGAAGACAAAGCAGAAGTATTTTGAGACAAAAGGCTTTGTTTTTCACTGCTTCAAACCCTCTCTGGTCACTTCCTTGTTCTCAAGGAAGGTTTGGTTTTTATTTTCTGCTGCTTCTATGGTTACAGGCAACAGAGCAAAGCAGGTAGATTTTAAAAATTTATGCTGGGTCAGCAGCACTTTAAGCACAGTGCATCCAAAAGAAGCATGAAAGCTGACCTGCCGTCTGTCATATGCATTTCCGTATGTATGGAAATGTTCTCAGATACTGCTGAGTTATGATTTCCTTGCACTTGTGTCAATGGCAGGGAAGAACTAAGCCAAAGTGGGTATTTTAAAGATAAACTCTTAATCTCTAGTTACTGTTCTGTCATTTTATGGATCATTTCAGGAGTGTTTATTCTCATTAGCTAGAAATTTTACTTGCAGCAGCAGATATTAAGCATTGGGTTATAAGGGTTATATTAAGCATTGGAACAGGCTGTCCAGGGAAATGGTTGGGGCACCATCCCTGGAAGTATTTAAAAGATGGGTAGACACAATGCTTAGAGATATGATTTAGTGATGGTTTTTGTCAGAGTTAGGTTGACAGTTGGACTCGATGATCTGAAAGGTCCCTTCCAACCTGGGCAATTCTACGATTCTATGATTCTATATTTGACCACTGGATGTTTTTTAACTACTTCTCAGGCTGAATGGGAATGTCCCTAGCTAGGTAACTAAATTATTCATTAGCATGAATGAAAGTCCAGTGCAGATTCCTGCCATACCAGCTGCACCCATTTATCAGCCCTACGTCTTTGCTCACTGGATGCACATTAGCATCCTTTGTTCGATATTAATTATTGTTTTACCTGTCTCTAGTGGAACTGGGCAACCTTTGACCTGTGGGAAGAAAGGCTGGTCTGTCTGACTGCAGGTTGGATGTGCCTGCGTGCTCTGTTGCTAGATTACTCATTTATAGCTTAACCTCATGATAGCCAAAAAGGAAATGGCCTCAAAATCTTAACATACCAAACAGATTCACACCGTACCTTCACATGAATAATTTGCTCATTTTTGGTGTGTTAATAAATAGGTACCAGGTGGAGGCATGGACTTGACCAGAGCAATCTGTCACTTGCACTGATTTAGGATTTGAAGCAAAAAAGAGGGCTGTTTTTATACTTCCAAGTGTGTTCTGCACCCTTTTCCATGCTTTGTATGGGATGCGATGGTCCTGTGATGCAGAAACAAACATTTAGCAGCTCTGAATTTTTTTCTATTCATCCTTGTAAGGAAAGGCATCTCAATATCAGCAAGCTGTATTAATAGAAGCAAACCCTTAATAAAACCTCACAAAACTACACACTGAAGCATGGGTCATAGCAAAGTGTTTGCGCTACAGGTTCTAATTGCATATTTTCCTTCATTGCCTGTTAATTCTTAAAGAATCATTGCCCACCTTTGCTTATTATGCTAATCACTGTGCATTTATTGCTCCCGCCTGATTCCTCCTCTCCAGTGGAAGTTGTCCCTTGCCATATTGGTTCTTTAAGGTAGGGATACTGGAATTTGCTATTAGGAGCTTGGATGATTTCTAGCAGAGGTTGGCTGTAGTGTTTTTCCTCAATGAATAAAGAAAGGAGTGAGCTGCATCTCAAAGCAGTGTGGCTGTACGAGCACGATGCTGTGCTTGTGCTGCCTGCTGCTTCTGGAAGGTAAGGGTTGGGGTAGTCCTTCTGGGGCTCAGACTACCAACCTTTCCCTACAGGGAGAGAGGTATCAGGTCATTCAGAGCCAGAATTGGGTGTCTCAGAGATGGTCCTGCCACAATCTTTATGGAGGTGCAGTTCCCACGGTATTTGGGGAGTATACTTTGCAGACGAAGAGACAAGATATTAGGGTTTACGGTTTTCCGGGGGGTTAGTAAATGCTAGATACAAGTGAGGGGAAATTCCTGTCCCATTTGAAAATATTGTCCACTGATTTTAACAGCATCAGGATTTCATCCAAGAAACGTTGTTCTATCGTATCTCACCTTCCCTGTTTGTTTTTTTTTGCCCAGGCCAGCTGTCCTTGTGGCAGAAGGAGATGGATGGACCAGCCTCTGCTCTTTTGCTGACAGGCGAGCTGGGAGGATGTTAGTTCTTGACTTACCTTTGGTTTGTGTGGGTGCAAGGGCTCAGCACAGCTCATGCACAAAAAAAAAAAAAAAAATATATATATATATTGTCCTTTGAAGAAGCTTTTCTGCTTTTGCTTAAGATGGAGAGGGACCATGGGGAGTTCACCATATGGTCTGTGACAGGGGTGGGTGAAGGCTGCCGTCTCTCGGTGGCTGTAGCCATAACCAGGACGGGCCAGGGGCTGTCCTCTGCCTGGAGATGATACTCTATGCCCTGGCCACATCTGTTCTGTTTAACGCTTTAGACTCCAAAACAGGGTAGCTGTTTCTGAACTGCCTGTTGACCCTGGTCAATGCAATGACTTCCATATATATGGAAACTAATTCGAAAGGTGGATTAACTGACCTGGGCCCAAACTGGGCAGGGAAAGCTCTAAAAATTTCCTATGGCAGATAGGCTCCAATGTCTAGGCCCTGACACTGTTCATTTATTAGTATTAACGTATCCTTGTCTTCTGTAAGTTACAGGAGACCCTTTAGACTGCTGGCTCTTGTACCTTCTTGAATTACAGAAAAAAAGCCATGGATTTGGCAGCAGCGTTTCCTTTATGAATGATGCACTTCTCACAGTGCCTGTGAGCCCTGGAAAAGAGAGGCTGCTTTTACAGGGAATAAGGGGAAAAAACTACTCCGACAAAATTCAGTGTTATTCAGTGCTATTCCTGGGGTCCTCAGCAGGTGCTCTTATTGCACTGCAAAATTCCTTCTGGCTCCCAAGAGGGGGACTTGTATGCAAATGTGAGTTGATGATGGGACTTGCTTCATTCCATGGCTCCAGAAGGCTGATATAATGCCAGCGTATCTGGTTTAATTGTTACCTGCTCCTTCTTACAGTTTAGGGACATGCAGAGGAGCAAGCAGAGGGGAAACACTTTTGTCCTCCTATTCACCCTCACCATGTGCCCAGAATTGTCTCCCCTCAACTTTTATTTCAAATGGGGGTTCTGAAGGTCACCAACAGGATCAGCTTCTGGAAAGAAGAGTAAAGGGCTCAAGCTGGAGCACTGTGTGTTGCTGGGAGACATCCTCCTAAGCTGCTGAACTCTTGACCATCAGAGGGGAGGGACTCTTTATCGAGGAGTGCAGCGATAGGATGAGGGGTAATGGTTTTAAACTGAGAGAGGGGAGATATTAGGAAGAAATTCTTTCTATGAGGGTGGTGAGCTGCTGGCCCAGGTTGCCCAGGGGGAAGCTGTAGCTGCCCCATCCCTGGAGGTGTTCAAGGCCAGGTTGGACGGGGCTTGGAGCAACCTGGTCTGGTGGGAGGTGTCCCTGCCCAGGGCAGGGGGGTGGAACTAGGTGATCTTTAAGGTCCCTTCTAAACTGAACCATTCTATGATTAGTGGGGACATGGGTTGTTCCTCTCTCATCTCACCTGTTTCTTTCCCTTGTTTCTAAAGGGAGCCAAGCATGACTAGCTTAGTTGTGTAAGTCCACTTCTCTTCTTGGTTTGATTCTGTATTTTGCACTTTTTGCTCCCAAGGCTCAGCGAAGTCTTTTGTCTCTCCACAGCTACCCTATTCAGGCAGAAGATGGACTGGGGACCCTGCAGTGCCGGGTGGAAGGGAATCACATAGGTTGGTGAAAGGGGGGAAAAATCATGGGTTTCTGTTATTCCTGCAATTCCAGAGGGTACAGAGAGGGTGTCAATCATGAGAGTTCCCGCTCTGTCTCCAAAGTTAGGAATGTGGCTCAGGGCTGAGCCCACAAGACCTGCTTCAGATCAAGGCTTACCAGTCTTCAGCATAACCACTGCCATGATTTGCGTCCTCTGCACAACCTTGGAGAACATGAAGTGCAGTGCTCAAGTGAAAGCATGACATGACATGGACATTGCTGACAGCAACAATGTGATTTGGGGTCTTTGTCAGTTTACTACTTTTATTTTAATCCTTCTTGTATGTGGTGGACCTTCCCTTTACTGCTTTATTAGAGGAATAAATTGGATGTTCCTTTCTATTCACAGTGTCTCTGGTAGCAGGTTGGATCCAATTCATTTTTCCTTTCTTCCAAGCACTCTGAAAAAAAATCTGATTTCTTCCCAAAGCTTTGTCTGAGCAGCAAGCTCCCAGCTTGGGAAAGATGATCTGAGTTAAATATATAAATTAGAAGTTAATATCTAGCTCTCATGTAGACACTGATGAGATATCTGGGATCTCACCAGTGGGGTGTTAGAGATAATGAAGGTCTTGAAGGAGGTCCACTCCTTCCTAGCATGGTAAGTGAGGTCAGATAGGATCCACAGGGTCTAAGATGACACAAAGCACTTATGCTTAGGCAACCAAATCCTGCCCTTGAGGTTCAGCTTGCGGGTTCGGACATCTAACTGTACAGTGTTTACCTACAGTACCTACAGTACAGTGTTTACCTACAATCCAAGGTTCTAAGCTCCCTAAGCAGATATCCAGTTCAATTCCTGCACACACTGCTGAAATCAACGTGGTTATAGTGTTGTAAGGTAAGTGTAAGGAAGAAGAGAATCAGGCCCAGGACAAGGGCCTGGGCAAGGTGTTGGTAGGATGCACTCTTCATGGAGCCCTCCACTCTTCTGCCATAAAACATGTTACTTTTCTCTCCTCCAGGGTCCCACAATGTTAGCTTCTCAGTGTTCAACAAAGGGAAGTGAGTAAAAGAATCTTTTTATCTCCTTTTTTGTGTGTTTTCACATGGGGACAGAGCTGTGTTTGAGTCCAGGATAAGTGCGTAACATTTTTACTGAACCTTGTCTTTCATTGTGTGGAAATGAGGTTTTGTTATATTTAGAAGACAGTCATCGGATTGGGAATGAAAAGGGAGAATGTTCCTCCCTCAAAGCGTCTCCGCTTTGGGATTTTAATATTTTAGCTTCAGCGCCCAAAGTATAAGTTTTTTCTGTTAAGCCTAGCTGAATAAAATCCTTTTACCTCGCTTTTAACTCTTCATCCAAATGGGAAGGAATTTAGCCATAAAAAGAGTAAAAATGGGTTTTGACACTGTGAAACTGTCAAACAACCTGTACTGTACAATGGGAGAGTGCTTCTCATAAAGACTTTCAGCCATGTGGTGGAATCTCTTGAATCAATGCCTCAGTGTCCTGGTGAAAGGTGGTGTTGGTCCTTGTAGAAATGTTTCTCTGTTCCTCTAGAGAGCGAGTGTTCAGCTCTGCCAAAAGAAGGTCTACTTCAACTTAAATGGCCAAGGATCTCTCAGGAATTTTCTCTCTTTTGCAGGTCAGCAGTACACAAAGGTGCTTGGCTCATCAGTGCCAAACAGGAGCTTTTCTTGTATCAAACACATTCAGGTATTGCGCAGATCCACCTCACTGCCTGCACTGTCTCTTGGTAGTCCCAGCATGGTCTAAGAAAAGACCTCCCATTGCTGATTTTCCCAAGGATGTAATCCTGTTGCGTCCTCATTTTGAGCGTGCTACTCCCCTGCTGTGGGCTTGGTCACACAAAAATCCACGGATCAAAAATTCCAGGAAGAGCACATTTATGTGCTAAGGTTGGGTGTGCTGCCATGGGCTACAGAACACATCCCCAGTCATTTAGTGTTCCTCTCAGACAGGGATATTTTTGAACTCTATTTTGGACAGCCTAATCTGACACAGTCAGCCAGAGAATGGCAGTATGGCAAAATTTGGGATGATGTTGCTTTATCATTCTTCCTTTTCCCGTCAGATCAGTTGTAGACTTGAGATGTTGCATCTAGAGAAGCCTTTCCCCTTTAAATCACACTGTATTTGGTAAGGTTGAGATTCTAGAAATGCAGAGCTTAGGATGAAGTAGATCTCACATCAGCTTCAAGGAGGAGATGGTGTTCAGCCACTGAGTTCTTGGTGAATGGGAGATTACTGCACCATTAGTTTAAAAAAAAAATAAATTAAGGTACATGAACAATAATAACCTCCATGTCACATTTCCAGCTACAGTGTAGAAGAGAAGACAATGAAATCCTGAGCACCCACTCAAGATTATGGTCATGGGCAAATAGTGTCCAAGATCCAGCAAAGCCATGTCCCCAACAGCCAAAGCAGTAGTAGGGTATCAGGGACTGCAGAGAACTGGGCAGCCTTTGATCTTAATCAAGCTAAAAGACCACTCGCTTCACCTACACAGGTCCCTAGCAAGGTCCCATCAAGTTTTTGCCATTAAGTTGGCTGAAATTAATATAAAGAATGCACTAGTTCCTTAGGGGTTGTATCTGAGAAGTTTGGTTCAAGAGATAACAAGCGTTTTTTTTTTTTAACATAGCCAATACATGTCTGTGTTTTGTATATTAACTATAGCATACAGCTTGTTTCACTTATAAATTCAAATTCTTTTGTAAAGGAGGGTAATTTTATGTCAAATTTTATTTACAAATTGAGGCGCAGTAAAATGAAATAACCCTGAATGGACTTGGCAGAGCACCAGCAGAAACAAGATCTGCCAGATCCGTCCAGTAGACAGTACTGCACTGGACAGTAGTCAAGACTATAAAATATTGTTTAAATATCAGCTAAATTAAGAAAACAATGCAGATCTGGACAAACCTGCCTCATATTAGTCTTTTTTTCAGAACTATACAAGTACAACTGGGTGGTTAAACTGGGACATCTGAGTGCAAAATGAGTAAACATCATCAAAGAGTACAATAGGTTTTCAGTGTGGAAGGGTGTGACTATAACAGAGGTAAAATCCCAAAAGATTCTCGTGGTCGTGGTGTGGACACTCAGATGTTTGGCTCCCTCCATTTGTCCCTGAAGCCTAAGGGACAATTGGAAAGCGTGATAACATTTAAACTTACAGTCTAAATCGAGAAGGGATCAGATGGGTCGAAAGGATTAAAACAGTTTTAATTCCACCTTTTTATTTTTTTGTAGGGCTGCTCGATAGTGCAGAATATGCCAGTTTGCAACCTGAGCATGACAGATGCAGCCACCGCTAAGTAACAGTGCGAGCTTTACAGTATTTCTCCTGTCATGTGGCCAAGTTATCCATGTTGTTCATTCCTGGTGTAATCCCAGCGGCTGCCAAAACCCCCGTGAAGGATCAGTGGGATTCCTGTTTCATTCACAGGAGCCTGGTCCGGCTGGAAATGTTGCAAGTGCACTGCTGGCTCGGACGGAAATAGGGCTGGGATTAACCTTTCCAATGCTCATTTTCAGATCCCGCTTTTCCTTCCTCTGTAGAAATAGCCTCTGTGTTCCCAGCTGGTGGGAGTCTTGGAGGAGGCACAGATCTCACTGTCACGGGGGATTTCTTTGAGGAGCCGGTGGAGGTCACTGCTGCAGGTAAGAGAAGAAATGTGTTAAATGGTTTCTTTTGTTTTAATACAGTGGTCATGGCCCTGACCACAAAACCCAACTGATTGGATATTAGGAAAATTTTTTACACTGAAAGGGTTATCAAGCATTGGAACAGGCTGCCCAGGGAAGTGGTTGAGGCACCATCCCTGGAGGTGTTTAAAAGATGGGTAGACATAGTGCTTAGAGAGATGGTTTAGTGATGGTTTTTGTCAGTGTTGGGTTGATGGTTGGACTCGATGATCTGAAAGGTCCCTTCCAACCTGGGCAATTCTGTGTTGATGGATTCCAGTGTGGCAGTTGTAGGACTCACCATCAGGAAGGTCCAGTTATTCTGACTGTGGGCATGAACTGTTTTGCTTGCTTGATAGTACAATTTTTTAGCAAAGTGTTGACCCCTTTTGGAAACAAGATGGGTTCATGCTGCAGCTCAGCTGTGTTTTCCAAGACTCACATGGCACATTTGTCTCCTTTTCTTGCTGCCAGGTGTCCCCTGTAAAGTCAAGCACGTCTCTCCCCAGCAAATCCGATGCACCACTGAACCTGTTGGCAAGAGCAGGAGACTTGGTTCTTCCCAGCCAGGTACAGTATTCAAATAACTGAAGGTCCCAACAAGCAAACACACATGTAGAACGAAAGGGTAGAAATTGTTTGGTGATGAATGCCATCAAGAAATGTCTGTCAGCTTCACAGAAGCAAACACTGTCTGCTTCAACTTCAATATAGTTTCTCTTAGGTTTGATAGGGAGGAGGGCCATGAAGATGCTGCAAGAGCTGAAGCCCCTCTGCTGTGAGGACAGGTTGAGAGAGTTGGGGGTGTTCAGCCTGGAGAAGAGAAGGCTCCGGGGAGACCTTACTGTGGGCTTTCAGTACTTAAAGGGGGCTTAAAAGAAAGATGGGGACAAACTTTTTGGCAGGGCCTGTTGCAATAGGACAGGGGGTGATGGCTTTAAACTAAAAGAGGGAAAAAATAGACTAGATATAAGGAAGAATATTTTTACACTGAGGGTGGTGAGCCCCTGGCCCAGGTTGCCCAGAGAGGTGGTAGATGTCCTGTCCCTGGAAACATCCAAGGTCAGGTTGGACGGGGCTCTGAGCAACCTGATCTGGTGGAAGATGTCCCTGCTCATGGCAGGGGGGGTTGGACTGGATGGCCTTTAAAGGTCCCTTCCAGCCCAAACTATTCTATGACTCTATAGCAAGGAAAGGCAAGGTGGAGAGCTCAGCCCACCACTTGCCAATGGGTGACGGTGGGAGGAAGGTCAACCTGGTGTGTGGAAAATGAGGAGAAAAAATGTATGGATAACATTTAGAGGAAGGATAACTGAACTGGAGCTACTGCAGTGTCTTCTGGGGACACTGCTTGAGTGGAGCATTGCCGTAGGAAATTATTGTGCATAAAATGAGGCTTATCTCATTTTGGCTGTGGGTCATCTCAGTACTTTTTCCTGCAAGGACAGACATGTGAGCTTGGCTGGATGCTCTGCTCTCTGCAGATTTTCATTCTTCCTGGTGGAAGATTTCAAGGTAGAACAAATTCCCTAGAGGAAGATCTGCGTTCTGCCTTGGACTGCAAAAAAGACCCACAAACAGAGCCAATTTATTATTAAAATTTCTGTTCTGGCCTGCCTCCTTACACCGCTGATTCTAGCATGTGCTCTGGGATTTTTGTTGGCTGCTACTGAGAACGCTTTTATTTTAACTTTCTAGGAAACAGAGGGCTTCTCTTTGAAGTCTGGGATGACGCCTCTGATCTGACAGAAGCAGGTCCTGGATATAGATGGCAGTTTGTACCTAATGCCAGTTCCCCAGTAAGATTTCTGTCTGGGGCAAAGAAGTCCTTCAGGTACTCAGTGATCTTAAAAAGAGGTGAAGCCATGGCAATCACCTTTAGCAGTGTAAGGTGTGGAAATAACACCTGACAGCCCTTTATAGCAGAGCCTTACTTCATAGTTCCTGTAAATCAAAGCAAACCCTCTTCTCCGAGGTCCTTTTGAAGCTCAGAAATATGCAGTGAAGCGTTTTATTTTTCCTCCTTTTGCTTTCACTCACTATTTCTCCTCTACCTGGCCTACATGTGCTGAAATACCATGAAAGAAATTGCTGCAGAAGTAAAAGGAGCTCCAGCTTGAGGCTGTCTTGGGCTGGAGCTCTGGTGAGATGTGGAGGGCCAGATCCTCAGCTGATGTTGGCAGCTGCAGTGCAGGTGGGGTTAATGGAAATAAATGGATTTGCCCCAAGCTGCAAAAATATCTGAACTGTGTCGGTGCCCACTGCCTCTTCAGAGACATCCTTGTAAAACTGTGCAATATGCATGAATGTTTTCTTTTTTGTGTTACTTCTCTCTCTTTTTTTTTTCCCCTTAGTTGATCTTGTGTGTGGTTTTGAGCCTTTTCCTGCCTGTTCAGGGTTAAGACTTTGCTTGAGAAGAAATGCACAAAAAACTGACCAACAGCAAAACCATACTTATTTCTTTCTCCCTGGGATCCAGTGATAGGACACATGGAAATGGTTCAAAGCTTCACCAGGGAAGGTTTAGATTGGACATTAGGAAACATTTATTTACTGAGAGGGTGATCGAACACTGGAATAGGCTTCCCAGAGAGGTGGTCGATGCCCCAAGCCTCTCAGTGTTTAAGAGGCATTTGGACAATACCCCTAACAACATGCTTTATTTTTTGGTCAGCCCTGAAGTGGTCGGGCAGTTGGACTAGATGGTCACTGTAGGTCCCTTCCAACTGAAATGTTCTGTTCTGTTCTATTCTATTCTATTCTATTCTATTTCCATGGAGCTGGGGTTTTTTTTTGCCTTTTTGAAAACCTCTGTAAAGAATAAATGATATTTAAGGTGAAAACAGGTCATTCTGAGGTTCCTTCAGTTTTAAAATCTCTGAGTTTGTTTTGTTATAATTTGGTCTCAGAGTCTTTCCTTGTTACTCAGTGTACGTGTGAAGGTGGGGTGTGGGGCTGGGTTGTTTTTTTTTTTTTTTGCAGTAACTCTTTAGTGTATTATGGATGTTCTACTTTTGCTTAGCTCCAGGCTTCGTGGATTTTTTGTGGCTCCTCAGACCAACAATTACACCTTCTGGATTCAAGCAGATGGTCAGGCATCTCTCTACTTAAGTTTGTCCCAAGATCCAGAACATAAGGTATTACTCTTGGCAGAGGAAAAATGAGATCAGGATAGGAAAAGGCTGTAATTAAGGTCATGATAAGTGGGAATTCCCCCTATGTGAATTGGCTTATTGGCTCTTATTATGAATCTGTTGCAGAGTGAAATCTGTACAATTATATTTGGTGTTTTACATTGGCCCTATCAGCCGCTCAGGTCATGAAAAAACTCACTGTTGCAACCAGAGTCTCTGTCTTTTCCAGAGACGTTTTTCTTAGTTCAGCACATCACCATCACTAACAATCTGTGCAGGGAGACCTGGAGGTTTGCTGTCTGACTTCCTCGGTTTAGCTTCTTTTTTGACTGTTGAAATTTTACCCTCTGAAAACATTGGTCCTTTGCTTTGTAAAGCTGTGGTGATGCTGTAAATTAAGGTGATACATTTCTCTGGGCTATTCTGAAGCCAAGTAACTGAATAGGGCCAGAAGAAATATAAAAGACTTCTTATTTATTAAAAAAAAAAAAAAGTAGCATTGTTGGTCTTACTAATGGTAACGTACTACATCTCCTAAGGCTGTAAACATAGTTCTTTCTTTTGTATTTGGAGGACATGAGATGTAGAACTGAAGTCATCCATGAAAAGTTGCATGGGGGACTGTTATTAGGTCTAGTGTCAGCCAGCAGAATTATCTTCTTTATGGTATTGAATCCTAAACCAAAGCTCTTTGAGGTGATGGCTTTTCCCTGTATAAGGAAGGAATGTTTCATCCATCAACCCACTGCTATCAGCTATAAGGACAAGTCTGGTTTTTTGGATCTGTGGTATTGGACAAAGTGTCTTTTGGGGCTGGAGAAATGTCTCTGTAACCGATTGATTTGGTTGATCTGGACACAGGTGAGAATAGCTTCTCTCCCTTCTGGCAATTCGGAGTGGTCTGAGAACTGGGTGAAGAGCTGGAGTGAGCATTGGCAGCCAAAGTCCCAGAAATTTGAGCTAACTGCTGGTTCGAGGTACTACCTGGAAGCTCTGCATCATGGAAAGGCACCCAGCAACGGGATGAGAGTTGGAGTCCAGATACACAACACGTGGCTGAATCCCCACGTGGTGAAAAACTACTACATCGAGAGACATGAAATTCGGGCTCGTGCCTTGCATCTTCCAGAGGTGCAGGTCAGTGCTGCGTGCTTGGCCCTGGGAGCTGGACTAGCCCCGATTCAGTTGACATGGCTGACAGCCAACATGAGTCATAAAGGCCTTGTGAGTGCTAGACATGAAAGTGTGATCCCACCTTGCTTTTAACCTGCTGAGGTAGTTGATGCCAATAGCATCATGAGCTGAAGGTGTTTGTGGATTTTACACACATTGGTGGGTGCATGTAAACCATGTGGTTGCATTATAATGCAGTACCCATCGATTGATTCTATATATGATTCTATAATCTGCTCCATGTGTTAAAGTGTAAGCAATGCTGACTCCCCCCAGCTTTTATCTCACTCATTAACACATCACTGTGTTAACTAACGCTAATTAATACAAGTATGGAATAGTTTTTATTTCCCAACCTTAGTGACAGCACACTCAAAGCGTGTGTGAACCCTGTATCGCAATCGGATAGAATCATAGAAGTGTTAGGGTCAGAAGGGACCTTAAAGATCATCTAGTTCCAACCCCCCTGCCATGGGCAGGGACACCTCCCACTAGATCAGGTTGCTCAGAGCCCCATCCAGCCTGGCCTTAAAAACTTCCAGGGATGGGGCTTCCACCACCTCTCTGGGCAACCTGGGCCAGTGTCTCACCACCCTCATGGTGAAGAACTTCTTCTTAACGTCCAGTCTGAATCGTCCCATCTCTAGTTTTAATCCATTCCTTCTAGTCCTACCATTACGCGACATCCTAAAAAGTCCCTCCCCAGCTTTCTTTAGGCGCCCTTAAGATACTGGTAGGCCACTATAAGGTCTCCCTGGAGCCTTCTTTTCTCCAGACTGAACAACCCCAACTCTCTCAGTCTGTCCTCATAGGAGAAGTGCTCCAGCCCTCTGATCATCCTCTGTGGCCCTTCTCTGGACACGTTCCAGCACGTCCATATCTCTCTTGTAGTAGGGGCTCCAGAACTGGATGCAGTACTCCAGGTGGGGTCTCACGAGAGTGGAGTAGAGGGGGAGAATCACCTCCCTCGGCCTGCTGGCCAGGCTTCTCCTGATGCAGCCCAGGGTACGATTGGCTTTCTGCTGCTAGTGCTCACTGACGGCTCATGTTGAGCCTCTCGTCCACCAGCACCCTCAAGTCCTTTTCTTCAGGGCTGTTCTCAAGCCAGTCACTGCCCAGCCTATACTGATGCAGTAGATGTATATCGGATGGTAGAAGCTTCCAACTTGATGAAGTGCTCAGCCATGAGGGATGTTTGTCCTGGTGGTTAAACCTCAGAGCTGCCGGCCAGGAGCTTTAGGGACCATTTGTGGCTGTCAGTGTGTCTGCACATGTCATTTACCCCTTGTAGTCCTGTTAATCTAAGAGGAGGAGCCCAAGGCTTGTATCAGGAGAGACCATGGAGGACAAGAGCATCTTAAGAGTAGCTGAAGGGACTCTTGATTTAGAGAGGCTTAAAAAAACAACATGCTGTCTTTAAAAACCTCATCAGTAGAAGATACCAGGTTTGAAGTCTGTTTCATGCAGTTTGTAGCTGTTTTCATTTATTTATTTGCTTCTTTGCTTGCCAGATGTTGACTGTGTCCGGTACAGGGTGTTTCAGTATCTCCTGGAATAACATATCACACAGAATGATCCCCACAAATGCTACAGCTCTCCAGGTAGGCACTATTAAACGGAGACACCCAGTCCTCTGCTGGGGTGTAATTGAGGGATCTCTGGTACTTGACAGGAGTTAAGTGTTTGACCCAGAAGCTGAAATAAATTTTACATGATGTAGGGGTGATTTTTGTTACTGGGAGTGTCTCGCAGTGGGATTTTTGGAGGGGTTGACATCCAGGTATATTCTAAGCATATCACAGCACCTGATCTTGGTCTGTCATGTCTTCTGCAATGAAGAACGTGGTATCTACAGATACCAGACCCTTGGGCTACCCCTCTAAGCCCAAATATGTAGTGTGTGACTCTTGTTTCAGACAGGAGCTCTGATCTGGCTTCTTCAAAATCCCATAGTCTCTTGATGCAGTAGTTAGTCCGTGTCAAAACTACCCTGGGTGATAACTCCATGATGGTCATTAGACATCAAATCAACACAGCTGGTGGAGCCTGGAGGAGCACACAGATGCCCAGGCTGTGATATAGCTCATGGAAGGAACCTTCACCTTTCTGAGGAGGCTGCTAGATGCCTAAAGGATGCCTCACCCCTGAAGGGTATTAGACCTGGAATTTTATTCTCTGTGATGAGATGAATTGTATCCTCTGCCATTGGGCAACCTGTTCAGCCAGAGCTGCCTTGCCACTGGTCCCTAGCTGATGAAAAAAGCTGTGATGACTTGTGTGTTGAAGATCTCTGCTAAAATGATCCACTTTTTAATTTTTTTTTTTACTTTTTTTTTTTAAAGGTGCAAACAGCAATAGAGGAACTTCTTTCAATAGGATGTGAAACTGGGCCAACTTCTGCTAAAATCCTTTTCCACAATGGCTTTGAGAAAGAAGGTAGTGATCTTCTGTGACAAATAAGCATTGTTTACTGTGAGATTTGATTTCCTTTTATGAAATAAATGTACTTTAAACTTTTAATGATAGTAAATTTGCACTTTTAATGGGTTTAAGTACATACATTTAAGTTTCTCAGCTATTCATTGTTTGTATGTATTCTCGCAGGGGAGTTTATGGAGATAATATTTAAACCAACATGATTAATTTAATAATGAGAGATTCTTTCTGTAATACGTTGCATGACTCAGTCATACTACAACACACTTATCAAAGCAGTTGATATGTTTTGGTTGTTAGAAACGTTAGGAATAGAGACAGAAAATGCAAGTTCTGGGGCATGTGAAATTACTGATGTTTCAATATGTCTGCTGGGGAAGCAAATCTGGTGTAGCCCATAGCTACAGCTCAAACTGTGGAAACAGCTGATTTTGACTCTGGAGGTCTTTTCTTTCAGTGTTTCTTGGTGACTGGAAGTGAAACAGTGCAAATATTTATGGTATAGTTGGCTGGCCAGGCAAGGTGCAAAACATAAATTGCTTTTGTAAAAAATAAATCAAAGAATCACAGAATGGTTTGGGCGAGAAGGGACCTTAAAGATCATCTAGTTCCAACCTCTCTGCTATGGGCAGGGGCACCTCTCGCTAGACCAGGTTGCTCCAACGTGGTCTTGAACACTTCCAGAGATGGGGCAACCACAGCTTCTTTGGGCATATAGTAGTTTTCTAACAGTGAAGGTATTGTGCATATCAGAAAGCTACTCTAATAGAAAGTAACTCCAGTAACACTGGCCCAGGTTGCCCACAGAGGCTGTTTAAGCCCCATCTGTGGCAACATTCAAGGTCAGGTTGAATGGGGCTCTCAGCAACTTGATCTAGTTGAAGATGTCCCTGCTCATGGCAGGGGGGGTTGGACTAAATGGCCTTTAAAGGTCCCTTCCCACCCAAACCGTTCTATGATTCTATATCTGAGAGTACTAATAGTATACTTATCCTATGCCAAAAGGTAGATTATTGCCTGGAGACCTTGCATCATGTTCTTATATTTGGCGTGGAGAGACAGAACAGGTCTCAGCCAGTAATATTTGGTGATTGATTCCTCCACTTAGAGAAAAGCAATTAACCTGAATTGGGGAGGGAGGGAAGATTTACGCAGAAAAACGAAAACCGCAACTGAACATTCTTAATGTGATCACAGATCGATGATTCTGCCACCAAAAAAAGAGAAAAACTTGTGCTAAAAACCAATGGTAGTTCAACAGCACAGTGGGAATAAAATTTGGTGTGTAACAAATACAACAAAAGAGAACTTGAATTTTCATTGATGATTGTAAAATGTAGATAACGTTAAAAGACAGCAGAACAATAGTGAAATTGTGGTGAATGGATGCTGGGACAATAGGACAGCCACACACATTATAATCTAGGGTCCATCTAGCCCAGTGTCCTGTCTTCATCAGAAACCAAATTAGATGCCCAGGGAAGAGTAAAAACTGGGTGATTACGTATAATAATTCATCATTAATTCTCTCCAAATATGAAGTATTTTCAGATCATTTAATTTCCTGAGTGTAATATGGTTTTTAATACAAATACCTTTAGTGGCTCTCCCTTCCCTGTATTTATGTAATCTCCCCTTGAACACAGATAAACTATTACATTCATAATTTCTTCTAGTGAATATTTCAACAGGTCCAACGCTCGGTGTGCTAAGAACCACAGCTGACTGCTTTCAAATTTATTTTTTTTTTTAAACTCTGCTATTAACTACATTTTGCAGGCTTTATTTCTCTTGCTGGAAGAAAAGGTGAATTGTCAGTATGTAGTGACAGAATAAAGTCTTTTATGTACTCGGAAGAAAAGAAATCCTAGCACTTTTTCAGCAGCACGGTTGATAGACCAACTGAACAAATATCCCAAAGAGGAAGGTGGATTTACTGTTGCTTTATATATCAATTTTCTGCTTTGCCTGAGTGTTTTCTGGAAAGGAAGGGTGGATTTGATCAAACATACTCTATATGGGTAAAGACAGTGCTATTTGCCATGAAGTTTTATGGTCGGAACAGTAATCCAATGGTCCATCCTCCTGCCTCTCCGCACCTTTAAGCTGGGGAGCAATTGTCCTGCAGTTGTTCACCATTTGTTTAGGCAGGACAATACTTAAGAGCGAGACTGTTTGACAAATTTTGGATACCCACTTCCTGTATTTTCATGACTCTCTTGACCATACTGGTGTCTTTTGAATAATTTTCAAGCCTCTCATCGCCTCTTTTTTTTTTTTTTTTTAAATCTCTTTCAGATATGAAGGGCTTCATTACCACAGGACACATTGTCAGTGGTACGGAGCCTTTCTGTGGGAGGTTCAGCATTCACAGACCAAGCCAGCTGGTGAAAACTTCCCCATCAACTCTACCAAGATATGATCTTACTGAATACACACATGTAAGTGGCTGCTCTTGATGAGTAGGTTGCACTGAGGAGCGAATATTTGGAGCCAAATCAGCTGGTCTGTTTAAATTTCTAGATCCACAAAGGTTCATGTGTTTAGACTATGCTTGTGGACAGAGCAGAGTGGCTTTTATTGACTGGGTGGATAGTTTAAGATCCCTGAGACGTACATACTCTTTAATGCATCTGGCTGATATCTGCTCCTGGGGATACAACCCTTGCTGAGGGAAAGGAAAAGGTGGGATGGTGTTGGGAAAAGATGGAAGATGCAGGGATGACCACTTCTCGACAAAAGGAAAAAAAACTCCTCGTTATCTGGGGGTCTGCTCTTGCTCACTTTTCTGTTTATCTTCTACATATACTTTTAATAGGAATAAGGTCTTGATTTCAACTCTGTCACCCTTTATTTGCCACCGAGGAGAAGGCAAATAGTTGGGGTTGAAAGGAAGGAGGCGGGAGGGAAAGACTTGTCCCCACAGCCTCCTGCAGTCCTTCCAGACTCCTTCCAGTTCCCCTTCGCAGACCACTTCCAGTTCTGGTTTCTCACCTGACATCAGTCCCAAAACTTGCAAATCAAACTGACTCCTCCAGTCTCCTTTCCTCCCTCCCAGATATTTGAAATCCCCTGCTGGTACTTCCCAGCTATGTTTTGCCCCAAAACCTCGCTGAAGCCAAAGGGGTCAGTTTGACTCTATGTAGTGGCACACAGGTCACCTGGATGCCATGTGCTGTCTCCTATAGGTGCTATTCAAGACAATTTGGCCTTAAGCAGTGGGTTTTATTGCTGACCTTGAACAACATATTTCCCTACTAATGTCAAACTGGGATTGAAACAGAATATAATATCTTCTACAAACATTACCTACAAATTACCTGTGGTTTGACTGGTGATTCCCCCCCTTCCCCCCATTTTTGCAGGTGTGTTTTGCACATAAAGGCCATATGAGCAATATCCTTCATATCTCAGTGTCCTACACCAATGTCTCTTTGTGTTCAGTGAAGAGGAACCTCACCTGCATATGGGATTTCAATGAAACCGACTCTAAAAGGTATCCAGATATAGTTTCCAGAAAAGTCACTTTCTGTAGTAAGAAGGCATACTAGGAAAACTGGGAGAACTAAGTTCACTTTTGGCATGGAACAAATTGTCTGTTGGGGTAAGCTGACACATCCTCTGGCCCTGCAAAGGCATTCCTGAAACATGCTTCCGTTCTTTTTGAGGACTTGCTGAGTAAATCTGCGTGTTTCTTGTTATATGCACCATCTCACCATTAGTAATTCACAGACGGAGAATTTGTTCTCTCTGGTAAGCACACCAGAAGGTTTCTGAGCACATTGATTTCACGGTTTCTTTGTCAACAGTAAGTGGATTTTCTGCAGTGAGGCAGAGACATGAATTGAATTTTTTTTCCAGGGAATTTATGAGATCACTGGTACGCAAAGTTTTGAAAGTTCGTGTAGTAGGGGCTGGCAGATAAAAAAATCAGGAGACTCTGAAGAACTTTAGGAAGTGAAGTTGGCAGCTTGGGTATCTCTAAGGTTGTGTGAGGGGTGTGTGTGCGTGCCTGGAAGGGGAAGAGCAGGGTGGGATTAAATTACCTGATTAAATTACCTGGTGGGATTAAGTACCTGATGTTACTTGGAAGCTTCACAAAACACTTCAAAAGTCAGTTATTGAAACTACCTCAGAGCAAAAGAGAGATCGCACAACCTTGGTGTCTTCCAGCTGGACATTCACCTGCACTGACCTCTGGAAGGGGTGTATGAATCGCTCCATGCTTCTCCAGGACCTCCCTAACAATTCCCCGGTGTTTGTGCATCAGATAGACTTGCGTGGCGCTGTGTTGCAAAAGGAAACATCTGCGTCATTTTACCTTGATGAAGTCATCATCGCAGACAGAGCTGTGACTGGTAAAGGAATCTGTTTTTTCTTTTCTCTTGATGTTACCATCTTACCAGGATATTCCATTTAATTCTTTAAACATAGAGCTGGTTGAAACTTTTTCAAAGGGGAAGGGCATTTCACAACAGGGACAAAAATAACTTTGTTTTCTTGAACTTATATTTTTCATGAAAACAATCATGAAGGAACTGCCAAATATTGATATTCTTGGTTTATTTGAAAACCTGTTTCTACAAATGTAACTCTTGAATGGTCTTGCCCAGACAAAAACAAACAAAAAAAATCCTGAGCAGATATGTTTCCGGGTAGGAAATAAAAATAACCTCGACATATTGACAGCTGTTCTCCTTGTTTTAATGAATGCTTGTGCTCTCTTTCTTTCAGTTTCTCAGAGGCATCCAAAACCACCTCAGCCAGGTGGGAGGGTAGTTGAAGCAGTGTCTGTGGTGGGGTCTTCTCCCACTTACAATGTGTCCTGGATGGTGTCTGGCTGTGGTGCAAGTCTGCCTCTTCTCTCTCTAAGGTAGGGACAGCAAGTAGATTATCTCAATAACCTGTAACACATCTTGCAGTTCACCCTGACATGTCTGGAGCAGGTTATCATCTAAGACATGGCATAAGAGACAGTGGAGGATAAGACTATGCTTTCTTCTGCGTCTTCTCCTCTAGGCATTTCAAATGGCCTGTGTTCAGACTGTTTACACTACTGAATCCTTTACAGATGTCTGTACTCAGTAGATGAGCTTCAGTTCTAAATTAAGATAATTTCACTCTCAGCACAAGTGTTTTGAACTTTGCTCACCATATAGGATCTTGAACATATATGGTAGACATCTTAGTGAAGGTATCTGATTCTAGTATGAATCAGATCTTCTGGTTCTTGAAGTTCCATTGTATGAGTGGGATTCAGTTGCTGAACCAGAGGTGCTTAAGTTGTTTCAGCTAACCTGGTGTGTGTAAGATATGCACGGGCCACCAAGATATGTTGTAGGACTAGAAGGAGATCTAAGTCCTCTTGGACCAGTGGATGGAGATCAGCCAGAGATGCTCCCAAACACCTTTAATGACACCAGTTGCCACGATAGACAATGGAAGTCCACCTTATGTGTCCTTGTTTACTGAGATGTTTTCTATTCTGGAAATCCCAGCAATAGAAGAGGAGACAGAGCCACAGGTTAACCAGACCAGAGAGAAAAACCTTAAAGTCCTGTAAAAGTTGGATTGTATCCAGTCAAGTCAGCAAGGACTTGATGAGAATAGAGTCAGGCAGAAGCTGGAATGGTGCAGCCTCTTCTCTGCAGCAGCCAGCTGTTAGTTTGGCTCAGTTACCTCACTCAAAGTGACTTGCCCAGGTGTTCACAGGAAACCTCCTTTCAGAAGAAGGTGAACGTCAGTCTGCTGTAACTTAATTTGGTTTCTTACCTTGGAGTTTCTTCTCCTTCGAGAAAAAGCAAAGTGATGTGTCATTAGTTTTGAGTGCTCTAAAGAAAAATAGATTCTCATTTAAGAGGTAGCTAAAATCTGAAGAAAATTAGCCTGTTTGACCTGGTTTCCGGAGCAGCCAAGTTTCTATATTTCCTCATGAAATCCAAGACTTTGGTGAATTCATCAGTCACCTGTTGGTGTTCAGAGACATAATCCTAGTCAGTACAAAGGAAAAGACTTACGTGACAATGCCTTGGAGAGAAAGATTTAAAAAGCTCTATCTGTTTAGTTTATAAAAAAGATGATTAAGAGATGGAGTAACCACAATACCTCTAACCATAAGTAGAAAAAAAAAGAAAAAGAAAAAAAAAGGTGCTTAACACTGCTGGACTGTTCCATCTTGCAGAGGAAGACATAAGAGAAACCAGCGTGTGATCACAGAATCATAGAACAGTTCGGGTTGGAAGGGACCTTAAAGATCATCCAGTTCCAGCCCCCTGCCCTGGGCAGGGACACCTCCCACTTGACCAGGTTGCTCAAAGCCTCATCCAGTCTGGCCTTGAACACTTCCAGGGATGGGGTATTGACAACCTCCCTGGGCAACCTGTTCCACTGACTCACCAGATGCTGAAACCAGGAAGACTGAAACCAGAGCTCAGCACATGCTTTAAAAACGGGTGGGCTCATTGATGTCTTCGGGTACTTTCTAAGTATACCTGGCTCTTTCTCTTAACTGAGCACACGCTGTGCTGTGTTCTACTGCAACTCGCCGCGGTCGAGGCAGGGATATTAGCTAAAAATCTGATATACCAGCTGTATGTCAGACAAGAAGGCTCAGTGGTCCTTTTGGTTTCAGATCCTTGAAATTTGCTCTGCAGAAGCCACGGCTGAGCTCTGAGTCTTCAGCTGTTATCCGGACACTTAACCACATGGTGGCATCATTGTATCACAAAGAGTATATCTCCTTTAAAAAGGAGAATTTTAGCAGCAAGGGAGAAAATATTTTAAGTTTTAGAAATTCGGTGAACTCTAACATGAAATATCGCTGTAATTCAGGGGAGTTAAGATTTTGAAAGACTCGAGGAGACTACAGGATTAAGTAGGAAAGCTTGTTGCCTTGACGTTGTAGCTGCTGTCCAGCCTGCATTGAGGTGGTCCTTTAAAAACACCAGTACTGGGGCAGGACTTGCTCATGCTTGGTGCTGTATGAACTATTTCTTCTACCATAGTTAAAAAAAAGATGTTTTTCCATTGTTTTCTGTTGTGGGCATTGCCTACATCACGTAGGTTTAAGTTGGGAGTACTCAATTCTATTTGAGCTCTGAACATGTTCTCCGTAGATCCTTCAAGACTGTTGTTTCCATGGGTGTCCCTCTGCTGCTGGTGACATGGGGATGTCAGGATTTGGGGGTCTTGGCTGCTAATGCCTTCACATTGATACCGTAAGCCAGCAATTAAGGACTCCCTAAGACTCAGTCTTGGAGTGTTAGAAAGCAGGCATTCTTTATTGCAGCGCTGGGTGCACGGGGGATCACTCCACCTAGTGTGCACGCTGAGTTGCTCAACTACAAAGGTTATAAGCAATCACAATATACAAATATTACAATACAATATACAAATATTACAATACAACATACAATATATAATATACATTATACTCAGCACTGGTGAGGCCACACCATGTGTATTGTGTCCAGTTCCAGGCGCCTCGATACAAGAGAGATATTGAGGTGATGGAGCGAGGGCAGAGGAGGGCAACAAAGCTGGTGAAGGGCCTGGAGAATAAATCTGATGAGGAGCGATTGAAGGAGCTGGGACTGTTTAGTTTGAGGAAGAGGAGGCTGAGGGGAGACCTCATCACTCTCTACAACTACTTGAAAGGACATTGTAGAGAAGTTGGTGCTGGTCTCTTCTCACAGGTAAGTAGCGATAGAACAAGAGGGAATGGCTTCAAGCTGCAGCAGGGGAGGTTTAGGCTGGACGTTAGGAAAAAATTCTTCCCAGAAAGAGTGGTCAGGCACTGGAACAGGCTGCCCAGGGAGGTGGTGGAGTCACCATCCCTGAATGTGTTTAAGACTCATTTAGATGTGGTGTTAAGGGATATGATGTAAGGGAGAACTTTGTAGAGTGGGGCTGATGGTTGGACTCGATGATTCCAAGGGTCTCTTCCAACCTACATGATTCTATGATTCTATGAAATTAATTACATTTCTCAGAAATGATTAACATATTCATATTATCACCTAGAACTCATTAATATATGTAAATGTCCTTGATGCACGTGCATCCATGTCCATTGGTGGTCTTCAAGGGTCCTCTGGTGGTCATTGATAGTCTTCTTCACCGTGTCTGCTGATTGAACTCGGTCTTCACGCATACTCAGATCGTCTTTTGGCCTAGTTTGCAACTCTTGTTTTCACAAAACTAGCTTATTCTAGCATCTGTCCCTATCTATTCTACTCAAGGATACAACGTCTCAAGGCTTCCTTTTATCAAACTAAACCTAGCAGGTGTTTAACCCATCCGCTTACAAAGTATTTCAAACTTGGCTACATTATTCCAGTAAGGAGGGAACCATATGTTCTTTTTAACTTGTTATCAGTAAGGCTGGAGGGGCCCTCCACCCCAGCGTTTTGTGTTGTTGAGGGCTACTGTGTCACCAGCTACCGTATCAATATGAACCCTCTCTGTCACACAGAGGTGCTTTGCTTGGGGAGGGCTCTAAGGAGTATGGCCACCTCTACGTCTCCACGGAGGATGTGAGAGTCAGCCTCACCATTCAGAGACTGCAGAAGTCATCCCCACCTATTGGAGGGACCTTCCGTGTCCACTTGGCCAGTAGAGTGATATCAGGTAAGAGAAGATGCAGGGTCCTGGGTACAGGTCCTGGGTTTCCTTTGCAGGAAGCCAAGCAGAGAAGAGACAATACTGAACCTTGGAAATGCTCAGGGTACAGGCCCTCAGGTTAAATCCACAGTGGTAGCTGCTAGATTTTTGCATTTGCAGTCCTTTAAATGGACAAAAGGAGCTAAGGATTATAAGCAGGGCAGTATTTCTATGTGTTTGGGTATAGGGTTGTTCCACAATGCATACAACCACTGTGAAATATTTGCCTTACTGTTAAGAACTTAGGATCAGATCCTGAATTGGGATTTTGCATCCCAAGGTTTCATCATGTTGATGTTTCTCCAGCATGTGTACTTCTCATCGCCTTGCATGACGAGACCCTTGCAGATTACCAGGAAATTCATTCTCTTCTAGGATTACCAGGATTGATAATTTGTTTGCAGAAGCCACCAAAGCTTTTGGGCGTAGAATTGCCTGACTTGAATTAGGCACCCTTGAGATGTGCTAGGTTTTCTTATGTTCGGTTTAAATAATCAGAGGCTTAGAATGGAAGTGAGCAGGTTAATCTGAACAAGGCTAATGACAAAATCCTTAACTGATGAACTGGTGACCAAATTATAAAGTCAAATAATAATATAGGAAAATGCAGCCTTAGAATATTTGTAAAGGAACTCTTTCTTCTGTATTGTCACTGAAGATTTTCCTGCAATGGCTGAATTGCAGGAAATTGAATTTGAACACCATATTTTAAAAATGTACTCCGTTCACCTTGCCCTGTTCCCAAGTCTTGTGCTTTCCCCTGTTTCTTATGAATCGCTTTTAGAGAGATTTATTGTACCTGCATCTTTGAATGGCTATGGGTATTAATGTCAAAAGAAAGAAACTGTCATTTGCATTTATTTGTGATTGAACTCTACAAAGTCTTCTTGAGACTCTGACTCCCCCTGCTACCCCTCTCATCTAGGAAGTTTCTGACCTTTCTATTTTGAAGGAATGTGACTTGCACACTGAAATTTCATGTCTCCCAAAAATGTAGGTTACATGTACTTTTCATAAGTATTGCTTAGATAAAATTTCTGATGGTCCCAACTGGAGAGATGTTTCTAGGTTTTCTAAGCTATTAAATAGTGTAGATCTTTTGGTGTTTGGGATCTAGTAAATTTCCCTCTGCTGCTTTTTGGCAGTTACAGATGTTTGAACCACAACAGCCTCACACTAATCTTTCTTTTCGAGGAGCAGGCCAATGTGCTCTCCTAGGGATGAGGATATCCACTTTTTTTTTGTTATGTCTTTTGCAGATGTTTCAGTGCACATCTCCTCCCACCACCTCCGCAAGCTTTTGCAAGACAATGTAGATAACTCTACAGCTCTGTACTTCAACACCAGTGACTTCATTGTGACCAAAGACTCAAACTCTTGCTATGAAAACATCTGGACGCTGACTTGGAAAACAAAAACTGGGGACCTCCCCAATGTTATCAACGTACAGTAGTTTCTTTTACTAACACGCATTTTGAAGTCCATTCAATGTCTTTGGCCTTGGTTGATTCATTCTTCCAGCATTCATTTTAACACGGACACTCATGGGACCTTAAGCTAAATGTCTTCCTACTAAGAGTAGCATCATAATGCAAATTCCAGATTAGATGATTAAAAAAGCAATTGCAGTTACAGGAGGGGAAATTACAGCTTCAGAGTCTGTGCTTCAAAACGAGGAGGCCAGAATGTAATTTCTGTGCTTCGTTGCAATTCTGCACAATAAAGGGACTGCTATACTGAAGTGAAAGCTATTATAATCACATTAATATTTCAATGAGTAACTGAAGCTCAGTACAGGTTTGTGGCATCATTTATAGGCCAAAAGTATTTTGTCTGAGAACTATTCTGTATGGGTTCATATCTAGATCTCATAAGTCTCAGATGAAGGTTCATTTCATAGTCTTCTATCCCAAGACTTATCATTTAAGTTTTGCTTCAAGTAGAAAGGTCTTTTTTTTTTTTTTTCTGAATAACATCTCAGACCGAGCTGCATCCTTCCTCAAAAAGGAAAGCTATCTCCTTGTATATCCACCTTCTAAAAGTGTAAAATTATCTCTGATGAAGCAATGAGTTCCCATGCTCAAGACATTGGCCTTGGTGGTGAAAAAAGCTTGAGCTGCATCTTCAGCTGTATCACAGGTTCCACACAAAGTCATGTCTTTGAGAAGCACATGTTCAAAGATCTTTCCATGCCTAGTTCCAAATGAAATACTGAGTATTAGAAGTTTATTGGCAAATCTGGCTCCTGAATCTCTTTGCCTCAGTTTCTTGCCTGCGAGGTGAGGATGGAAACATGATGTCTTGGGTAATGAAGACCTGGAGATAGGAGTCATGGAGGAAGCTTAAGAAGAGGTTTCAAGGAGTTATTTTTTGCCTTGCAAAAACTCTGTATGAACTCTCTGGAATGGTTTTAGATTAAAATCACGAGAGGGAAAAAGATGAGAAACATAAATTGTTTGCTCTTTACCAGGTCTCTGCCGAAAACCTCACTGGTCTGAAGCCAACTATTTCTAGTCGTGTGGTTTATGATGGAGGTGTGTTTATTGGGCCAATATTTGGGGACATGCTTGCTACCTTCAATAACAAAACACAGGTGAGATGTGCTGTCAGGCTTCTTATTGATTCACCTGAGTCATGTAGATCCAGAGGTCTCACAAGTATTCAGGTACCTACTTCTGCCACTAAATCCTTTCAGGAGTCCACTGGTCCGTGCTTTGCCATAAATTGGTCAAATTCTGCTCCCTGGTTTGTGGAGCAAGGCTTTCCTCCAAGAGCTATTGCAGGTGGGGAGAAAGGTCATCATGGGTGATGGAAGATTTCTTTTGAGGCTGTGGCCAAGGGCTGATGTTGTCTCTTGACTTCCATCCTTTCTGAGTCCTATGGTGTTGGCCACCAAACTCGGGAATGCAATTTATTCATCTGCAGAGTCCTAAGTGGGAAAATAAATGAGATGGTGGCTGTAGTACTCATCTGTGAATTAGGCAAGTTCTTCTGCCTCTGTGGATCTCAATTCTTCAGGTGTGAAAAGGGAGCAAGGAGGGCTTCCTGGATGAATGAGTCTGATGGACGGACAGGCAAATGTGTTGCAAACTCTGGTCTCAGGTGTCGCAGAGCAGTGCGCATTGCTGGCTTTGCTGCCAGTGAAGACCGCGGGCACTGTAGGGATACAGGGTGATGCTGGATGTGCTCGAAGCCCAGCTGCGCAGCACCTGGGGCTAGGTCATCCTGCTTTTTTGGCAATTCTGTTCCCCAGATTTGAGGACTGCCCTGTTTCCAGTGGCTCAGCCACCGATGATATCTCTGCCATCTGTGGCACAGACATATCCTCAAATAGACCAAATGAAACAAGAACAGCAGCAGCAATTGTATTTCCTCTTCATTTTTGAAGTGTTGTTCTGTCTTGCTGCTAGAAACAAATGTAAAAATGTTCCTCTAATTATTGTGTCTCTATTCAAGCAGAGTACTTTGAAACCCTGTGCTCCTTGTGTTTCTTGGAGACAGTCGGCTTTTGCTTTTTGCAGACATTGATATACCCTCCTGGCACACCCTTAATACCTGGGAGAGAGATGAAGAGGACCTCTCCTATGACCTCCACTTTGCCGGTTGCCTATGCTGAAATATCAAGATCTCAAAGAGATATCTCGTGATATCTCTTGCTAGATATCAAGGTCACAGCCCAGCTTTCTTATTCCAGCATGAACAAGTGGAAAAAAAATAGAGGGCTGCAAGCTGAAAAGGCACATTCTGAGACTCATTCTAATTAGTCTTACAGGGTGCTTTAAACACAATAAACTTATTCCCAAGGCAGGGTATGAAGAACTGGGCTGGGGTACGCAGCAAGCAGGGTCTTTGGTGGCTGACTAGAAGAACAGGAGTCAGGAGGAGCTGTGGGTCTCAGCAAGATGGGACACAGAATCCTGCAGACACTGAGAAAGGCTGGTGATACAGCTTTCAAAGCTGTGCGCTGCTTTTCCTAAGATTGAGCCCTTGCAAGCCTTGCAATTAAATTTGTAATGAGTGCAGCAGGATAAACAGCTGTCTGCCAGTGCCCAGTGCTGGCACAGAGTGCTCTCCGTAGCTCAGTGTGGTTACTGGCATCAATCCGCAGGTCTATGAGGTGGATGTGGCTCTAGAAAACACTTCTGTTCCCTTCCCAGCTTTAGGGTAACCTTCTTCTCTGTCTCCAGGTGGTGGTGGCGGTGAACGACATCCTTGCAAACTGTTCTGGTTCGTGCTCTTTCCAACTCAGCCAAGAACTGACACCCGTAGTCAGTGATGTGGAGTATTCATCAGGTAACGGGGCTTCGTTTCTGAACAAAATGGAAAAAAACGTTGTTAAGTGACAAAGATCTGCCAGATGCTGATGATTTTTTGTGTGTGTTCTTTTGGAAATTTCTGATTTTTATGGCGCTTGCTAGTAGGGCACTTCTGATCAGCTCCAGTCTTGAAATACGTAGCACAGACATGTTTTGACACTGACAAGAAGATGGTAGAGGCATAAAGAGGAGATAAACAGCGATAAGATTGGCGCTTAAAGCGGAAGGTGGTTCTCGGCTCAAGTTATTTTTAACAAAATATTAAGAAAAAAAGTAATAGCTGAAGAGGGACAGGGAGAAATAGGCATTATGTACGAGGGGCAATGAGAAATCATTGGTGGTGTACTTTTTAGGATATCCTGATGAAGCTGGCAAAACCTTTTAACTGTTGGTTGAAAGTAAATCCTGGGCATTGCTACACCAAAATTCATGAATTATCTTGTTGATTATATTCCTTCAGATGATGGCTCTCAGGCCACGGTAGTTATCAGGGGAGCTGGCTTCACTGAAGATGGGCCAGCCCTGCAAGTAGAGGTGAACAACGTGACCTGCCACGTCATAACGTTGAATCAAACACAAGTGGTTTGCCAGATGGAGAGGCTGACAGTCGGAGTCTACCAGGTGACGCTACTGGTGAGACCTTATGGCTTCGCACTCAATGCCAGCACAGGAGAAGGCATCTTCCTAAGAGTTGAGCCAAAGCTGGTAGCTATCGAACCTCCTACAGCTTCAGAGATTGGTAGGTCCGAATGCCAGATGGGCTCTAAGGGGACACCTGCTTTCTGCTTCTTGCTTTTCACGGTGTTTTAGTTTTTCTGTACTTTCACTACTAAAGTCTTCACCTGATGAAAAAGACATAATGTGGCTGTACAAATTCTGCACACCCCAAAGCACTGGGACAAGTTTCTTAAAGAGTGACAGACTTTCCTTGGTTCTTTGTGGAGGCAACCAGTTTCCCCGACTAGTTTTGTTTGGGAATAGTAAGTTCACGTGCAGGTATGTCCATTCCAGCAAACCAGATGGGTGTTAGCATTTCCTGGCTCATCTTCCCATATCCATTTGACACAAAGCTTTGTAGTATTTGAATTAATCTGGCCTAATTGTGAAATGGCTGAGTTTTGGTTCATCCCAGTCCCATTGAAGTGAATTTATATTCTGAGTAGTAAAGTGGAAGACTCATTTGTGTTTAGATATGAAACTGAGAAACCTAGAGAAGCTCAAACTGAACTGAAGCTTCTTCCATTTCCATTACCCTTCCTCTCCTTGAAACAGAAAAGGAAAGAAAGGGTGATATATTCCATCCCTGAAGACATGAGCTTGGAAGATTTTCCACGGGACTCTGGAGCCAAAGGATCATTATGACTCATCTGCCCTGTATATGACACAGATGAGAGGACTTCACCTGGAATTTGCAGCAAGGTGCCTAGCCAACTGTAGCTAAGCCAAACCAAATGCTGTAAAAAGCCACCATTTCTTTCTTTGGGAGATGGAAGAGTCTCCCCAACCCAATGAGAAATGTGGAGAATGCTCCTGACACATCTGGGTTGTGCAGTAAGGACCAATGGTCTCCCTGTATGACTTGTTTTCAAGCAGTTAGGAGTGCACCTACAAAAAACATGGCCCAGGTCTACTCCGACAGTGAAAGTTATCCAGATTTTGTCTGGAAATCTCCTATTTTCATTATTAAGGTGCTTTGAGTTCATGGTAACAAACATCACTGAGAGCAGGAGTACTGGCCTAGGTGCAGCATGAAGCTAGCTCAGCCGTGTGGCTTGGAGACCTGACTGTGTCATGCTCCGCCACCTTGGAGCCGGCAGAGGCAAGGAATGACGGTCCATGAACCTTTGTGTGGATGAGCCATGGGATGGTCTTGGGAGAATGTGGGATTCCTAAGCTGAAAAGCAAGAAGTTATGGCCACTTCTTTATGTTTTCTTGGGGTGCATGGCAAGAAAGAGATTCTAACCCTTTTCTTTCCTCTTTTTTTTTTTTTTTTCCCCTCTCGTCTCCAGTGGGAGGGTCATATAGTACATAAGGTTGATACTCACTGCTTTAATTCATTAAAAAAACCCTAAAAGAACAAAGCCAGCAATGGCAAGTTTTCGTGCTTGGGCCTTGCTTCTCATTTCCTTCGCTGACAATCCAGTTCTCCCAATTACAGTGATCTGTCACCCATTAAGAAGAAAGCAAGTATAATGCTATCTTACATTACGTATGCCTTGAACATTTATAATTGGAAAGAATTACAGCTTCCATCTGTGTTTTTAATTTCTTCCATTTCAAATACCTCTCTTCAATCTTATCGTAAAGCGCACATATGCAGTATTTCATTGCATGTGCATATAAGTGTAGATATCAAAACTTAAGAGCATCAGTCTTTACACAACACATGGATTTTGTACTCTAAATCTGAGGCTCCTTATCTGACAACTATCACATTAGACAAGTGGCTTCAGTTTTGAGTTTTTGCTGTTTCTGGCTCTACAAACTTAACGTTACAGGAGAGGAAGCCAGGAAGCATCGCGCACTTTGCTGCACCAGGGTCCTCTTGTCAAAATATCACCAGTCTCAGTGGTGACGTGCTGGGAGTTCCCTGTGACCTAACTCTCTAAGCGTGGGATGCCAGTCTAAAGATACTACCGTGCTCCAGCAGATGGAAGGAGCTTGCAGTTAATGTATCTGATTGCTGCTGTTTGCCTGGTTTTGCTGCCAGCCAGAGAAAATCTAGATTAAATTTCTAGACTTCTCTGTTGCTTTAAAGAATTAGTAGAAAATGACGCTGTGAGGAAAAGGTGCTAGGGACTCTGCCACCAATATATAATGACTTTACCATAGAAGTTTACTTACATCACACATGAAAAGTATCATAAGAGCTCAGCTGGTTTGTAATATAGACATACAGACACATATATTGCTCTAGGACGCATACATTGCTCTAAGACACATATATTGCTCTAGGTGACCCTGCTGTGGCAGGGGGGTTGGACTAAATGATCTCCAGAGGTCCCTTCCAACCCTATGATTCTATGATTCTATATATAAACACTGCATTAATAAAGTTCGTGTTTGAGCAGTCTGTCTGTCTGTCCAGCCATTGTCTTAAAACTCTGCAGTGCTGATAACTAGAGCAAACAGCTGTAAGTTTCAAGCAAAATTTCTTTTTTTTTTTTTTTAATTTGTCTCTGAACCACACCAAAGAACAAAGTCCTGGTTGGAATTGCCATTAACGTCCATTCCTGTTCTCTTTCCTGTTTCTCTTTGAAATATCCCTGAGTCTTCCAGTTACTTGCAAAAACAGAGGGGAACCTTGACTATTTGCATTGGAATTGCGTGCTGCAGAAAGATGAAGCGCGAGTCTGACGTGTTGGGGATGGTCCTGCATGTGATTGAAGAGGCTCAGCTCTGGCTGGCACGAAGGGGAGCTGAGGTTGTTTAGTGCTTCACAGAATCAAGCCCTCCGTGACTTTCCTCACAACACTGCTAACTCTCAAGCCCTGCCAAGTCCCCTTTCTAACCTAAGTTTCCTAGACACATGCTACAGGCTTTTTTGACAGCAGGGTGCTTGGCAGCTATTTGAACTGTGAAAGCACCTGCTGTGTTAAGCTCATTTTCCATTCTTAGTGCTTCTTCCTTCCTTCCTTCCTTATTTCATTCTTGGGCTGGGGGTCTTTCTAAGGGTGAGATCACAGGCCAGACCTTACTGGCTTAAATAAGTATGTCGTTAAAAAATAAATCAAGAAAGAAACCTGGTCCTCCGGTATCATGGACAAGATTTCAAAGAATAGGCAAGAAGGATCTCTGGTGAAAGAGAGGAAGCGAGGCACAGCAAGGCTGAAGCAGATCATTGTCACATCAATTGAGAGACATCACCGCCTTTTGTAGTCACCTATTAAAGAATCCTTTGCATGTAAAAATATCATTCTACGTCTTGAATGTAATGGAATAATTGGTTTTGTAGGAGGACTGAGAGTGGCTCTCAGGGGAACCAATCTGGAAGGTGTAAACTTGGTGTTGTTTGGATCTCAGCCTTGCCCAATTTTCGAGAATGACCGAAATTCAACAAGAATTGAATGTAAAGTTCCCTCTCGGGTAAGAAACCACACTTTTTTGGGGAACAGTCAGCAGCCTACAGGCCTTTCTGTGTTTTTGTGGCCTGAGCTATACTGGGGGGAGGGCAAACTAACCAGCCCATCAGCCAAGTCTTGACTGTAGGACAGTTTAACATAGACTCCACCTACAGTTTAGACCAGCTAAAATAACAATAGTCTGATGGATAATTTATGAAAACCAGTGAAACTGGCAGCAAAAAATTCAGATTTCAATGTCATTAGCTGAGCCTCACATAAATAAAGCTGGGGCTTTGAACTCCAGCAGATTTGCCCATCTCCACTTTCAGTTATCTACTGGTAGATTAAATGTGCCTGGAACGATTGCTCTCGCTCACACTGTTGAACCCTCTTCAGCTCCAGGTCTTCTAATTTACATCCAGACCTCCTTTGGACATTATCCGTGTGTTGTGCAAAAGCACGCCTAGGTGTTGTTAGCAGCAGTGCTCTTTGCTGCATGGCAAAATTACACCTGGGATGACGCTAACAGTTTAACTATCTATGCATACAAATTCTAATGTTTAATTTACTAGTATGGATATAGTAAATGGAAATCTGCATAGTCTGGGATTGTTTTAAGGTTTCTAACTCTCCATAGATATCCCTTTAAAGTCAACGTATCTGTACACATTTAAGTAGAGTCTGGTGTATATGCAAATTTTGTCAGTGCCCATGTGCCTGACATTAATTATGGGAGAGGCAGGAAAATAACGAATAATTTTTTTTTTCTTGGTGCATTCTTATCCATGACATTGTGTTCATTTCTGTTTCTAGGGGACAGAAGATGCTGCTGTCCATGTGACAGTAATTTCTGGGTACCAATCAACAACAGTAACCAACTTGTTCCACTATGATCCTTCCTTAAACCCTGCTGTTGTATCACTGAGCAGAAACAGAAGTGGCATAGCAGGTGAAAAGGCTGCAGACATGTTACCGGCATCGCCTTTAGAAGTGTTATTGCTGATGGTCATGAGGCAGAGGGAATTTAGGTCTATGGAGTTTGGTGATCTGACACTGTCTTTTTGTTGTGTTCATTTAACTTGTAATCCCCGCGTTTCCTGCTGATCCTGATCAGTCCTCATTGTTTTATGTTGGTTTAACTTTAGCATACGTGAGATAGAGTTGCTTGTCCTAGGCCAGCATAGATGATGTCCACAGGATGTCAGGTGTGGTACAGTGCCCCTTTTGTGTCACGTTTCTCTAACTCTGCTCTGAAATTAGCCCACCCATTCATCTTGGTAACAGGTTCAGCCAAGACAAGAGAAATGAGCTCTAGAGAGTGTCCTTCTCCAGGATCGATTATGCTTTGCATCGTGTACATTTTGGGTTCCTGAAAGCAGGAGAGGCAACACTTGTCTTGCTAGTTCCCGTTTCCAAGCCAAACTGTTTCTTCCAGTTTGACCTTGTGATCCATTACTTTAGAATATAAGTGTAGACTTCACGGACTTTGAGGGGGCAGAATCCCGAGTAGACCTCACGGAGCGTTTATCATTCCCGACTTTTGAAAGTTCTATTTGGGATTGTTTTTTTTTTTTGTTTATTTCCCTTCTTTTTCCTGCTTTTTCTAGCCACCCCACTCCCATTCCTCCAAGGATACAATCATCTGATTTTGGCTTTTTTAATTTTATTTTCTTCTCTCTTTTCACAACCTCTCCAGTGTGTGCCTTAATAAAGCTCCCCCCAGCTCAGCAGTTTGGCTGGACTTGGTGGGGATGCAAGGAGTTAGGTGACTGCCAGTGACGAGATGCACTTCTTGCTGCATGCCCAGCATTTCTATTCCTTTCCCCAAATGCTCTTGTCATTTTCTATTACTCCAGAATGCATAAACAAGAGAAAACATCCTTCATCATCTGAATATTATTCAGATACTGTAGCACCAACGGGAGATTTTTCTAGCTGCAGGCAGCCCAGGTGCAAGGAACTCCTTAATGTTATAGCATCTTGTGAACGGTGGTGTGGCTGAGTTCAATCTTCTATTCAGAACCTCCATGACGTCGGCTTTTAATATCATTTTCTTCCTATATAATAAAAAGAATAAATAAATTACACTGATGCCTTCCAGGCATCTAGGATTAAGCTGACAATTGACCAAGAGTCCAAAGAGTTCACATATTATTAATATATTCAACTTCACAGGCTTTCAAACTTTATTTGACTCTTTGCGTGTAAAGAATTGAAAAGTACTGCCTTCAAGACCTGCTTAGAGGAGCTGGTAGACGAGGTGAGCTTTGTACAGACTCTCCTGCTTTGTGAAAGGGAGAGACTTCTCCAAAGCTGAGGCTGTGGAGCTGAATGGTAACGGTGACCATGCCTGTTGCGGAGGTGATGCTAAAGGCAAGGGATGCTGGCCTCTGCTTGGCAGACAAAATTGCTACTCAGATCTCTAGTAAGGCTGCATCAACCTATAAAAGCTCATTTTGATTAAGACAAGGTGAGAGTGTAAAGCAGATGAGCTCCTCTTGTCTGCTGTCCTGTGTGGTTGGGATAACAGTGCCACGTGCAGCATCACTTTAGAAATGTAACGAGCCTCAGTGAAGAAGAGGAGAAATGGGCAAAAATGAAGCTGCTCTGGGACAGCTGATCTTCACCAGCTGTTCTGGAGCAACTCTGTGGGTAGACAAGTGTTTTGGGCTGTCTGGCTCAAGGGGATGGTAAAGAGATATTAATACCTTTTGCTCGATGAATTTAGGAAAGGGATTTATGTAACGTAGTGGTCTATGACAGCAGGGGGTTGGACTTGAAGACCCCTTGTTTATTCTTGCTTCTGTGCAATTGAACCCACACCCTTTGGAGGAGACAGAAGGATGAGATTCACCTCCTAAACATGTCTCTGTCTGTGCTTGTTGCTTAGGCATCCTGCAAAGTCACTGAAGAGAAATAAGCGATTCTGTGGTGGGATTCACCACAGGTCTTTTGGATGTCTTCCTTACAATAAGATGAATCATGACATAAAGGCTCTGTTTCTTTTTACTGGCTACAGATATAGCACTCTCAGTGAAAACTGGACTGATGCATACCGCTCTAATTTTTTATGATATTTCAGGAGGAGTTTAGGTTCTGAAATTCCCTTCTCTGTTGCCCTTGTCCTTTTCTATTACTGCAGTATGCACAAATATAGGAAAGTATCCTCTATCATCTGAATATAATTTGGCTCACAACAGAGCTTTAATGGGAGAGAGCACCATGTTTCCTGAACACAAGGTGCTTTGGAGTATACGTGGGCATCCGACTTTAGGTACCCAAGGAAGTTTTCATTCAGCTGTAGGAGGCTGCTGTGAAAGTTAGATAGGTCCATAGTGCTGAAAAATGTGGTCTGGGTCATTTGTCAGGGATTTAGGAAAAATCACAGAACTCCTCTGCTCGAGTTTATGCGAGCTTCAGAAAGACTGGATTTGGCTTTTATCAGCTGTGGATATTTATAGGATAGATATTTATGGCAAAGGGGCATGGATCCTATTCTGAGTGTGTACCAGGAGGCTGATCAGTGGCTGTAGATTGTCATAGCCAAGTTCAGTGTGCTAACGTCTCAGGACAACCCTGGTGGCTGGTGACTTTATCCGGGATGTCAAGGAATGAGTAGGGTACAGAGCCACTGTGGTCTTCAATTTTTTTCTTTGGGGCTGACGGACACAACTGGACCTGTTATGGCATGATGGGACTCCAAGCTCTTCCTCAGGCAATCATTACACGTGCTAAAATAACTGTTGCCAGAAACACTGAAATATTTTCATCCATTCCCCTCCGCAGGGGGCCAGGAGCTTCAGATTGGAATAACCCGGTTTGCCAGCTACCGAGGGTCAGATATCAAGGTGCAAATTGGGGGCTCGTGGGCACAGATTCAGGCGCAGACGGACCATGGTGTTAATGTGACACTTCCAGCCTTGGCTGCGGGATGGTACAATGTTTCTGTCACCATCAACGGCGTTGCTGTCACTTCAAACAGGTGTGTGAATGCATGTACTTTCCTTGAAATATAAATTTCTTTCTCTGTCCTATTTGGTATTTTAGGGTTAATCTCAGAAGGAAGGTAAGAGTTTTCACAAATTCTGTACCTAACGGTGAAATCTGCAGTGTGGTATAAAATTATGAATAATTATCAAGGCATTTATTGATCTGTGGAACCCAAGTCAGCAAACTGCTAATGCTAGTCAATTAACTCCCCTTGGATCAGTAGGAGGCAGGAGAGAAACACTTTTAGAAAAAACAGTTGATTTGATGAAAAATGCATATTCGGGCAATCAAAGGTATTCACAGATTCAGGTCAAATGCAGATAAATCCTGCTGTAGGAAAACAGCAGAAGAAAAGAAACACTTTTCATGAGAAAAACAAAAGCTAGTTTGAAAAATAAAAAATGCTTTGTTTGGAGAATTTTTAAATGATGCTATTTCCATCTTTTAAGGTGACACTTCAAGTTCACGCCTAGATAAATGTAGTATAAATGAATTAAAATGTGGGGGAAAACCAACCTGAAACTGGGATACAACAAGCAACACAGATTTGTTCCTTGGACATGCATGTCTCATCTGTGGCACCTGCTAGAAATGACCTGAAACAATTATACTGGGGAGAAAGAAGAAACTTTTATTGCTCACAAACCACCCTAAGCTGCTTGTTGCATTAATGAACTTCAGAAGGAGAAAACCTGCAATCGGTGGGATGACACGCAGGGATTCATCCTATCTGATACTGGAGTCTCTTAGGAGCACCACCACTTTGTCTCCAGAGACAGAGAGTGGAGGGAGATGGGTCATCCCAGGAGACAACTCTGATCTCTGGTGGGCTGGATTGCAGGCTTGGGAAGGTCTACTTCTCCAATATGTCTTTTTAGGGCCAGGGTTGTTTTTGAAAGGAGGGTGATGAGGAAAAATAGATGTAGGTGGGACAGAAGCAGAGCTACAGCCTTATCTGAGTGGGCTTCAGGACATTGTGTCTGGGTTTCCTCTTGCTGCAGTTACCTCTTTTCAGGTGGGAGGATGTAAAGAGGGAAGGCAGGTGGGATACTTGCACCTCCTGTCTGTGGGCATGGCCACAGTGGGATCTGATTGGCAAAACTCCCCTCATTCTTGCTTCATTTGATGGGCAATTCAGTTGCACCTCATGGACTAAATTTGGCTCACAGGTTGCCACTTGATGAGTCAGTGTTCATAACAGATGTAGCTCAAATCACATGGAAAAAACCGGGGTGTGGGGCAGTCTTGTCACTGTGGCATTGAACAAAGGGGATGCGCCAAGTGGGTGTTCGGCCTTCCAACCTAGAAGGAGTTGTAAGAAAGCATAGGGCTGCAGCAGGAAATAAAAATATAAAGAAAAACCCAAACCTCCTTTCTGTGTTGCTTGTGTTTTGCAGGGTCAAGACGTTAATCCAGTACCTTTCCGAGATCCTCAGCATAGAGCCGTGTTGTGGCTCCTTTCTGGGTAAACAGCGTTGGTACATCTGCAGCCACTTATGAAGGTTAAAGGGATCAAGGGCAGTTTTCCTGCAGGAATGGAAAGGGCATCCCATTTCACGTCAGTTTAAATGAGGGTGTTTAAAATCTGTGACCCTTTATTACACAGACATCAACAGGCAGACAGCAGCAATCTGGAAAAGTGGGATTGTAGAGAGCATCCCTCAATCTGGTTGGCTGGCTCAGGGGTCCCTCTGCTTTGAATATGATGTCCCCAAGTGTTTGCTCATGTATCCTTGCATGTTCCCATTGGGAAAACAAAGCACGCCCACACCTGACTCATCCGTGCTGTTTCTTTCAGTCATTACGCCTCCATCCTTCAAGGCTTTCTATGTGAAAGTTAGGTGGAAACCAGGGTACAATTGTGGTTTGAAGCAAACAATTTCAAGTGATCCCAAAGGGGATGTTCATTTCTGTTAAGTTGAAAAGACAAAAAAAACCAACCCTTTTTCGATGTTAATTTTAATCAAAAGTGAAATATTTATTAATCCCGTTCCAAGCTTTTAAACAATGGAAGTAACTTAAGTGTGTTTCAGAGCGAAACATCACTGAACTAAAGAGAAAAGTTTTACTTTTAATCTTAAAAAGCAGATTTGGGGTGGCTGATTTATTTTGTCATTTTGCTGGGGGTGGGGGAGAGTTGAATCCCTATCGTGAATTTTACATGGGCCTTTAGAGACACTTTTATAGAAGAGAGAGAAATTCTTCTGATGCAACCTCAGGTCCTCCACAGATTGCTCTCTCAGGCTTACAACACATTTAAAGACACAAAAACCCAGAGGCTTTGTGGTATGTGATTATTTCAACAGTTTGTGAGGTGCTCAAGCCTTGAAAGGTGAGAGTATGGCTAGAGCTGGGAGGGCAAAGGCTATCAGTTTTGACAATTAAGCTATACTAAAAAAAAATAATTATTGTACCCTTCTTTTCATATTTAAGGGTAAATTGAAATGTAAATGAGAACCAATTAACTCTTTGACTGTAGATTTATGAATGGCTTAAGCTGACTTAAAATCTCATCGCTGCAAAAGGCACCAGTCTTTCTCCTGCCTTCTCTCTAGTCTTTTGTTGTCTCTAACCACTTGCATGGTCATCTGGATGAAGGATTTGAGCTAACTCCAAAGGAACCCCATTATAAACCAACTTATTTTTCTGCCAGATTGTGGGAAAAGCAAGGGCAAGGTCTTAATGGATAAAGAGAGTGAAGCAAGGCAGGGCACTGGGAGTGCCAGTACTGCAAACTAAAAGAAGATGGAGAGAGGCTTCAGCTGGGTTCTGGTCTTGGAAGCATGAGATTAGCCTGAGAATGCTGGAGGGTTTGGATTTTTTATGATTTTCACTTCCTAAAATAGGAACTGCTCCTTCTTCAGTTCTGCCCTTATTCTCAGCACCCTGGGAGGGAGTGCTTTGCAATGTTATATACATCCAGACACCAGGTTTCACACTTATTCCAGATAATTAGCACCTGCTCTCAGTGGTCAGGGTGGTAGCAGAGCCTCCCAAGGCTGCTGCTCTTGTCATTGTGGAGAGGGACACTCCAGTGCCACATCCTAAAACAACTGTGTGGCTCAGACTAAAGGTAGCCTGTCTCCCAGAGTGACCCAAAAATAGGATGCCTTAGGAAGATTATATGAGTGTAGCAGTGTGTGATGATGCTTCTCTGCAATAGTCTTCCAGCTTCCAACACTAGACACACAGACAGCTCCAGCTGAAGGTCATAACTTTGTGTCTAACCCTTCCTGAAGTGCTTTTCCACATGGATGACCTTCTTCGTTCACACCAAGAGTCTGTTTACCCATTTGCTGTCTTCTGTCATCTTAAGTAGATGCCCAGGGAATAAAAACCTCCAGGCAACCAGAAGGGAAAGCAAACAGACTGCCTTCCTCCAGTCCATGGATAGGAAGCCCTGGTCAGAGTTGTCTTTGACAGTGGAGGGGGAACTGCTCTTTGTGTTCTACCCATCTTAAATGGTGCAGACTGGGAGCATATAAGTAGGAGAGGGCTTGAAGCTGGAAGTATTCATCAACGTATCAGCTTTTCTGGTCAGCGAACTCCTCAAGGGCAAGTGACCATCACTGCGTGGCAAATCTGGCACTCTGCCTGAGCAGCCAGGCAGAACTGAAGATTGAAGGAAGGTCTGTGGTTCTGGCTTTTTGTTTGAAAGCAGTCACACTGTGTTCTGTACTCCCCTATGGAGCAGGACAAAACGGTCTCTACCATGTCCCCCCCCGTCTGTACAGACAGTCCCATTCCCTTCAAACAAGACTTCAGTCCCTGTTTACTCTCAGGGGTCCTCTCACAGCAGCTTCCTCCAGTTCTGTGGTGGCTTTCTACTGTCATTTACTGTCATGAAGGTCTGTGGGTATGTGACACCTTAGCCTCTTGTCCACGTAGGATTATCCTGATACATGACTGCTGTTATCTTTAGCTGTCTTGTTCCAAAAAAAGGACTTGAATTTCCTCTTCCATTCAACCTAACCAAGACTGTCTGCCATGTTTATCAGCTTTATCATGTTTGAGATTGTTCACAGAAAGTCATTAATTCCTGTCCTATATATAATGTCCTTCTTCCTTATTTTGTTTTACTCCTAGGTGGAACACTGCTCACGATCTCTGGGGTGGGCTTTAGCCAGAATCCTGCCCTGGTTTCTGTTTCACTGAACAGGCAAACCTGTACGGTTACTCACTTGGAAGAAGAGACAGTTTGGTGCCTGACCCCGCCAGCTGCTAATTTGTCTAATGAAGATTCACAAGACATCTCTGTTAGAGTAAACGTAGTCATCAGCAGTACGTCATTTCAACATGTTCTCTTTGCAAAAAGGACCACAACCTTTAATTACCAAAGAGCTTTGACTCCTCTTATTACTGTTGTTGAAGTGGAAATCACAGATAGCAGCCTGGTCTTGAGCATCCAGGGGGTAAACATCACTGGATCTGTGGCTAAGCTTGGTCATGGTGAGTGTGAACTTGAGTTTCGACGTGGCAATAAGTCTGCAATGTTCTACCAATGCTCTTTGCCACTGAACAGCCTGGAACCTGGGACTTACCCCATCCAGGTTATCCGGAGGCAGCTAGGATATGCTCGTGTGACAGCAAGGCTGCAGGCCCTTACTGTAACTCCTCGAATATCCTCCATATTCCCATCACAAGGATCAATCTGTGGTGGGATGTTACTCACTATATCTGGTATTGCTTTAAAATCCAGGAGGAATTTGGTACAGGTCAGCCTGGAGAGTAATTATTCCTGTGAGATCCAGAACTCTGATAATGATGCCATTAGTTGCATTGTCCTTCCAGGGGCCCATCCTTTGCATTATCAGTGGTTGGCTGAGGCATCTTGGGCTCTTAATGTCACAGTGATTGTCAATGGCATCAGCAGTGTCTGCCTTGGAGACTGTACACTCCACCTTCACGAGCAGTGGACCCCCATTGTAGATCTGGTGACCTGGGAAACCAATGGGACATTCACCTATGTGACGATCAAAGGACAGAGGTTGGCACGGCCAAAAGACAGCCCCATGGTACATGTGAATAACCAGGCAGTCTGCAAGGTAACTTCTTGGAACAAGACCAGCATCAAGTGCCGGACAAACTGCATTGCCCCAGGGGAGCACAGTATTTCCATATCCACCAGGAAAAGTGGGCAAGCTTGCTTCAGAAAGGCGTCCAGCATTCTCACCATCCTGCCTCAGGTGTATCGGTTTTACCCACAAAACTTCAGCACCAATGGTGGAGGTCTGCTCACCTTAGAAGGCTCAGCACTGAAAGGAAAGAGAATGACTTTTGTTCTCATTGATCACCAGCCTTGCCTTGTTCTCAGTGTCACCTGTGTAGCTATCCAGTGCACAGTGCCTCCAGGTAATGGGACTAAGGCTTTGAGTCTAAAAGTAGATGGCATCTCCTATTACCTTGGAAGAATAAGTTACAGCAAGGAGTTTACCCCAGCTTTCCTTTCGCTTGTTGCAACTGGTCGCCTTTTAACGATGACCGTATCACAGATCACAGTGATGGACACCATCTACGTATTTGTTGGAGACTTTGCTTGTAGTGGTGTCACCATCACTCGCTCCACTTTGCAGTGCTCAGCTCCTCTGGTCCCTGTTGGGGAGTACCCTGTGCTGGGCCTGGATGTCCCAAGGGGCTGGACTTCCTCCAATCTGACGTTTACCTCTCAGCTGATGGTGACAGCTGTGCATCACAACTGGGGTAAGTCATGAAGACTTATTGTAGCTTCTCCATGGGGTGCAGTGTGAGGGACTGTGGTGACTGGGATATTTTTTGGTGTGAAAGCAAAAATGATGAATTAACAAAAATATCCTTGTTGAGAGTTGGCTGTCAGGCTCTGTCTTAAATCTCATTTTCTGTCCTTTTCCAAGGTGGCTTGCATGGAGGAGCAGTTTACCTGCGTGGAACTGGGTTTTCCCCAAGGAAGACTTTGGTTACAGTCTGTGGCACCCCCTGTGAAATGTTGGGCAACACAACAATGACTGACCTGAGCTGCCTTGCCCCACGCCTACACGGTCAGCTATGACGCAAAACCTGGCACTGTGTTAAAAAACATACCCTAAAAACCTATCTCGACCCAAATGTAGGGGATCCCAGTGTATCTCATCCCAGGGGAACAGAGCAGCAGCAACCCTGGAGAAAGGAGGGGAGCCAACATAGCGTTGACTTCTGGTTTTTGAGCTCAGTCCAAAGAAAACTGTTGTCAGAGGGAGTTTTTGTGTCAATGGCCATGGGCTTTGGACTAGGTCCACCGTGCGCCTGTGGCCATGTATGCTTTTTGGGTGTGTATGAGGTGTGCATAACGTCAGCAATTCCTTGTGGCAGCTGTTCCTTGGGAAAACTGTCTCATATAAAATGTACATGAGGTCTGTAGGGTTGGGTACCCAAGCGCCTCTTGGCCATCATGATCATCTTAATGAGCTGAACTCCCTTAAAAGCCTTTTTCTTTCTGTGGCCCCATACGTTTTCTGTTTTGGCTGCATGGGGGGACAGGTTCAGTGGGGTAAGGGGGTGGAAGACAAAGGGTGAATGACTGGTAGGGTGAATAAATGAGGTACTATGGCCAGTTCATACCTTTGGGAAACTGGAGATGAGGATCTGAATTCCTTGAGAGGAAGATGGGAACATTGCATGGCCAGAGCATCCTCCTTAACTGTAGAGAGACGTCAGAGAATGATGCCATGATCTCTGGCTCTCTCAAAGAGAGAAATAAACCTGCCTCAATTTTGGAGGAAACTCTTAGAAATGGGCATTTCCTGGGACAAGATGCATTTCCTCCCTCTCATACTGGCAGCACAGAATTAGGCTCCTAAGATTTGCAAAAAGTGGGATTTAAGACTTTTAAATCTCACCCTGAGACATATGCCATTCTGCAAACGCTAAGCACAGAGCACCTAACTAACTTGGTACTGCAGCATCGCAACATGTGGTAGCATAATGCCTCATCCCCTTCATAGCTCTGATGCTGGGAGAACATCCTGAGATGTACAGAAATATTTGCTATCTGGTGGTCATTCAGAGATCCATCATCCAGGTGACCAGAGATCCACGGCCACTTACCCTTTGTGGACCTGGAAGAAAGATGGCAGTGGGAGTGTCCATCAGGGTAAATGGCCAGGGTTTTGCTCAAACGTATGTGGAATCTCCATCCTCCAAAATAGTCAGAAGTTGACTAGATTAGCTGCTAAGAAGCCAGTCCAATGTGAAATTTCTTTTGAGCAAGGGCTGGGACAAGAAGCATCCAGGGGTCCTCTTCAGCCTCACTTATTCCAAAATTCTAAATTTGCTCTTGTTGTTTTGAATGGTTCCTTTCCTCATCATCCATGAGGAATGCTAGGAAAAATGGAAAGGGGGGAAAAAAAAGGGCTTTATACCCAACCACAAGTACTCAAAAGAAGACACCAAGAGCTTGCAAGGCCTCAATTTTCTTTGCTTTAAACAAGATCCAGACACAGTCCACTGAACTGCTTATTATTATTTTTTAAAGAAGAAAAAAGACATGGTGCTGGAGTGCTGAAAAGAAAAATTATCAGAGCACAAAACAGGGAAGTCTGGTTATCGCAGGAAGAATAGCAGAATGAAATGTAATCAAATTGATCCAAACTGTGAAAATACTAATAGTTGTGTTCAAAATTCACTGCGTGGTAGGCGGCAGAGGGAGCCTGGGGAAAACCGTCTTACAGGCAGGATCCCAATGCTTATTGATAACACTAGATGTCAGCAAGTGAACGCTGATGGCTGCCCGCTTGCTGGTTGCCTTTTCATGGAGAGAAGACGCAAAGGACGCGTTGCCTCACTAACCGAAGGGACGCAGGCGCTATTGCTTTGAGGCCAGTTACAAGACTTTCTCCCCTGCCCCGGATTTTGCAGTGTGCAGCCTTCAAATCTCACCAGTTGAGCTGTAAAAACGTTTCTCTGTCAATGAAGTATTTGCAGAAAAAAAATATTTTTTTTTTTTGCATTAAAAAAGAATCCTTTGGAGACTGCTTACATCTGAGTGTTTCCCTGAGACAGTCGTATTCACCCTGTGCCCATCCACGTGCAGCATCCGTGAATCTGTATATCGAGCAAGATGATTTCCAGACAGCATCCCTCCTAATATTTAAGGGATTACAAACCCCCACTGTTTAGGGCAGGAGTGGACTTATTAAGAGCAGTTAGTCTAGTCTCACCTCGTGGTTTACATGCTGCTGTTTGCCCGGGGAAATTTGCTACTTGGCACTCGCACATCCAGTGCTCAGACCTTTCTTTCACAGCGTCGGCCACATGGGAGAGGTGGTGAAGTGACTTCGGGGATGCAGGACCATGAGCCATGAAGGAGATGTGAGGGACAGGTCTGTGGTGCCCCAGGGCTCCTTCGGTGCAGAGGCTGGTGTGGCTGGGTTGGATGCTTGCCTGATATTTCCTGGCGTTGCTCGTGAACCAGGTGATGAGAAGTGAAGAGTTCAAGCTGCATTTCTTCTGTTACAGCATGCTGTGAAGCAGAAACACCTCCCCTCTGGCACTGGGGGATGTCAGGTGGCAGCTAGCCTCCCTGGGGTTTCAGCGCTAGGTCATGTTGTGTCTGGCCTCCTTAAGATTAGAGATGTTCATGTGGGAATCCCCAACTGGTCCATCTAGCCTACTCATGTGACCAAATCCGCGGGGCAAGGATCTCCAGCTAGGAAATGTGACTTTCTTCCCCACTTAACAGGCACTTTTCTAAGACATGAGGAACAACTGCGCTCAGCAGGATCCATCCATAAGCCTGCCCCATGGAGTCTTCCTTAGGGTGTGGAGCGGCGTTGCACCAAGGTTTTGGTTTGATCGTTGGGAAGAGCTGGGCACGCTGAGTACTGAAACACGCTCGATTCAGAGCATGAGGAATAGGAACGTAAGCCTAGACTCTTTCATAAAAACTGTTGTCTTTTTCAAGCTGCAGAAAAATCAAATTAGAATAGAGCTAAAATTCGAGCTTCACACTTAAAGCTTAAGAAAATTAACAAAATTAAATAAAATTAAAAAAAAAAAACACACTCCCTTCAAGGAAAACTAAAACAAAACAAAAAAAAAATCAAACGAACACACAAGCCTTAAAGGTCTGGTAAAAAGATAACTGGCTTGATCCCAAGAGCTCTCCCCTTCTCTTGTTCTTGCTTTGTTACTCGTGTCACAGCGCTGTGGATGAGTGCAAATACAGCTGTGGATTCTGTTCAGCTCAGGTTAGATTTACAGAACACATGGTTAATGTCTGTGGGATTGAACTGTGCTCCCATGAAAGATGGGAAGAGTGGCAGGGAGCTTAAGGCAGACAAGAAAATAACTGAATATTCATGTTAAGTGATATTAGGGTAAGAACCGTATATAAATTTTTCAGTAAGCCAGTACCCAATATCGTATGTTTGACACTGGGGTAAAGAAGGCACCTTTAAAAGGAGGTGAACTGATAAGAAGATCCATCAGGGAAAAAGCTGAGTCTGATTTGCCTGGTTACATCAGCGTGCTTGGAATAACAGGTCTGGCTTTAGGACTTTGATGTAACAGCTCTTGGGATCTTTGTTAGAGAGTCCTGGACCTACCATTAGCCAGATTACATTGGTAGAAGTGGATGTTCAGGGAAGAGGATTTAGATTAAAGGCTAGAAATGAAATGAGGCTGATTTAAAAGGAAGAGAGACATGGTTTGGTGGAGCTCTTTGTATGGGGCAAGAGGAAAGAGAGGAATGAGTTTTGGTTGCAGCAGAGCAGATGTACCAAGGAGATGCACTGAGCTAAGACCAACTGGGAACTATAGCCTGGGAAATAGGGTGATTAGTGTGAGTAAATGCAGAAGATAGGAAGAGGGCGAGTTGCGGCAATTGAGACCTCAATAGAAGCCAGGGCCTCTGACATTTATTGTGGAGATCAAACCAAAGACCCTTCTGTTTTTCAAATCTAGAAATGAAATTAAGAAAGAGGAAAAAAAAATGCATATTACAAGGCAAGCACGTTCTGACAGCGAGATCTATCAGGCCGTGGAATAGACGCTTGCAAAGTCACCTCTTGGGACTTCTGAAACTCGTCTGTGCAAAATTAATGTCTCCTAGGGCGCAGTTCTTCATAGGCAGAGGTTGGACTGGATGACCTTAACAGGTCTTTTTCCTCTCCCTTTTCTTTTTTTTTCTTTCTTTTTTTTTTAATTTGTCTTCTCTGCTAAGCACATGTTAATGTTATGCTCTGCAGTCTGTTTTGTGAGCAGTGGGTAACTGGGGATGTGCGGTTTGGCACTGGGACTCTGTGGGCAGTTGTTCAATCAATCTGCAACTGCCGTTGGAAGTCCTGTAGGTTTTAGCCTCATCACATGTCCGGCAGTTGTTATTAAACAGTGACCCAGAACAAAGCCCTTGTGCTGAGCATCCCAGGATCCCGGCTTAAGCCAGAGTATCCCTCAAAGACAGGGTTGGGGGCAGTCAGTCCCTAACCCATTACCAACATACAGAGACTTGGCTGCCGTTGTGTCTGATCTCAAAAGAGAAACCGTAATGGGATGAATGCATTCATCTCAGTGATGGGTTTGTATTACACGTGATTACCAGGTTTTATCTTTGTAGGGAACAGAAAGCATAAAGAATTCTGAGGTTTGAACACTAACTAATTAAGCAGGGAGAAGAATTGTGCCCCAGAATGGATAGACTAACCTTTTAGGACATACTAAGTGTGTTGCCACCTTTAGTTGACATTTTTTGCTACTGTTGTGGCAGAAGATAACGGCACCAATAATACCAAGAGATATTTGTGTTTAACGGTTAGAGGAAGGGGGATAAAAGGGCAAGACTTCCTCCTAACTGAGAGAAGTATTAAATCCTCTAGGAGCAGGGGAATAGGAGGACCGCAGAGATCCCCAAAGAAGGAACGAGAATTGGACATCTCAAAGAGTGGTATCTCCATCAGGTGGACAGGAGCTGTAGGATGTGGAGACAAGATCCCTCCCTCCTTCCACCTGAGATGGAGAAAGCAGTCCTAAGTTTGATTCTGGGGTGTATAGATTAAGCAGGGATTTCTTGGTTTTTGCTTCCACTGGTCTCTTTACAAGCCTTTGTAACCTCGTTCTTTAGTTTAGATTTTATAAATTAATACCTTTGTTTGCCTGGTTTGAGTTAAAAATTATTTCAGCAGTTGGCAGAATGCAAGACCTCACATTTCTACAAGTGTGATAACGTTGAGGTGAGGGCACGGGAGCACAGCAGAAATGCCTAATTTCCACATAATATTTTGGGAGTACCCAAAGAGTGACAACGCTTCTGCTGAGCTCTGAGGGCTGTGCAGGAAATATCTTCTGGTGACCTGCATTAGCCTGGCATATTCTTTGACAGCAGCAAGGTATCAAGGAAAATATTTATATCTTGAGATCCTGTGGGTCATTTCTAACTCTAGTCCTAAAATAGGTTTTTTCAACCTAGAAAAACTCCGCCATCTTCCTTTCAAGACCGTAGTAGAAAACCAAAGCTCCTTTTGATTAGCTCATCAACCTGTTGTTTTTTCTTAAACTTTGGAATGTGAATTTAACCTGCCTTTGACCACTCACCTTCAGAGGGTGATCAAACACTGGACAGGCTTCCTAGAGAAGTGGTTCATGTCCCATGGCTGTCAGTGTTTAAGAGGCATTAAGACAATTCCCTTAATAACGTGCTTTAACCTTTGGTCAGTCCTGAAGTGGTCAGACAGTTGGACTAGATGATTGTGATAGGTCCCTTCCAACTGAAAATATTCCATTCCCTGACATTGCTCTAGTTGTTTGTTCATCTAAGGTAGCTGTACATTCTCCATTACCAAATCTGAGCTTATCGCAACATTTCGTGTCACAAGTGGAATAGAATAGTAAAGCAGAAGGAACTGTTATACCCTATTAGAAAAGGGGAACAACTTCTCTCCACAGGAAAGTTGTGGGTTTGTGGAGGAAGGAAAGGGCAGTGCCGTCACTGCTTGGATGTCCTTCAGCTTTCCTAGTGTCGTGGTTTAACATTTTGAGAAGTTCTCAGCCTCCCCCTGGATGAAAAAAAAGCATGCATGCCATCTCTTTTGGAGAAATTTCTGTGATGAATTGGTTCTTCTGCAAGGTTTTGCGAAGGCAAGTCCTTCATACTATTTTGTCCTCTTCAATGATATTCATTTGCCAAAACACAGATATCTAGTACCACTTAAAATGCCTTTGGAATGGCAGCCTGGCTTCCAGGAAGACACAAAGCTTCAGTATAGGACGCCACAGGTGGGTCTATTCTGGACAATAAAAGCAAAATATAGGAATGACACCATCATTCCTTTAGGCTTCTCTGTCTATTAGTTATTTCTCCCATGTTTATATATAGGTCTTTGAGGCAGCGATTGTGTTTGGCTGCGTTTGAATGGGTGCCGAGCAGGAGAAATGTCACTGGATATGGGGAAGGAAAGAGATTAAGCATATTGCAAAATATGTGAAGATGTGGTAATCTTTTTTTCTTATTCTAAATCCAGAGAAGAAAAATACACAAAAATTGTGAACTCTCTCCCTGAAGTTCAGAGCAGATGAAATGCTAGGGTTTAATATTTCAAAAAAATACCTTAAACATTAAACAGCTATAAAACTTTTCAAAAATACTCCATATGAAATAATGACTTTTAGGAAAAAGTGTTAAATCTTTTAACACAGGAAATATAGCATTTTCATGTTTTTACCATTTCAAAAATCATTTTCAGAATTTCTTAGGAGCCATGACACTCATTGACAATAATGTTTTCCCCAGCAAACAGAGATGGCTTTGAACAAACCAGAATTTAAATAAAACAACAACAACAACAAAAATCCTTTCTTGATAAATTCCCACTGATTGCACTTCTGATACTTGAGAAACACACTTGGATACTACAAGGCAGAGTGTAATACTGTCCACAGACAAGTTCATTACACCTGTTTTATTAGTTCAGGATTAATGAATGTTTTCCAAAAATCTTTACATGCTCAGGGGTTTGAGAGAAACAGTTTTGATCTCTAGCATGGCTTAATGGTTAAAGAATTCTTTTTTTAAAAAAATTATTAAAATGAAACCTTTCAACTGATCTGAACTTCAGTGATGGTTCACACTTTTTAAAAACATTTTTGTCTGGGTTTAGAATAAAAAAAAACCCTAATTTCTGTTCACACTGTTTGTTCCTTAAATACAGCTCAAAACAAAGCAGGTGCTCACTTTCTACCACATCCATGGAGTCAAACTCGGATCAAGTCTCCAGTCACACTCAGGTACAAAGCAAGGTGAATTGGGAGATCCCAGTTCACACAAGTTCCCTAGAAGCCCTCCAATATGTGGTAATGCTTTCACTAAACCTGTTTCTGGATTTCAAAGTTGTCATATCCCTCTGGTAAAAGGTTTGTGTCTTACTCCTGACCTGTAAACCATGGTCCACCTTCCCCAGAAGAAATGCCCATGCTTTTATTTAATCACTTATCTCACCTCCTCCTGGATGGAGCAATTTGATCCTAAACATTGTCATGATCTTGATGCACAGTGGAGGTTATATGCTTGCTCACACAAAGCAAAAGAGGCTGAAGGAGTTGCATGGAGACCCACCCGTCCTCAGAAAGGATGCACTAAAAGGGAGGTTGGGACACGCACATCAGGAATTCACAATGACAACTGTCAGTTGCTAAAATCTGCTTAATATCAGTGATGTATAGGCTGCTTTGGGTTATTTTTTCCCCCTCTTGTCTTTGCAGCATCATTGGCCATTCTCTGTGGTCTGACACATTCTTCTGTTGACTGCCAAGAAGACAGAGCCACCTTCATTGACTGTGATGTCCAAGTCACAGTGGGCTCCTATCGCCAGAGACGATCTGTGTCTTACCTGTATGTCTGTGAGGACAGCCCACCTCAGTGGCAGTGGAGGGACGTCAGCCCACCCCGGAGGCGTTTTGCTGGACTCTTTGCCAGGTTAGCGCTCTGTGCCCATGATTGGGCCCATCCATGAGCAACGCAGAATCATAGAATCATTATGGTTGGAAGAGACCTTTAGAATCATCAAATCCAACCGTTAACTTAGCACTGCCAAGTTACTACTAAACCATGTCCCTCAGCACCACATCTACACATCTTTTTAACATCCCTCAGAAGGTATTCCACCTTTTGCAGAGTTGGTCCCCGATAAACTGAAGTAACAAATTTCTAATTCTTAGGTCGATGCCAACAGAGCAATTTAGCCTTGAGACCACTAGAGAGCTCCGCTGGGTTGTGAAATTCGTTCCCTGTGTCTATGAAAGCATCTTTAGTCCCCCCTCCTTCCCTCCCGTCTTTTTAAAGTGTTTGAGAGACATCAGAAAATTCATCTCATAAACAGCCTGCTTTGTTCCTTCTTAGGTTTTAATATTTATCTTCTGATCCAAAGCAACATCTGGTGGATGCCAATGGGGAAAAAAGATTAGGCATTATGAAAAGCAAAGTCTTCCGTCCCCCGCCTTCCTCTCTTCAAGCAGCTTCATGAGTAAAAAGTCGCAGAGAAAATTCAGCAGGCTGTGCAATATTTACTCAGCAAGGATGCTCAGGCACTTACGTAAGGCTCGGGCTTTGCAAATCCAAGGCCAGGTTGCCCAGGAATATAAATTGGTACCGTTGTCTTTAATGGGCAGTGGGGATTGATACCTGCAGAGCATTTACTCCTAGGAGTAAGAGAGAGGTCTGAATTAAGGAATAAACGGATGAAAAAAACTTACTAAACGAAATTAAACAAATAGAAAATTAAAATATCACAGCAGTACATTGCCCGTGGTTTGCTGTACGTAGTGAACCCATTCCTGGCTGGTGCATGATGCTACTGCCCAGGTATTTTAACGGAGTTGCAGAGATTTGGTCCTCATCCTTATCTGGTCCTTACGTCACAGCTGGTGTTGTGAGTCACCAGAGGGAGTTCCGGATGCCCCATGTTGAGGGAAGAAAACCAAATGGCATTTTCTGAACAAAGACAGCAAGGCATGAGTTGCATTTTCTTTTTTTTTTTTTTAATAAAAAATAAACATTTTAAGAAAAAAAATAAAATGTTTACACAGTTACAGCATCTGCCTGTCAGTCTGTCGTTTCCTCCCCACCAGCTTTTGAGCTCTGATTAATTTGACCTGGGTTTCATAAGTGATGGACATCTTAAGAATTATGAAATTCTTGGGCTGCTGAGGAATTTGGCAGAGTACTGATATTTTTTTCTGGTAACTGTATTTCTAAACTGGTCTTGCTGAACTGGAGCAGGGCAAAAACGACTGGTTGATTTCAGATGAGTTTCCTGACCTGAAAAATCAGGGGAGAAGTAGAGGGAGTGAGAGCTTGAAGTCATTCAAATTACTCGTTTCAGAGCTTTTGAAAACATTTTTTTTTTCAAATTTCGGTTCAGAAAAATGTTTAATTTCAAAATATTAATGGAATTTGTAGCAAAGTGTTAGAAAATGAAAATGTTCAAACCAGAAATGAACTGGTTTGTGAATTCCTGAAATAACGCACATTGATTGCTGCAACTAATAGTAGTAACTAACAATAACAATAATAAAAAATATATGGATTTGAGTTCTGGGCAAATGTTCAAGAGTTAAGACATTCATCCCAGGATGGGGACAAAACTACTGAAATTGTTCCTGGCTTAACTGCACATTAAATCTCTCCTGTTCTTTCTTATTAGTTTTACAGTGGTCTGAAAAAAACCTGCTAATCTAATCTGTACTACAGCCTATGCTTTATATACACGTAGTGGCAAATGCACGTTCCTTAGAAGAGCTGCAAGCTTCGCCATTAGCATCCCTGGTTACCGAGATGCAACCCTGAATTCCCTTCAACAAATCGCCCCTTCTTTTCTTGCATTTCCTTTAAACACTGCAATTTGTTAATGGTTTTCCAGCATCCGGGTTTCAGGACGCAGTTACTAGAGGACAGGGAGGAATTTGCTCTTTGCCTACAAGCAAAGCTGGTCAACTTTTTGTAAAAAGATGTGAACAACCACTCAGAGGTCCTTGTATTGACTTCAGCACCTGGCAAATTGGGATCATACCCTGCATTTAGCCAACAACAACAACAACAACCCTCTTCAGCTTTTAAAATAGTTGGTTATTTAAAAGGTGCAGTTTTTTCTTGTAGCATTAAAAAGGAGTACTATACAGTCTTGAAAGATAATGATAGCCCACTTGGTTGAATCACTGTACAGGACAAGAGCAGTTCTCAAAGTGTTGCTGCCAAAAGCAAGTGTAGTTCCCTACGGCTGGCTTTTGATTATTGGTACAGCAGAGGGAAAGGTTCATTTAAATATAGAAATAAAAAGTCACGGCTAAAAAGGTTCAGCTACTTGCAGAAGGCTTTTTTTTTTTTTTTTTTTTTGTAGTTTCTTCTGTGGCTGCTTCCCTTAACACTTTAACCCTGAAAAAGGGCAACAAAACAAATACCCCCTAAATGCACTGTCAGAGCAGCTCTTTGCTTGCACAGTGGGCTGCCACATCCAGCACGGCTTGAAAACTTCATGTTCATCAAATCATCCTGATCGTCATCCTCCCAACAAAGCTCTGAGTGTCGGCTTTGCAATTGGGTTGATTTTGGTAGAACTTAGGCTCCTAACTCTGGCACTTCAGAAATTTCTGTTACAAGGCGCTTTCAGGGAACCTGAAGACCTCTAAAAATCCTGGTCCTACTTACCCATTCCTCTATTTTGTTGAGTAAATCAAATTATGCACTCCATCCTCTCTTAGCTATTCAGAAAAGTGGTATAATTTCTGAGCTATGTTGATGTTGCTATAACTCATCTCCTTCCCACAAGTTGCAGGTGCATCTGATGGTGGGGTAGGGAGAGGAGAATGAAGGAGCAATGGCCAAGGAAGGAATGAAAAATGACGTTGCATTACCCCGTCCTGATCTGAAGCCTGTAGAAGTAAATGGGGAAGTTTCCCCCTCATTCTGAGGGTTGTTGCATCCTATAGCTCCCCGTAACGAAGTGCAACCAAAGTCAGCAGCTGTCAGCAGCAAGACCAAGGGAAAAAAATGTTTCTTCCCCAGCACCTTTTTTTTTTATTATTACTTCTTCGCCCTATGCAAGGAGAGGCGTTAGAGCAAATGTCTGTTAGTATAACTGGCACATATATCGAATCTGCTTAGTCTGGGCTGTTAAGTAAGTTTAATTAATTTACTAAGTTAATGTTCCAATGCTAGCAACAAAGCATCATTGCAATCAGCTGGGTAGCAGGAATTGGAACCCCTAAATGAGCTCATTTTTTCACAGTTGGAATTAGGGACCAGTTAGCCAGTTGTGTGGTTTTTCCAATTTCTCCACTTGCCCTAAGGGAGTTGCAAGTTATTCATTCCCTATTGCTAAGTGTGAGTAAGATGGGGAGGGGGGAGACACGAACAAACCCTACTCCATGTAGGAGTCCATCTTTGATCCTAACACTGCTGATTCCCTCGCTGTTCTCTGCCTTGGTCCTCGAATGGCATTTGCTCCTATTTGTAATAGTTTGGGGGAGCAGAAAAGGCATCACTGAGAGATATTTACTGCATGTATTTTCATCCTAAGTGTGTGCAGATAAAGGGGGGAAAAACAAATAAACAATAAAAGAATGGAAACAAAATTACAGAAATTTGCAAAGTTTGACAAATGGTGGCCAGGAGTTGCCACAAGCTAATGGCTTGCAATGATTAATAAGAGTAAAAATAATTGCATTTCATTAAGATTGATGACACCCCATTTAACCTCCCTTCTCGTTTCAGCCCTAAAGTGGAAAGAGATGAAGTTCTCATCTATAATAGCTCCTGTAACATTACCATGGAAACTGAGGCAGAGATGGAGTGTGAGGGAGCTAATCAGCCAATTACCGCCAAGATTACTGAGATATGGAAAAACTGGGGCCAGAACACTCAGGTATAATCAAATCTTTTTTACAGACTGATTCAAACAGCTTAAAATTAAATTTGTAATATTGTGTACATTTAAAGGCGGGGGGGGGGGGGGGGGGGGGAAACAATTTAGGCTGAGCCACAGCAATATATAATATTAAATGCTTTCCAACTTTGAATAGCAGTTCTAATGCAGTGCAGCTGAATTAATGCCTAACTATGGTTAATCATGTATTTTATGAGACATAAATGAGCTTTACCTTATTTTCTGGGCAATGTATATCTTTTTTAACACTCTCCATTTTTTGCATAAATTCCAAGTCTGTTCTAAAAGTGTTATTTTCTGTTACTTGAGGAGAAATTTTAGCCATGAGATACAGAGTTTCCGCTTTCTGGCAGAGGCTTAGCACTAAGCATTTGGGCAGCTCTGCTGATATTTGGTTTTTGCTCCTCTTCAGTATCTGAAGGAAAATGGGACGGTCTTCCCAGTGCTATGCATGGGTACAGCGGGAAGACAGACATCCACAAAATGTTCGTTACAAAAACTATGGCTCTGAACGAACACCATTGTAAGGCTCTGTATCTAAAAATGTTCATTGCAAACCTAAAATGTCCTTTTAGAGTCCTCGGGGTGTTTGCAGAGTTTTTATCATAGGATCATAGAATAGTTTGGCTTGGAAAGGACTTTTAAAGGTCATTTAGTCCAACCCCGCTGCAATGAGTAGGGGTGTTTTTTGGGGGTCTTGAAATGAATACCGGGTTGTTCCACCTGTGAGAAGAAATTTAGAGGGGCTGTATATTTGGGGAACATCAAATATCCCGTTGTCACCATCCTTTCCTTAATGAGCAGCTCCTGAGAAGTGATGGAGGCCTAGTACACAGTGGTAGTGGGAAGAGTTGCACATCTGACTTATCGGAACAAATGCTGGGTTTTACCTCAAAAAAGAACTTGTCATGCAGTTGTCTTAATATGGTTGAGACCTAGGAAACTGAAGTTTGTTTTTCCAGGACTGATATTGAAGCTGTCATGCTAATTTTTAACTCTGCAATGAAATTTCCTTTGCCGTCTCCACCACCGCAGAAGTAGCTGCTGTGTCTTGGCAGAGTAATTTTGCTGTGTAGAATCCAACAGCAGGTTCTAGATCTTTTACTAAAAGTCCCTGGATGTTTGCACCGCAAATCTACTTTACATGTATGTTACTATTGCAGCTGAGTATCGTAAAATACAATTGCTTTCCTTTATTCTGTTGTTTTAAGTCTGCCCTTGGTCTGTGAAGGAATGTCACGTGTAGCCTTTTTTCTGTTAGTTTTCGTTTGTTAGTTATGCTACTAGAAATATGACAAGCTAAGGAGAAAACCAAGCAAAAAACAAACAAAAAAAAAAAATTGCTAGTGGCCACCAAAGGCCACTAAAAATGGCCAGCAAAGGGCAGTGATTAGGCGAGCATCACATCAGATGGTAACTATCCCTTTCATTCATATTTTCCTTCCCAAACATGAGAAGGGCATCTCTACTGCCCAAAAGCCCGGGCTGCAGGGTAGAGGAGCTATTACCTGCTGTTGGCTGTGATCTGAAGAGCTCGGCTGTGTCATGGGTCCCGTAGTCTCAGTAAGGAGATGATGACAGGTTGTCTTTTGACTCGTGGAGGGGGGGAAGAATAGGAAGAAGTAGTGAGGTTTGTCCCTGCTATGGTTTTTCCTGCTCGGAGAGGGGAAAATCGAGGAAGTCCTAACTGTCCTGAATGAATGAATTTATTCAGGGAGAGCGGAGTGAAACCGGCAGTGCTTTTAGATCTGGGATTTGCTGCTGCTTAATGAACCCAGAGGGCATTTGGAATCATTTTATCCCCCTTCCCAAAACTGACCTGGGTGAGCAGAAGTGGATGGGTGGGGAGTTCAGATAAATGGTTTCAATTTTGGTCCCTTTCTAGCTGACAGCATCCAGTTAAGATTTACGACCCGGTGCAGCATATGCATGCTTCACTGTAGAGGTTTAAATCATGTCATGTGAACTGGCCTTACCTTTCCAGTGGAAATAATGGTCCCCAGGTTCAGCACCAAGCAGTGAAATGCATTAATAGCACCACGTGCCTTAGGATAATGGTGCTATTAGCAGGCGGCACAACTCTGTGTACAAGTAATGGGGCTGCATCTCTTTATAATAACATCTGGCACTTCTGTTGCACTCTCATGCAAGGATCTCAAAGCACTTCATAAAAAGTGGGCCTGATCCTTAGTGTTTTTCAGCATAGGTACGCTGCTCAGCATTTTCTGCCAGCTGAACGATGCCTGGGCAGGCTGATAACTCAGCGGTGTTTTAGCACAGCTGGGCTTTGTGGGAGGATTGGGGTTAGAGATGATTAGATGATGATGGAACCAGGATTAGCTCCAGAATGGCATTGGAAGTAAGAAGAGGCATGGCACAAAGGCTGACAGAGGCTTGCCAAGAGCATGAAACGAATGGGCATTGGCAAGAAGAGAGAACAACATCGGTTCAGAGCAGAAAATTAAAAAACACAAACATCAAAAGACTGGTTCTAGGAACTTGAGTCTAAGGGATGCAAGCTTTAGGGTGAAGTCATTATTTTCTTCAGTCTTTATAAGACACCTGATAGAACCTGTCCATAATTCTCAAAATAATAAGGAAGAGAATAATGTGATTAGTTGGGATTTGGTAGGTTGGAAATGAGGCAAACGTAGACTGTGAACGTGACAGGGTTTTGCAGCAGTCTCCTTTTAGGAAAATGCTGGGCAGAAGGCTCCAGAGATGCCTGGGAAGGAGCCTGGTGGGTGTATGGGAGAGGCTGGGTTACACGATAACCCCAGTAGCAGGAAACTGAACTCCATGGTGATCTCTTCCGGGTCTGTGTTTCTATGATGCTTTTAGCAGCCCCACAGAGTCACACACAGAACCACAGAATGGGTCGGGTTGGAAGGGACATTAAAGATCATCTAGTTCCAACCCCCTGCCCTGGGCAGGGACACCTCCCACCAGACCGGGTTGCTCAAAGCCTCATCCAGCTTGAACACCTCCAGGGATGGGGCAGCCACAGCTTCTCTGGGAAACCTGTTCCAGTGCCTCACCACCCTCACAGTAAAGAATTTCTTCCTGATATCCAATGTCAATCTCCCCTCTTTCAGTTTGAGGCCATTACCCCGTGTCCTATCATTACACTCCCTGATAAAGAGTCCCTCCCCCCCCCCACCCCTCCTGTAGCCCCGTTACCAATAGCTCACAGACACAACCTAGTGACATTGAAGAGGGATCCATGCATAAGGATCTTGCTCTGCAGTGAGTGGCAGAGATATGTCCATCATCTTGATCTGCCTTCTTTGACCAGCGGGAGCCTTGCACTGGAAATAGTCCATTTTTCTCTTGCCTAACTCTGCAGAACAGTATCCAGACAGTGAATTTACCCTGGATCTCTGTGTCAGACTTACTAAAAATGGGATTAAATGTCTATTGTAACATATCTGGGAATCAGACCTTAGCCATGCTAGTTGGGTTTTGAATAACATATTGCCAGACCCATTCCTCCATGTTTCTGGTCGCATCCAGAATATATATGTATACACTTATATATATATATATATATTATATGTATATACACTCCCATGGTTTTCTCTCACTGTCTGTTTGAATTGCAAGTGCGTGTGTAAACCAAGGACACCAAAATTATCTGATGAGATTAGCAAACACCACAAGCACTCTTTCTCAGTGAGTTGATGAGGTGATTGTCCTTTGAACTTCTTTTACTGTCTTAGATATACAGAAACTCCAAGTACTAGAAGATCATTGTACCTAGATACAAACTCCTCACAGGTGCATTGTTTTTTCTTCCATTTCTTTTAACTCCTTTTTTTCCTCTGATAAATACACATAAAGATCTATTTTAATGCAAATTAAGAGCTTAACCCTAGATACCTTAGTTTTTGTATGATCTGCATGAGATAGCTAAGCTTAATTCTGCAGGGAAGAGAGCTCTTCCACCTCTGATTTCAACATAACTTTGGTTGAAAAAAGGGCTGTAGCTATCATTGAAAGTTAGAAGGTTATTTTTTGAAAATGCTGGCTGTCCTATTCGTGTTGTGTATGCTGCTCCCTTGAATTTATGGTCCGGGTTGAACCCCTCTGGAAACTTTTGGGCAGGATCCTCAGCCAGGGAAAACGGTTGCATTTTCTGGGAGACGATGCAACACCCATCATCTAAGTTTTGTCCCTTCAAATCTGGTTTCCGAGCTGTTGCTTGCATGGTCACAGTCTGATCTGGGCTCAGCTCTGAATCTAGAGTACCCCCAACATTTCCGGGAGTTTCAAGCTGCTGGCTGGAGATCTGTGAGTTGCATGGCAGACTTCATGAAGTTTGAGTTCACCAACTCGGCCTTTTCCTGGGGTCTGCTCTGTGCCCAGTCATCCCCCAGAGAGTAGCTTTTATGGACTTCTTTAGAAACTGATTTAGGCCCTTGCCTCACTTTGCATTTGAAGTACTTGCCCCCCTGTATGGCTTAATTAGCTCACACGAAGTAAGCAGCAGGCCTCTGCCCCACTGTTGCATTTAGCATCATTAATGTTTGTAACTTGCTCCATTATTATCTAAGGAAAAGTTGCAGAATTATTTTTATGTCTGTATATAATGCAATTTAACCTACTGAAAGAGGTGGGAAGGAAGGGAAAAAAAATCCAGCACTGACTGTATATCCCACAGGACTTAATTAGTTCACAGTTTCACGATACACTGGATAATGGGAAGATATGAATTAAATAATAAAGGGAAAAGAAAAGTTCTAATGCTCACTCAGTACCTGTCCACTTACACCTTGGCTGCATAATGAGATGTCAGCTGCCGTGACACTGACGAGACATGCAAAACACACTGATAACACGTAAAGGATGCTCATGGGAAGGTTTGACCAGGCTCGGATGTCTCCGAACCCATTATGCTTAGTGAGCCTTCAGATTATTATTCCGGATCACTGGACCAGACCTAATCATCATGCAAGCATGCTGTTTGAGCAGTGTTTCCCTGCTCCGACTCGCCCCCCTCCTCTGGCCCAGATGGGTGATATAATGCTCATCGGAGGGCAGATGCCACGTATATTAAGTCAGTCGTAGGGAAGCTGAACTGGTATACTAGTGAATTCTCTACAACCCAACCCTCCAGGGGTCTCTATTAAGAAATAGGAGGCTAATAAAAAATAACTTGCTAGATAAAAATGCCATCCTGGATTATGGCTCTGCCTGGGTATGCTGTGCTGCCTTTAGTTAGTTTGTTTTTAAATAAGGCATTAAGGGAAGGTCTCGAGATTTAAAAAGTAGTTCAGAGTATTGAGGGTGTGTGAATTCTTAGCAAGGTGATTGATTGATACCGGGATAACTGCCTTGTTCACTTCTTAGCAAAAAAAAAAAAAAAAAAGAAAAAAAAAAGATAGGGAAAAAAAAACCCACAAAAGCTGTGTCTGGGATATGCACAGTCACCTAAGACACCCTTGCTGTGCAGCTTCCGCTTAATGTAATCAGGACTAGCTCTCCAAATCCCTTGGATTCCTCTGCAGATCTTAGAATCACTCTTTTCCTTCTTTTTTTTTTTTTTTGCCCTTATTTCCCCCAGTTACTGTCTCTCCAGATGCCACAGTATTTGGAGGTGAGGAAGGAGATGAGATAATTTTGCCCGTTGGAGTTATTTGGTGCTTTATGTAGGTGGCAAACGCTAGACAGCTTTCTGGGGAGCATAAAAGGCTCTCTGGAAGCACAGAGTACTCTGGATAGAAAGGGCTGTTAATTTATTTTTCACAGCAGGGCTGGTGTTGCATCTCTCGACCACGTTGTCCGTCTGTGCGGGTTACAAGTGATGGGAGGTGACTCTCCCTTAGAAGGCTGGCAGGCTCGTTGTGCTCTGGCTGGTAGATGTGTGATGCTCTCTCACTCTCATTTTAGTGCCGTCCTCGTGTTGCGTGGATGTTCGATGGGTGTATTTTTGAGAGTGAAGTGCTCATAGTTGGTTGCCTCCGCTTATAGACACGTGTGGGCTTCCAGTTTATGGTCAGATATTCTTATAAGTATTTTCTGTTTAAACAATAAAAAAAAAAAAAATTAAAAAAATCCAGTAACTTGGGCACCAGTGCCTAAGGGTGAAGGTGGGATATGGTCTTTCAAGCTTCGTTGCCTTCAGAACCCCGCCATACTCCAATTCCTATACTGTCTCCCTTTGGTACTCTTTGGCCATCTACCTCCACCTGCCCTCCATCTCCTGTGCTGTCCTTTTTTTCCTGGAGCAGCAAAAGGTGCCAGAAAGGGAAAACAATTCTCTCTCTGCCTTCTCCAGGGCTCCCCTTTGCTGTAAGGCCGGTGAGCAAAACCACTGCACCAATTTGAGACTGGTTAAACTGGGTATGGATGAAACGTGCTGCCTGCGAGGATGGATGCATCCTGGTTAGAGTGGGAGCCCGTGAATGAGCTTTGGCACTGTGTGTTAGTAGAGATACTAGAGATTTCTTCACTGAAAGGGTTTTCAAGCATTGGAACAGGCTCCCCAGGGAGCTGGTTGAGCGCCCATCCCTGGAGGTGTTTAAAAGACGCATAGATGTGGTGCTGCGGGACATGGTTTAGTGGTAACTTGGCAGTGCTCGGTTAACGGTTGGACTTGATGATCTTAAAGGTCTCTTCCAACCAAAATGATTCCATGATTCTATGCCTTCCAAGATGGGGCCATCAGGTTTGTGCTTTCTCCCCCGTGGAGCAAGGGAAGCAGTGCCGCCTGCCTTGCATCAATGTATTGTGGAGATGGATGCTAAAAGGTGCTTCAGAGCAGTGTTTCTTCCTCACCCTTCTTTTCTTAAAAAGTTTACAGGGGAAGCAACAGAGCAGATTCCAGCTCAATATGCAGCTTGTTTGTAGCTCCCTTTCTCAACTTTAGGGATAATTATAATAAAATATGATATTTCATTCCTGTGTATCCCTTTAGATACTGTGAAACCCCAGATTCCTTTATTTGGCCATAGTGATCACATCTCACAGAGGCTGGGAAACAGTTTTCTTTGACTACCAGCTTATAGGGACCATCCTGAGAGAGCCTTACATTATGGTGTCTTGGCTTTGAGTAGGGCTCCTGGGTGCTTTGGCAGCGTAAATAGCCAAAAATAACCACGTTACACAAGATGGCGTGTCAGGAGTAGGACTAGATTAAATTCTTCTAAAATAATGTGTGTATTTTTTTATAAATATGCACTTTTAACAGCCCGACAATCCCACCCCTGCATCTCCATGTTCCCTCTTTCTTAACCTCCTTGCTTGGTGACAGTATTATTTTCAGAGGGGGGCAGAGAACGCAACAAAGCCAACCCAGATTTGCAAGCCTCACAGAAAGGAAATGGTGGAGTCCATAACGATCTAATAAAAATAAAAGCACGAAGCCAGTCTTGGGGTGCGGATGCTATCAGAGCGGAGAGAGGGACCATCTGCAAGGTTGTTAAGATGTAGAGAACCAAGATGGCCTCCACAGTAACCACAGGCAATGTGAAGAGATAAATGGTTGACCCGAGCCCGTGTCAGGCTAGGATTGATGCCACTATCAGCCCTAGTGCCTTTGCAATGATTTTTTAAAAAATCTCTGATAGAGTGTGTTATCTAGTTACTGGCACGAGGGCAATGGCCTGGAGGCAGCGAGGAGGAGGGGGGAGGAAGAAGGAGAGGAGGAGAGAGAGAGAAAGAAAAAAAGGTCATTCCAGGAGGACAATCTCTGTTGGACTAAATGAGAAAATAAGGGCCTTGCTCTGAAAGGGGGAGGTAAATAAATAAATAATAAAAAAAAGTGGCTGCTAGGTGTGTGAGAAAAGGATAAGCAAAATTGCTTCTCTTTCTTTCTCTGTTTTTTTTTCTTTCTTGTTTTTTTTTTCTTTCTTTCTTTTCTTTTTTCTTTCTTTTTTTTTTTTTTTTTTTTTTTTTTAATGGTATCAGCCTTGGGCTGCAATGGGAAATTTAGGAGATGTGTTTGTGGTGTGATTTTTTTTTTTTTCCCTTTAACTTTTTCCTTCCTGATTTGGGGCTTAACTCTTTCCTCTCCTGCTGTCGGATCAAAAATCAAGGGCGGCACTGCAGCTTTTTTTTTTCCCCACCCATTTTGAACAACCTCTTGCTTTTTTTTCAATCCCACCATCTTTCTAGTGTCTCTGAGGAGGTTGCTTCCTAAATTGTATGTGCCTTTTCAGGGAGCCCTCTTCTCCCCGTCACTTGTACTGCTGCACTAGAGGTGTGTTGGAAGTTACTCCCAGGATGGGATGCTGTTACCCCGAGGATGGGATGCCAGTCCCCTGTAACCCACAGCACATTAAAGCCTTTCCACTCGCATTTAAACACACCCATTTGAAATCAGAACTGAGCATGGCTCGGTTTAATGAGAACCTTTTTCCTTCTACCCCCGCTCTGTTTATTCCTGCTCCCCACCCTTAAAGGAAACACAGATTCAGAGTGAAAAGTGCCATTTCGGAGGTGCTCCTTCAGGGAACAGCACAAAGAAGGCTCGAATTAAGTTCAGGAGGGTGCGGGGAAGACTTCCTGGGGGACTGTAGGCATATTTTCTCTCTGCTTGTTCCCAGGCTTTTGCACAGAGTCTTGCTGCCACTTTCCTGTTTAATTATGACAGAGACTCTAATTGACTCCAGTGTTTGGGCAGTTCTGGAGGGGGAAGGATTGTCTGCAGTTGAAAGAGTGGCTCTGGTTCTCTGTTTGGGGGTGTTTGAGTCCTGGGTTTGTGCCGTAGTGCATGGCATTGGGCTCTGGGTGAAGCCAGAAGGAAGCTTTCTCCGTCTCCCCATCTTGAATTCAGTTGGAAAACGACTGAGTCTGGTGACATACATAGACCAGACTTGGTGTTCTTCTGCATTGGAACACAGCTTAACATACAAGAGGGTCCTACGCGTGAGGTGGGCTGAAGATGCTTTCAGACACTTGCATCACTAACATGGGACTCTGTAACACCATCTGACTTTGTGTCCTCTTTCCGATCCCAGTGAGAGCAATACTGTGCACTTGATGCCCCACGCAGGATGTTTTTGTGGAGCAGGGGTGTTAGCTGACCTACAACCACTTCCCAAATATTTCTGGGGCTTGGTTCGGCACCGAGCAAGGGCCAGGAATGTGGTCATCTGGTCTGAAAGATGGGAGATTTTAGCAGTGTGGACATGGCCAAAGTGGGACCATTGGAGCGGCCCTGGACATGGTTGGATCAGGCTGGAGATGCTGTCTCCATGCAGTTCAAGCAACACCGAAACCCTGTGGCCAATACTAAGAACTGGGTTTGACCATGGTGTTGGAGACAGCCCCTGGTGAGAAGCACTGAAATGCCAGGTCTGGAGGTAGACTGTGTTTCCTTTTAGACATGAGCAATAATCAGAGACATTTATTTTTAATTTTATTTTTGTGGTTTTGGGGTGTTTTGTGTTAGGCACCTAAATCCACACTAAGGCCCTGATCGACACATGAATGCCCAGTTCTGAACTCATTTTAAATCTCTCCCTCAATGCCCCGGTTCCCTCATCCAAATCAAAATCGATTTGATTTAATCTTGCAAAACACTAAACCTGCGCCTGAGTGTTGGTATGTGTCAGGTGCCATCGTGGCTCCGTGTTCCTGCAGATCGCTCCTAATTACTGGTGGTTTATTCCCAGATATTTATGCAGGAGAAAAACTTGCTGCACGTAGACAAAACTGTTGAGTTTTCTCGAACATTTACTCATTTGGATAAGCACTGGCAGTATACGGGCCAATAACTTAGTTGGGCTGGTTATCATTAGCCATGGGTTGCAGAGGAGCAGGATCTCCTTCTTGTGTCTCTACAAGTTTCTGCCAGGTTGTAGTCTATACCTGAGCCCAGTGTAATGTCTCTGTCATTTATCGATCACCTTTGGTGTGAGGTGAATGCTGGATTTCACCACTTCCACAGTGATGTAGTTCTGAAGAGCTGAGTTTGGTACCCAGCCTGGCCTCTAGCCATGAATGCAGGGTCAGGATTCCCATCCAATCCACAAGAAGTGAGAAGAAGCCTTGGATAGAGTGTGTATATGGAGGACACAGTTGGATTTTGCTTCATTTAGGGAGAAAAAGCAAGTAAATCCTGAGGATAACAAAAACCTGAAAAGTGGTTTTGTCATAAGCTACTGGTAATGATGGAAAGATAATCATCTTGTATCATAATTTCTTTTGCATACAGACTTTAGGGTAAGGAGTAGAGTAAGGATGAGTAGTATTTGTTGTGCTGTTTTTTTAAAAGTTTGATTTTTTTTCCGGTTTTGTTACTATTTGTGCTATCACAAGTGTTTTCATAGACTAAACAGTGTGAACTACGCGTACAGTTAGAGGACAAACGAATTGCTGTGCTCTTTCAGTTCAGAAGGAGTTTATTAAAAAAATTTAAAAAATAATTGCTGCAGCAGGAGGGAAAAAATGGCACATTCAAGCACCGTGCCACAATTAATCTACTAGAGCCTTCCTTCTGTCCTTCAGGAAAGGGTTAATTTTATGTGATTGCCAGTAAAAACAAGCTGTTTTCATGATGAGTCTGAAATAGCCGGGTGATAGACTGACTTAACAACTGCTTGCTAAATGCTGGGTACCTTTTCCTGATTGGCGGCTCTGTAAGTGGAAGCCCCTGGTCTCCAATCTGTCCTTGTGAATAGCTGCAGAGCAAAGGACTTGATTAAGGGATCGTAAGGCTACCTCGTAAAAACTAGCAAATAATTACGACAGCAATGGGAAGGAGCGGAGGGGACCAAACGCTCTGTGGTCCTCGTGAAGAAAAGCAGACATCCCAGGGCAGGGAAGCATCAGGTGAAGTGGATGTTATAAACACTTTCCTGTGATCGCTGCGTCTTCTCAATAAAGCAGCAGTTTAGCCCGTCTATAGCTTTAACAAAATATTCCCAGTTAACTCCATGGGTGGTGCAGGGCTGGGAGCTGTTAGCTCATATTCAGTTAAATTTCAAATGTCAGAGCTCATTAGGGGTGATTTTAGCCAAAGACAGTTTGTGAGGAGCTCGGTAAATTTGACTTCCTCAAATAAAATTGAGGAAAGAGATTGCCGTTTTGCTTATCGATTTACTTTCCTGCTTTCACACATCTTCTTTGGGTCTGTGATTCTGACCAAGGGTCAGGCTCAACTTCACCCACTTAGGGATTACAGTTCTCTCTCTTTCACGCACATTCTCTCGCTCTTTCACTCTCTAATTTGCATTTATTCGCCTTTTTTCCTCCTGCCTTAACCTGTTTCGGGTGAGTGGAAGATGCAATTTTTGCCTTCAGTGTTGAGGAGAACTTTGCCCTGAGCTCACCAGCAAGCTCACGTGGGCATGTACAGCAAGGCAGCATGGTTTTATGTGTCCAGACTGAACTCTACAAAGCTGGGTCTAGAGGTATGAAACAATTCCCGCTCTCTACAGCTACCTGAAAGGAGGTTGTAGTGAGGAGACATTAGTCTCTTCTCCCAAGTAACAGGTCATAAGACAAGAGGAAATGGCTTCAAGTTGCACCAGGAGAAGTTTAGATTGGATATTGGGAAAAATTTCTTCACCGAAAGGGTTATACTAAGCATTGGAACAGGCTGCCCAGGGAAGTGGTTGAGTCACCGTCTTGGAGGTTTTTAAAAGATGGGTAGATGTAGAGTTTAGCAATATGGTTTAGTGATGGTTTTGTCAGTGTTAGGTCAATGGTTGGACTCGATGTTCTGAAAGGTCCCTTCCAACCTGGGCGATTCTATGATTCTGTGATTCTGTATTAATTGGAGAGATGACTCAGTCAAGGTCTGTCTGTCTATGTTTTCCTGGACTTAGCTCATTGTTTTCTTGAACACCTCTGTGCCCAATGAACTGGTGCAGAAGAAGTCAATGGGCAGTCGTCGTTGCTCTGCACTGTCTTTTTGGGAACCCTACTGGCGTCAGCACCAGGGTGAGTCAGGGAATGGAGCCACTGGAGATAAATTGTGGCTTCAAAGCTGAGCTGGCCAGGCAATGCTGCAGAAATTGAGATTTCCCATGCAGGAAGGATTGCAGTCGCTGGTCACCGGCACGGCCCCAAGCCAGTGTTCATTTTCAGGTCTGGGAAAGGCAGTTGCTGGATTGACAGGTACCTGAGGGACTTGAAGGCAGATACCATGGGGTAATAATTTTGGATGAGTTTCTCCAGGTGGTGACAGCTAGCAGCGGATAGGTCTTTTTGGGTTCGGACCGAGGCACTTCCATCTCCTGCATGTACATCCTCATTTGGGTACGTACCCTAGTACAGTGCCCATCTCTCCCTGAAATCAAGTCTGGGGTAATCAAGATACAGGGGTAAAGATGTGCCAGCAAGGGTCCCTGGGAAAGGGACCCTGGATTTTATGTCCTGCCAAACGATTAACACGCAGACACGTGTGTGGGAGGGCAGCTAGTGAAAGCCACGGAGTGTACGTTATTTCAGGGGATCTGCATTCCCAACAAAGATGAGCTATTACAGCCCTGCAAGACAGAGGCATCGCTTTATAGCTCAAACAGCAGCAGTTTGTGCTTTCAACTCAAAGGCCCCTCAGTTCAGAGGGCAGCGTGTCGGTCGAGAGGTTCTCTCTCACGCTAGCCTCTCATCTTGTTGCCTGATTAAAACGAAGTTTGGGCTAAAATCTCTTGAAATGACAAGAGTGGTTACTGTCCCATAACGTGTGTGATGCTGCTCTTCAGTGGAGGCGTAGTTGTTGATGCCATAGCGGTTCAGTACAAAGTGCACTAAATTAACTTCAGCTGCCTTCTGGCTTCTGTTGCGGTGCTGTCTGCACCCCTGCTGAAATCGCCTCTATCATGTGCCCCGGCAAGCTCAAACTACTGAAAAAAAAAAAAAAATAGATGGAAGCACTGTTCCATTGATAATCAGTTCTAATTTTAGCTATATAAAATAAATGTATTAAAGTGTACATATCTGCTGTAGACATGTCCTCATTTGGAAGGGGTCTTGCACCAGGCAAGTTCTCCTATGTTTGTGCAGCTCCTTGCGCAGCAGGATCTGAGGGTTTATCTGGATTTATTGCAATTAAATAGGCACCCTTGACTGCAGGGAAATAGCATGGGTGTTCCCAGTCTTCTAAATGCCACTTAATGCTCAGATTCCCATTAGGACTTGGAAAATTCAGCTCAAGGTGATGCAAAGGTAGGCATCTCCCTAGCCATGGTAACCCAATGTTACCCTATTGCTTATGTGACCTTTTCTCTAAGAGTCTCATCTTCACCTTTTTACCTTTCTGGCAGATAAGTGTTTTTGATGATGACAATAAAGATACCACAAAGCACTTTTATTCTTGGTTGCCCCATCTGGGCTGTGCGTTTGATCCGAACGGCCAGCGTTCCAGTCAGATTGCACTATCAGATGGAGCTGGCTCTATTTCCTGCATTATTCTTCCTGGCTGTACCACATTATGCAATTATGTTTGCATTTAAACCTGAGCACTTACCTGTAATGATGCTGTAGTTCACTACATGATACATTACAGCAGTAGATAATGCATACAGATAGGCTAAGAAAGCATGTTGTTGATGTGCTAAAGCTAAACAGGACATTGCATTTGAAAGCGGACTCTGAAAGCTCGCGGATTAGGCCGAGCCATTTAAAAAGCTTGCATTACTGAAATAACATGCGTGCAGGGTGAAACCTTCTCCCTGCTGGGCAGGTAGAGGATTGAAAGGGCAGTACAGGCTTCCCCAGTACTGCCCTTCATCTGGTCTCCATCGCAGAAGTCTGCCGGCGGCACTGCTGGTTGTGGCCACCCACTTCTCCAGGAGCAGGATGGTCTCAGTGGCTGCTGGGAGCCCCAAATCCTGCACCCCTAGAGCAATGAAGTGCAGGGTAATGATGTAACTTAGAGAGCGGACTGTGCCTCCGCTGTTGGCCAAGCCCCTTACACCTGCTCTCATCCCCACATTGTGGATGTCACCTTAGGGAACAGATTGTGACCAGCTGGTTTGCGTTACGGTGCTGTTGTGAAGACACACTACTGTTTCAGTGGAGTTAGCGGGGTTGGTTTAGGTGGTGCCCAGTAGCTGGATGGCAAACCCTGGCTGCCACCGCTGAGGGTGATGGCTATTATTGAAGTGTGCCAGTCGCTGACCTCCTTTAGGACTTCACTTCTGACAGATAAAGTGAAGACTTCAGTAACTTCCCTACCTCTTCCCAGGGTACTGCGTTCAAGCAAGGGTGCAGATTTTGGAGAGTATTAACATTCAACACGTCTGGTCTGCATCAGATCCCAGCCTGAGAGAGAGAAAAGCTGTATAGCCCAAAGAAATTTCTTTATGCCCACTCAGGTCTTCCCTCTCAAATGTGGAATTCAGTTCAAAAATACATTTTAAACAGGTGAAAATGATCAGGCAAAATGTTTTGACGAAGCTGTTGCAGTGACTCAGCAGAAATCAAACCTGGGGCAGTCAGCCACGAATTTTCCTTATGGGATAATGAAGCAACGCCCTCCTGCTACACAAGGTATCAGCAAGCACATCAGTTTTCCCTTCAACAAAACAGGGATGGCAACTTATAGTTTTCCTAGCAGGTCATCACTCCTTCCATTGTGTTCAGGGGGGCTGGAGATGGAAGGAGCTATGGCTGGGCGAGTGTCATCCTCTGTGTTTGGGAGAGAAGATATACAGGTGATAAGGCAAGAGTAGCACTTACAAAGGCTCTTACCTTTCAGTTGGGTGCTGCTTAAAATGTGCTTTAGTGGTAATAGATGTTTCAGTGGAGCAATACTGTGATGACAATGAAGTATTGTTCAAGATATGCCTGAACCTCCTAATGAAATAGTGAAAAAAATTTGAAGAATAGAAGAAACGTGGCCAGTTACAGTCACTTAAATGGCTCTGCTGCTTTGGCTGAGGAGATGTGGATGCGGATACAGCAGTATCAGTGTTTGTCCTTGGATTGTGTGGTTTTGCTGTCTGTATGCTTTATTTTATGCGTAGGACATAGCAAGTTGTAGCTTACATGCAGCACTTTCCCTCTTCAAATCACTTTTCAGTCTTTGCCTGGTAAATCACTGCAAACACCTTGCAGACCAGGTTTGCAGTGGAGATGGTTGGGTCTTTTTAGTCTGGAAAAAGAATGACTGAGGGGGAATCCTGTCAATGCTTATAAATACTGAAAGGGTGGGTGTCAGGAGGATGGGGCCAGGCTCTTTTCAGTGGTGCCCAGTGACAGGACAAGAGGTGACAGGCACAAACTTGAACATAGGAAGTTCCACTTATACATGAGGAGGAACTTCTTTCCTTTGAGGGTGGCAGAGCCCTGGCACAGGCTGCCCAGAGCGGTGGTGGAGTCTCCGTCTCTGGAGACATTCAAACCCCGCCTGGACGCGTTCCTGTGCCACCTGCTCTGGGTGACCCTGCTCTGGCAGGGGGTTGGACTAGATGATCTCCAGAGGTCCCTTCCAACCCCTGCCAGTCTGTGATTCTGTGACAGTTTGTGGACCAATTCACTTTTATTTCCTGTGTCCCCATAGGAACTGTGTGAAAATCAGGGGCTGGATCCCACACCAGTGCTCTGCCCTCCAGCCTACCCTCACAGCTGATTGGGGACTCTCACAAAGTTGTTTGGTTTTTTTTCTCCTGCCTGATCCAAAACCCCCATCATCATCATCAAATCTCCTGTTGGGGTGAACCAGCCTCATTCCTCCCACCCCACTTACTGTAGTGCTCATTCAGAAATCCTTCTTTCTGACAAAAAGTCACGTAGTTTGATTTCTTTTCCCGCAGATGGTTGGAAAATTGTTAAGTTAATCTTTGTATTTGCAATATTTGCTCTCAGATTAGTTAAAGTCAGTCAAGATCATTCAATTGTGAGACGGTATTTGCACAGTGCATACTGCAAAGGCCAACACAGTCACCAGACTTGGCTATTCCGCTTGTGTAAACAACTTGATGTTACAATTTTCTCATTACCATTAAATTGCCATTTTTAATTTGTCTCAGAAGCCTTCATCCTTTGAGAAATCACTGGTTTAGAGAGATGTGTAAATTATGTGTACCCTTTAACTGTGCTCTGGAAAGGGAAAACCAGTTGTGTTGTATCTAAACTGGAAGATTGCACTGAATTCCCCAATGTGTTTACACGCACAGGATTTTCATGCAGGTTGGACTTGCGATTAAAACTCTGCACTGGGATAGTTTCCACTGAAATAAACTGTCTACGAATACCAGGCCATAAATGAACATTAGGAGGATTCTTGTGAATTAGCAATGAGTTACTGGAGAGAAAAATTGCATTTTGTGAAACAGGTCTCTTCATGTGCTCCAAGACATTTCCTCTGCTTCCAGACTGTTTTCCTTAATATTTGAAGTTGAGATTTCTGATTCTAGGATCTATTTCCCACCATGGCCCCCAGAAGACCCCAAGAGACCCAAGAACAACACTTTGGGACTCACATGACTGTGGTAAATAGACCCGGACCTTCCCATGGGTCTCATGGTTTGTTTAATTATGGAGTGGCTTAATATGGCTCATATATCCCCGTTACTTGATATTTTACCTTGTATTTGGGTGAGCTTTGTTGCCTGCGTACAGGAAACCGACTCCTGCTATATCTGGGACATGGAGCCCCTGACAACAGCAATGTCTCTTCAGTGCCCTCCCTATGAAAACACCATTAGGACTAACTAATACTCCATGTCCTTAATTAAATACCTCTGGTGCAAACAGCCTTATCTTCTGTGCTTGGAAATTGCAGTGATTACTCCCCTGCTGGAAAAGTCTTTTTTTTGGTGGTTGTTTTTTGAGTGGTTTCACCGGTTTAGTTGTTTGGGAGTTGTTTTTTTTTTTTTTTTTTTTAACGGGAATTAAGCTGTTTCTCATGCCATTGTCCAGTTGCAAATTGGCCCGAGACTGACTTGTGCCATGGGCTCTGACCTCCAAAACTGCCCACTCATTTTTTTTCTGAACTAATCAGCTAGATGAACTATTTACAGTTGGCTTTTGGGTCTTCTCACTGCTTTTGCGGCTGCCCCTGTCTGAGTAATTAATGACAGCGTGGCTTGTTTATGGTCTTGACTTACTAATGCTGTTGGCTGCAAATGCATTTTTACCTCTGGGACGTGCCAGTTTCCTGGTTCTAGTCCCACCTCACCAGCCCAGGTCAATTTTTTGTGTGTAAACAGATTTATCCTGTAATAGTTGGAGAGAGACTAGGGTAATTCATCAGTCCCATACAGAACATGCCCAGCCAGATTCTTCCCTTCTTATACTGGTGCAACTCAGCAGAAGTCAGAGAGATTCCTGCAGGACAGCTAAAAGTAAAAAAAAAAGATATAAAAAGAAAAGAAAAAAGAAGAAAAAGTAATTCTTTCTTTTTAATTCAGGTTACAGACAGTCTCAATTAGAAATAAAGGTACTGGGTAGTGCACCCCATGTCCAGCCATGTGCCCAGCAAGGATCCTTGTTGTATCAATGCTTATGGGAGTCATTAATGGAGGAACTGCTACGTAGCTATCTTAGGTAGGATAGTACCAGCTACATTTTATAGCTCGAGTAAAAGGTAAAGAGATGTTACGTAGCAACATATGATGCAGATAGTCATAGAAATATAATCTTATGGCCTTGCAAAGGATTTGTTGGATTATGTTCCAGGCCTGTTCTTGGCAGTCGTGCCAAGCATGCCAATTCATAAGGGAAAAAAAAATTTGGTGTCCTACTACCTTGGAATATCTCTTACAGACTCTGAATGCATGAATACGCTCCCCTTTTTGTCAAGTTCTTCTTTCAAAGGACTTTCCAAATGGAACAAGATTAAATAGAAATGGTAGAGGTGAATGTGGTGTTTTCACTAAGAGGATGGAAGTAAATTGTCCATTGCAAACTTCTCCAGACGTTCTCCTTTTGTTACTTTCTGCTCCTTCACGTCCAGCTTAGAAAGCTCTTTTGAAATGCCTCAATCAATGGCAAAGTTGGATGACTATAATGAAGTGCATGTGAATGACAGTCCTTTAAGGGGTTGCTGATCACATTGCAAGATCCACTAGACTGCTTTGGCACTTTGATTTCCACAGAAATGCAATACAGGCTACTTTAATATTTGAAGGCAGTTTCCCTGAAATTGCTGCCTGGGCAAGAGAAACACTGTAAAACCTGGTAACTCTTAATCTCTGTCTTGTTTGCTTTTCCATACTGAAAATTGGTCTTTTTGGAATGGGAGGGAAATTGCTTAGAGTAGACAGTGGTTCACAGCGTGCTGGTTTGCAGCTCATTCGGTGTTTGCCCCATTCCTGTAATGAGCATTAGATGGCACACTCTATCCTGACACTGCCTGAAGGAGCCTCTGCATTCATTATTAGCCTTCACCAGCTTCAGTTTGGCCATTCTTTGATTTCATAGCACAGCCAACTAAATTCTACTCATTTCTTTGTGGAAGTCTAAATCCATGTATTTTTCTACGAAATTAGCTGTTGCACTGTGCTGTTGGTAGAGATAATATTTTTTTTTGTGCTTATACTTGTTTTTTGCACAATGTAAGGTATTTTCTGTCTTTTTTGGGATGACTCTACTTCATCTTTCCTGTGAAGCTGTATATATGCCTTCATTCTCTCTCTTAGCAAAATCCTTATACGCTGCCGGGAATGAAAAGACAATTGCAAAAGTCCTCTTTTGGTTTTAGTTTATATAGAAAAAAAAGGACATTTTTTACCCTGAGTGATGAAGTGTGTGCAGGAGACTGTTCTTATAACAGCAGGATGAAAGAGTGTCCTATCATGCTTGTCTCAGGGACACTGGTTATACAGAGGAAGACCTATCCATGCCAAATGAAATTCTATGACTTTACAGTTGTGACGAGCATTTTTTCAGTTAATTTGGCAAAGGGTTAGAGGTCGTACAAGGAGGAGAGGCAGGGAATGATGCTGAGAGACAGGTTCAGCTTCTTCGGGCACTGGGCAGCATTTTGCATGCTAACTCCACTGACTGTGGCAAATAACACGCATTTGCATCCCTTTCAAGTATGTGTAGGAGGGAGGAGCCTGCACCAATTTGTCTGTTTTAATTATAGATGTTCTACCCACCTTCCTAATTGCTCCTTCATTAAGAAGTAGCTTGTTGTTTCTTTTTTCCCTAGGAGCTAAAAATAATCAACTTTTGTTTGTTTCTGTAAATATTTTTTTTTTGCCCTTGAGGAGATAATTATTTCTATTGTTGCATGAAGATGGTGGCCAATACAGGAGGAATAATTAGAGCAGATGGCTGAAAATACTTCCCTTGTAAAAGACATCTAGTGTAATAAAATACCTCCCCTCCTCTTTTGTCTCCTCCAAATATACGTTTTTCTTCCCTTCAGGTGGATGGGGGTTGGGTGAGGGGTGTAAATCTTTTCCTGATGTATTAAACTGAGGAGCTGTCAAGAGTTCACAGCCTGGAAAGTGAGCTCCCTGTATCCATCACTGAAATTAAAGTGTTTTCAAATGTGGTGTGGAGTCCTGGGTCTACGGCGTGGGGAAATATACGCTGTACTCCATCACTTAAAATGTTAACCTTGTCTCTCCGTGGTGACTGAGGACAGGAACGCTTGCTCTCCGTACTTGCTGGTTAAATGGCAATCTGTCAGCACCAAGGAAAAGGCTGCCTTGTGGGCGTCAGTCTCTGCTGTGTCTGCAGCGTTCGAAACCTTTGCTTGTTCGTGGGCCATGCACGAAAGGAGGAGCGCACCTTTGTCTTGCTAGAGATCACAGGAGGCAGCTGGGAGAGTTTCTGGCACGTGAAAACATAGAATAGAATCATAGAATCATTTTGATTGGAAGAGACTTTTAAGATCATCAAGTCCAACCGTTAACCTAGCACTGCCAAGTTACCATTAAACCATCTCCCTCAGCACCACATCTACATGTCTTTTAAATACCTCCAGGGATGGCAACTCAGCTGCTTCCCTGGGCAGCCCGTTTCAATGCTTGACAACCCTTTCAGTGTAGAAATTTTTCTTAATATTGATCCTAAACCTCCCCTGGTGCAGCTTGAGGCCATTTTCTCTTGTCTTATCACTTGTTACTTGGGAGAAGAGCCCGACCCCCCCTGGCTACCCCCTTCCTTTCAGGCACTTGTAGAGAGTGAGGAGGTCTCCCCTCAGCCTCCTTTTCTCCAGGCTGAACACCCCCAGCTCCCTCAGCCGCTCCTCACAAGACTTGTGCTCCAGACCCCTCACCAGCTCCGTTGCCCTTCTCTGGACACACTCCAGCACCTCAATGTCTTTCTTGTAGTGAGGGGCCCAAAACTGGACACAGCCCTTGGGGTGGGGCCTCACCAGTGCCAGGTACAGGGGGACAATCACTGCCCTCGTCCTGCTGGCCACACCATACCTGATAGAGGCCAGGACGCTGTTGTGCAGGAGCAATACTGTGCTCTTATCGGATGTGTCTGCAGGAAAGGATAAAGCTGGTTGTCGAGGGTGGAGTTGGTGGGGAAACCCTCCTGACTTCAGATTTTTTCCATGGCCATGTTGCAGATAACCCTCAGCTGAAACCCACAGCCCAGAAGAAGAGAGAGCGTTGAGCACCGCAGCAAGCAGAGTCTGCGTATAACTGCACTGCTGGTTCTTGGTTTGGTTTTAAAATGCCTGTCTTTTTCTGATGAGAGGATGAGAAATCTTGTCTTTGTGTCTGTAACAGTTGTTGCAGTCCTCTTTTTGGGGCCTGTACTCTAAAAGAAAACCCACATAACCAAACAAATTGGAAAGTTACCACAAAGTGAGATCAAATGATCTACACAGTGTCTGAACAGGAGTTTCTCAACCCCTTTAAACCCAAACCTTGCTTTTTGGGAAAGTGGGAGTTAAAAATCCCCAGTTAAACACATGTTGCGTTGGCAGAATGATTGTACTTGCAAAAATTTAGACCAAACATTGAAGTAGTGGGCACTTACAATCCCTTCCCTTTGTGACTTGTTTGCCAGCCTATGTGGGAACAAGTATATCACTGCTATTTATTCATTTGTAGCAGTTGCTGCTGCTGTTTCTGAGCCCTGTTAGTCACAGGCACAAGCTGAGAAACTGGTTCTGAGAGATCGTGTCCCCAAAGGCTGACATAAAGGCAACCCCAGGCTGGTTGACAACAGCAGCAGCAAAAAACATAAAATGGAAAGAAATCTGCCTGAAAATGGAAAAAAAGAAGGTGCAGGAGGGAGGAAGGGGGTAATGTGCTGAATTACAAGGAGCTTGTGCATCTTTTATTGTATGCTATTAAAAGGTTATTTTATCTTTCCATAATTCATTCATGGTTTTGGAGCTCTAATGGGGAGGGAGTTAAGCCACCCCAAAATTAACCTGTGTTATACATAAGCTATGGGCTTGATACACAAGGTGAGGGCTTGAAATGAGTTGTACATGACACACACCGAGTGGGTGTCAGAGGTGGGCAGATATTGCAGGACTCTGCTCGTTGAATTTTCATATCAGATCCCCTCCCTGGTTCTCGTGCTCTTTGGTACCCCAGGAAGAACACCTGGCTCCTTAGGGATTCTCAGTGCTTGTGATTGCCCACCCACCTGGGATTTTTGTCCATATTTTACAGGTTTGGTTCCCTACTGAGTTAGTGTCATCTGCTGTACCGGATTCAAAATGGGAAGTGTTGCCAGGGTGGGTTTCCTGCGGATGTCTGATGTAAGGGCACATCCTGCAAGAGTTTGGGTGACCATTTTTAAGTGTTCAGTTCATGTTACATTTGTGTCCTTGGAGAAAAAAACAGAAGAGCCTCTTGCCTAGCTACTGATTTTCATTAACCTTGCAGGAATACAGCATCTCTGTGGTCTCGCTCCTCCTGTTAAACCTAGCTGAAGTTGGCCACATTCAAGGGTTTTATGCCAACTCCTCTTTCCCCCACCCTGACTTTCAGGCTCCCTGCCATTTTTTGCACCCCGTGCTGAAGCTGAAAGTAGCGCAGGAGGAAAGTGCCCCCCAACAGCTGCTGACATGCAGCTTTCCCTGGCTCTGCGGGTTCCTCCTGGTCCATTCAACAAACACGCATGGGATGGGCACTCAGCCATGACCCTGGTGCTTGCAGCTGCTGCTGCTCTTCAGTCATACTGAGAAGTGTTTAAATTAAACACCATAGGTCAAATGCTGGGGGGGGGGGAAGAAAAGGGAAGAGTTTGGCTTCTATGAGAAAAACAGCGATGGGGATGTTCTTACCCTGATCAGTTGCAGGCAGAAGGGAAGGAGATGGAGTGTCTGCATGATGAAGGTGTTTAGGACATGGCCATACAGCTCTTCGAGAGATAAGATAGGCGTCTCACTTTTTTTTCTTTAGTTTCAAGTGAGTCAGTTCGTCCTAGTGGTCATAAGAGCATGCTCAGCCTTCAGGTCAGCAGAGTCCCTCATGCCACCCTTGGCACCCAGAGACAGTGGTGTTTGGTGTCTGTGGGGTCAGTGTGGGCTACAACCTGTCCCACATTGATAACAGGGAAGCTAGATGAGACAGGCATGGCAACCACAGAGGTTCCCCAAGATCACATGGAGGAGCAGATGAGAGCATGGATTTCTAGAGCTGCGAGTCTGTCACCCATCCCGCTTGAATAGGGATGTGCAATTAGTTTCTGTGTGTATTAGATTATGTTATTTTACTGTGGGCTGCTGTCCTGGGTTGAGCGACACAGGACTAATTTCTTTTCTAATGCTGGGGAAAACTCCACTGTTGGAAGACTCTAGTGTCTGAATTTGGGAAAATATTTACTTTATAGCCAGCCAGGCTATGTGGAATTCAAGGTCTCAGTGTTTTCAAGCCTTCCCAGGTGCAGGAATGAGGAGGAGCGAGGCCTGGACATTTGACCCAGGCTGGCCAACAGGATTATTTCATACCATGAACGTCACACTTCATATAAATTAGAAAGCTTGTTGCGTAGTTTCTCTCTCCCTTGATGGTGGTTGTCCAGAGAAAATCCTTGCCCCAGTGCTGGACCCCTGAGGCCTTCCCTTCCTCCCAAAGCCATTGCGCTCACAGTCTCCGACATTGCCAACAGCATCCTGGCCTGTATCAGGAATAGTGTGGTGATCCAGACTAGGGAAGTGATCATCCCCCTGTACTCAACACTAGTGAGGTCCCACCTCGAGTGCTGCGTTCAGTTTTGGGCCCCTCACTACAAGAAGGACATTGAGGTGTTGGAGCGTGTCCAGAGAAGGGCTACAAAGCTGGTGAGGGGTCTGGAGGACAAACCTTCTGAGGAACGACTGAGGGAACTGGGGTTGTTTAGCCTGGAGAAGAGGAGGCTGAGGGGAGACCTTCTCACCCTCTACAACTGCCTGAAAGGAGGGTGTAGAGAGATGGGGGCTGACCTCTTCTCCCTGGTGACAAGGGATAGGACAAGAGGAAACGGGTTCAAGTTATGTCAGGGGAGGTTTAGATTGGATATTAGGAAACATTTTTTCACCGAAAGGGTTATTAAACATTGGAATAGGCTGCCCAGGGAGGTGGTGGATTCACCATCCCTGGAGGTGTTTAAAAAAAGGGTAGATGTGGTACTTAAGGACATGGTTTAGAAGTGTTTTTTGTCAGGGTAGGTTAATGGTTGGACTTGATGATCTTAAAGGTCCCTTCCAACCTCAGCAATTCTATTATTCTATGATTTACTGTCCCCTGCTGGGAGTACACTGCTGACAGAATGGGCTGAGTATAATTCTTGTGTATCTTATATTAATATTGGGATTAATACTGGTTCTTTATTATTATTGTTAATTATTTAGTCTTGTCCTATTAAATCTATTTATAGTTCAGCCCTCGTGTTTCCTTGCTTTCCCTGATTCCTCTTTCCAGGTGGGAAGGGATCATCGGGTGATAGAATAATTGTCTAACCGACAATAAACTGATAGGAGTTTTCTCAAACCATAACAGCTGCTTAATAGGAACTGGATGAAAGAACCACCGTTCAGCAAAGAACTTAATGAGTCCATTACAGTTGGAGATTGCGCTCTGCTTTTCTCCCAGAAAACAGGGAGAGGGTAATCATATGGGATTCACAAGGTCCAGGGAAACTGCACCACAATGTCTTCTTTCAAAGGTCTTACAGAGATGCTCTTTCATCTCAGGGAAGGAGGTAGGACTGCAAGAGAAGGGTCACCAAGTAAAACCTTCTGCTATGTCATTTCCCTCCATCAGTTCCATGTTTTTGCCCTGTTACTATAGAGCTGCCTTCCCTCTAAGCCCCCCATACACTGTGGCAATTTAAAGTACTTTTCTGAAGGACTTTCCCTTTTCTCACTTCAGAGCTACTAGCTTTTAAGTCAGTGCTTGAAATTTATTCTCTCCATGATAATGCAAGGATGGTACAAGTGATTATAAATATCTCGTGTTGGTGTTCATCTGTTTGCTTTTATTAAAAAGAAAAAATTAAACAAATCAGAAATCCCTTGAAAGGTGCGTGTGCAGGTGGTGCACGTGGCAGCAGACTAAGCCAGGCATCTTCTCGCTGGAAACCTTTCGTTACAGACTGGATGAAACAACATGACCTTGGCCAAATTATTTTCTGCCTCTATGTAATCATTCTTGGGCAGTAAACCTTCTTTTGAGCAATAACATCTGTCTGTCTTTGTTTAGGTTGATGGTGTAGGGACTGCCTCTTACTGTGGACACCTGTACCATCTGAATAACAGAGCACTTGGTTTCAGCATATTTGTACCTTTTCTGAGTTACATTCTTAGGAAGGTTAATAGTTCTTAGTTTCCCAGATGGTTTCAATCATTTATTGTGCTTTATTATGCTGGCAGGTATGAGCTACTAGCTTTTAAGTCAGAGCATGTTGGTAGAATTGAATGGGTACGGAGTCTTCTAAGAGGTGACAGCCAAAACCAAGTACCATGAAAAACTTAAATACTGATGTTATATAGAGAGAACCTTAAATGAAGAACTAGGGTGTTTTCTAGCTAGAAAGCTCTTAAAAAAATAGTCAAATACAGAAGAGGAGTTTATTTTTCTTAACTCTCATGAGACTTTTACCCAACATTTTACTAAGATTTTGGTGCTGGCAAGAACAATCTGATATATTTATTCCTTATGCCCTTGCTTTCCCATTAGAGGCAATGGGAGTTTTTTAAGTGACTTGGGAGGGTCAGGGTGTCTTCAAGGCATTTAACCAACCTTCTCAGCAAAATGTTCAGACGGATCCCACCGTTTCACCACCATGTCATGCAGTGTTTTGCCAGCAGCACTGGTTGAGGTTGTGCCAGATGGGAATTTACGGGCTTTGTAATTTTGTGCTGTGGTTGGCTTGATAAGTAGTGTACGTGGGACATATGTGCCTTTCCATGAACTGTACCTTCCTCTGTCCCCTGCTCTGAGATAAAAACAAGTTTAATTAGCTCCCTTTTCAGTGTATCTATTGTATACCCTGGTATATTGCATATAATCTGCTTCCAAGCACTAAGAGTAATTCACAGCTCCTCTGGAAAGACAGTGGATAAAGAAATCTGTCCTTTCAGATGGAATTTTGTCCTAAATCTCTGAAATATACAAATACAACTTTGAGAGTAAGGAAGATGAAACTGGTCCTAATACACTCAGCAGCCATGTAGAAATTGTACTCTCTGTAACAGTTGTGTACAGATGTGAAGGCTTATCTGTACTTCTGTAATGATGAAGTGGTTCACTCCCTCTGACGCAGGGGACTTAACTCCCCAGATGTTTTCACTGTGTATGTGTTACTTCAGTCCCAGGCTTCAGTCTAAACTGAACCAAGTAATTCCCTTTGTATGGAAATCGTAGAATGGGACAGGGGAGAGAAAATACCAACATCCTTACCCTATAGACAGGATGGACATGAACCAGTTGTATTGTTTAGCCTGGGAACCAACACCCATTCCCTGCTGTAAATAATTAGGACAGTAGTCACCATATAAAAGTTATCTGACTGCTCTAGGTGCTATGGGAAATGCTGTATAAAACATCAGGCACATAAAGCTAAAATCGACAATAGCACAGTCGAAAGAGTAACTATCATAACACCACCGGTATTGATTCATCTAAACCGCAGCTCCGGAGCAAAATCTTTAATGCATATGATGTGCTGTGATTGAAAATGGAGTAAGTACATTTTGCACTGAGGTTATTCTTTCCACTGCTGTTTCGGATTAGCACAACCCAGTGAGGACCACAAACATTTCCATGTCTGGTCGTCCCCCCCTGTCCCCCCCCCCCCCCATTAGTTGAAGCTGTACTTGCTAGTTTACATGTGAGTCCAAAAGAATATGTTATGAATGGCTACGTCCACGCTTGTGCACACGTGGCCATGCAGAAAGGCGCACACATTCTTCAAGAAATCAGTTAAACCTTCACTGCAAAGTGCATGCTTAAAGTTTAGACGTGAGGAGGAAGTCACCCAAAACAGGCAGGCGTAATTTTGCCAGTGCTCGTCACGACCCAGGCTATTTGCAGTTTTCAAGTTAATCAGTGCTTTATTTGGAACCGATCGCTATCATAGGAGAGGCGATAATAATACTGGATAAGCTGAGAAAACTAAAACAGTATTTGAAGGTAGGAATGTCTCTCGAAATGTGGAAGGGGGGCAGGAGAGCCTTTGGAAAATCCTGTAAAGCACGCTATTGTCCATCTAGCAGGATGTTTTAATTCTAAGCTCTTCAGGCTATTTTTATGACATTGCCAGGAATTATCCTGCAGTTCTGCTATTCGGGAGGCAGAGAGAGACACACACCAGGGAACCCGCGGACTTTCTGCAGCCAGACCTGCAGCAAGCCCTTCTTTACCCACCGTAGAATGAGACAAGAGGCAACCCCAACATGGCCACAGGTGTTTCTGGAGGCCAAGAACCTCTCCAACCGCAACGTCCCTCCCTCCCTTTGCTCTATAGGGGCTACTGGGAAAATAGCCGGTGTGGCACTGGCATCTCCTCTTCCATGCTTTCGGCAAGCTGGCTTCCTGAAGGGTTGGGAAGGGGTAAGTTTTGAACCTCTCTGGGTTTTTTTCTTTCCAGCTTGCCCTCCAGTTTTGTGGCCGGTGGGATGAGGATTCCAGCTGGCCTGCTGGCCACCAGCCGCAAGATGGCGATAACGTAACGATAGAAAGCGGCCGGACCCTGCTGCTGGGGACCACCACCACCAACCTCAACCTGCTGCATCTCAAAGGTCTGCAGAAGGGGCGGGGGGGCGTCAGTGTTCTTGTTCCTCCAGGGCTGGAGATTTTCATGGCCGCGATCTCCCCTTCCCTTGCCCAGTTCCTGCGTCAAAGGAGATACCTGGTCGGGGAGGCTGAGTCTGCTCTCCGGAGATACAACAGGACGGTGATGGGGGATGCGTTTAATTATTATGTATGCAGAAAGCATCGTTTATGCTGTTTGAGGCATAATGACAATAGGAGTAGGAAGCTCTTTTTTTTCCCTTTTTCTTTCCCCCAGCTACTGAAAACACTGCTATCCTGAGCGGCGTTCAGTGATAATGGCAACGCTGATAAGAATAATCAACTCTGTTTTGTTTGGCATCTTTGAAGCACGCGTGTTGCAAAACCCTATACAAAATTAATGATGTTACAGAATTACAGGCCACAGCTACCGAATGTGATAAATAATCCAAGATCCTAGAGCATGGCTGGTGGAAAGTAATTAACCGAGCACAATTATGGGGGAAACACTGGGTTTGCAGGGTTCACGTACCCTGGGCTAGGCTCAGCATGAGTGTCAGGACGTATATCTCTGTGGGTGTCAAAGTAAGAATTAAAATTACTTCTCATTCAGTGCCAGAAATACTCCTCCCTGGAAATCAGGCCCTAGTTGTGAAAACTCATGCATGCATGCTCGGTATTAAGTGAATGAGTTGTTCTGGTGAAATTGCTTGCTCAAAGTTAAGCTTATGTGTGAACATCTGTTGAAATAGAGCTCAAAAAATGGAAAGAAGAGTTTTTATATGTTTAAGGACATGGATCTTCTTTGCTGGTAAAAATGATTTTATATTAAAAGGATGTTAAAGTTACTAGATTTTTTTTGAGATGATGATGATGAAAAACATGCATTAGACAATTGTATTTTAATCTAACTTTGAATGATCATTCTATAAAGAAAAAAACTTTCCAAGTTTATCCCTACTGTGAGAACATTCCCCAAAAAGTTTGAACTTGCCCAATGTGAAATGTTTTAGTACAATTTTCTTCCCTCTCTTCCCCAGTCAAAATCCTAAATCTGGGTGACGCAAGATTCTTCTTAACCCCTGTGTGATTATGACATACAGTAGAGGAGATAGGTCAGAGCCACAGATTTTTGAATCTTTTGGCTGCAAAACTGGATGAGGATTTTGGAGTTCATTCTCTGACTTTGTGAAGAATTGGGGCAGTAGAAACCCTTTGAACTTTGGGCTTACTCAAAGGCAAATTTGATCTATGAGTCAGCACTCATGAAGCAAACGGAGGTCTGATTGAATTTAATGAAGTCTGGAGCAGTATCTTTATGGCTTCAACTCATCTGACATTCAAATAATTTCTCCCCTTTATCACATTTTCCAAGAAGCTTGGTTTATAATGCAGATTAGGTTAGGAAAGCAGCATTAAAATATTCTAAATCCTATTATTTTCTGCATTGCTATGTGCCAAATGTAAAGACCAAAAATTTTAGAAGCAGAAACCTACACAGTAATTGTTTGTCTGAGCTTCATCTTTGCTGAAGTTTCTCTGTTGCATCCACCCCCACTTACTTGGGTGCTGCTGCCTGTTTAGCCTTGGTTAGATTTGGAGTCAAGACATGTTGAGATCTACTCTGACATGAGACCAATGGCATCCTGATGTTCATCAAAAAGAGTGTGGCAAGCAGGTTGAGGGAGGTCATCCTCCCCCTCTGCTCTGCCCTGGGGAGGCCGCATCTGGAGTGCTGTGTCCATTTCTGGGCTCCCCGGTTCAAGAAGGACAGGGAACTGCTGGAGAGGGGAGAGCAAAGGGCTACCAAGATGATTAGGGGACTCAGACATCTCTTTTATGAAGAAGGGCTGAGGGATTTGGGTCTCTTCAGTCTGGAAAAAAGACGACTGAGTGGGGACCTTATCAACGCTTATAAATACTGAAAGGGTGGGTGTCAGGAGGATGGGGCCAGGCTCTTCTCAGTGGTGCCCAGTGACAGGACAAGGGGTAATGGGCACAAACTTGAACATAGGAAGTTCCATCTCCACATGAGGAGGAACTTCTTTCCTGTGAGGGTGGCAGAACCCTGCCAGAGGCTGCCCGGAGAGGTGGTGGAGTCTCCATCTCTGGAGACATTCCAAACCCACCTGGATGTGTTCCTATGCAACCTGCTCTGGGTGACCCTGCTTTGGTAGGGGTTTGGACTAGATGATCTCCAGAGGTCCCTTCCAACCCTGACCATTCTATGATTCTGTGATTCTGTGAGACTGAGATTTATCTTTCCTAACCTTACCTTTCTTTAAGTTGTCCAGCTTAGGGGAGTTGTTTAGGCTCCTGTATTGACCGAGAGAAACAGACACTACCAAAGACTCAGTCATCTTAGGTATTGTAGATACCCATTTTAAGATGAATCACAGTTAGGTGATCTCCTTAGAGTTGCAACTACTGGGTCTGTCAAATAATTGATAACTTTTCCAGCTGCAAGATGGGCATGACGATAAGCCCCTAACCTGCAGCTGAGTGTAGATATGGGCTTTGATTGAAGCATCCCATTCCTATTCTATCTGGAGAGTTTTTCTTAGTTGGATCTGGAGAATGGGATTAAATTGTCGTTCTGCTCTCTTTGGCTTTCATGACTCAGCATCAGGCTGTCTGTGCATTCACAAGCTGAAAATATAACAGACTTTACAGATTAAAAAAATCTGTAATGCAACTGTGTCCATTCCTCTGCGAACACACTGTATTGCCTATTTTCTGGTGCTGTACACAGCAAACCCAACATGGACCCATTTCTTGAAATTACCCTTTTTTAGGACAACAAGGTGATTTTGAATACTGCCTCTATGGTGTCTCCTTATGATGATTTTGAGACTGTAGATATTGTTTAAAGAGTATTATAACAAGGATGTCAACTACACGTGCAGCCTTAAAGTGACTCTGCTTTTATTAACATATAGTGGTTCTGGTACTGACCAGCCTACCTGGACAGAAGATTTGGAGGTTAAAGCAATACAGAAATAGGATTAAGCAGCTGGGTCCTGCTCACTGCCATGAGGGCTCAGAAGTTTCTACTTCCCCCTCAACGAGAAGAGCGTGAACACGTGGTTATCAGCAGTGGAAAGTTTAATAGCCAGACTGTGAAACTGCTCAGACAATACCGATTGGGGAAGAGATACAAGAGAGACAGATTGTAGATAACTCTAAATTCAGCCGATTGCAGTTATTTTTGTAATCCCAACATCACAAGTATGGAAATATTTATGATAACCCAGGACAGATGGAAATTTCCTTTGCGCAGAACTTACACTGAAGTAACTCCTTTGCATTTGATGGCTTGATACCTCAGACATGTTATTGCTTTTGTCTGAATTTATATTACTGTGTAGAACAGCCTCTAGGGAGGTCTGGAGGCCAAACCCTTCCTGTTCTTTCAGGAGCATCTTGGGGATGAATTTTGGAGCGATGTTATGGATATACCCTGGTGGGGTTGGAGATCCAGGTGTTCAACTGCCTTTGCAATGGCAGCCTTGATATGGCCACCCTTGCAAGCATCAGGGAGAAGATTGCTTTGGCCCCTACTCTAGAAAAGCCCTGATATCACTTGTCACAGCTCTTCCTCTCACTTGTAGGCATTGCTGCATCTTTGTAGTCCTGCTGAAACCAGAATGCCAGTTCCCTCTTCCATGGTCAGACTCCAGGCTGAGGTTTTGAAAAGGTCTGGCCCACTTCGTCTGCCTCTAAAAATTGTGCACCCAGTTTCCGAAATACCACAGCTAATATGGGTATGGTTTTTTGTTTTTGTTTTTGTTTTTGTTTTTTTTTTTTTTTTTTTTTTGCTTTGTTTTTCAAACTGTGAGATCCCAGGAAAAAAGAAAAGAAAAAAAAAAAAGAACTGACAAGCCACAAGGATATTCATGACATTGTTAGTTATTATCTGATTTTGAACCCACGTCCAAAGAGCAATGCTTATCCATCAATATTTTGGATCTCTTTTAATCCATGTCCAGACCAGGCTTTTGCTAGAATAGAGCCTACGAATAGATGTAGGGAGGAGAGAAATTCAAATATTGATTTTACTTGACTTTTTCCTAGCCTTTGATGCTATTAGCAAAGAGCATCAAATATTAGCCGATACACCTGCATACGTAGTCAAATAACTAGTGCTTCAGTCACTGCTGATAAAGACTGTGTCTGAATTCACTGAAAGAAGGAAAAAGCTTTTCCTTCTCTTTTCCTGTCTATGGCATTAACCAGTCCTTAAACCCGGTTTAAAATTCCTTCTCAGTTGGAAACTGCTTGTATTGCGGTGTTTTCTGTGCCATTTTGCTCAACCCATTTGGGATGTGCATTGTGATACTTTTTGCAGGCAGTTTCTAGTTCATATTTTCTTTTTTTAATCAGGCAGAGACATTACAATTAAAATACCGTAAAAGCGATTCTGGCAGTATTGCAATAAGCATGTTTTTTAATTAAAGAAAGAACATGGGATGTACAAATAGTACCAGCTAATGGGAAATTTCATCCAATGTATTTTTTAATTGAGATTTAAAAAGAAGAGAAGTCAGCCTTATTTCTCCCTGTCGCTGTGTGATATTTTCCTACGTTTTTACAGTGAGGTGTAAGAAGTCTGTAATAATTACAGTCTCAGAGCCTTAAAGTCCTGGCTGTTTTCATGTAAAAAAATGAAAACCATCAGTTTAATTTGTTTAGGTTAATTTGTTACTAAGGGTTTTTTTTTGCAGGAATTTAGTGTTATTTAGTAGAGTACAACTTGTAGAGCTGGGCATTCCTGGGGTTTTAAAGCCCCAGATCTGTAGCAATTTGATGGGTTTTCCTCAGTTCTTCACCCAGCTGTAAACCCTGGTTTATCTTGGGGTATGGGCTGCAGGTTTCTGTTTCTCATCCTATATAGGTTGGTCTCACAGCATGTGTGTTAGACTCCCAGGGCTCTCCCGTGCCAATGAAATTGGTTTTCCACAACTTTGGCAACCCTTGAGGCTCCTTCTGGGGTGTGGCAGGATGAGCAGGTCAGTGGAAGCTAAACCCGGATGAGGAACCGCACAGAGCTCCTGCAGACACCAGGATGAAACCTGAGGCAGCACCGTCTCCTTCTTGGCATGGAAGGAGGGGATGTGCCCCTTTCAGGGACCTGCCTCTAACCACGGGATGGGAAGATCTGCTGACCCTGTCTCCACCTGTCCTGGCCACTAATCATGCCCTCATTACAGTAGCAGCTTCGTACCGTTAGTAGAGCTGCCCTCACACATTTTTATGTGGTACAGAAATACAGCCATCATGGCCTGTGAAGGCTGGGAACTAGGCCCAGGTCTTCTTAAGGTTTTTAAATGCAAATAAATACCTTCAAAGGCATGAATCTGTATCATGAGCCCCGAACTGCAGAGGAAGTGTACTGTGTAACCAGATTGCACGTGGGTTTCTTACTTTTTGAAGTATCCCCTCTTCCTCTGATGGCTTGACAGGCCATGCAATACGATAGACTTTTTGTAGGAACAGGCCATCACTAAGACCAAGGTCCAACCCACCGTGCTAGACACTAGGAGACCAGCCCTATCTGTAATATCTTTAAACTCAAATGGCAAAAATCATCTTGAAATGAGATAACTGTGGGTAGAGGGGATAGCAAATAGAAACACTCTAATGGTCTCCCAGGCAGGCTCTAGGTGAGGAGAAACATAATCTTGCTCCATAAAATAGTGCTTCTGTGTTTTCCCCAGTGCCCTCCTTCTTCCTGAGGGTGAAGTCACCTGTATACTTGAAATAATAAACTAAAGACCAATTTTTTCATCACACATCTCTGTGTTTACCCTGTTGCCTTCACGAGGCTCATCTAGAAGCTTCCTTCATTAGATCCTAGATGATGGGCTCTGATAAGTGCTGTCAAAGCCATCTGGGAGTGTCCACACCTCTTCCCCACCAGGTTAGCTCTCCTCCAAAGGTGTTGCTAAGTGTCTTGGAGTCTACCCAAAAGCTGAAGAAGTAGGTGGTCTTCTTTGAAGGAGATATACCTATGGCAGTGTTCCCTGAGCTGGCGATTTGAATTGCCTTTACCTGGCTCCTGTGCTCTAAAGGAAGAGCCTGACCAGCTTACAAGCGAGCACGTGCCATCTGAACAGATGGCTGTGAGCGCAGCAAGCCAGAAAACACAGGCTTGCCGGGCTTGGGAGACAGTTTCTGTTTGAGAACACTCAAGCAGCTGCCGGTTCCTCACCCAGGGACAGATTAAGGCCTCCATCCAACAAAATGCTGGAATACAAGCTTAACTTTTTAGCATGTTAGTGATGTCCTGGTGGAAATACACAGGCATTTGAATTCACAGCTGGGATATGTACCTAAATGGTATGAATGTGGAGGAACATATGCAGGGAGGTGGAGAATGAGTTTTGGACTCTTGGTTCAGGCAGCCTTTGGGATGGAGCCAATAGAACAAACTTCTTTTCCCCTTTGCATCTTACTCAGCAGTGGTCCAGCCTGCAATCAACTTTTATGGCTCACTGGAAGGTCATGTAAGGATGTCAACAGGGTGCAGGTGACAGGTCCATGAAATAATCAGTTGTTCTTATTTAAGGCTCATAAACTCTCTATTCCTCTTCTTGTACACAGGAGGACCTTTGGGTTTGGGTTGTTTTGTTTTTTTTTTTTCCTGCTTGGAGGCCCCACCAGGCACATCCTTGGAGCCGGAGAATGAGCATTAAGTGGGCTGCCAGCACACTGCAGCCTTGTTGTGCAGGCTCAGTTGTTTCAGCAAAGATATTCCAGCTCCAGCAGTTGCCTCCTGCTGTTTTGCCACTCAGGGATGCTTGCCAGGAATATAACTTCTGAGCTTAAGCCTGTCTCATGGGGGATAATGTGGCTTCGTCGTGTGAAATACCAAGTGAGAGGAACTGGGAAGAGAAAAGCTGAAGGCTGTGGGAATACGAGTTATACATGGCCATGGCGTGCCCACAGCACAACTGGAGCAGATCTTCCCTGCACAGTGGTAGGAAGGAGTAGTCCAGTTGAGGAGATGACCTTTCAACCTTCAAATCCTCTTCCATGCAAAGATTTTCTGTTAGTTGAGGGGGCCTGACACAGTAGTGACATCTCCTCTGTTGGTACTCTCTTATTATTGATTAAAAAAATACACATTCTGAGATTATCCAGCACCTTTCTTTTAGTTTGCTTGCTTTAATGCTTTTTTCAGCTTTACACAGAGAAGGAGAATTAAATCTGACTATAGGCACTTTTATCCTAGCTTCCTAATGAGCTGTTCTTTAGAAAAAAAATACACTGTTTCTTAGGATGGTCTTACATTGACAGTGAATGCTAAAGTATGACCTCAAAAGATGATAATAAAAAAGCCCTCCATGTAAAATGTGTGCTTTGGAATAGGGACTTTGCTTCCCTCTGAGTTCAGGAAATCTCTAGAATGCTCTAAATCACAACCTAAATGAGCAATGTCAACATATGCTTTATGCGTTACAAGAACACCTAGGTTAGAAGGATTTTTTTTTAAAAATGATGTTTTTAAGAAGGGATATAAGCTGCTGTGTCTGAAAGCGTGAATCTTCATGACAGAGGCAAGGAGAAACTTCCCACAGCAACCCTCACAAGCCTCTACTCCATTCTTATTTGTTCTTTTTTTTTTTTTTCAGAAGTGCATGATGCAGCCTCTTTCCATAGGGAATGTTTTCGATACCTGGGCTGTGGCATTGCATGAGCCAGTCCGGGACACCTGACAAAGTGAAGTGTTAATACATTATCTTTCCAATTCCTTTCCTTTTGTGTGCACCCTCCACCATTTCCCAAGGACTTCAGAAGATAAATTTCTTTTCACAAAACCAGTTCTGCCAATGGTATGATGCTGCTGTAGTTATTTACACAGCGGATTGCAACTCCCCCTTATTATTAGGTTTGTTTTCCTTAATATTCCTTTTTTTTTTTCATTATTTGGTCTGGCTATTTCTCCTGTGGGACAGAGGGAGTTCCCTGCAGTTTAGTTTCTCTCTCTCTCTCTTTTTTTTTTTTTTTTTTTTTTTTTTTTTTTTGTAAAGACAGACTAAGAAAGATTTCTTTTCTGAGCAGAGAGGTGGAGGCTAATTGCTGGGTTAATTGAGAAGAATGGTGCTTCTGATGTTCTCACAAAGTATCAAATAGCCTCAACATATTTTCTCCCCCCTCTTCCCTCGCTCCACCTAAAGAGACCCATTGAATTTGCACTTTACTGTACAGAAGTGATTATGGGTTTAATTGTATTTATTTTGCTTGGTGGGAAGGCCATCATAACAGTAGTTGATTGATTTTTATAAAATCACCCTCAAGGTCATATGTAGGACTTTGCTTTCCTGTGCAGCCATAACAAACAATTTGAGGGTCACAGCCAAAGGCTCCGTTGAGCAATATTCTTGCTTTCTGCTTTCAGAGAAGAGGTCAAGTGCAATAAAAGAAGGAAGCATAACTTTTATTTTCTTTTTAAAAAAAAGGGGAAGACAATCTTGTAGAGCAGCATCTGTATATTTATTCTGACCCAATGAAAAGCACAGAGATACAGAGAGCTGAGGGTTAGAGGGACAATATGCATTTTTTTGACATAAGTATTTGTAAGTTTGGCTAGAGGTTTTGTTTGTTTTTCTTTTTTTTTTTACACTTAGACTTGGTAAATGGTTAAATGAATCCCTGCTAATGCTTTCTTTTCTTTCCTGCAATGCTGCTCTTTTTTTTATCTTCAGCAGTTGAACTTTTCTTTTTACACTTTCTTTTCTCCCAAAGACTGAGTGCCTTTGGGCTTTGTTCTGGGAGGAGTACAGAAGCTTTACAAATAGCCAGGGGACAATGGCATTACGTAGTGACCATGAGTGTAGCTGATATATCTGTTTTCTATGATCACATGTTGGGTCTGACTACTGCCTCTAAGGGAAAGCCAAAACCTCAGGTACAGCAAATGCCTTTTGGTGGTTTTGATCTTGCCAATCTCAGCACCATTGCCAAGCGTGCTTGGGTTGCCTTTGCACTTTGGGACAGAGAAACCCAAGTGACAGGAAACAACCCTCACCTTGAAGTCCAATTACTATTATCCCTACGCATACAAATCTTCACCCAGGGAGGGGAAACCTTGCTTCTATGTAGGGTTTCCTCCAGGAAGGGTCTAACCTGTAGGCCAGGCATGGCACAGACGATGCCTGCACGCCCGATGCTACTGAAACACATTGGGTCTATTGCATATGCTGACACCCAACGTCAAGCAGTCACCAGCATCCACTTGCCAAGCTTGCCAGACACCTGGGTGTCCACAAAAGATATGGAAAGTATTTAAATCAATGAAGGGAAAGATTGTTCAGGGCAACTGACATGCAGTTAGTCTATTAGTGAGAAAGAGGGGATTTTCAAATATTCCTTGAAATTTTGTATGGACAAAATGTGGCTGAAACTTGGGAAAACTTTTGAGGAGATTATTTGAGGCAGAACTATGACTTTACAATCAGAAGATAGGACAACTTTGGCTACCAGCCATCCTGGTTCATTGGTACAACATGGTAGCAATTAGAATACTCATTAAAAATCGTATGAAGAGAGTGGAAACAGAAATCACTATATTTCAGTGGGAACAGAGCATAGGAAGTCAATAAAGACCTTGGGGGAGATGTCTTTTTCTTTTTTTTTATGTTAGGAATAAAATAAATCACAGTGATTTATAGTTCCATTTCTAGATTGCGGTGATAAAATTATTACCACTGCTGCTATAAGGCAAATGTATTTAATAAATATTTCTGTTCTCAGTATGGGAAGGAACAGGATGGTAAATTATATCACAAGAGGAAGATGGACCAGCAGTCCATTTATTACTGAAGAATGTTAATATGATGAAGATGTTAAATAATATCTTTCAGGAAAACACATTCTTAAATCAACAGATCCAGTCTCATTCAAGAGCTTTAAAACTGCTTGTAGAGGCATTCTATGACCCACAAATACTCATTTTGGAGTACATGGGAAATTACAGAGGGCTGTAGAAGTTCTGATCTTGTGTCGGTACCCAGACAGGTAAAGGAAAATATACTGGCTGCTTAGTCTGATATCAACCACAGGTTAAAAGAGAAAACTGTATGAAGTTAAATGCTATAGTTGACTGAATCCATACATTACAAACCGTGGGTGTTACTGAATGACAACATAGAAATTTTATGGAAAAAAGACAGCAAACTTTAGTACATTTTCTAAGAAAATTACAAGTTTGTTTGATAAAGTTAATTCTGTAAAACCTGTGATAGTGTGATGACTAACTGAAGATTGCCTGCCCAGGTGTCAGGGCAGGTAGTAGATGTAAAATTGTAAAACATACAATTTACTCACTCAAAAAGTAAATTCTTAGCGTGAAACCATTTTCATGCCTGCTTGGATACCAGGACACATCATCAGTGATCTGAAGGTAAATGGAGAACCATCACTGGTCACATTTTGTGAATGCCATTCAACCCAAATGCAGATTTACACATCTGAGAAGAGAGCTGGGCAGGGGGCAATTAGGAATGAAAGTCCCCACAGTAAGGGACATTGACAGACAGAGCCATGATCACGAAAAGGACCACGAGTCAGTGTGGCCCAAGGATTCCCACTTGTTCTCCCAGTGTAATGAAGAGGCAAAGGGAGGTATTATATTTTTTTTTTTACTTTTAAAAGCAAGAGGCGAAGTGTGGGGATAAGGTACCTTTGCCTCTGTAAGCAACATCAAGAACAATAAAGAAGTAGAAGAACTGAGGAGTCCTGGATTCCCAATTTCAGAAGGAGCACTGGGTTTGTGGGCGAGGATGCACTGCTCCATGAATCAGAGATGATTCCTTGCAGAGAGAATCTTAAAAACCTTAACAACTACTCTGAGTGAGGGCTGAGATTTGATGTTACCTGTAAGTACTTTCACAGAAAATGCTGTTTTCTACACCTCTCTGCAGTGCAATGCAGGAGGGTACAAAGAGAACCACTGTCTGAAAGCTCATCCTTGACAAGTTATGATTGGAAATAAAGCAAAAGTTGTGAACAGTAAGAGAGATTAGCTGTTGGAAAAGATGATCATAGAAAATGGCAGAGTGATGTCCCCAGGTCACTTAATTGATTGTCTGCCTTTCTGAAAGGTATGCAGCAAACACAGATGACTTGATTTCCTCCAGTTTTTCAATAGCCTGATGTGCACAGACCGTCAGGCAATATGATCTAATGGTCCCTTCAGTCTGCAAATGAATACCATTTCAAGTATTATTCCAATTTCAGCGTAGCACATTTTGTATTAAGAACATTTCATTTTTCACAGAATCAGAATGGTTCGGGTTGGAAGGGACCTTAAACATCACCTAGTTCCAACCCCCCTGCCATGGGCAGGGACACCTACCACTAGACCAGGCTTCTCAAAGCCTCATCCAGCCTGGCCCTGAACACCTCCAGGGATGGGGCATTGACAGCTTCCCTGGGAAACTTGTTCCAGTGCCTCACCACCCTTACAGTAAAGAATTTCTTCCTGATATCCAACCTAAATCTACCCTGTTTCAGTTTGAGGCCATTGCCCCGTGTCCTATCATTACACTAGAAGTGTGATGATTTCTAGAAAATGAAATGTAATGTATCAAATGTATCTCAGAATAATGGTCAGGTATCTGCTGTTGTTCTGCATGAAACAAGCTGAAATTCATGCTGTTTTACTGCAGTGTATTCAGTATAATTTTTAAAAACTCTATACAGCAGGCTTAACCGAAATACATTTGTATATAGAAAAGTATGTCTAGGGAAAGAGACAATTTACACATAGGGGAGTTGGTATTTGTGGGAATGATCCCATGGTTCCCAGTGGTTATAAGCAAGAAAACATAAGAGTTGCCTCTTTCGTTTATTAAGCACAAGTAAAAACTTATCTGGAATCTACTGAAATCTGCAAAGAAAGTATTTAATGGGTAGTCCCTATTCAAATATTAGCTTTGTTATATGACTAAGAAATTAGAACTAGGTTATAAGTATTTGTTATAAGGCTAAGAAATCAATGAAACAATGAAAACCCCTCAATGCCAGAATGAATAAGGAGATCAGAATAAGCGGAACGTCTTCAGCCGGAGTGGATGCAACTGGGAGGGAAAGGCACACAAGTGCTGTGCGTCTCCCTTATCACTGAAAGCACCAGGATGTGAAAAAAGGCAAGCAATGATTGTAATCTGTTTTTCATCTCAATACTTAAATTAAAGCAGAGCTCTGATCTCCCTAATCCTTCTTGCTAGGATAGGTAGTATCTTTTGGGGAAGGAAAGCCAAATTTTCGGTAGGTATAAAGGTCACCATTAAAAAATAACAGCAGTAGAAACCTGGCCGTTATATGAGATGGCACAGTTATTAGCAACTTCACATAACGGGAAATGTTGGGAAGGTGATAGACCCGTTGTAAGGAGTTCTGAGGTTGCCAGGCTTTGAGGTACGTCCTGCTAGCTCCTGGGAAGTATGGCTTGACCTAGGAAGATATATCCCACCTACAGAATGATTAGGTGTCTGAGAGTCCACTCTGTCCAAATACATTGTAAAGACAGCGATAGTGTCCTTCATAGGAGAGAAAATATAAAAGGAGATAAAAGAGTAAACCATCCTGAGGCGATAGACTGGGATTGCCAGCTCACACAAGGCAAGAACAAAGGAAGCATTTGACAGAATTGGAGAGTCAAAACCAAGGGTTGGAAATGCCTTTTCACGAACTATGTACTTAGACCACAGAATTCATTGCTTTAAGAAGTCATTGAGACTATCAGAAAGATGTGAAGGATCAGATCTATATTACTGACAAAACTTATCCAGTTATACTAATAGATGGTAAAAGGAAAATACTGGCAGGGAGATGAAACCTGATGCTTTGAGGCAAAGCTAACCTCTAATTGGGGATTAAAATGAGGCTTTCATGAGATGGGGAGATCATCTCACATCCAGCTAACAGGGAGAAGTTTCTTATACTGAATTTGGAAGCATCTGGTTTTGAACAGCAGCTGGAAGAGTACGCAGGATTAAATCAACCGCGGATCTAAACAGGTTGCCAGTTCTTATGTTGCAAAGATGTTTTCTCCTCTCTCTGTCACAAGCAGTTTGTAATCTGAGAAGTAACATACAAATTAAGTAGTAATATCCCCTTTTTAACATTTAGTAAGTGAATAGCTTAAGACTGCGATTTTCCAAACAACTCACTTGCACTGGAATTGGAGAAATTTAGATGTCTGCCCAGGCTGGATGGCCTTGCTCAGGTCTGGAAAGGCAGCCTGTGGTAGAATTGGAAAATGGAGTGAATTAATAAGATCTGTAAAGAGCTGATAAATCCGTAGGGAGAAGTACAGGCCAAGGCAGAATTTTTACAGGAAGCAATTTTGTTTTACCCTTAATCTGATAACTTTTTGGACCCATGTCTTACAGCTCCTTTGACCATGAGGTAATGACTGTTAGATTTATGATTGCATTTTGCTCTTCTGTTGTCTTCAGGTGGCAAGCTCTTGTTCACTGGTCCAGGACCTGTAGAACTGCATGCTCATTACATTCTGATATCTGATGGAGGAGAGCTCCAGGTGGGATCCCCGAAGGCCCCTTTCCGTCACAAAGCACACATCTATCTCTATGGAAGCCTCCATTCTCCACCATTATTCCCATATGGGGTCAAGTTCCTGGCGGTGAGGAATGGGACCCTTTCCATCCATGGTGAGTACGTTTTTTCTTCTCTTCAAATGCAAAGCACAAATGAATAAGAGAAAACAAAACAAAGCAAAAAAAAATGCCAGGAGGGAAAAAAAAAAAAAAAAAAACAACAACCCAAAAACCAACTCCAATCATGAACTTGGGTTTCTAATTACAGTTCAGTATTTGTTGAAATCAGGTTTAGGGGGCAGAACTTCATATCTTCGCATTCACCATCAGCCTCCTATTTCTACAGTACCTTATGCACCAAAGCTCGGTGCTGTATCTCCATAAAAGCTCCCATACCAGGAGCTGAGTCATTTTGAAAATCTGGACCCCAAGAAGAAGATAGATGGTATCAAGTAGTTATGAAACCTTGGTTTATGCGCCTCAAGGATGGTTGAATTTGTGCATGCCTGTCCACAAATGAAAGTCCCCATCCCATGGATGTGGGACCTCAGATCCCTGTTGGGTATCATGTGGGTTTGCTCTACTTCTAGAAAGGGACATCCTTCTCACCTCATCTCTCTCCATAACATTTGGGACATTTCCTTCCCAAGGAGGATATGGCTTTTTGGGTTGCAAAGAGATGGTGGTCTTCCAGATATGTCCCATGGTAAGGCCAATGCCGAGCGTGCTGCGTCAACTGCAGTGAGGATGATACTTTGCAAAAGCAAAGTGCTCCTGGCAGTGTGGTTTCCCCTTCTTCTCCTCTTTGTGCTGTGCTGGCAACCCAACCCCAGTTGTGTCTCTCTAGAATTAGGAGCACAGCTGGCATCTCTCAGTTTTCCTGCTCAGCCCAGGTTTTCATCATAAATGACAAGACAAGGGCTATGCAGAAAATCTGTGGCAATGCCAGTAATTTCACTCCTCGGTGCCTGGTGCTCTGCTCTAACCACTGGACTTTTCTCTCAAAGGAAGCCCTCCAGGGCCAAAGCTCCATGTTCCTACCAAGTACAAGAGACAAGGGACCTGAAGATCAGAAATTTGCTATAGGTGTGCAGATGTTGTGAGGCAAAGAATTTAGATACAGAGCTTGAAATACAGGTATAAAGTGGCCATTACTTGGTGCAGTGGATTGCATGTGGAACTCAGGTCTAAACTCAGCGTGAATCAGAATATTAGTGCAACGCATGCACAGAACGAGGGGTAACAGTTTTAAACTGGAAGAGGGGAGATTTAGATTAGATATTAGGAAGAAATTCTTTCTTGTGAGGATGGTGAGACACTGGTCCAGGTTGCCCAGAGAAGCTGTGGATGGTCCATCACTGGAGGTGTTCAAGGCCAGGCTGGATGAGGCTCTGAGCAACCTGGTCTAGTGGTAGGTGTTGCTGCCCATGGCAGGGGGTTTGGAAGTAGATGATCTTTAAGGTCCCTTCCAATTCTAACCATTTGATGATTCTGTGTCAAGCTCTTAAATAATGGCTTGTTTTTAAAGGCAGTGTGTGTCATAGAGGAGGAAAAAGAAAAGCCAATGCATTTGAATGCCCCATCTCCTTCCCTTATGTTCTTGTGTGTCAACCTTCATACTGGTAGGCATTCATATCCTCCAGCAAGGCTTGAACTTCCACCCTCCTGGCCTACAGGCAGAAATGTTGCTCTCTGAGCATTGCTGACATGTATGGTTCTCAGTCAAAAATGATGTCAGACACCAAGGGGTACAATTTGAGCACAGACAGGGAGCGAGCCATACCATTGTGCGATTCGCCTGTCAGTTCACAGGAGCCGAACAAGGTCAGGCGAGGTCTGTTGTTGGAGGGGAGTCAGTGAACAGATGCTTTTCAGAATCAGGAGAGATCAGAGGAGGCTGGGGAAGGTGCTCCTGGCAGTGGCAAGGGAGGTGGGCTGCACTACTCCTGAAAGCCACGTCAGGTTCTCTTGACAACTGTGTTAAGAAACAGCAAGGTTAAATTATTTAGTGCTTGCAAACGGCTTTAGTAATTTCAGTAAACCGGCTTTGGAAAACGGCAGAGCGTTTCTATCCCATTTCCTAGAGGGACTCTGTGAAGAACTGCAATTAGATCATCTGGGCTGAACTGACTGTCCGTTACTGGCCATTGAGTTTCATACAGTTATCCCAGCCTTGAGTTCGGTAACTCGCGTTAGATTAAAGCATGCCTTCCAGAAAGGCTTGGTCTTTGAGGACATCAAGGGAAACGGAAGCCAGCATTTTCTGCAGAAGCTTGTTCCAGAGAATTAATTTGGTTAATCATCCATGTTTTTCTTTTTTTTTTTCTTTTTTTAAGAAAAGTATTAAAATGTCTGATTTGAATTTGTCCGATAACAGCTTTTTCTGTTTCACTTTCTGTATCTTCTGCTACTTTAAAGTATCCTTCCATTCTCAGTTTGACCTTTGTAAGTCAGGATTTTGTCCTTAAATTCTCGGAGCTTTGTAACAAGACCCTTATCTTCTTCGTGCTGCTTTGTTTTCTAGCAATGTAGGAAAAAACAGCAGCATTTTCTTGCAGCTGAGCCTCCTGCACTGCTTCTGAACCTCTATCATCACTGCCTTGTTGGCTCCATCCTCACAGACCAACCCATGAAATTACAACCAGGGCAGAGGTACTTCTTATAATGTTACCTTGGCAATATCATGGAGGGAAGTAAACCCAGGTGTCCATGTCAGTACCCTCAAGGCATTTCTCACTGGTATTTCATACGTTTTGCTCAGTGCCATAATCCCCAGTGATTCTCCATCCTTGAGGAAACCGAGAAGGTGAGGTCTGCAACCCAAGCATTATCTGGATGGAAATGCATAGAACCAAAGGTGGCTTGGCCCATCGATGGAAACGTCTCTCATTTTCAATTTCTTAACAATTCTTATTCAAGAATGCTTATCGATTTCTTATTCAAGAAATCCAGACTAGTTATGAAGATGCTTTTAAGCTCTGCACTACATACCGTGTCGGTGCATGGCTGCGATTAAGGTTCATTCAAACCATATAATCTGCAATTAGCAGGTAGAAACCCGCTAGGAAACAAGACCAAAAGGAGTGTGTTCTTTTGCTGGGTTCATATTGCTTACATGAAAGAGAAATATGCTGTTCTGTCTCCAATTTAATACCAGTCTGGCCTGTGGTATAGAACAAATTGTTGAGCACGACAGGCTCTTTCATATATATATGAAAGAAGCTGACATGCTCAACAATATACATTTGTGAGATACATATACATACACACGCATATATATGTTATCTCAGATCAAAATCATTAAATAAGCAGGCTTCCAAATTCTTAGCTGTCTTAGGTGAAGACAGGACTGAGCGCATTTTAATTTCTTTTCTCCTTCAGACTGGGAAGTTTGGGGGATGCTCGGCAGCCATGGTTGAGTTCAGCTTGTTTAGTAAGCGCTGTCAGCTCCTCGCTTTGATATGTTAATATGACGAAGGGTTTCCCACAATTCCCTGGTGAGTGGCAGTCCTTTGCTCTGGTGGTTGTAGCAGACTGGGAAATTTCACTGTTGCCTTTGGCTTTAGCCAACTCCCCTGCCAGTCAGAGCATGCCACCCATAAACTGCCTGTCAATCACCCGTCAGTTTTAAAGGGGGTTTCAGTCAGCCAGGGCAACTCGACTTTTTGACAATGTAATTATGGCCCTCGCATCTGCGGTAGGGGCCTGAGCAGGGCTGAGAGAATTTTATTGATTGTTCAGAAGGGAAATTTATCACTGTCTCCAGCTCCGCTCGCACTCTATTCCCTGAGAAACTCTCCTGACAAGCTTTGGGAGAGAACTTGAGCATGGTGGCCTTGGCTGTTCTTGCACCTTTGTCCTTTCCAGGGAAACTGGACTGGAGGCACCAGCAGATGCTGAGCAGAGGGCAGGGACCGGGTGAGGAGGCAGCGTAAGAGGAGATGCTGCATCAGTAGCCAAGCGTGCCTACCACCAAATTCACGGTCCCAACAATCTCGTTAGCAGGGATGGAAAAATTTTAAAGGCTTTTTCCATTCTGTTCCATCCTTTAGCAGTCCTGTGTAGATAAGGTCATTATTACATTGTGTCTCCACAAAGCAGATTGTGCCTCGTCCTAATAAAAGTCCAGCAGTTTTGCTGTGTATTTGGAGTGAAACTTTTTCAGTAGCAACACTGCAATGATACAGGGCATGAACGTATGGGCCTGTTCCCTGCATTTATGACTAGTAACCTATGCCTCTCCAACTAGATGGAAGATGCTACAGATTTAATATGATGCTACATTCACTTTGTCCAGACTGTAAAAGCTGTGTGGTAAAGAAAAAAAGTGTCCAGAGAGTTTTGGTTTAATACTGTACCTATTTATAATCACCTGGGGAGGAATAACCCCATGCACCAGTACAGGTTGGGGGCTGACCTGCTGGAGAACAGCTCTGTGGAAAGAGACCTGGGAGTCTTGGTGGACAACAGGATGACCATGAGCCAGCAATGTGCCCTTGTGGACAAGGCCAATGGCATCCTGGGGGGCATCAAGAAGAATGTGGCAAGCAAGTCGAGGGAGGTCATCCTCCCCTTCTACTCTGCCTTGGTGAGGCCGCATCTGGAGTGCTGTGTCCAGTTCTGGGCTCCCTGGTTCAAGAGGGAGAGGGAACTGCTGGAGAGGGGACAGAAAAGGGCTACCAAGATGAAGAGGGGACTGGAACATCTCTCTAACGAGGAAAGGCTGAGGGACTTGGGCCTTTTTACTCTGGAAAAAAGACGACTGAGGGGGGACTTTATCAACACTTATAAATACTTAAAGGGTGGGTGTCAGGAGGATGGGACCAGGCTCTTTTCAGTGGTGCCCAGCAACAGGAGAAGAGGTAATGGACACAAACTTGAGCATAGGAAGTTCCACTTATACATGAGGAGGAACTTCTTTCCTATGAGGGTGGCAGAGCCCTGGCACAGGCTGCCCGGAGAGGTGGTGGAGTCTCCATCTCTGGAGACATTCAAAACCCGCCTGGACGCGTTCCTGTGCAACGTGCTCTGGGTGACCCTGCTGTGGCAGGGGGTTGGACTAGATCTCCAGAGGTCCCTTCCAACCCCTACCATTCTATGATTCTGTGATTCTCTGAAAATAGAATTGTCAGTGGTCATTTCAGCCCTCTAAACTCATGGATAGTCCTGCGGCAAAGAATGTCCATGAACTCGCAATGGATGCTGAGAGTGGAAGATGACATTCTAGAGGTAATTCTGCACTTTTATCCCAGACTTCCCCACATCCAAACCAATCTTAAACATATTTAGTGTTAGCTCAGGAAACGAAGTATTTTTTATCAGTTGAACCAACTATTAATTTTAATCACTTTTAATCAATAATAAAACACAAAATATTTGTGAGCTGTGCACTGTGCTCTACAGAGCCTGTGCATTCCCCAAGAGATCAAGCATTTAATCAAATGTTTCTTGCTTTTCCTCCATTAAGCAATGTTATGTATCTGTGCTGAGTTTGAGATTAAGAGATCATAGACAACACGAGAGAATTTGTTCTGCGTTACTCACATATTAAAAAGAAAATCTTCCCAGGGGAAAAAAAAAATGGAAAAAAAAAAATCTGTAGCAGGGGGATTCAAGATAGGGTGCAGAGATCTGCTAGAGATAGGATGTGCTTTTTTGCCTTACTTGAGTGTTCATTGATTGAATATACGTTATTTGTTATTTCCCACTAACTGAAACCATTGATTTGCACACCCCTGTTACACCTGGAGTTCAGATCCTTTTCCCCTTTCTGGGGTCACTTGCATAGATTGGTTTTCCTTAGATATTAGTTATTCTGTATGGTGGTTGCAGGAGGCTTTTTTGCCTTCTATGGCAGCATTTTTCCTTTCAACCTTGACTTAAACATGATGCATTAAAGCAGATGGCTCTTGAACAGAAGGCTAAGCTGCCTCGAATCCCCTTGCGTTCACTGGGGGTAAGAAACTGCACTTAGGCACTTCCCATGGAGTAACTAATGTACAATGACTTGTTCCTTCACTTCCTTATTCACAAGTATAAGATGACCATTAGTTTTTAAAGACCTAGCAGATGGGGGGGAAAAAAACCAGAGAGCTGGGTTCAGGGAAAGCTGCTGTGCCTTTTATAGCTTGCCCTTCTCTCTAACAGAAATGGATCGGTCAACTTTGATTTAAATTTAAATCAGTTGTTCTGTATTTTGGTGCTGATCTTAATGAAGAAAAGATGTGATGTAAAGAAGACTGAGAGATGGGTGTTAATATATAAATATATAAATATAAAAATAGATATAAAAATATATATATAATATAGCTACTATATTAACTTGTGTTTCTTGACAAGGGGAGATATGTGGATTGCTACAAATGTGGAGGCTTTTTGTGGGGTGAAATAGTCGCTTCTTAAACCTTTGAATATAACATTGAAATATCCTTTCCAGTTTTGACCCTAACTACAACCGGGACATTGCCTGGAGGAGGAGAAGCCAGCACCAACAAAATCAGGGTGAATCAGGTCATCCTTCCCTTCTGCTCTGCCTTGGTGAGGCCACATCTGGAGTACTGGGTCCAGTCCTGGGCTCCACCGTTCAAGAAGGACAGGGGACTGCTGGAGAGGGGACAGAAAAGGGCTACCAAGATGATTAGGGGACTGGAACACCTCTCTTATGAAGAAGGGCTGAGGGATTTGTGTCTTTTTAGTCTGGAAAAAAGATGGCTGAGGGGCGATCTTATCAGTGCTTATAAACGCTTAAAGGGTGGGTGTCAGGAGGATGGGGCCAGGCTCTTTTCAATGGTGCCCAGCAACAGGACAAGAGGTAACGCGCACAAACTTGAGTATAGGAAGTTCCACTTATACATGAAGAGGAACTTCTTTCCTTTGAGGGTGTCAGAGCCGTGGCACAGGCTGCCCAGAGAGGTGGTGGAGTCTCCTTCTCTGGAGACATTCCAACCCTGCCTGGACGCGTTCCTGTGCCACCTGCTCTGGGTGACCCTGCTCTGGCAGGGGGGTCGGACTAGATCATCTCCAGAGGTCCCTTCCAACCCCTACCATTCTGTGATTCTGTGAATTTTCACCCTAGGTGGGAGACAGACTGCAAACTTTGGCAAGCTGAGCAGCCTGGACCCAGACCTGGTTTTTCTCAGGGCTGCAGGCTGAGCCAGGCAGGGACCCTCCTTTTGGGCTCATCTTCACTTCTCCGGCATGTCTAATCCTCTTTCATCGCGTGCTGGGGATGCACCAAACTGATCTTAGCATTTAAACGGTCATGATGCCCTGTGTACCCGCTCCCGCGGGCAAACGTTCCCCGTCTCATTCAGCGGCAGCAGCGTGGGACATTAACCGGCAATAATGCAAAATGGTAACAGCTGTGCACAGCTCGCGATGGGATCCGTGGTAGTTGGCTTCTGCGTTTGGAGCCGTTTGTTCCTGGTGGCAGTTTAAAGAGGTTTTTTTGTGCATGGCACCTTTGGTTGTGAGCTATTTGCCAGCGTGGAGTGTGGGGTTTGTGTCAGGCTCGCTGGTTTATGCATTGAAGGAGCTGGGAAAAAAATTTCCCCTTCTTTTCTGGACTGATGTAACTTGACAAAGTGACTGGGTAATCTCTGATTAAAGGAAATGTTTGGAAATGTTTGTATTTATGGGGCAGCACATAGGGACAGTACGTTTTCCGCAGGCTAATGTAGTAGGAAAGAGAAACAATGAGAGTTTCCATAGGTCTGTTTGATCACAACAGCCCTTCCCATCCCCAGTCAGATACTCCTTGCTTTCTTCAGGGTGCTGTTCAAAAATACTTAGGTGGAAATGCTTTAAGGTGAAAACTGTAGTTTCACGAAACATTCAGCAAGACTAGGTCACTTTCAAAGATATTTCCTACTGGAGAAAATCAAAATGATTCACTTTGTCCTCTTGTTTGGATGGTGTCAGATTTGTTTTCCCCATTGGGAGAAGGAAAAAGTGTTTAATTCTAGCATTTTGCTTTCATCTGGATTTTCCTAGTATTATTTTTAATATTATATTTATTTCATATCAACATTTCTACACTAGTGAAATGCAGTGTTTTTACAGAATAAAAATCAAAGCCCCTAAACCCCCAGAGTGACATTAGTACAAAGAAAAAAAAAGTGTAATGGTTCCAAAAATATTTTTTTTTTGTTGAATTTTTATTCTGTGGAAGACATTGAAGCTTTGGCCTCATTTGAATTTGGAGTGAAATCACAACTGGCTGGCTGTAGACTTAGATTTCATCTTCCAGAATCCACTTATAATGGGGAATCATCACCCCTGTTTTACATGAGAGAAGGAAGAAGCCAGAGAGATGTTGAAGCTGTGTCTGCATTGGGCCTTGGATGAGTGGGCGACCAAGCAGGTTAAAAGCTGATGTTAAAAAGCTGAGCCAAGAGTCATCTCTGTGTGTTCCCAGTGCTTGGACAGAAAATAACTGCTAGGAAACATGGCAGCCTCAGCCCAAAAGCTGCACCCCAAATTCCCTGCTCTGGTGGGATGCAGAAATGTGCCCTTGTGGCCAAGAAGGCCAATGGTATCCTGGGGTGCATGAAGAAGAATGTGGCCAGCAGGTGGAGGGAGGTCATCCTCCCCCTCTACTCTGCCCTGGTGAGGCTGCATCTGGAGTGCTATGTCCAGTTCTGGGCTCCCCGGTTCAAGAAGGACAGGGAACTGCTGGAGAGGGGACAGCAAAGGATTACCAAGGTGATCAAGGGACTGGAGCGTCTCTCTGATGTGGAAAGACTGAGATACCTGGGTCCATTTAGCCTGGAGAAGAGAAGAGTGAGAGGAATCTTATCAGTGTTTATCAATATCTAAAAGGTGGGTGTCAGGAGGATGGGACCAGGCTCTTTTCAGTGGTGCCCAGTGACAGGACAAGGGGCAATGAGCACAAACTTGAACATAGGAAATTCCATCTCAACATGAGGAGGAACTTCTTTCCTGTGAGGGTGGCAGAGCCCTGCCAGAGGCTGCCCAGAGAGGTGGTGGAGTCTCCATCTCTGGCGACATTCAAAACCCACCTGGATGTGTTGCTGTGCAGCCTGCTCTGGGTGACCCTGCTCTTGCAGAGGGGTTGGACTAGATGGTTTCCAGACGTCCCTTCCAACCCCTATCTTTCTGTGATTCTGTGATTCTGTGATCAGAGCCTCTCCATGAAGGATGTCTGCCTGAAGCCAAACAGGGCCACAAGGAAGATGGCACATGATGGCTTTGTGCATTGGCACCTACTAAGGTTCATGTGATGGGACTAAGCAGGTCCAAATTTCCTGTCTCAGTCTCCCTGTGGCTTGCATAAAGCTTGTGCCTGGTGCTCGGCTTGGTCCCACAAAATGAAGACATCAGATGAGCTATGGGTTGTGCCCACACTCAAATTCAATCTAAAATACCCAGAGTGATCCTGAGCACCCAGCACAGGGGCTGCTGTAGGTTGCCTGTGCAGCAATCAAAAAGCTGATAAAGTCCTGGGTGTCCCAAGGGTTAATGAGCAGTTATAAATTAGAAAGGACCTCTTATTTTACCTTGGGGCATGCATGAAAAGCTTTCTGCACTGGCTGTGTCGGGAAGTAGTAGAAAAGCTGTCTGCATCTCCCCAGGAGCTGCCCACACACACCAGTTTGTCCTGCAGGACTGTATGGGGGTGGAAAGACATCTCCCACTTTCAGAGCAGAGACATCCCTGTCTTTCTGAGATGTGTAGCGGGAAAAAAAAAAACAAAAACCACACCAGACTCCTCTCATTGCAAAACAAGCTTGAAACGTTGTGCAAATGCTTAGGGAATACACCTAGGATTGGTATTATCCTATATTTCTAGGATTGGAATTAATGGGGAGAAAAAGTAAGATGGAAACCTTCAAGTCCAGGGGGCTGAGGGCCCATGGTTCAGGTGGGTGCTTTTAAACACACATGAAAAGGTAGGGAAGCAGCTCTCATCCTTCCTTTTCTGATTCCCTACGTGTTATGGCCAGTGACAGGACTAGTCACTGCAAGAGTTGAGGCAGCTGGGACATTTTTTAAAAAAAGTCTTCATCTAATCCAAGTTCATGTAACAATTTCTCCAGGTCCTTAATTAAGGATCTGGGGCTTTAAGGTCCATTTGACCACAGAAAGCTGTAGCAGCACAGCTGTGTGCTATCCTGACCAAGGAGTCTTTCCGGCAAAGATTTTCTATTCTTTTTCACTTAAGGAATTTTATACATTCTTATTTTTATGGTTCGTTTTATTAACTGAAGCAACAGCAGCAAAAAGTGTCTGTCCTGGATCTAAAAAATATAATTTTTAAAAGTCGCTTTTCTGAAGCACCCATTTCCCGCGGCGGTATGGCCATTCATCACTCTGACATTTGGAAATTTTAGGAATGGCCAAGCTAAGTCTGAGTAGGCAGTGCAATTTGGATAGGGAAAAAGGAATAATAAGGGATTATGACAGTGGAGAGGAAGCTGGGTTCCTTAGGCAGTCTGGCACCTGAAAGGCTGCAGTAAATTGTTTGGTGTTTTATTACTGGAGACTTTTACATCAGTGGTGTGATGGGTGTTTTTATATTTTTTTTGTTGTTGGTGGTTTTTTTTTTTTTTTTAAATCATAGCAATAATCCATTGAATTACATTTTTAACTCTGTCTCTTGCAAAATTCTTTTCTTTTTCTGGGGGGAGTGTAAACTGCTTTTTCTTTTCACTTTGTTCATGGAACTTGAGAGATCTTATTCTCATTTACACTAAAGATTTACAACGTAGCTGCCACAGATTGACAGATTATCTGCAGTATAACTTGTATAGTCACGGTAAATAGATTGTGTGTCTGAGCCTGCAGTTCTTGTAAATTCCTTTTGTGGTATAAAGGGAACTCATTACCTCAACTTTAAAGCACCAATAAACTGTCAAAAGGTGTAAAAGACCTTTATAGTTTGTCAACACTAGGAATAAACTGTGTGTTCATAACCTTAGTTAATTAATTTGTGGTAAGTAGGAGAGAAGATGAGATGCAGTGGGATCCTGGTACTGTGTAGTTGGAGGAGAAGGGTTCAAAGTCTGCTGTCCCATGCCAGAAGAAGATTGTTTAAAAACACTTAAAGAACTTTTGGGAGAAAGACCAACAGCCCCCATAAACCAGGCAGGTTTAGGGCTGGAACCAGTCCTCCTAAAAGCCATTTAAGGAGTACAGTTGCTACCAAAACTCCTATGCATAACCCAGACTCTTCAGCTCTGCCTAAATCTGGATGTGCCTTGCACTGGTTACTGTCAGGCTTGGTTAGGAGGTTCCCTAGGTATCTAAAGTTAGGTGGCAATGTGTGCTCCAAAAAGTCTTGTTTTCAGGTCAGGGGTTTCTGATTTCCATCTAAGCAACATGTTATCCAGTCATCGAAATTCATAGATCTGGAGCATCCTATAGGTTTAAGGTGGAATCCATCTAACTAAATAGAAATGTGTGAAAGGCAAAAGTTCCTTTCAGAGCACACACATGGTTAGAAAAATCATTACAGAGTGAGATACGGGGTTTCAAACGCCTTCTGGTTGTCACTTGGAGTAAGAACACAAACACGTTGTCTGTGGATACAGATTGCAAGAGGATAAATCAGACACAGAAGAGTGACTGTGCTGAATATACTCCAGGGAAGAACTGTTTTATCTTGAAGTAGCATGCTCTGGAAACAAACAAAGTTCAAAGTAACTCTGAAAACGCTGGAAAAAACAACAGCACTACCTCAGAGAAGACCTAAAGGCTTTCTCTAAAAGGGCTACCACTGGATTTATGCATTGTAGATGTGCAAGAAGCTGGTGATCACAAATGCTTGGAAGAGGTGAGCACAAGTTCTGTTCAAATACAGACTGACCCCAGGACAGCCTGTGGGTTGGAAAGAGAGTTGGAGAAAAGGGGAAGAAATAAAGGTGAAAATTGAGAAAGTCATGGGGAGAAACTTAAAGGTGAACATAACGAAACGACTGAACATCAGTCTTGGAACACAGCACCCAAAATACAACTTGGTAGGAAGAAAGAAGAGGTACCAGTGGCCTTGGCTGACATTGAAGAGGAGAAGCCAAGAGGCCAAGAAAACATTCTCCAACAGGAAAACAGTAGACATTAAAAACACATTGAGGGAAAGCTTAGAAGAAGGCATGAAGTGGGAGCTATGCAGAAGAACCTGACAGGAAGACCTGGAAGTCCCATTGACTGCAGGACTTGTTTCCTAATCAGTTAGCTTAGACCTGCCTCTCCCTACCCTGTAGTCATTTTTTTCAATACCCTCTATTTCGGTGTTTCCAATTGTAGCAGCTTCTGCTTTCAAAGCTGGGTGATCAGAGATAGCTATCCAACACCCAGTTTAAAATTTCAACACCCATTGAGGCGCCCAATATACACCTGGAAGTGGAAATAATATTCATGTTTTTTCTAATCAGAGGATTGGAAATGATGACCTAATTTATTTAAATGTACAACGCTCAGTACAATCCACACTTTGCCTACTGTAGACAGACTTTCTTGTAACCCTGGAGATAAGTATGCCCTGACACACCTTGCTGAGTTTGCTGAGTTTTGGTGTGACTCTGAGACATTTCTGTAAAGGTCAAATTGCCATCTCTGGTTGAACCACTTAGAACTAGGTGAAATCAGTTAGTGAAGTCATAACGGCATCCTATGTTGATTTATAAAATATTTTGTGGTACGGGCTGTAAAAAATGAAATTTATACTATTTTTCTTCTTCTCTACTTGACATATAAAAGAGAATGGAATTGTACACATCAGAATTGTCTTCCTCTTAATAATTTTGCCATGTCTATATAAGACTGCATCTTCCCATCATGCTTCCAAGAGGAAGCATAAACCAGGGTCCCGGTGCCAAGATGTTCCTTATGCTACGATTTGTGATTAATTCACTTTGGAATTTGCTTTCAAGTCCCTTGCATCTCTGGGTTGCCATTTGTCAACATGGTTTTGCTCTGCTCAGTATTTAAAGGTGTTTCTGTCAAGTCGTTCATTAAAATGTTCAGTTCTTACTTTACCTGCAATAGCACTTTGAGTCTAAAGGTTCTGTCCTGTCCCTTTAACATGAAGGCACTTCTGCTTTAGATCTCAAGATGTGTTTTTTTTCCAATCTGAGCTTAGTTAATTATTAAAAATGAGTTCAATAATTGAGGAGTTATACAGATTCATCTATTTTTCAGTACTTTTGAGTGTTTCTGCTTGCACTACTTTTTGGGGGAAGAAATAATTTAAATATACCACAGCTGTTGGTCTTTTAAACCTTCTACTCTCAAACAAGTCATTTATTTATCTGTTGCGCAGTCCAGTATCAGTCACTGAAGATTATTTTATGAACCCTGCATGTTTCATCTGAAATAGAGTTTGTTTTCAAGAGGAAACAAGAAAGAGGGCCCTGGGCCTCAAAAGGGTGGTCCTGCAGACAGACTGCAGAGAAAAGGGTCTTTGTTCCAGGGAACCCCCTTTAGCTATTCATGATCTTTGTAAAGAGTTCATTGGTTCTTTGAAGGAGAGAAGTTGGAGAAGATCTCTGGGAAATGAGGGTTGTCTCCCAGCTGGAGATCTTTCCCTCCTGAGGTGTTCATCAGCACATTTCCCCTCCCCATTTAAAAGCTGGAATGCCTCTAAAAAGTGCTGTATCTTATCCAATAAACCCACCCCTGGTAGGTGAGCAGAGGCCTGGAAACTTCTTTAAGAAGGAGCAATTTTATTTGGCTGTCTGCTAGCTGTTTGGCCATTCAGTTACCTGAGTATCAATAGAAAGGCCTATTTCAGGCACCCGGAGTGGTATCCAAGGTATCTACGTGGGTCTGGCAGATAGGACACGGGACTTAGGTGGCACCAATGTCCTCCTGGAACAGCAGCTAGAGCCCAATTATACATCCAAAGCGGCATGTTTAGGTACCTAAAACCAACCCGCAGTCTCCAAATTAAGTCAAGTCAACTGCAAACACCAGTGGTGATAGGGACTGAGGGGCTTGGTGGGTGTTATGCTCTTTTTCAAGCTATCTTCATTTAAACCTCTTTGATGCTGGAGTTGGAGAACATGGGGGTTTACAAGTTTTCTTAAAACTGGAAATATGTGAGATATAGGCCACAATGTTATACTTGCTTTCAAAAAAAAAAAAAAAAAAGTGAAATTTTAGGGTTACTAGCTGTAAATTGTTTCTAGAAAGGGGAAAGGGTGATTTTAAACAGCAGTGGGTGATGACTGCTTGAGAAACAATGTAGTACATTTCTGTGTGGTTGTATGATGGGTTCTCATCAAAACCATAAGGCTAAGAATATGTTACAGTTTAAAGCAAAGAATCCTCAGTTACTGACCAAATTCTGTGTATCACTCATGCTGCTTAGAGTAGAGTCACTCATGCTGCTTAGAGTAGAAGAGAATCTGACCTGCAGGTTGTCGTGGTTTAACAGCAGCTGGCAAATTTGACCACACAACCATTCACTTACGCCATCTCCCCCCACCCCACAGCAAGGTAGGGAGAAGAGGGAGAAAAAGGAGGGTGAGGGAAAACCTTGTGGGTTGAGATAGACATTTTAATAGAACAGTAACAGAAGAGGAAAATAATAAAAATAATAATGTTAAAAGAATATACAAAATTAAGTGATGCAACAAAAATTACTCTCACCACCTGATGACTGATGATTGGTTCCCCAGTCCATCCTGGCCAGTGATCATGGATTCCTGCCTCCTGGCCAACCCCCATTTATATACTGGGCATGACGTCTCTGGTATGGATATTCCTTTGGCTGGTTTGTCCTGTCTGTGCTCCCTCTCAGCTTCTATTGGAGGCCCAAAAAGTCCTTGACTTACTATAAGTATTACTTAGCAACAACTAGAAGAGTATGTGCTATCACATATAGCCTGGAGAAGAGAAGGCTCTGGGGGGACCTTATAGTGACCTTCCAGTCCCTAAAGGGGATGTACAGGAAAGATAGGGAGGGACTCTATCAGGGAAGGTAGTAATAGGATGAGGGTTTCCAACTAAAAGAAGGGAGATTTAGGAAGAAATTTTTTACTGTGAGGGTGGTGAGCCCCTGTCCCAGGTTGCCCAGCGAAGCTGTGGCTGCCCCATCCCTGGAGGGGTTCAAGGCCAGGTTGGACGGGGCTTGGAGCAACCTTGTCTGGTGGGAGGTGTCCCTGCCCATGGTAGGGGGCTGGAACTGGATGGTCTTCAAGGTCCCTTCCAACCCAAACCGTTCTGTGATTCTGTTTCTATGATCAACATTATTCTCATACTAAATCCAAAACACAGCAGCTACTTGGAAGAAAATTAACTCTGTGGAAGCTGAAAACAGGACGCAGGTGGTGTTGTATGTGGGAATACAAATGGGAAGCATAGAAAGAGGAATCTGCTAGACTTTTTTCCCATAATGAAAATATACTAAAATATATACTAATATATATATAAAATATATACTAATATAAATATATATATAAAATATATATAAATATATAAATATATATATAAATATATATAAAATATATACTAAAAATATTGGAAACTGGAAGTAGATCTTTCACATACAAACAAATATCCCACCTCTTCTAAATCATCAGGATAAATGTAAAACAAAGTGTGGAATGGGAGACAGAGAGGGAGGCTGGGACACCACAGTAAGAAGTAAAAAAGAAAAAGGGAAAAAAATAAAGGAGGGATGTTTGGATACATTGAATACTCTTTCTTTTTTTTTTTAAGAACAAAAAAAAAAAGGATAAGATTTTCCTTAAAAAGCTTTATTTCGGAGCCTGGAAGTGGAAAAAAGCCTGAAACAAGCCTTTTCCATCAGAGCACATTTTGAACACAGAATGGTGGTTTGCACCTCTTAATGATAAAAGTTGTTGCCCAGCAGTGTTTTTATAATCGTTGCTGTAGTATGTGTGTGACAGATGTTCACAATGGGAGTCAGTTGTGTGTCTGGCCACAGATGCACGCAAACACACATTAACACATGCACACAAATCAGTACTATAAACTAAATGTCCAGAGCTGCAGAAAAATTGTGTGTTGCTCAACATGCAGATGGCTGCTGTCAGTCGTTCGCTTTTATGCGAGTCCTAAAAATTCACGAGGATCACTCAATGAAAGAAGGTAAATGAATAAAGATGATGAGACTGCTGCTAGTAAAAGAATGCACATAGGCTGATATGAAGAGGGTTTTGGGTTTTTTTTGAGCTGGCTAAAGCCATATTGAGGATGAGGTCTCACAGGGAAAATCTTTGATGTCTGTGCTCATGTATGGTGCAAGATGGATTTTGGCTATACCTACATTAGAAAACAGTGTGGCCCAATAGGAGATCTGTAGAGCGAATGATGTAGGTGTAGGATGCAGGGTCCACACTGTATCTGTTCTGGGGGCTACTATAGTGATTCTAGTCTAGTTCCATTAACATCTAAAGAGCATTATATGTCCTACTGGATTACAGCTTCTGCATTAGTTTCATCTAAAGGAAATCCATCTGATGCATTCCAAAACAGTTCCATGATATGAACTGAAGCACATTAAGTGAAGGATGTCTGGGAGATTTGCTTAGCTGTAAGTAGAGAAATTTCATGTCTGATTTAAGTAAAAAGGAAAGATAATAAGCCAGAAGTATCTTAGATAGGTTTAGATGCCCATCATTGACACACAGAGCAGGTGTTGAAATACACTTCAAGATCACAGACTATGACGACTTGATTCTTCCTTCTCTTCTTCTGCTGTGAATTTATTGACTTGGAGGTTGTCGCGGTTTTGGCCAAATTGGCCAATGGCCGGTGACAGATGCTCCCCCCCAGCCTTTCGTGCATGGAGAAGAGGAGGAGAGTTAAAGAGATTTATGAGTTTAGAACAAACTAAACCACTTTAGTGAAATATTAAGATAAAAAGGACAATAATGAAATAGATACAGTATATACAAAACTGCAATAAGCTCCCAGGATGATGTCACCAGCAGGCACTGGGGAAGTCCCAGGCTGGACTCAGCGACAGATGGGAACCAGGTTCCAGAGCTGGAGTCAGGAACACACCGATCAGGATCAAAGGCAGATGGACAGACAGGGTCCTCCTCAGACGTCAGCCATTGAAGAAAGAGAGTGATCCTTCAGTCCCTCAGCTTTTATACTGAGCATGGGGCAGATGGGATGGAATACCCCTGTTGGTCAGTTTTGGGTCACCTGTCCTGTCCGCTCCTCCCTGCAGGTGGGACCCCTTTACGCTTTTCTGTTTCCGACCCTCCAATGGGGCAAATAATGAAATTAGCTGACCTTGGTTGTTATAGCAATAAGTATAAGCAAGAGCCTCTCTGCGTACCATTCCTTGTCACAAACTGTCTTATCACTCTGAACAAACCGTTTTCAGCACAACATGCTGGTAATTTCAGAGAGTTAGAAGAGACCTAGCTAAGAAATAAAATTACTGAACCGAAAGTTGGTTCTGTTTTACCTCAAACCAGGACAGAGGTGCTACTCCTTACTTCCATCTTCATTAGGGAAAGAATTGGGACACTAAAGTGTAAGCAACAAGAAAGTGAAACAGCATATGGAGAGAGAGAAGCGTGCTTAAAATAATTTGAAAATGATTTATTGGATGCAACCTCTACTCTCAGATATTTCTAGTGTTATTACTTTTCTATAGTACAGCCAGGGAGGACAGTAACTTGCTGTGGGCTAAGGGTAAATTATGATCTATTGCAAAGGAGGGGAGGAAAAATATACTAAAGGTGGGTGTGTGAAGTACATGCTCTCCCCTGACGGCGTTCAGTGTGTTGGATCTCATTGGACCAATCTGCTCCAAAGCCTGCTAGAGAAAAAGAAATGTCAAGAGTTAAAGCAAACTTCATGAAGCGGAGAAGGGAGGGTGAAATGGTAAGATGTTTCATTGCTGGGGCTTGTTGCTCACGGACTTGGTAGTATGTCCACTAAAGAGGAGGGAATTTGGGAATCTGCAGTTGCGACCTTGCTATTGTCTTCCAGTGGTGCCCCAAGGTTGCTGATGCAAGGGATCTTCCTCAGCTTGCAGTCGTGCTTACCCATGTGTTCACACTTCTTGCCAAACCTGTCACCCATCCCTGTCCCCAGGGATGTTACGTGACCTTCACGTCAACTGAACCATAAAGTTGAAAATATATTTTCAAGTCTGGCCAGATTAAGGCCTCACCAAGAATATGTTCCAGCAGTACGTGCTGAGATTCAAATTTTATGGAAAAGAATCCCCAAAGTTACAACATTTAAAATAGTATGGGATTTCATTTCTACTTCTGGATGAAAAAGGCTGAAGCAAATCCTTTTCATGTGAAAAGTTTAAGCCACTTAAACCAAGATTTAAAAAAAAGACCCTTCATTTTGGATCCTCCATTGGAGACAGTTTTGAGATGACCTCGTGTTGCTAGCTGAGATTGTAGTCACTTTTAGAAGCTTTTGAAACTGGTGATATTTGCCTTACCATTATGTCACTGACATGTTACTAATAGAAACGTGTGGTTTCGTGAATGCAAGTTACTTGTCGGACTAGGTTCACTGCATGTTGTTTTGGACACTTGCACGGGGAATCTGCTAATTCAGACTGCTTTTTGCACTCCGAGAAGGATGACGGTCCCTGCAGATAGTGCTTTTCTCCATTGATTATAAAGGGTGATTAAGAAGAGGGTGTTTCTCGTATAGGGAATTCAGTTTGGAGGAAAGAAACTGAACTTCAGCTCCCACTGCCTGTTGAGCAAACTTCTGTCCAGCATGCTTTTTCACCTTTTGGGGACCAATAAAGACAAAAGATTTGAAATGAAGGTGTTTTTTGGAAAGGGTTGCATTTCTGATGCAAGCAGATGTGCACAAATCCTCTTTTGTAGCATTAATCCTGTCTCTCCTACCCAGCTTCAAAAAGCAATGAGTGACTGTGGGATGATCCAAGCGAGGCAATGTTCTCTCAGCATGCTGCTCCTGTTTTTTATGTTGACTTGCTTTTTTCATTTTTTTTATTTTTTTTTTTTTTTTCAGGCTGGATGCCCAAAGTAGCTTTCACACTCTTGAATTCATCAGCTCATGCTAATGACAGACGATTACTGCTCCAGGAACCTGTTGACTGGCAACCTGGTGATGAAATCCTGGTGGGAAGGACAGGCCTTGGAGATACACAGCAGCAAGAAGAAATGGCTGTTATTGAGTCTGTGAACAACACAGAGCTGTACCTTAGATCACCGCTCAGGTACCCTTTCAAGGGTCAAAGGGATTTCTATAGCAGAGAGCTAAACCAGGGGAAAATATGGTCAAAGTGAGGATTTACAGTTTCCTGTGGGACATAATAACTATATAAATCCCTTTAACAAAGGTGGTCAGAGATATTTCAGTTCCTCGCTCCCCCTAAAGCCAGCGGATGCTCAATCCTGAATGTTTCTGACTATGTCTAAATTCTGTATCATAACCATGAACTCAGAAAACCTTTGAAGCAGAAAACACTGATGGCCAGTACAGTCCAGTGGCCTCAGCACAGGGTTGACAAAGAATTTTCCTGCATAGCTAATTTCTTGAGAAAGTGCGTTTTCTTTTACAAAAATCGTCGGACTTCTGTAAAAATAAATAAATAAAACGCCTCCCTTCTTGGCTGATTTATTTAATCTGATTAACAACACATTCAATGTGAATTACTTCAGTCTGGAAATACTGATTCTGTGTTTTCAATGAGTTGTAGTTTCACTGCCTTATGCTCTCTTTGTCTTCTGTGCTTTGAGATCTTGGTCAAACTGTGCTTCTTATCATCATAATCTGAAACCCCAGCGTTGAAAAATGTTATCTGTTTGGGAGGCAACCCAACTCCAACGCCCAGAAAGATTAATGCTATCATTTTCAGAAGTATCTGGGGCTTGAGGAAGGAAGATACTAATGGTTTTCACCAAAATATGCTTTAGGAAGATGAAGGAAGTTCAAAGGCTGAAATATTTTGGTGTAAACATACATAATCTAAGGAAAATTTGTGAGCTTGAGGGACAAAAAGACGAAAATAAACATGAGCCAAGGAAAAATATACCTAGACCATATATGCAGATGCATTGGATATGCCACTGTCTGTGGTGAGCCAGGACTGAAAACAGCTCTGAGTTTGGGCAGTTGGAGTCATAAGCTTAGGGTAAGCATCATTCTTGCCATCTGCCAGTTGCTTTTGTACCTTTTTTGTGTCTTTCCCTAGGTACTCCCACATTGTTGGAGAGGGATGGGTGACCGGCCAAAACCCGCCTTTGAGTGCTGTGGTGGCACTGATTAGCAGAAGGGTTGTTGTTCAAGGAAATGTCACGATGGAGAGGATGTCCCACCTCAGGCAATGTGCAAAAGCAGGCGTTACAAAAGGTGAGGAGCTCTTTTCTCATTGAAACGTACTGAGGACGAAAATTGCTCTATTAAAGTCACATTGTGATACCATTCTGTATTAAAGATCTTTCTAACAGGGTGACTTTGAGACATACCAGCACCAGGAAAGTGAGTTTATCTTTCCAAACATTGTTTGACATTGAAGTGTGAAGTCTTGGGAGTCGAGCTGCATTTCATTGTAATATCTCAGTTGTACTATTTTCACATTGTTGTTTCAAGCCATCTTGGGAAAGATCCTTTAGTTTTGCCCGAGCCTAAGGGTGTAGAAAAGAAAGTATCTTCTGAAAACATATTTCAGTGTACATAATATATTAAATTTTTAATTGTGTTTACTATTCAATCACTTTAAGAAGAAGGAAAAATGAAACAGCCCAATGCTGTTTGTACTCTTTAGTGTAAAATATTAAGACATTGTTTAGTGTTTAGGGATACTAAGAAAAAAAACAGGTGATGGTTTCCTTTAGCATATAGTAACACTGGTGAAATATATCTCAGTTCTCCTTTAGTTTTACCTGTATGAAACACCATAAAGTTTGACAGGCAGCTTCCTGATTTACACCAGCTGGTGAAGAAGCAGAATCAGACACAGTGATTATAATTTGAGGAGAGTTAAGTTATCTGGCAACCCAGGTGTAAGTTTTCCTTTAAAAATAAAATGCCTTGGGCTTTCAGACTGTGACACAAGACTTCATTTGATATCCCACAGCCAACTGCTTATATTACTCATAGATTTATGGTCCATTTTCTGTGGAACTCATAAATAGTCTCTGAAATGTGCTAACTGTTTGAGGTTTTTATTTGAGTTAAAGGATAGGAGGATTTCTCGGAGGAGTCACCAGAAGATAAGTAGGCAGTGTTGTTTGTGGTTAATTTACCTTCTTTTAAAGAAAATTGAGCATTACTGAGCATAAGCAGGCAGTGCTGGAATTTGACAAGCCCAAGTTGCACATTCATAGCCTGAATCCCCTCGTACCAAAATATCCTAAGCACAGACCTGTGGAAGGGTGTCTTTCAGGAATGTCTATGCCTTCCTCAGCCCGATGATTTACTTTCCTTGTCTTCAGACTGTGGGTAGTAACAGTTCCTCACCCATCTGCAGGGACAGTGGGAGAGCAAGAGTTTTAAATAAATTTCAAAATGTTCTCATTTCAGTTTAGCCATGCCCAATCCCCTTTTCACGAACCTCACCCAAGGTAAATCAATGTCAAATCCATCTTCCTCATGCATAGGACTATATAAAATTGAACACAAGGAACTTTCCAAGGCATAAAACTGCCATGGCTTCCTGCTGGTTTTAATATATGTTCCTCAAAAAACGTCCAGACTCTTAGGGAAGGAACCATGAGAGTATTTAGAGGGAGTATCAAATATGCTTGCCTGTGGCTATTTGTCTTTGGGCCTATGTTTAAGGTTGCTGCTGGAGATGGGGTCAATGTGATGGGTCTCATGATGATGCTTGGGGTACTCTGCACATCCCACGGTCACCATGGAGAAGTAACACTGACAGGTCCCACTGCGTTGTATTCTAGGTGGCTCCAGGTGTCTGTACAAGCGAAGCGAGAGGCAGCTGGGGTCTCGGGACCTGGGGGCCATCATGGTTGTGGAGGCCTTCCATGGAGAGGCGAGTGGACTCCAGGTGGAGGGAGTTCAATTCCGCCACATGGGCCAAGCGTTTCAGCAGCACTACAGTGCCCTGACTGTTGCTGGCAATGCATGGATGGCAGGTGAGATGGCTGCACTGGAGATGGGCTCGAATGATCTCAAATGTCCACCTTTTCCTACCCAAAGTTGGGGCAGATGTCCTCAAGACCTGCTCAGCTCTTGAGTCAGTTGGCAAAGTGGATTGGTAAAAGACTCTAGTCTAAGCCGAGGTGAAATTGATGGAGTGCTTTAAGATGCTTTAGTTCCTTCGCATCCCTGGACAGCTTCTTCCTAAAATAATATTTCATTTTTATGCCACACCTCTGAATTGACATGCTACTTCTAGCTCTGGAAATTCAAGCATTAATATACTGTAAGGGAGCCAAGAGCAGGCTCAGGGTTGTGCAGTAACATAGGCCAGAGTGTAATTCTTATAATAAATAATAAACCTGAAGGTTAAGGAATATATTAAGTTCTTTTTACTTTGTCACTGATAAGTTCTTCTGACTTTGTCATCTCTGTAGAAGTGGCAATGAGGGCTCTGAAGACTGGTGGTGATAGGATCAAGTTAGGTGGGCTCAAATAATATTTTAAGGGTACCGGACGGGACTTTCCCCACCACCTAACCCACACTTATGCCTTTCTTACACCATCTTCGACAGTGAGTGAGGGGATCTAGGCTTTCTGGTGGCAGAAGGCAGCAGTGGCCATGATCCCAGAGCACAGTGGGCAGGTTGCCATGCCTGGCTCGACAAGGTGTGAAGGTTCTGCCATGTCCTCGCAGCTGTTCTAAAACATTGCTCCTCTCCTTTAATCCCACTTCAATCATCCAACTGCCTGAGATCTTTGCTCTTGGGATCCTACCCTATCCTTTCACTGGATCTCCTCCTTCTTCCTCACGATAGACCACCTCCATTCACCCATTTATATGCTCAGGCCCCCTCTTCTCTACTGTGGCCATCTTAGCAATGTCCGCCTGTTGGCAAAGATCTACCAGGTGAGTAAAGGTGGGCAGCTGCAACCGAGCAATCTCAGCGAGCCAAAAGGCACAGCATCAAAGGATGAGGAGCTAATATAAAACTCTCCCAAACTTCAAGCTGCAGTGTGCTTCTTTGCTCACAACATTCATTTCTTTCCAGACTCTTACATACGTGGCTGTTGTGTTTTGGACTCCTTTGGCCAAGGACTCCGTCTGACCGGGATCTCAAACCTTAGCGTGGACAGTAATGTTTTCTACAACATTTCAGGCCATGGGCTTCTACTGGGTAAGTGAAGCAGGAAAACAGCTATTCTAGAGGTAACAGCAATGTGTGCCGCTTACCATTTGCATGAAAATGTCTTTGGAAGAAAGAATAGCAGATCCTTAACTGCACCCTGAGAACTTTGATCACATCTGCATTTTCTGGTATCAGTGAATGTGGAATAAAGCTCCCAGGATTCCACGTGCAACTCCTAGAGCTATTTCCATTAGACCATACACTCCCCGTTTCTTCAGTTCAGTCTTCATTTGATCTGGATACTTTTTTTCAGTGTACAAGTGGAAGATTTTTTTTAGGGGGTTGATTTATCTGTCTTTGGAAGAGTACCATTATGCAATATTTAAGACCCCAGTTCAGCAAGGCATTTAAGAGCATACTTACCTTTAACTTCAGTCATTTGACATGGAAGATAACGGAGTGAGAGCATATGTTAAAAGTTAAGCAGAGGATTTAGTACTTAAATAAATTGGAGCTTGGAGCAACAAAAATGTTAAACAACCAAATATTTCTCCTAACTAACCATCAGGAGACTGACTTGCAGCATCTTCTGCTGGGATCTCATGTTGCCTGAATACCTAAAGATATAGCTCGATTTTTGTTTTCCATTGGAGATGGGACAAAAATGACCAATTTTAAGATAAACATAGGGGATGGAGAAAAGCCTTCAGTCCTGATCCTGCAGTTCCACACACAGAGTAAGTCCCTACACTAGGTCCTGTACATAAACATAATGAGAAGTGATGGATGACGATTTAAACAGAGGAGACCTATAAAAGGAGAGTGATTGTACACATCTTGCAGACAAAGAGAGGTGGCTCAGAGAGATGCAATGACTTGCCCAAGGTGATGCCACAGAGTCCTTGTGGCTGTGGGGAAGCAGAACAAGATCTCCAACCTGCCAGCATGCCTTGGCTCACTCGTCCTAGGACATGTGTCAGAGTCAAAGGACTCTGGGCTGAGCTGAACATTTCCACTGAAGTCTCTGCCTGAATATGCCTTATCCCCAAGATCTTTTTAATGGCTTCACTGTCAGCAGCTCCAGAGGGTCTGATGGATGAATTTATATATCATTTTGTTGCCTGTGAAGGAATATTTATTATAGCTGGCTATTTGCAGCTCCAGAATTGGACTCCCTCAGTGATTTCATCTAAAACCCTTATTTTCAGGGGGTTTGCAAGACAGTCATAAAAAGTCGCTCTGGGCTTAAAATTAATTGACACACCAGGTCTCAGCTTGGAAGCCAAGTCCTTTTATGCCACCTCAAAAACCTATATGGCTGTCTAAAGGTCTGCTTTAGGACCCCATTCGTGCTCTGGTAGGGGGAATTGTTTGTAGTAAATACAGCCTGGGAAGAAAATATTTCCAGAATAGATCTTGTTCCAAAAATGGAGAAAGACCCAAAAGACTGAGAGGAAGGCTAAAAAATAATTACTGGCATCCCTAAACCAAAGGACACAAATTTTCTCTGTGAAGTGTCTTACTTTCGGGGTGGTAGTGATTGGGGAAGGGATCTATATTTGGAGTAGAACTTGAGCAGATATAGTTGAAGATAATCATTTAAGTTTGAGAAACAAAACTAAATAGATTTCATTTGCTCCTGATGTGGACCAAACAGAGATGATCCACTTTGTGTTCTGCTTCCAAATCATCAGAGCAGGGGGACATACGCCAATGTGTCCTTATTTGGATTTGACTTGTATGGGACGGTCCACTTTTTGCCATTGGACAGAACATTTCTTCATGGTGTAGATGAAAAAGATTTTTTTTTCTTCATACTTCAATACTGTTACTAGATCCAGGGCACCCCATGACTCTGACTTGTGTGATCAATTGGTTGATTGATTTTTCCTTTTCCTTCTCATACTTCATTGGTTAGAGGAGCAACCCCCCACACTTTTCTGCAGTTGCACCAGGTGTTTTTAAGACCATTTAGAAATTTTCTTACATGTAAGTAGGGCAGTGGACGGAGACACAGAAGATAGACAGGACTTTGAATTCTCGTACTCCCAGAAGCATGCCTGGGTGTGCATAGGTGAGCCACTTCCCCACTCTGAAAACTCTCTTTTTCCAACTGTAAATGTGCTTTATAATATTCCCTTTATTCGTTTTTTCCATAAACTTGCGGTACAGTATGGCTGGTGTTATATTCATAAATAACACGTGTTAGAGAGTCTTGTGCATATTGAACTGCAGAATCATGGTCTCTATTGCCTCTTTGTAGAAAATATATATTAGTATTCCTTTCCCTGATTGTGTTTATCTCATTAGAGTGTAAGGTCTTTGTGGCAGAAACTGTTTTTTATCATATATGATCAGATCATGCTTGTGGCCTCCTGCCATTTCTGAAGGGTATAGCCCTTCCTTTTCCATGCTGTGCACCACTGTGTTGAGCAGTCATGGCAATCTTTGACCATCTCATAGCCAACTTCTGCCACGCGTTAGAGACAGGTTTCTAAGTGCTTTTCAAAGAGTAATTTACCCAGGGATAGTTAGCAGGGAAAGCTAATTCCCAGGTGGGCCATAGCAGCAAACGGGCAGGGAAAAACCCAGCAAGTTCTGTGACTTGCATAACAGAGGGTTTCCAGGTATATTTATATTTGTGTTTCTTTTTTCTTTATATTTATTTTTTTTGCTTTTTTTTACCTTTCTTTCTTTTTCCTTTTTTGTTTTTCTTTTTATTTTTCTTCTTTTTTTTTTTCTTTTTATTATCTTTTTGTTTGTTTGTTTGTTTGTTTTTTAAAGGAGAGGGACTGGAAAAGGGGAACAGAGTAATTAACAACATAGTGATTGGCCTTTCTGGAACAGACAGTTTATCCAACATTGAGACGCTGTCACCAGCAGGGATCTATGTCAGGGCTCCTGCCAACCATATCAAGGTAAGCATTTCAGGTATAAAACGTAACATTACCTTTCTAATCAAAGATCAGAAATATATGGAACTTCATTTATTTAGGAGATCATATACACAACATTTGCCTCTTGACTGAGCTGCCAGAAACTGTACTTGTGCTGGGATGTTAAAACAAGTTCATATTCAAAATAAATTATATTCGTGGGCAAATTTATTGTTACTGAAAATTTTACTGCACTTGGATCGGATGAAATATTGAAATGAGATCCTTCATCCTGTGATGCTTTAAAAAGTTGCTTTATTTTCTAATAGTCATGGATTCAAAAAAACTGGAAAAAAAATTTAGGCTCAGCTTCTCTGGAATGTTTTCCCACTTTTGTCATTATAAAAAAAAGTCTAAATTTTAATGGACTGATGAAAAACATCCTACAATTCAGCAATATCAAATCCATCTCTGTCTGGATTTAAAATGACAACTTACGTACAGTCCAAGATTTGCATTCCAGGCTAAAAAGGAGAATGCTCTCCCTGCCCTATGAAAATGACATTGACTTTAAAAGAAACCAAGGTTCTCTATTCTAAATAGCGATAAAATGTTGAACTCTTAAAAAGCTAACAGACTAACAACCCTCACATCAAAAAGTTGAGCTCAGTAAAAATCTTCGTATTCACTAATTCTCTGATGCTTTGTTTTAGTTCATACATTTTTTTTTTTGTCTTATTCAAGTCACTTTTCAGAATAAAGAGTCACTTTTAAGTGCTTCATGGGGAAAAAAAGAAAGATTTCCAACGATTTCAAATCGTTTTTTCCTCCCCAACTATTTTCAGTCTGGAATTTCATTGACACTGACCTTTCTTACCACAGTTTCAGTTGTGACAAATGCACATTTTCATAAAAAAAAAAAAAAAAAAAAAAAAAAAAAAAAAAAAAAAAAAAAAAAAATCCTGACCTGTTCTATTGCTAACCCACAGAAACCAAACCAATTATTAAGTGCATGTGAAGACCTAATCGCCCCTTGGGCTTCTGTTCCAAGAGGAAAGAATTGCACCTAAATTTGAAGGTGAAAAAGAGACAAACACAATTCCTATGTTAGTATGAAGACAGGAAGGAGAGGACTTTTCTGCAGTTCCCTCAAGGGCATATTTATCATTTTTAAGACCATCAAATATGGTTAAAACATCCAACGACCAGGCAGAATCACATGAATTTCAGCTCCACTAAACACAGAGTTTCGTACTATCGTGCACTGACTTACCCTGGAGCTGTCTACTCCATCGCCAGTGGCTCAGCTTTTCAAAAGGTTTGCTGCAATTATCTCTACGGGTCCGTGTGAACTGCCTGTGGTCGGTTTTCAGCACATTTGTTTAGCTCTCTCAGTTGACATGTCTCCGTTGCTATGCCCAAAGATGCGTCTGTGGCTGTGTACCCGAACATCAGGGTTAAGTCTGCTCTTCAGAGATGCGCTACTCAAGGCAGAATAGCAGATGGCCCTCGAAGGGTTGCTGATAAACCTCATTGTCGGCAGTCTCTTGGAGCGGGCTATTTGAGGCGTTGCAGCAGCAAAAGGAAAATAGGAAGAAGTTGCTTAGCTTAAAATTGTTATTAGCTGCACTTGCTGTTCTACAGTACCAAGCAGTGCTCAGCAGAAGACATGAAAGGACATGGATATTAAGAGAAAAAATCACAGCTTTTCTAAGCGAAACACCTGTGTTTTGTGAACTTTTTCTTAGTACAAAAATAAGCAGTAAATGTGAGGGATGCTGCTCCAGCATCAGCATCATAATGTTACAGTTTCAGCACCTTTTATCTGATAAAATGGCCCAAGAACTGGATACTGCTTTTTAGGTATTTATAATCTTAATTTAATAGGGAGTTTTGAAGAGTGTAACAGGAAAGACTCATCGTTGCACTGTCTGGATTCCAGGCCATGACACGGATTAGAAATTTACCTGTCTAGATTTTAATGTTAGGTCCTTGTTGGTTTTTGTGCTTCTATGTTTTATGTTTTTAAATTGCCATCGTTCAGTTACTGGTTTTAAATTCACAGGCTGCAATCTTTAAGGCAAGGGTTACAGCTAAGACAGACAGAGAGCTCTAGGTCCAGACTGTGTCATATCTTCTGTGCAGGATGGATTAAGCTTTCCACAGCGAGTCCTGCAATAATATTTTCATAACTACTCAATTTACTTGAGAGCCTAAATTTGCATCGGTGACTGAAGAGCTTAAATTTCCTTGAAAATCAGTGGTCTCCTAAACGGTGTTGAAATTGGGACACAGCAGTCACTCAAACCTCAACCTACAAAGACATTCAGAGACCGAATTCCCACTGGTTTTCATTTGACTTAAGCTTTTAAGTGTATTTGTGAATTGGGGTGTTAGGTAAAATTTTATACCCATACAGCATAAGTGCAAAATTATTATTACAAGGTTGTTTTTTTTTAATAAAATACGGAAGTCCTGGTTATCACTTCTTAGTGTGATAAGACAATTTCATTAGCAGGCTGGTTTCTTGCCTTTTAAATGCTATCGGCATGAGGAACTGAAGATGTACCTCTGATATTGGCTCCTTTGTTGCTGAAATGGACGCCCTATCTCCCTGGTTTTCTTTTTGTATGCATGGAAAAAAACAAAAAGTAGTTTTTTATCTTTTTCTCTTGGTTCTTTTGGGTGCAGTGGGTCTTGGACCTTTCGTAATGACTTCCTATTCATAAACATTCAATGCTCTTAAATCCCAGAGCCAGCACACAGTGCTCGTGCATAATGACATACAGCCCGGGTTTGAGAAATTTAACAAGTGTCCTCCCTTTCCTTTCTTGCCATGATGTCGAGGACTGTGAAACTGCTTAAATGAATGAATGGGGTGGAGATCAGCCCGTGTTTCCATGTCAGAGAAGTTACTGATGGTCATGCTGTTGATAAATGAATTTGTTTCCCAATATCACCCAACCCAACCATTCTCCACAGTACCAAAGGGGTGAGGTTGAGTCTGTTTGGCATCAATTGTTTCACATCATTTCATCCCTTCTGAGATCTTTTCTAAACCCTTCTGCAAGTGAGCATACGTCGAAGTGAGCCCAGTGCGGCTGCATCCTGCCAGGTTCTGAAACTGGGGGAGTGGTGCTGGGCACTCTCTGCAGAGCTTTAATGTCATCTCTGAGGTCAACAGTTTGAGCCCTGGCTATCTAAAAGAAAGTCATGAAATATTTACATTAGCAGTGTTGTACGGTTAAGAGACACTTAAAACGTCAGCCACTTTATTTTACTGACTTGCAATGCATACCTCCAGGTATCTGGCATGCTCAGGGAGATAATTTCTCTCTGGAATTTTGGTTGCATGGACATTCGTAATATACTGACTTCCACAAAGAATTGATTTCCACACAAAATTCCCTGCTTGCCTAAAACCCCTGCCCTCCAGCCACTAGCTGGCTGAATAAATATGCAGGTTTTCTTTCCTTATGAATCATCTGTAGAACGCACGATTGGAGTCTCAAGTAAAAGATCCTGGAAATAATGTGACTGGACTGCAGAATTATTTTGTTAAAGGAAAATGGTCTGTGGCGGCAGTTTTGGAAAAAGCAGCATTTTTACCAGGGGATAGAGAAAGCAGTGCACTGGGTATCGATACTTCTTTGTTGCTTGACAGGTGTCAGAGATCACGACTGCAGGGAACACAGTTGGATGGGTCAGGAAAAAGTAATTGGTATATAGAGGCTTTCACCTCTAGGTCACCAGGCTTGGCTTTGATTTGGACCATCAGGGACCAAAAAGTCATTAGTGTTTTAACAGTGTCCGGTGACCTATGAATAGTAGTGGTGGGTGTCAGTCCCAATCTTAGAGAACAAGCTCTTCTTATAGCTCATCTTAGACTGCCCTCAGAGAACTAGATACCTCCGTAGAGCAATTAATCTTATCTAAGGATAGACCCAAAGAATTGCCCTCTAGACATGCCGATGCCTTATTTTCTTCTGGAAAGGGAGCTTAGCTTTACCAGCCTGGACTTCAGCATCAATTTTTTACACAACTAAGGTAGGTGAAAGGGATCATGCCCAGATGCGCACATGAAAACATCACTGTATAGACACCATCCAAAGCCATCTCGGTTCGGCTGCTGTCCGAATGAAGCAGGTAAGAGCTGGCTTTTTCCCTAGAGTAGAAAACCTTCTAACCCACTGTATGTAACCCACATGATCCACTTGCTACAGACTTGCTACCAAACTCCTAATTTTAAGGCCAAGCAGATATTATGTTCACTTTTTTTTTTTTTTCCGCACCTCTTGCAATAATAACAGTTGGACTTGATGATCTTAAAGGTCTCTTCCAACCAAAACCATTCTATGGTTCTGTGACTCATTAAGCTATACTAAATGACAACTTACAGCACATCTTCCCATGGTTATTCACTTACCCTGTCAAAAAGAATCCAAACCAAGTAATTTACCGCACGTCTAAGTTTAGTTGTTCAGACACTGACATATCCCGAAGATGTAGTTCTCTGCTTTCTTTTGACTTTTAGGGGTCTCACATTGCAGTGCCAATGTTATTCCCTTTTACTGTATTTGCATTGGGAGATATGAGAAAGATACAGATTGAGAAGTAAATCAATACGCTGAGTAGTTTGTGATTTACTTTCTTTCATGACATGGCCTTCCTACTTAGGAAGGGTTTTACAATGTTAAGAAGTTTTCCACACACTTACTATTTCTTGAAGAATTATGGGTGGGTTTAAGAAGGATGGAGCCAGACTCTTCAGTGGTTCCCAGTGATAGGATGAAGGGTAACGGGCACAAGCTGGAACATAGGAAGTTCCGAACAAATATGAGAAAAAACTTCTTTACGGTGAGGGTGACAGAGCACTGGAACAGGCTGCCCAGGGAGGGTGTGGAGTCTCCTTCTCTGGAGACTTTCAAGACCCGCCTGGATGCAGTCCTAAGTAATGTGCCCTAGGCAGTCCTGCTTTAGCAGGGGAGTGGGACTAGATGATCTCTAGAGGTCCCTTCCAACTCTGAAAAATTCCACGATGCCATGGCAATACCGTTTTTCAGTCATTTGTTTCTATGGCTTGGCCAACCCTTGTTGCTTGGCTTGAGAACAGTTTTGTTTTTTTTTTAAGCATGGTTCAAGGACAAAGTGAAAACTGGATGAAATCAAGGACACAGAAACAAGGAACCAGCTTCTGCCAGCCAGACTTACCAGTATTTGAATGGACCTCAGCTGAGATTTCAGTTTGCATTTTTCTTAAGTTTATTTTCATTTCCAGAAATTTGTGGTAACCTTTTCTTCCCAACCACATATGTTTCTCTGCAGGGTAACACAGTGTGCGCTGCTGGCTATGGCTATTTCTTTCATCTCTCCCCCGAGGGACCATCCAAAATGCCTCTCCTGTCCTTCAGTGAGAACATAGCTCATTCCTGCACAAGGTACTTGGGGATTTTTGGTTAAAGAGATTTTCCTTCAGTGCATGGTAGCGCTAACTATAATTGTAGTAGTGAGCAGAAAATGCTTTGCTCCTCCTTTCAGGATTTTTTCCCCAATGTTGCACCCTTTTAGGGCTTCCTCTCTTTAAGCAGAGTTCTCCACCGCAGAGCAGAATCCGTGTTTGACAGCGATGTGGTTGTGCCTGTTTTTCAGGGCCTGATCCTAAATGGTTTCCTTAAGAGTTTCAATGCGGTCCTTTCTTCTTTGTTTACAAGCCTGATTTGTGAACTTGCAGCATTTCCAATGATTTTAACAAGCTCCTCCAATTTACCCCCTTGTTTAAATGATCCTGATGTAGTTTAAGGTGCCACATTTTAACACGTTTCCTCACTAACCATTTAACAGCAAAGTACTGACGCACGCGCTCATGTGCTAAATTTAAAGCTCATTTTCAAAGTATACCAGACGTTTTGAGCAGAAGAGGGTGTGCAGGAGAACAGGTACATGATTTCTTTCTTATGGTCCTCCTTTAACATCTCCTGCAGGCCACCATTAGAGAAATGATACTGGCTTAGGCAGTCTGGAGTGGTGTTTCTGACCTCTAGATGCTTCCTATCACAGCAGCACGGACACTCAACTGTTAGAGTTCGGCCTCTGATTAAGTGGATTGAACTAGAGACTAAGCACTTCGTAGTCCAATGGGATAAAAGGGGCTGTATGTGTGTCAGGCATTACATAGAACGTCCAGGGACAGATATTCACTAGAGCTTTTGCCTGTACTTCCTTAAAACAGTGGCGATATAGTAAAAAATGATGTTGTGCTAAAAGTCAGCGGACGAAGTCACCATAATTTTGAGGAAATCTGGATATGAATCCGGATTTAAAATCTCTGAGAAGGTCAAACCAAGGGCTGCATTCAGGAACATGTATATTTGTGTTGTGAACCAGAACAATTTGGAATGTACTCCAAGTTGGCTGAATCCAGGATGTAGAAAAGCCTTATCCATCCAGGTTCATGTTGGGCTCATCTGAAGCCAACACTGGTTGAAAGCTCCTGAGCATGGTGAGGGTGTTTTGCAGTGAGCACCTGCAAGTGGTTCTGTACAGCGGTTGTTAGCCCTGGTGTGGCTAATTCTGAAAATACTTGAAAAAAGAAATTTTAAGTATGATCTCTGGCATGATTCGATGCCTAAAAGAAATATTTGTTATCCACCAGTTTTTGATTTTGGATTAAATTATTGATAAAGTCTCACGCAGACAACTGTTACAGATTTAAGATTTTAGATATCAAAATGATGGATAGGAAAATCTGCTCATGAATTCATGCACTGGAAAGAAACATCCTCCTTTGCTTTCTTTCCTAAACAGGTACGGGTTGCTGGTGTACCCAGAATATTTGCCAGACAGCCCAAACAAACCTGTTCCGTTCAACAACTTCACAGCTTGGAGCAGCCAAGGGGGAGCACGGGTACGTTTGTTGTGACAATCCTCTGTGATGTTGTCATGGTTTAACCCCAGCCAGCAACTAGGACCACGCAGCTGTTCACTCACTGCCCCGCTCCCCCCGCCCCAAGTAGGGTGGGGAGAAGAGGGAGAAAAAGGAGAAGAAAAACTTGTGAGTTGATATAAAGACAGTTTAATCCAACAGTAATGGAAGAGAAAACCAATAATGATGGTAAAAGAATATACAAAATAAAGTGATCGTAGAATCACACAATAGAATCATACAACAGTTTGTGTTGGAAGGGCCATTTAAAGGTCATCTAGTCCAACCACCTGCCATGGACAGGAACATCTTCAACTAGATCAGGTTGCTCAGAGCCCCGTACAACCTCACCTGGAATGTTTCCAGCGATGGGGCATCCACCAGCTCTCTGGGCAACCTGGGCCAGGGTTTCACCACCTTCAGCGTAAAAAATTTCTCCCTTATACCTAGCCTAAATCTTCCCTCTTTTAGTTTAAAGCCATTACACCTTGTCCTATCCCAACAGGCCCTGCTGAGGAGTTTCTCCCCATGTTTCTTATAATAAGTCCCTTTTAAGTACTGGAAGGGACTCTAAGGTCTCCCTGGAGCCGTCTCTTCTCCATGTTGAACAACTCCAACTCTCTCAGCCTGTCCTCACAGCAGAGGGGCTACAGCCCTCTGAACATTTTTGTAGCCTCCTCTGGATTCGCTCCAACAGGTCCATGTCCTTCTTATGTTGGGGGCCCCAGAGCTGGAGGCAGCACTGCAGGGGGGTCTCCCCCGAGCGGAGCAGAGGGGCAGAGTCGCCTCCCTCACCCTGCTGCCCACGCTGCTGGGGATGCAGCCAATGCAATACAATTGCTCTCACCACCCGATGATGAATTGCTCAGTCCGTCTGGAGCAGCAATTCCTGTCCCTCAGCCAACCCCCTTTTATATACTGAGCGTGACATCTATGATGTGGAATATTCCTTTGTCCGGCTTGTCCTGTTTATGCTCCCTCTCAGCTTCTACAGGAAGCTGAAAAAGTCCTTGACTTAATAAAAGCATTACTTAGCAACAACTAAAACAATATGTTTTATCAATGGTATTCTCATACTAAATCCAAAACACAGCAGCTACTAGGAAGAAAATTAACTCTCTACCAGCTGAAACCAGGACAGATGCTCAGGATCTTTACAACTGTATCGCCCCCACACTGACTTAATCTTTTAAGGCTGCAAATAGGCCAGTAAAAACTCTTGCACCTGTACGTCCACATCCCTCAGCTGGAGGCTCCTATTTTGGTGATGGTCAGAAAAACAATTCGTGTGAGTTCTCCTTACTGCTTCAGTGCAGAACTGGTGTTCCTTCCATCAATAACTGGTGTCCTCTGTAATCATCTAGCATATGTCTGCCCTTATAGTCATAGGATTGTAGAGTTATAGAATGGTTTGGGTTGGAAGGGACCTTAAAGATCATCTAGTCCAAACACCCTGCCATGGGCAGGGACACCTCCCACTAGATCACGCAGCCAAAAAAATCCTCCCAGTGGACCTGAGCTATTAATAAAGACTGTAGTTGGTAGAGGATCTGTTATCGTCATAGGCTTAATGGTTCCAGTGTGAATTTTTTCATCCTTGTTAAAAATGTCCCCCTTTTTTTTAATCTTGAATTTATCTAGCTTCACTTTCTAGCTATTGTAGCTCCCTATTACTTAATCTGATTTAAAAACCCACACCACCCTTTATTATCTGATACTTTCTGCCCATACTGGTGCTTAGAGGCTGCGATCCTCTTGACATCGCCATCTGATGACCTGAACTGATGGTATGTGTTTCTCTCTAAGGCCTGTTTTCTGGTATAACCCATCCTATGGCTCTTCCTTTGAAGCCATGCAATATTTCAGCATGGTTTTTTCAGACTAGTGCATTCTCTTTCTGGAAAATCTTATGTGTATGAAAAGAAATAAAACAAAAGGACAAGAGGAAACAGACTCAAGTTGCACCAGGGGAGGTTTATACTGGATATTAGGAAAAATTTTTACACTGAAAGAGTTATTAAGCATTGGAACAGGCTGCCCAGGGGAGTGGTTGAGGCACCATCCCTGGAGATATTTAAAACACGGGTAGACATAGTGCTTAGAGATATAGTTTGGTGGTTTTTTGTCAGAGTTAGGTTGATGGTTGGACTCGATGATTTGAAAGGTCCCTTCCAACCTGGGCAATTCTATGATTCTCTGAAAAGGATGTTTTGCAGTTTTGATTTTGTGGTTATCTCTGCTAACTTGTAATTTCTTTGTATGTTACTGACCTAGCACACATTAATAACTAAGTTTATTCTGCTTCTTTCCATGGACTCCCTCTAGGAACAGTCTTCTTGCTGTTAGGTGACTGTAATCCATACCTCTGGTTATTTTCAATGTAGCATCTTTCTGTTGTAAACATTAATTTCTTTACCCTATCCCAAAAATTTAGAGCAATTCTACCCTGTCTATCAGTGATTCTCAGTTCTGATTTTCTTTCATACTGTTCTTTTTTCTTTTAACATGAAAATATGTTAAGAGAATGTAAAGATTTTTGTATTATTAATTAAAAACAGAAACTGGATATTAAGGGGAGATTCTCAAATATTAAATATACATTCAACATTTTTATGTGTTTTTGCTGTTCCCCTTTCTGTTGTATTGTAAGGAAAGCAGAGTTATAAATCAATTTTCATTATTATTATTATTATTATTATTATTTATTATTATTCTCTTTTTATATAGATTTTTAGAAGCAGCAACCTTGAAATCCAACATTTCTGGATTTATGCTTGCAAAGACTTTGGCATTGACATCGTAGAAAGCCTGGGAAACACTTCTGTAGCTGGTAGCGTTTTAATTGGACACATTGGGCAAAAGGTAAGCACTGCAGGAATTATTTCAATGTCTCTTGAGTTACACAGCTACCCTTCAAACAGGAATTAGGACAACTAAGAAAGTAAGCAGAAGAACAGCTGCTGCTCCACGGCAGCTTGGGCAAAACTTGGGATTTTAAATGTGTATGTCATACAACTTCAGGATGAAGTTTGGGCACTGATGTGTTTGCTTAGCCCTCTAGCTGTGTTCCACTCCTTGGAAAGATGATGCCTTCAGTAGTAGCACCTACAAGGGACATTGATTTGGTGATAAAGCGGAGAACCCTGGAGCATCAGTACCACTCTCCCAGCCTGCTGGAACAAAGGATTTTGTTGCTTCTGCTGGAAGCAGCAGAAGAGAAATAGCATTTGATCAGCTGGACCCTGCATAATTTTTCAGGTTCTCCATTCATACCAGCTGACGTATGGTATGAGTAAACATCAGCTGTTGAGAAAGCGGAGATCGCATTCTTCAGGAAAATTCAGTATTTTTCCAAACATTTTTTTATTTCGGTACAGAAGTTTTGAAGATTTTTTTTTAGACAAATTTGAAACAAGACTTCTGATTTTTCTATTTGAATTTGGAAGTATTAGATTAGATAAGATGTATATTCATGTACATTTTTTATAAAACAGCATTCAAAAGTAAAAACAAAATCACAGTTCTGTTCAACTTACGAGCTGAAGGATTTTAGTAGGATAAGTGTTAATTTTTTCCCTACTTTTGTTTTTTTTTTCGAGATTGACATAGTCTCAGAAAAAACTTGGAATTTCACAGAACCTGAATTTTTGAGAGAAATCATAATTTTTGTTTAAACAACCTTTTCTAACATAAATTCCTACATACCTTTTGCTGTAATAAACAGACACCATTTAACCATATACAACTGGGTTTAGTTTAGTGATTTGAGAATACTGAGGGGGAACAAGAGATTTGATTTCTATCCTAGTTAACACTTTGGTTTCCTCTGCTCTCTCATAGCATCATTGGTCCATCTGGAACACAGAGTGCTGCTTTTTAACTTGAGAATGAAAAATGCCGTCAAAATGTAACAATTTTATTTATGCAGTAAATATGATCTTCTTCCATTATTTCTTTAGGCAACTAGACAAAGTCCTTTGGGTGCTACCAGGTTGTTAACAGATTAATAACATGGATAACAATGGAATTTTAGTTACAACTGGCCACAGCTGCTTGTTCATGATTTTGATGGCTTTTTTTTTGCTTTGCTCAGTTTTCTACTGTTGCTTATGAAATTAATTTTCTCTCTGACAGGCAGAAAAATATTTTTAAATAAGTTTTCTTTGGAAGCTCACAGAAAGAATTCTTTGTAGTGGGTCTATTGAAAGTATATAGCTCAGATATCAGCCTGGCCCCACCAGTCCAACCTTGCGGAATCCCAATGACACGATGAATTTTCTTGGACACCAAAGGGTGGATGTCTTTGTTTTTGCTTTGCAGGATCCATGGAAAGACTCCGATGTTGTACTTGTTAAGAGATTTAGAGGCGCTCAGCTGTGCCTTGTTTCTTGCAGTACCCCAGGGGGGTGATTATCTTTGATTATCTCATGATAAGAGCCTCCTTGTCATAATTTACATCTTAATTTATGTAATTCTCCCTTTAATAATGAAGTCTCTTTAATATCAATTAAAACTTTATGACATTAATTTAATGGGAACCTTGGATATTCCTCTATGCTAGCCCTTCCAGTTTTTGAAAGCGCTTTTAAACAAGGTTGTTTTCTGGAACTATCAGGGCATTTAAAAACTGGGGCTTTGATCAATTAAAACATTAGTGGCAGGGCTAAATCTAGAGCTTGTAAAAGCCAAGGGAAAGACTTTCGTTAGCTTCCTAGACATTCAGCAAGTCTCTTCCATTCTTTCATAAAGCAACTCATCACCCTTGTGGAGCCCTTTGTGGAAAAACATTTCTTCCTGAAAAACCAAGAGGTCTGAGACAGGTGACACACACTAGGGAGGAACTGTCATCTCACACCCTTCTTCTATTTGCTATCTACTTAAAAAAAATAAATTAACTAAAAGAAAAAAAAAAAAAGAAAGAAACGGGAGTGGGATGGAAGAACAGGCAAATGTAAGCAAAAACTGATAGAGTCTTTCTGACCAATTTGTTACCAGAAGCCAGGGACTTCTGCTTAGCAGTGATTTGGAAGAAAATGACCCAAGAACTAGGACCATCCCCTCAGGTGTTTTGGCCTCAGGCTAAAAAAGGTGATGGATCTACTGTTTTTTAATGAGACTGAAGATAGCACCATCTCTTTGAAGTGATAAACTATTTGTAAAAGTCCATTTCATTCTACATTTTCATTTAAAGAGGATGTTTCCACAGAGGGTGGATTTCTTGATTGGTTGTCTACTAACACTTTTGAGAGTTGTTCCACAAAAGTGTTTATTGGCCTCAGAAAGAGCAACGCGCATTCCTGCCAGACCTTTCCCCTCCAGGCTCTGAGCACATCCTTCTTCCCAGCCTGCCTCCGAAAGAAACTGGCAGAGAGATGTACGCTCCCCCTGCATCATGGTCTACAATCACCACAAAATCTAGTTTGTCCAATGTGCTTCCCATCACTTGTGGGTTTTGCTTTTCCTTTTCACATCTGATGTTTTCTCCTGTGTCTCACTCATATACTTACTTAACTTCTTGCTGTTCTGATGGACCCTGATGTCAACCAGGGCTTTGAAGAGAGCCCAGATTAAATGCTTTCCCCAACCTCCAGTCACACACAAGGGCTTTGTATCTCAGCAGTCAGGTTTTTATTAGAACTTAAATTAGGATGATTAACTTTGTAGAGTAGTGAAATTTCCTGCCTGCTACACAAGACAAGTTAGAGTAAAAGGCACTGTAAACAAATCTGCTCACTGTGCCTTCCAGGTGGATTCTTTCTTCCCAGGGAATGTGCAATTTCCTTTTCCTTCAAATGTCCAACCTTTACTAATATGCAAAAACCTGGACAAAGCAAAGAAGGCAATCACTGCCCTGAATGTAATACTATCACATACTGCAAAAGGTGAATTAAACAGATGCTACCTGTCAGAATTTGCAAAGCAATAGCTTAGATCTGTCCTTCAAACAGCGTACATTGCCCCACAACCATGAGCTTGAGTGCAATCACATCCATGTGTCCAGCTGCTGCGTCCTGGATTCATTAAACTTGGAGATTCACACCGTGATATGTTTCCCAGCGCTCTTCATTTCTTCATTGCAGGACAGGACCTGTATGTCAGCAGGACTGAAAACTCCCAAAAGATACCAGCTATTCATCTCCAACACAGCTTTCAGGAACTTTGATGTGAACGCTTGCACAGCGATCAGGACTTGTTCTGGTTGTTACCAAGGACAGGGTAAGTCAGATTTATGCTTATTTAGCAGGGTTTACACAGTCTCTGGCTTCCTCCCGTCTCAAATTCATCTGTTTAGACGTTCATACTGTCCGCTGACAACCATTGACAGATATTTCATCTGAAGCCCGCAAAAACCACCTTATAATGATGAAGAGTTACTGGCCCCAGTTTTGCTTCTGTAATCTTGCACTGTGTTTGCTGTAGGTGCGGTATCGAGAGCTGGGTGTTGAGGTATTTGCATACCTGCTCTCCTTAGGTTTCACTGCACTAAGTAGTTTTCAAAAGTGTCACTATTTTTCACTTCCGTAACTGGGACAGAAGGGTAATAGTTCTTCCCCATTCACAGGGAGGTGGGATAGGACATGATGATACGTAGATGCAAGATAAATACTGTGTGTGATGCGCAGCTCAGATGAACGGAGAAAATCCCTGAACTGGGATTATAGAGATATCCATAACAACCAGTCCTCAACAATACTCACCCTCTTTAGCCTGTACGTTTTGCTGACACTGCTGGAGGGCTGAACCAGAGCCTTTAGCTGCTCTGCTCTGCACGGGCTGAGGTTCTCTCTAATCTCCCTTGGAAATAGCTTCATCACTTAGTTGAAGCCACATACCACACACACTTTTAGGACTAAGGTAGCCTTATTTTTGCACTGATTTCATTTTCTCAGTGGAAGGGTTTTTTATACACAGACTTGTTACTGCTACTTCATTTTAGGAGGTAAAATTTCAAGAGCGATGATTTGTTTAATAGCTATGACACAACCTCGCAGAATTTCACCAAGCAGCTACCTCAGGCCAGCCTAAACCTTAGGTGAATTTGCCTAAGATAACGTGTAAATTAAGCATCCTTTTGAGCTTTGAAGAGGTACCAAAGGCTCTTTGAAGAATGTTCCAACTGCAATTACCTCTTAAATATATTTATATATAAACCTATACTGCCCTACAATAATATAACAGAGAAAAAGACTTCAGGAGGTGAGATCAAAGGACAGGAGGAATAGTAAAATCTGACTCAGAGAGGCTACAACTGAAAATACGACAGTCAAATAGTAACCAAATGTGGTGCATGAATGCTCATGCCAAAGCTGCCTTGTTATGGTCCACGGGGCAATGATTTTCTGACACTTATGGAAATATTAATGTGTTCAAAAACTTCCTGTGCTTTATTCTGCATGAATATTCCTCCTTTTTGTAGCTATCTGCATTACAGTAGTGAAAAGATCCTCCAGCCAGACTTTTCAGCCAAGGCTTTATTGTGCCAGGTGCTGTACACATGCACACAAGTATATTTACACAAACATAAAGAGTCCTTATCTCTGAAGAATTTATCTTATAAACAAGGCAGAAAGGATCTATAAGAATTGCTGATTTGGGGACTGCAACTTTTGGCAGTGGGACTTGTGAGTGAGCGTTTGGAATCACTGAGGAGATGCTGGTAGGGCCAGGAGCAGCACCTGGATCAGAGGAGTCTGTAACCACAAGTTCTGTCACAACAGGGAACTGGACAGGTGGGACCTGGCCATAGCATGGCAGTGGCAATTCCTACAACCATCTCTATTTATTTATTTATGTTCCTGAATCTCCCCTTCATGACTAGGCAGACATTTTTCCAAAGCAAAGATGAAATGAAGCTAGTCTCCTTTTCTTCAGAGATGTCTTCAAGCCTATTACTTGAAGAGGTCAATCTCTGTTTCTGAAATGCTGTTTGTTTCCCCCAGGTGGGTTTACAGTGAGAGCAGAACGTCTGGCCTTCATCAACTCACCTTTCCAAGTGTCCTTCCCCTTTCCTCACTCTGCCATCCTGGAGGATCTCGACGGCTCTGTCACGGGGCAGAAAGGAAGTCATCTCCTCCCTTCCACAGATATCTTGGCAGTATCTTGCACAACCAGTGCCAACTTCAGCCAAGCTTCTGGTGGCAGTGTTTGTGGCAACGACATTGTTTTCCACCGTATGTCTCTTCATTTGTAAGTAAACATTCCACTTCTGAAAGATCGGCATGGATGTTTCTTGCTATGTTTTATATTGAGAGAGTTTCTGGTTCTGAACCGGAGTCCCAGGACTCCTCCCTGCTGGGTCCTAAACTAGGTCAAAAGCCTGAGCCCTGGCATACATTAGTCCATGTTGTTGTCCACATGATCTCTGGTATTAGTTTTGTTCTAGCTACTCGTCCTCGCCCAGATAGTTCTCAGGCATGGTTTGAGAGAGAGCAGAAGGACCATTCCCAACTGGGAATTTGGGTGTAGGCATCATGGTTTTGGGAGGGAGCTTTGTTGCGTGGACAACTATGAGAATTATGTATGCCAGTTGGCCTCCAGGCCAGAGGTCAGTCTTTGATTTATTTTATTTACTAATTTAGATATGGCGTGCCCAATTTCATTTTTTTTCTGATGTTCTCAGCAAGCTGTTTATCCTTCTTATCTTGGTATCCTATCTATAGTCTTGATTCCTGTCCAGAGGCAATTCTGGCAGTGTTAAGTGGGCCTTTAAGTGGAGGCTGTGATGTATTGCTATTTTGTCACTTTTCAAATTAGCAGAGGGACATAAACTGGCCTTTGTAGAAATAATAATCCAGCTCAAGGTGGGCACTGATGTTTAAAATGAGATTGATGGCCAAGCCCAGACAGACAGAGATTTGGTGGGCAAATTGCAAACTTTGGAAGATTTTCCAAATGCTGATACATAAAATGCTTCCAGGTCATGAGAGAAACACCTCAGTTGTTAATAAGATGTGGTCTTAAAAAACAAATTCAAGAGTTTGATTTTAATTAGATTTTAAGTAAAGTTCTGAGAGTGTTTCCTTTTATGCTCATTGTGAGAGATTTCCTCAAATGCTCCTGAAGAATAAGTGGTCATGAACAGGGTAGTTTTCATGTCTTAGGCAGACATTTGGGAATTCCTGGCATAAAAAGAAAGCGGGTGGAAAAGGCTTTTAATGATCTAAACACCACTCCTACTTTTCTTCCCATGCTCTTCTTCCCTTCCCAGTGCCCTGCTCAACATTTCACTTTTCTTTTTTTTTTTTTTTTGAAGTACAAGCCTGAACCATTATCCATTTTTTGCTGTTTTAAGTTAGTAGTACACAGGCAGAAATCCTGAAGTGCTCTGTCAGAGGGCTATTAATAATTCACATCTGTCTTATAATTCGTGTTTTAGAAGAAGGAGGAAAAAGACTCCCTTCCCAAATAGGAAAAAAAATAATCACATGTTCCATTGAAGGGGAAAACTATAAGACCTTCACCTACCTGCAGGCTTTGCATGTTATCACTCTTTCTCATAACGAAGACAAAAGTCTGCAGTAAATTAAGAGTGGGGAATCTTTCTTATTTAACAAAAAGGGTACTGGGTAGAAGACAAAATACAACTGTGCTAATTCTCTTTCTGGACCATTTAGACATGAGTTCTTAGGAAAATCCATTCCCTTTCTAGTCTATGTTTACCTTGACTATATGGAATACCAGCCCTTTGGATCAGTGCTGTGCAGGTGGGTGGAGCTTCTCACAGCATTTCTTGTAGTTTGATTTGAGTCCTTTTGGATACTGCCACAATGTAAATGTTAGTTATTCATGCTAGCTAATGTATTCAGTACACCTCATTCCTCCTTGCATCAAAAGGTATTAAAGGAGTGAGTACAAACAGGAGTTCATCTTCGCCGTTGCTGTTGAACTCTGGAAAAGCTTGAGCCCTGACTTAAACTTTGTCTTCCCCAGTAAATTGCTTGAGGATTTTAGATTAGTCATATCAATGACCAGGTGCTTCTCAATCAACCTTTTCTCTTTCAAGCAAGTTATCTTTCTTTCCCTTCTTTATTCTTCATCTACACGAGCTTGGAGTCAACTTACATCAAAGATCCTTGCCAGCCTGAGTAGCAGAAGCCAGCTGTTAGCCTGTCCCTTGAGTAACTCAAGACACTGAGAGCATCCTCTTGTGTTGCTTCCAGATCCTCTCCCCTGGGTAGCTCCTACCAGCCAAATCACCGTCATGTTCAGTTGAAAGACTGTCAGCACGGAGCCAAGCAGAGCAGGCAACAGCCTGCATTCAAAGCAATGAGTCAGGGAGGCGTCAGTCACACGGACAGAGCTCCAAAATGGACCTGACAGAGGAACAGGGTAGGGAATGAAAGGAGCTGGATAGGAAGAAGGATGAAAGTCAATTAATAAAGTATCCACAGCATGACCAGAGAATGAGGGGGTGGAGGGAGAAGAAGAAAGGGTGAATTTTTGTCCAGATGTATTTGAAGAGTGTTCACAATAAAAACGGAATAGTTTAGGATTAAGGCAACAAAACGTGACTAGGAAGAATTGGCAGAGGTTGAGTAGGGAAAATAAAGACAGGTGGGCGACAGGAAAAATTTCCTAACAGTGAAGTCTCTTGGATTAATCTAATTTCAGTAAAAAGATGAAAATGTTGTTGCTTGGCTTTCTTTAGTTTCTCATGAGCAAGGAATTAAAAATCACTCTGGAAGAAATCTTTCTGTTGTGTTCTGCCAGGCCCTGGAATATGCGACCTGTCAGATCTGCAACTTGCTAGTTGTACTTACTCCCTGTGGTAAGCCCTGGAGTCAGTAAAACAGGGATGCTATCAAAACCAGGGGTAAAAAATAGATTACAAGTTGCTGAGCCCAAGCCTTCAGCACTGAACTCACATTTGCTAATCATCAAGATGAAGTGATAGCACAAGAGCATCCTCATTTTGGCATGAAGTCAAGCTGTACAAGAAGGTTTCAAGCAATAGCAGTAAAACAGTCTTACCCCCTGTACTCAGTAGCTCTCTCTTGGTCTAGAGTGGTGCCTTCTATGGGCTCCTCAATAAAAAAGCTTGAGGGGCTTGAGATTGTGGAGTTTTTGCTTCTCTTGAGTTTCAGCGATGGACTCCAGATCCCAAAATCTTAAAAACTGAGGCAAGAAAAGGATTTTGAGAGTATGGCAACCTCTATCCCAGCAACCTTGGTCTCATTACCTGACCCTCAGGGCAACTGGCAAGGCTTGGCCATGGCCATGTTATTAATCTACTTAACCTCCAAAACATGAGGGAAGTTCCATCAGCGCTACCTTTTAGGAAAGATCCCCTGCCTGGGAGCTGTCTGGGACAGAGCTGGTCCATGCAAGCTAAAAGCATGTCCAGGACCATTTGAATTATTTAAGTTACAATGTGGGTAACTGAATTCAAGTGACTGACTCTTTATCTTTGTGCTGTTTAATTTCCCCAAATGCATGTAGAATATTGGCACTTTTTTCCCCCATTAAACATAAGTTTGGGAAAAAAAAAAAAAAGTTTTTTGTGAGAGAAAAACCCTAAAAGCCTTTTTTTTAAAAAAGAAAACAAGTATCTTGAGCATTTCTTGACTCTCTGTCCTGAACTGCTTCACCCAACAACTTCCAGGGCAACGGGGATCCATTTCCAAACTTGCATTGCTGTAACAAAAGCCCTCTTCATGAAGTCCAGTTGAAAGTTAAACTAATGTGTCACTTAAGCACCCTTTAAAGAGGGTTTTTATGTCTTTTAAAAATGTAATTGAAGCTTATAAAAGTCTTTATAAATTTATATGTGAGAAAGTTATTGAGTAGTCTGAAGAACAGCTTATGCCATGGCACAGCACAGCATGGCTGCAGGCTAGATACGGCTGCTCCAAATGCCACCGCTACCCATATTATCATGAAAATATGAGTCTCTATTAATATTAAAACAAATTTTCATTAAAAAATTGTCATAACATGATTAAGTGACTTTAGAAGTTTCTTCACATTATGCATAATTTTTACAAGAGGAGAGCATTAGAATAATCGGCAGCCAGGCAGCACCTTGCGGCAAAGGGGACTCTAAACACTCTGCGGCTACACACGCCAGAAGGAAGTTTGCCTCTTGTTCCCTTTCATTTGCTTTCCCCTCTCCTCTCTGTGGAAACCTGGGACTTGCTCAGCACCAGTCTTGTAGTTCAAGCCTTTTATTGCTTCCCTCTTCTTAGTCTGCTGCAGAGGAAAAGATTAACTTTCTTCTTTATAGCCTTAATTCTTAAATCTGGTCTAATATCCTCTCCTGTAGTGCATGTATTCAGTTGCTGCAAACCCAGCCGCTGCTGATGGGTTAGTGGGAAAGGAATAGCATACCCCCTACCTCCACGTCTTTGAGTCTTGAAGAGAGTTCAAATGGTTACTCCAGTTTTGCTTTTCCTTTGATATTTACTTACTGTGGTGCCTTCAGATGAACACCCACCTGCTGGGACACACCCTTACAATCGCACTTCTCCTCTCAATGTGTGCATGCTCAGTTGCTCTCTGGTCGTGCGTCCTCCCTGGATACATGACTGTATTCACACTTGGGGCAGCTCACACGCACACTTGGCCTCACAACCCAGCCCCCTCAGGGCTCCTGTGGCATAACGTGGAAGGCAAATATTAAATTGTTGACTGTTGACTGCTCAGTTAACCAACACATCAGCTGAACGTCAGAGGTTCAACTCTTACTGCGCTATATTTCTGGCATCTTGGCCATCCCACCAAAGCAGCTAAGTGAACTTTGGTTCCCAGTGTAGGACCCCTTTCCATTTACCCTGAAGCCTGGGGTATTGGCAGCAAAGCCAGATCCTCCACAAGCTTATGAGTATGCAAGAGAAAATGTTTGCCCAGGTCTAAGCCTCATCCTGACCATTGTCTGGAATATTTCTGGGTTCAAGGAGACATATTTAGCATTGAGGCAGCAATCGCTAACCCTATGGTTTCTTTGCTTACAAGGAAAAGGCTGGCAAGCCTGTTGGATGCTTCTTGAGGTTTGGAAAGATCCAGGTATTCCAGCTGGGACTCATTGTCATATCCAATAGATTATTAGCCCTAATGTACTAATTGGCAGAGGATTGCAAGTAGGCAATGGGAGGTGCAGGAAAAACATGCTCAAAGTACCAGCGTCCAGATTTTAAGATCCATTTTGGAAGCTTCAGAGCTCTGTCTGACGTGGGATAAGTGGAGGGATAAAGTGGTCATCCACAAGTCTTTGCTATGCTTACACTGCAGAGATGTTTGCTTACCAGCCACTTTCAAACTCAGAATTTATATCTGATTTTACTTTTCCTTAAATACCAGACTGCAACCTGTTGGGGAACTGATTTAACAACAGATTCAAAAACTACCTTAAATGAAGCCATCTTAGCTTGTCAATCACAACCATTTCTGCTACTGGGACACCATCTCAATTCTTCTTTTACTTCAGATTCAGAAGACCTATCCCATAGTGGCTACTCAGGGTGAGGGACAAAGATGTTATTTTCGAAAAGATCTGTAGATGCAAAAACTTAATGATGGTAAGGGTTAATAATCTAAGGTAGATTTGAACCATGTCCTTGGTCTCTCACTAAACATACACACATTTCCTGAAAACAGCTGAAAATTCTTAATTCTTGGCAATTAAAATAAAATGAACTGGGTTTGGGCCCAGTATCAAACCTGGAAAGTGTTTGTTATGGTCATAATTTGGAATTAGCCTCCATTTGGCCAACAAGAAATTGGACTGTTGATATAAACATTTGGTGTCCCATTTGAAGTTCGATGCTATATTGTTTCCTGTTTTGGAGAGGGATAATCAGAATGGATTATTACACCAATGTATCAAACAGAAAGCATTTAGAGCTAAACACAGCGCCTGCCTTCATACACACAGATATGGACCCTTAGGATAAGTAAGTTAATGGTAAACATAAACAGGAGAGTTAATATTTGTTCTACTTGATGTTGTTGATTGGTTTAACAAACCCTTTGTGGCCCATATTTGTTGAGCAGTTCTGCACAATGCTCTTGAGCTAAATTACATAATAGTTCATACAATCACAATTGGTAAATTGTGGCTCAGACTGTAAAGTCCTATCCAGTAATCCTGCCATATTTCTAAAGCAAATTGCTCCTTAATTGAAACCTGCTTCAATATAAAAATACAGCCTTTTCAATGAGTCATCCTTTTTTTTTTTTTTTTTTTCCCCTTACAGTTTGTAAAGGCTTCCAGCAGTTTAAAGTGAGGGTTAATTTTGCATTAAGACCATTGCCTCCTAGTTTCTTTCAAATAAAGCCAGGGGAAGTTGAGGGGAAGGCTCTTTCCTCTGATAATGAAGCTCTCCGCGTTAATGACGCGTGCAGGCTCCCTCGGATCCTCCGAATTAGAAATACTCGTGTGTGCGAGCACTCCTCTGCTTCATTAACATTAAGGAGAGGTAGATTGGTGGCTATTTAGGGCACAGTGAAATCACTGGCTATTTAGGGCAAATGGAAATGGTGCTAATTGTGGCTGGTAATTCCATTAGTAGGGTACTTCCATTTTGGTGTCTGTTTGGCATATAGGTGAAAAAACACAAGCACACGGACATCCTTTCAAGGGGAATGTCGTCTCAGGCTCACTGAGTGTTGCCTTGTACCAGTTAATTTCTGCATTGAGCTGCAAAGTTTTTCAGGTCCCCAAATTTTCATTTTGGTGTGTGGCAACACCTCCAGCAAGGTGTGTAGAAGGCAAGGACACAGCATTCTACAGCGAGGAAATCCCAGGGATTTTAGGCCATAAGATGTCTCCTGCTCCCTTTCCTTCCTGGGTCATGAATAAACTTCCAGGTGAAGATCCTCAGAATGGTTTTCTGGCATAAAAAAAATAGCATTTTCAATGAAAAATTCTCCAGTGAAGGCTCCCTATCTCTCTATCCCAAAAACTGAGAAGAATTAACTGAAAAAGGAAGTTGGTACTGTCTGAAGCAGGCAAAAATCTATCCAGCTTTGAAGTCTAGGGAGAGGGCACTTGTCTGTTATAAGTAGGCATACTGGAAAAGATGTATTTCACTTAAATGTAGCAATCTGGAAGTTAATTATCTAGTTTAGGATATTTACTGGAGGTGCCTTTGTAAAATCTCGTCAAGATTGGTGTGCAACAGAGTTGTATTCACACTTAACTCACTAGCTAGTGAATTCACAGAATCACAGAATCTTCATGGTTGGAAGGGACCTTTGAGATCATCGAGTCCAACCATACACACACACACACAAAAAAAGAAAAAGAAAAAGAAACAAGCAGAAAAACACCCCACAAAACAAACCACACCCTAGAATCTCTGCCCCTAGAGCATGCCCCGAAGTGCCAAATCCAGACACCTCTTAAATACCTCCAGGGATGGTGACTCAACCACCTCCCTGGGCAGGCTGGACCAGTGCCTGACCACTCTTTCAGTAAAATAATTCTCCCTAATATCCAATCTAAACCTCCCCTGCCGCAGCTTCAGACCATTTCCTCTGGTCCTGTCATTATTCACCTGGGAGAAGAGGCCAACACCCTCCTCTTTACACCCTCCTTTCAGGGAGTTGTAGAGGGCAACGTGGTCTCCCCTCAACCTCCTCTTCTCCAAACTAAACATGCCCAGCTCCCTCAGCCTCTCCTCACACGACTTGGTCTCCAGACCCCTCACCAGCTCGGTAGCTCTCCTCTGGACACGCTCCAGCACCTCAATGTCCCTCTTGTACAGAGGGGCCCAGAACTGAACACAGCACTCGAGGTGAGGCCTCACCAGTGCCGAGTACAGAGGCACCATCACTTCCCTGCTCCTGCTGGCCACGCTATTCCTGATACAAGCCAGGATGCTGTTGACCTTCTTGGCCACCTGGGCACACTGCTGGCTCATGTTAAGCTGGCCATCCACCAGCACCCCCAGGTCCTTTTCTGCTGGGCAGCTTTCTAGCCACTCTTCCCCAAGCCTGTAGCGTTGCTTGGGGTTGTTATGACCGAAATGCAGGACCCGGTACTTGGCCTTATTAAACCTCATACCATTGGCCTTGGCCCATCGATCCAGCCTGTCCAGGTCCCTCTGTAGAGCCTTCCTACCCTCAAGCAGATCAACACTCCCACCTAGTTTGGTGTTGTCTGCAAACTTACTGAGGGTGCACTCAATCCCCTCATCCAGATCATTGATAAAGATATTAAACAAAACCGGCCCCATTCACATTCACATTCACATTCACATTCACATTCACATTCACATTCACATTCACATTCACATTCACTAGCTAATGAATGCACATGGTTAGTGTGGAATTGTCACCTAACTTTCTGACAGATCAATCAGATGGCATATATCCCTCCCAATATCCCAGCAGGATTGCCCTTTCCAGGTTTTCTTTTCTGTCTTTAAAGCTTCTTGGAAGTACCGGGGAGAAGTCCCTGAGAAAAGCAATCCAAGCTGTCTCATCAGACTTCTTCAGTGACCAACAGTAAAATGAGTAAAGAGCAAAAGCACGTGCATTTATGTCTGAGTCTCCATCGCTTGCTATGGCATTATGCATCTTTGTAACTCAATAAGGCAATTTTTGATGTGCAGGAGAGTTTAATGTTGCACCATATTATGTGTGGTGTGCTTCTGCTGCTAGAAATGTTCTCCTGGATACCTGCGCAGGTGCTGATAAATGTGGAAATAATGTGCTTGTTGTCATTTACTTGCTTAATTAGCAGCCTAATATCCTGGTCCAGTTAATGCCTATAAGAGGAGGTTTATTAGTAGTACGAAAGCTGTTTAAGCCTTATAAACTCCTTCCAGTCAGTTTCATTGGTCTGCCAATATCTTCTGGTTGAGTGATTCTTTGCTGATTCACACTTCTCCTGTTTCCCACTGCTGTTTCTCAGCTGAATGTTTCTGGGTAGCCAGAAAATCCTTTGCCAAAGTGACAGCCATCAGAATAATAATAAAAAAAAATAATAAACCCAACTGATTTTAAAACAGAAAAAAACAAAATATCTGCAGGCAACCCTTCTACAAGATGACTGCTATTGTAATTATGTATTGTCTCCAAAGCGACAAGGGGAAAAACAAACAAAAATTGCAAATACAAACAGGCAAATTGCAGGATGACATGAGTTTTAGTACTACTTGTCTTGGATAAGTAAGCCATATCCAGTCTGGAGGGCTGGGTAATACATTGAGTTGTTTAGTTGTAGGGTAATACCATTTTAGGTATGCTTAAAAGAGGATTTGTGGGTTTTTTTAAGCTTAGTATCAGCTCAAATGCCAAAACTGACGAAGTGGGCTAAAGGTGAAACTGCCAACTTGCCTTGATCCTGCAGCAGCACTTGATTCACGTATAAATCTGCTGTATTCGTCTTTGTGGCAGAATCACGGTCCCCAGGTATGTTGGCAAGCCAGCAAGGCTTCCCTTCAGCTGGGAATGAGAGTTGCAGTCCTGGGATATGTATCCCTAGCAATTCCCTACGCATAATGTGAAGAATGCAAGAAACAGGGAAAAACTTGTTCATTTACAGTTGTGTAGCTGCAACCCCAATTTTCTTACAAGCATGCCCAATGTTGGCCCGGCCAAGGACGGGAGATGCTTGATGTGGTGATGGAGGTTTTCGATGTGTCCATCAGAGCCCCTCCTGTATCTTTAGTGACATAGCCAGCCCTACATCATTCCCTTTGCAAGCCAATTGGGATCATCCTCAGGGTGGGGAATTATCTCTACCAGTTGCTACGGAAAGGAGTGCCACAACAAGATGCATCAAATTCTCAGGCAAGCTTAGGCAGTCCATGCATGGGTGTGCAGTAAGGGGACAGGGAGGAGATTCTTAGGCTATGATTTATTCTTACTGAGTTTTGATACCAAAATGCAATTTCTAATGTGGAAGTCTTGTCACCCAAATTTGTTCTGGTCATGGAGAAACATCAACTCCAGGGAATATTTTAGCCCACCTCACACATGACATCCTCTGGAGGAGCTTGATATTCCTTGTTGCCTCTAGGAGAGGAGACCTCCCCAGTCTTGTTTCAGATATAAAGCAGTAACACAGTGTAGCTGACCAGAGCATAGTTTCAAATATGATTTCCATCAGTTTCAAGAGTTGTTGTAGGAATGCAAGATGCCGAGTGCTGGAGGTAAGATCTTTGTTTTGAAGAGGCGGCTTATGGTCAGGTGTCCCTGCTCAATCAGACATGAAAAGACAATGGACGTTCAATGGTTGAACATCGGAAGGGTTATCTGCATTTCAGCCTTATCTTTTCCTTCATGTAGTTTGTTGCCTTCAACAAAGCAGTTCCTGAAATCAGAGCATTTTGTATCTCTGGACTTAACCTTACACAGCCTTCCACCTTGGGTAAACTGACAATCATAGCAGTAAGAGGTTATTCTGGACAGATGCCCAAATAATCCAGATCAGTTTAGTGTAATTTGAAACAAGTCTATGTGCAGGAAAAAACAAAGCCTGCCCCTGGAGAGGAAGTCAAGGTGGATGGTTATACCCCCTTCATCCCAGCTTCACTGTTTTATTTCCTATTTTTAGTAGAGAAAAGTCCCCAGAGGCCTTAAATCTAAAGGGTCCATGCCCACTCATGATATCATTACTACTGTTGATCTCTTCAGTGAGGTTTTTTTCTCTGGCTAGATCGGACAGCGCAAAGTTCTAGTGAAAAAGGGGTTTAAGTTCTCATTTGGATGCTCAGAAGAACTGTTGCACTAAAAGTTCACCCATTTTGCGAAGGCTTTCATCAGTCTGCAGCACCCCCGGCTTCGTGCTGCATGCTGACCTGGGCACCGAGCAGCTCTTTGAGTTACACAGGATTTTCACACCTTCAGCCTAGATGAAACTTTTCACTGCACAAATGTGAGTGAGAAAAACTCAGAAAACTCTATCAAATCATTTAACAAAGAGGAAGATCCTAAAATTTGACTCCGAAGCTCACGAGTCTGGTGGATGGAGAAATAGCCTGACAGTGAAGAAGTTGGTACCCTCGCTCTTGCCATTGCTCTGATTTGGCACAAGCTTTGCTCCCCTGTGCTTTTATTTGCCTCTCTTCCTTTCTTTCTCTTTTTACAGCACTTCAGACAGATATTGTTTCTTACCATATTTGTGAAGAACTACACAAATGAAGTTGCACTCTGAGAGAGAGCCAGCATATACTATTGTAATTCAAATAAAAACAGAACTGTAAAGGTTGCAAAATGACAGAGTTCAGTGAAAAAAAAAAAAAACCCTGTTTTTTTTTTTTTTTCCTCCAGAAAAGATGCTCCAGACATTCCCTATAATTTAACTGTGACTGACAGTAGGAATAAGACATCCACGGTCAATTACGTCCCTGATACCTTATCAAACCTGTATGGCTGGATGGTTCTCCTCTTGGATAAAGAGACTTATACATTGACATTTCACAACCCTTCGGTCAGCAAACAGCTCCAGGTAACACGGGATTTTTTAAGAATTTCAAAATTATATTTGGAAGAGATAATCATGCTTTCATCTCTCTGGGTGAGCACAGAGAGGAAAAATAGCGTTAAGTGCACTGAGAAAATATCTGTGTATTTATAGGCAGGGCTTAGATATGATGACCTAGTCCCTGAAGCTCTCAGTAGTAACTCGGAGCAGGAAGATGATTTTGGGCGTCCTAGAACAAAGTTCAGTGTGGTGCTTAGGAATCAACAAAATTTGTACTACCTGAAGACACACTGAAGCATGGTTTTCAGAAGACATTGTTTCTCTGCACCTTTTAAAGGTGATGAGGGGAGTTGATTTTGTCTGCATTCACCATTGCCTTCTGCTCAATATTACATCTCTCTTCCATGTTTCCAGTACACATTTTGCAAAAGAATATGTTGCCTGGGAGGAGCACCACCCTCTTTATCCCTTTATACTGCATTCCGTGGAGTTCTAATCACAGACACGTTTATTTTGGTTCCATCTTCTCTAGTATTCAGTGACATTTACCAACTTCACAACTGGGAATTACTTGCTGGTAGAACACAAGGATCTTCCTGCCCACCCTGCGGTTGTGGTGTCCTGCGGGACAAGGACTGGACAGCCACTCCAATCGCTGCCTTCATACGGACATCATAGGAGCTGTGACTGGTACCTTGACAGCAGACTGAGGAAGCTAACCTACTTGGGTAAGTGCAATACGAGGGATGCAACGTACCTTTTTGTTCAAGAATGGTGGCAGATCTGATGTCTTTTTAATTTAAACGCCCAAACTACGTAAGGCCTTAGACACAAGGCAATCTTCCAATAGCCTTTCAGTAAGTGAGAGGTCCTTCAAAACGATCAAGCAAATAGGTAAATGCGCGCACATCGGGTCCCTGTCTACCAGATCTATCTGATGCCTGATCTATCAACAAAAGGAATGTGTCATAAATAGTGGGTGATGTGACATCAGTTGAATTTGAATTGGTGTTTTGGAGAGAAAAAGGCATTAAACTCCACTAATGATCTCTGTTGTCAGCTGGTCCCATATCACATGTATCATTAATAAATCATGTGCAATCTATTGGGGCTGAGCACATTGAAGGCAGTAAGATTACTGGGCAAGAGTTTTTCCTGTGACTGTAAACGTCCAGAGATGTCATAGACCTTTACAGTTGAGTACATTGGTTTTGTACACTAGGTCATGAAGCGTGGTGGCCATTTTTAAAAAGAAATTCAGACATTTACTGATAATTATTCAAGTTTCATTTTCTCTTTTAAATCTGGGACATTTTCCACAATTCCCATTCTCAAGCAAATGACTTTTTAAGGGTCTAAGTTCTATATGTAAAAAGCAAAGTAATGATTGTTGCCATTATTAATAGTAGTAGAACCAGGAATCACAAAAACATTTCAGTGCCTCTGAGAAGCATAGCTTGTCCTTCTTGACTGTCATACAGGGAAGCTAAAGTATAAAGATGCTGATTTTCACAGTAAGAGAAAATTTTGTCCGTTAGTTTTAATGAATTTCTTTTGATTTGTACGGATGAGATGACATCATGGAATGAGCAACTAGAAAAAACAGTGGAACAGTAGAGAGGAAAACACATCTGGAATGAGGGCAGATAATCCACTGAGCTTAGTCTGACAGCAATGAAAACCATCCAATGTACATTTGAGGAGAAATGGGGAACCCATACCTTAAACTCAGTCTGAGTGTCACGCTTGCTGCATCCATCTCTGGTCCTGTGGCCAACTGGCATTGCACAGCTTGTGTCCACGCAGCTTAACATCTTACCTCTCAAAACAGACTGGATGCACCCAGGCTTCAAATTAGGAAAGATCCCTGTCCTGTACTAACTCCCAAACCGTAATGGTCACCACCTGGGAGAATACATTGGTCTGGGCCAAAGCTGTGCCAGGAACTCGGCCAGCAATACAGACATGTAGATTTTTGGGATCCAGCTCTTAGTTCCATGTCCTGGCTCTTTCTAGATATAGTATAGTTATAGATTGGCTGGTATAACTCTATAGTTATAGATTGACTGGTTGAGTCTAAGCCTCGCCCAAGATTATGCCAGGTACCTTCTGAAAGAAGAAACGTGTTTTTATTATTTCAGTTTACTAACAGTGTAAATTTGTTCTTTCAAATATAAAAGTCAACTGCTTTTCAATTCGCACATCCTGAATTAGACTTTCATAAATAGGGCAGCTTGGGAAATCTCAGAAGACGACACCTATATCTTGGCCTTTTACTGCTATTGAAAATGGAGGAGATGACAGGCTTGGGAAGGCTGGAACCAAGTGATTTGGCTGGCCTATCTCACTCTTGCATCATAGATACTTTCTTGTCCTTCTCTTGCCTTCCTTTCATCTTCATTTTTATTACATGAAGAGCTCATTTGTTGTTTCTCCTTTTAATACAGAGAGTAATAATCATCCAGAGCACACGAGGGGAAATTTATGAAAACACCTAACGTATAATTCATGCTGTGAACATTTTCAGCAAGGACTTTTATAGCAGCGAGATCAATAATTCAGTGTCGGGTACCTAATATCTAATGCTGTTGGTAGGGTAAAAGTCTGAAACAAAGCGAGCAGATTCCTAGCCCTGGTGTGCCATTTAATTTCTCTCCTAATCTCCGCTGTGCAGGCTGAGAGGGTGAGAATAATTAGCCATCAGAGCAGACTCATGGCATGGGGTGGACTTTCCATCACTCAGAGTCCTTAGATGATGCTTGGCCGTCTTTTCAGAGAAATATGCTCCAGCTCTACGAGAAGCTATTAGAAACCTCATGAGGCGAGATTCACGCTCCGTAGGAGGTCAGAGAAGGCTGCCACAATAGTCCCTTCTGGCCCTAAAAACCCACCAGTCCGTGTACCAATCCGGAGAGGACAGCACTTGAAGGTCTGGCCTTCAGAACGCGTTCCCGCCTAACTCTGCAAGCTGGGGTTTTTTTAATTTATTTATTTTTTATTTACATTTAACTATATGAAATAATTAGCCAACTAATTAATCCCATTTACAAGCTTTGTCGGATTCTTCAGCTGTCAGTCATGCCCGAGCCTGGGGCCGGCGCTGAGTCTCAGCTCCCTCCTTCATCTGACTTGGTCTCCATGGCTACAGGCTGCATCTGCTGACACCCCACTCTCTATTTACTGCTTAATTAAGAATTTCACGCTCAGCCCTTATCTGCTGCTAAGAACAAGAACACACTGTTAAGAAACTCCAAATTTAGGCTGCTGCACAAGGAAAGCCTTTCTTGTCGTCCTGACTGCGTGGAGCCTCTTTAACTACCCTCTTGGCAACTGCGCTGCCACCCTTCAATCAAAAATCATTAAATGGGGCAGAGATAATGAGCATGTAACATATCAAAAGGAGGATGTTTGCTCGGGCTAAGGAGGAAAAGCTGTAACGGCCTATAAGCAGCCGCCACTTCAAAGGGAGAAGGGGCTGATAAAGAGTCATTTGTTCCTGTTTGACTTATGTAAAAGGTCTGGTATGTCGGAGTCCCGTCTCGCAGACGCGGGTCCCCCTCTCTCGGTGCTTGTGTGTCAGCAGTCGGGCAGCTGGGCGCAAACAGCATCAGCCCAAGCATATAATCACTTGACTCCGCGCCGACAATGGGCACTTGTAGGGGGTGGCGGAGGGAGGGCTGGGGGACAATGGGAAGACAATTATTGCAGCTGCTCGGGAGGGCCATAATTCTTCCTGCAGAAAGTCGCCGGCTCTTGCAGGGCGGAGGGGAGAGCTCGAGCGTATTAGTCATCCTCCGACTTTTGGAAGCACTTTGCCGCGCCGGTGGGGTTTCGACAGCTGCTGGTGTACTGCCTCTTTCCAATAATTGTACATTCTGGCAGGGGTCAACTTACTTTTGACCCTCTGCTTTTGTGCCCATCAGAAAGCCTTTTAGGGCAAACGGTGGGGAAGTGGCAGGGGTGCATTACATCCAAAATTAACGTCGGTAAATACGTATCAGATGCCAGCTCATTCACAAGCAGGCTCCTGAATTCACACAGCCTTTTGCTCAGGCCTGCACAGGGGGGAGAAGGGGGAGAAGGGGAGGGAAAACCCCACGACTGAGAAGATATTGTTATTCAAACGAAGCGGGCAGCTGAATGAAGCCACCTTGGCCAACAGTTTGCAACGGGCTCAGGCTTTCTCCATGCCCCCTTCCATCCAAAACTGCCTGGCGTCATGCAACTGTTTGTTTATCTTTGGGGGAGAAAAAAGGCCTGTCTAACACAAAAGGCAAGAAAATATACCGTATGGAGGGGATTAAAGGAGTTAAGTTGCCCTTATACTTTGCCTGCTCGCAGTTTTGTAAATTAGGCTTGGGCATGGGACAATGCAGGGGATGCTGAATGGAGAGAAATAACTGTAATAATAGAGAATGTCTCTGCTATGTGGGCTGTCTACGCAATGATCCCTTTAACAAAGGTACTTGCTGCTATCTACCTACATGAAACCCAATTAACTAACCCATAAGTCCCTTTGCAAATAATATTTTCCAACTATTTTAAAGGAATCAGTATTGAAGGACAGATAGCCCTGTGTCCCGGCTGGATGTTGGGTGCAGGGGAGATAAGGAAGCTTCAGGCATCCAGTGCCAGTCGTTTCTGCATCATCAGATTTGCTTTGACACTATTCAGTCTTAGTAGCATCATCCTGATTTTCTCTGGGGCACCCCACGTCTTGAGAGAAGCGTTCCTCAGAGGTCACTGATTTTTGAAATTGCTGTGTGGGACCCTGAAACACTGATGGGTTGGGGCTCAACCATGTTTCAGGAGACTGATCTTACCATGATGTGACCACGCTGAGTCAAAAAAACCTTATCTTAAGAAGGGAGGTGGAAACAAACGTCACACTGGGACATCTGGGATATTTTTAGGAGAAATATCCTCTGTAAATTACAATAATAACATTATGAGCTTTTTAAGTCTGTTACAAATACGAGCATATGGTGCCACAGCGTGGCACTGCTCCTTGGTTAAGGTCTCTGGGCAATACTGGAATTGGCTAAAAAACAGAGAGATGTTGTTTCTTTTTTGTTCGCTTTTGAAACATTTAAACCATTTTCTTTTGGAATGAAACAAAGCGTTGGCTTGCTTCATCTCCAGACTTCTCTTGGCTTTTTTCTAGAATTGAAGTGCTGGACACAAACATTATTGAAAACATCACTGAAGGGATTATCAAACCTTTTATTTACCCCAAATACAATTTTCAGTAGACACGACTTTTGTGGAGATGGGTCATCCTGCTGACTTTGCTCAAGCTACTCATGTGTGAGTTGTTAAGAGGGCCCGAGGCTCAACCTCATCTTACTGCTGTGTCAGAAGCAGGTTTACAGTTTCCATAGTTCTTAAAAAAAATAATTTGATTACACTTATTGTCTTTTCTAAATTCCTAAGGAATGATCTCACTTCCATTACACTCTGTGGGTTTCTCTAATTGCTTTGTATAGGAGAAAAAAAAAAAAAAAGGCTCTTAAGAATGTTTGTTTCTAATTTTAAAATACAGAAAATAAATAAACAAAGATATTTTCTGCAGCCTTATTGCTCAGGGGTAAAGGAGAATCCTAGGTGAAAGACCGAAAGAATGGAGTTAATTTGTTGCAGAGGACTGGTTGTACAGGCAGGAGTTTTCTTCCATCTAGATAAAGTTCACCCTCTGTCAGTTGTTGCATAAGGTCAGTTGACCAGATGTGGGTTGCTCAGTGGCCTCCATGCAATGAAATGTCGGTTCTTAGCAGAGAGGTCCCCTTTGTGATGGCCACAAAAAGAAAAATCAACCTTTTCCCTGCAGATGAGCTCCTGTCCTTCTGGCACGGCAGCAGAGAGGCCAGAAAATGTAGCAGTTACAGAAATAAGATGATGAAATGCCCGTAAAATCCTGTCAGAGATGGTCTTTTGACTACGTGATCTCTGCAGGAGGATTTTCATGCCTTCACCTCTGTCTCTGCAAATATTAATCGGCTGTAACCAAGAATCTGTGTCCATTAGCCCCAATTTTTTTTTTTTTATTTATTTTTTTTACATCTCTTCTCCTCACTGCCATGTCTCCATGATACCATATTTCTGGGTGCCTTCTGTAACAGATCCTGGTAGAGGATGAGAAAATATCCTATCCCAGGTTCTCCAGTTTCTAGAGGTGTGTCTCACCGTGTTGTTGATTGCGCTGTCTAGAAGTTTTGATTTTCCTGTGATGTATGTTAGCCCAATTGATGTTAAATAGCATGGAGTTGCTTGTTATTTGTAAGTCAGGCTATTGGAGCCATTTATCCTAGTTTCAGCCCTTCCTAATATCCACAGGCAAAATTCCCCGTCACTGCAAAGCTGATAAAAGACTAAGTTGCTCCTCCTTCATGTTCACTCAAGGAGCCCTGAACCAGAAGAAAGTTACCAAGAGTATCGTCAAGAAGGCCTATATTTATGATTCACAGCCCAAACATCCAGGAAGAGCTGTAATAAGACAGAAAATTGATGAGCCTTATAAAGGTTTTGTACAACTAAACCCTGGAGCCTTATAACTACATTTAGGGAAGAGTCACCTTAATTCAATGTTTAGTAATGACGTCCTTCGTCCGTATTGCCTATATCTCTTCCTGTCCTGTACAGAAACAATGATATCATACTCGGCAGCAAAACAAAACCACCAGAAGGAGCATGTCACTGTAGTCTTGATTATTCCCAAGGCCCATATCTCTCCTGTCTTGATCAGGTTTTAGGCATATTTGTGGGAAATGACGACAAAAATACTATTGATTCACGACTGTTGCACTTTACACTCCATCGACATAAATAATTGTGCAAGTTGCAAGGCTATGGAGAATTCAGCTCCCGATTCCTGTATTCGTGTGGAGGGTATAAATGACTTATAATGGGTTGGATTGTCATGCTCTGTGGCTGGATGTCAATTCAAATCTGAGAAACTTTTATCCTTCCCCTGAATCAGGACATGACTGTACTGAGTTAAGTGTTAATGGCTCCTTTCTTCACTGTGTAAGGGGACTGAACCCCTTTATGAGGTCTATATAGCATGTTGATCAAGTTTTATGTCCCCTCAGGATTTAATTAGAACAGCTTCTCTCTGAACAATACAAACACCCTTAATTAAACAATTGCACTGTAGCGCCTGCAAAATTAAGCTAAAACTCCCCAACAAATCTGACAATATATATTTACTGAAAAACAGGTACTGTCAGGGCTTGGTTCTCCCACTTTTCTTAAGACTGATGTAGCACTTTTGACTCTGATTTGCCCTGTTATGAGAGGAGAAGGAAGGCCACCATAACCATAAAAGTGTCCATAGAAGAGTATTGTCTAAAAGCCACATAAACTCTGTGTCAAAGACTTTAAATTGGCAGCTTCAGGTCATTCTTTCTCCTCAAAGGTTCACCTTGTGGCCACCCAAAGGCACGATGCTGTTCATTTTGAGCTCTATGTGATGATTTGGGGCAAATCGGTTTGACTGATATATGGATGAGATCACAGCTACCGTCGGGAGAGAAGGTGTCACTGAAGAATAGGGCTGAGGCACCTGATTACTAATTAATCAGATATGAGAAAAACCTCATGGAATCAGTTTCTATTTAATTATGGAAGCCTCATTTGGCATAGGAGCATATGCTACTAACTCAATCGAGTGCTTTCAACTGACATCAAATAGTAATTATCAGGAAGAATCAAGTTTTTTGATTATTCATACTAATTTATTGAACACTTAAAATTAATGAACCTCAGTTATTTTAAATTTGCTCAGTTGCACTGGGAGAAAAGGAGGGAGGTAGGAAAGGTGGTTCTCACAATTTAAAAGTACAGAGACTTGTTTAAAGATAAAATAAGTAAATTACAATATGGCATGAAATCCCATCGGTGGCTTGATACACATGTAGGAAAGTTCTTGGCATGTTCTGGAATTGAGGAAAGTTCTGACAATGGCTTCATTTATACAATTGTCCTACCACCAAAAAAATCTTCCGGTGACATTTTAGGGTCAACATAAGGGGCTGTTGGGCAGTGGACAGGAGATTTATGTTTGTCAGAGTGTTTCTATTTTAACCTAGGGTTGTTCCAGTCTGGTGACTGAAAGGAAGTGCCTTTATATGCCACTGGAGGTGAAGAGGAGGTAGTCTTTTAGCTGGATCTGAAGCAGTTTTCTCCTGCTCTTCTTAGTTTGATTTGCATTATCCTGGCCCTTCTCCTGCTGACAATATACTGGCACAAAGGTTACAACTGTGATAATTGCTTCTGACCTCTTTTCACAGCAGAGAACACAGGGTCCCTGTCTTCAGTCTATAAAGTCTGACTAATTAAAGCACCTCTTTGAGATACCAGATTCAGGGGGGAGAAGAAAAATCAAAACCAAACTACAAAACAAAAGCTTTAATTTGCTGTTTGAGCCAGTTAATACATTATGCATTCAATGGCGTAGTGTCGCTTGTGTTAGTGGAACTGCTGTGGATTTATAGTGGGATAAATTAGATTCATGTTCCAGCCTAGAATTTCTGATTGTTGAATGTTTTCTTTTAGATGTTTCTAATGAGTTGTCTTGAGACCCTCCGCATCTGTAAATTAAAATGTCTTTGTTTAATCCTTTCTCAAAACACAAAAAAGACAAAAATGCTTAGAAAGTATGTATAGTTCCTCTTATTATTTTTTTTTGTTAGAAATGTAAAATGTTGTCAGAAAAATCACATATAGCAATTGATTGACTATGATTTTTTTGTTGTTGTTACTTTGAAAGGTCTTGCTATAACTCCCTATAATTCTCTGTGTTCAGTCGCAGGATCTGACTTAATTCAGGTCACACTGAGAGAGGAGGAAAGAGTGGCTTTACCTAACCCAGGTGCGGCACACCATTTCTTTTATACTACTTTTTCAGAAATAGATTGCTATTTTTCACTTCAATATTTTGTACATCTATCAACCCAACAGGCGTTCTTAGCATTCATTTAAGCATTTCATTGAGCCATATCTACCATTGCTCATGATAAATGTGTGATTCCACAGCACAGAAGACTATAAACTTTTGTTAAGAAATACCATAGCAGATCAGAAAGGTCATGGGGAATGTAAGACTACAGTGTATTTTAGTGCTCCACGGTGATCTTAGTGTAATAGTGTGATATTACTGCACAGTTACATGTCAAATCAGACAGAAAAATACATCAAAGACAAGGGAGACCTCCAAAGTTTGGTCTTAATTACATAGCTGCCTTGCTGCGTGTTAACAACAATAATCTTTTATGTGGCAGTAGGGTTTCGAGACCTTTTTGCAGAGTGTTTCCCCCTGAATAAACAAGTAATGGAAAGACAGACCCAGCCTTAAGGAACTCCACCCGGGTTTCATTTCTCTGCATTTCCCTGTGCTGGTAACAGAGGGTTTTTCTACACCACAGTGTTTCTGAGGCAGGGTCTAGCCCCCCAGACTTAGGCATGAGCTTGCCTTTGTGTTTTCAATACCTAATGAAGCCCTCCTAAAGAAAATAAACGCCATAATTTCCTTTAGAGCGGTAGGACAGAGGTAGGTGCTTGTAGAGGCCTCCAGAGGGAGGCCCTGCCTGCGTTAGTTCAGGGCTTACGAAACTTAGTGGACTGGATTTCCCCTAGACGCTTTCCTTCCTCTCTTGATGGCAGAGCAAACTTAGGCAATTAATTTATAAAGACTGGCTCATTAGCTGTCTAAAATACAAGTGCAAGTTAAGCACCTACATTTTGTGAACTTAATTTCTCCCAGTATTTTCCTAAGGCTTAAAAGTTTCCTTTTGGATCGAGCTGAAGAATAAATCTTGGGGGAGTGAGCAGGAGTGGCCACATGCCTCAGTCAAGCCGCTTTTCCAAGGCAGGTCTTAATTACCCCTTGCAGTGGGATGTCTCCCGCTTTTCTGAGGGCTATCAATCAGGCTTGTGAGAGCTGATCACTGCTTTTTTAAAATCTTTCATACTTTTGGGAAAGTATGGAAATTCCCATACTTTGGGAATTCAGTCTGCTTCCCAGAGCACTGCGGGAGAAAAACTGTGTGAGAAGAGCTGGCACTTTCTGGTAGGGTTAGTTACCATTTTCATCATCTGGTTTTGCCACCAAGCACAGGTGACTGGCTTTTATTTTCCTTTGTTCATCTTAATTTTGTGTTCAAAGTGCTCAGAGCTTTGGACGGGGTAAATAAAAATAATGAAGCAGTTGCCTGTGAAGCATATTCACAAGGTGTATCATAAGCTAAGCATGACAAACCTCAAGATTTGCTTTGCTTTTGATGGATCCCAAAGAATTTGAACCTGTTTTTTCAGTTATCTCCCTGCCCTTTAACTTCGAAAACATGGTCCTGGGAGAGATCTCTTTTTCCCATCAGGCAGCTTCCTTTAAGCATGGAAGATAACAAAGAGCAGTTAGTGTTGTTTCATCAGTGACAAAAGGAGGATGTTAATGCCACAGATGCTTGACTATCAAAGAAATGGTAATTCTCCCAGCTACTGAAAATGATAATTCTGCCTTTGTATGTCCTGTTTTGTAGTTCTTTCTGATGCTGTCTTGAAATGGTCGCACCCAGAGACATGGAATGATGTGGAAAAAGGCTGGGGTGGATCCAGCCACAGCATCCCAGGCCCTGGGGAAGACGTCATCATCTTACCTAGTAAGGAAAAGGAAGGAAAGGTGTTTAATTTCTGTAGGGGTGTTGGGGTCTGTCTACATTACGATATGTATCTGTGTTGCAACACAGGCTCCTTGGCACTAGTGTCCATTCCAGTGTGTGCAGGACACCACATTTGTTCCTTGTCACATTGAAATCTTAGTTACAGTACAAAAGTGTGATTTTTTTTTTTTTTGGAACAAAATAATAATTCTTTTCTATTTACACACGCACACAAATGCGCACACACATATTAACCCATACTAATATTCAAGCTTAATTATATTCAGGGACTTTATTTCCAGAGCAGAGAATTTGGAAGACCTAAAATCACAGCTCACAGGGAGCTCATGTCTTGACCCATCTCTGTGTTTTGTGCAGGGACCATGTTTTACATTTCCACCATTATACCACCTTCCATTTCATTTTTCTGTTGTGATTCCCATATTCAGTGATAATCTCTCAATCCATTTGTGGGTCCTTTCCAACTGAAAGAGCCTGTTCTTATTGTGATCTTTCAGTACTTAAAAGGGGCCTACAGGAAAGATGGGGATAAACTTTTTAGTAAGGTCTGTTGTGATCGGACGAGGCGGAAGATTTAGACTAGATATAAGGATGAAATTTTTTACACTGAGGGTGCTGAAACCCTGGCCCAGGTGCCCAGAGAGGTGGTCAATGCCCCATCCCTGGAAACATTCCAGGTGAGGTTGTACGGGGCTCTGAGCAACCTGATCTAGTTGAAGATGTTCCTGTGCATGGCAGGTGGTTGGACTAGATGACCTTCAAAGGTCCCTTCCCACTCAAATTATTCCATTCTTCTATTCTATTCTATTCTATTCTATTCTATTCTATTCTATTCTATTCTATTCTATTCTATTCTATTCTATTCTATTCTATTCCGTTCTGTTCATTTGCCACAGATGCCCCCTAGATGTTTTAGCCTATGTCAGTATTGCAACCTCAGACTTGAGTTATATTTAAATCCCAGCTCAGTTTACATTATTGCATGAACAGCCTTCTGAATTCTAGCAAAAATATTAGTCAACTTACAATGAAATCTGGAGGAGAAAACTTGTGATAACCTTTTTACCTAATAGCTGACCCTTTTCTTATCGGGAAGTTGGGCTAGATGATCTCCTGAGGTCCCTTCCAGACATAATTATTGTATGACTTTATGAATACTCTGCAGTATGTATTTGACATAATCTGGGACCTGGTGCTGAATCCTCTTCAAATAAGTCTGGTTACCACAGCTCAACTTCTGGATGTGGGGATAACACTATTCCATGTCTCTTACTCTTCCACCTGGTTTTCCTTTATGAAGTCTTTGTGGAAGGAAGTTTCTGTTGCTTTGTGTTGGCATTTGGCCACGGAGCCTCAGTCATGGTTAAGATTTCTCTGTCCCGTGTCATTAAAAGTTAAATATATATATATATATATATAAATATTATTTCAGGTTACATTAAGAATTATGTTCAACTTTCAATGAATATTCACTTTAATCTTCAGTTTTCTGACTAATGTTAAAGAACCCCAGGTTGTTTGACATAATGTTTTGCTTCACTTTTTGGGTTGAACTTAGATTAAAATGAAGAATATGTAATTTCCATTTTCTGATAAGGTCCCTATTTCCTATCAAACAGGCACAATGTGGGGTTTTTTTCAGTTCTGCCATCTCACTAGCTATAACGCATAAATGTGTTTAAGAGTTTGTAAGTTCAGAGGCCAAAGAAGGTACAGAAATGTCCCTCCAAACATTTGCTTATCTCCTGTAGGTCCTGTGTCCTCTGTGCATCTAAGGTAATAGTAATCACATATGTTTAGACATCTTAACCTGTTCCTCGTCATTACAGTTAGCAGAGCTGGAAGAGATACCGAGCTGACCGAATATGCGTATCTGATGTGAATTGAGTTGTTCTTCACTGATGGTATTATGTAGAGCTCCAGGGTTCAAGTCACTTGCTTATATGAAGATATCTAGTGTTGTTTGAAGCACTCCAGGAGTATCCTGCGTAGCCAGGTGAAACCTAGATGTTCACAGGTATCTCCTATGTCATATTTGCCAGTCCTGTGTGAGGTCTCAAATATCCAAGGGCATTTCAGATTGTACTAAATACCTAAATGAATTTACTACAGTGGGAGCTTACATACCTAGCTCCCATCAGATAGCTCAGTTCAGGTGCCATAAATTGAGGCCTGAACTTCTTTTCTCCAGACAACATTCAGGATCACCTGAGATATGAACCTAACTTGCACTTAATGTACGTTGTCTGAACCATGATGTGAAGGTTTACATCTATTTCCCTTGACGGTGTAAGCGACACTAACATCCATGTAAATATCTTGGCAGTGGGAATCTGTACCATAAGAGGGGATTGAGGTCCAGTCTCCAAAGTCCACGTGCAGCACCCAGAACACTGGACTTGTTTTCCTCTTCCAACAAAATTACTCCAACCGTGCCACCGCTATTTCACGTTGAACATGTGTCTGCTTACCATTCAGAAACAAGTGTCCTTTCTAGCCTGTGCTCCCAGGTTCCTACTGCACTCTCACCTCCATTATACCTGACCCATCATTAAACACTGGGGCATTTCTCATGTGCTTTGCTCTCTTTCACACCCTTTTGCTATTGCTGGATTTTGCATGCCACTGTGTTTTTTGTCCTTCATAGCTCTTTGAGAACCAGGCCAGAGACAACACCAGATCATCTGTTTCAGTTTCTTGTGTACCACATTATAACCATTTCACCAGTATCAGCCCATGATTGCCAAAAGACAAAATCCTTTCAGTCTTCAAAACGATACGTCAGATGCAGATATGAAGAGGTACAAGGGTGCCGCTCGTAGCTAAGGCCTCTGCACTGACAGTGAGTTAATCATGTGGAGTACGCTCAGAATCTTACAATCTACACAGAAGCAGAAAATAAGATTTTTTTTATTATTATTATTTTTAAATAACACACTTGGCTAAGGATTTGGACTTTTGTTATTTAGATTAGAGTAAAAGAGTGGAAACCGGATGTTGAGGGTTGTGATGGTCCTTTGGTGCATTGCAAACTCACCTATGCATACAAGTCCTCTGTGCCCCCTGCAAAGGTGAGTGTAATCCTCTTGATTAAATAATTTATTTTAGCTGCAACGTGAGATATTGACCATGGCCTTTGTCACATACCACAAGGCCCTTCATGACTAAGCTATGCCTGAAGTGTTGCATGTTGCTGCCCCCAACCCAGCCCAACTGATCTAGTTCTGGGACTGGAAACGATACCGCTGCATCAGCATGCTGGTATACCAGAACTAATTAGCTCTCCGGAGAGGCAAAGCTCATTAGCACAGGCCTGGCGCTGTGCAGCATGACCGCATAGCCTTTGGGGTCAGAACTAACATCTCCCAAATTTAGAGCAGTGATGGTTTGGTCAGTTTAACCAGGGAATGTCTGCACTGTGCTGAAGAATGTGGTACAGGGATTCTCTCTACCATACTGGTGCCTACCGGTTGGGAGGCAACAGGATAAGGGTTGGACTATTAGCCATGATCTGTGTTTTACCATGGACAGGAATATTCTCTGAGGAACTGAGGGGCCAGGACAATAAAGGTTGCCCAAAACCAGAATGCAAGTTGTTGCCTGAGCAGGATGAGACCCTGGGAGTTCCCAGTTCTGAATCACCGTGTTCAGCTGCTTAGAGCTCTTCAGAGGAGCTTTACTGAACAGCAAAACCACAACAAAATACTTAATGGTTGAAAGAAAAATGGAAGAGGCAAATGCTATGTGAAAATGCACTACCTGCTTGGACGGGTGGAGAACCATACTCTGACTGTCTTCTTCCTGTCTCTTAGCAATAAAAATCTCTTAGCTCCCATCACTAGAGTAGATGCGTGTACTTAGTTGGTGAGCAGAAACTGTTCTCTCCAGTGCTTTTCGGGAATTATCCTTCAATTTTAGCCAAGAACACAAACACAAGCATGAACACAAACTATCTATCACCTAATCTATTTTGAGAGAGAACTGCTGTATTGCATGCCTGTCTTTTCTGATCGCACTCCCTCTACTTTCTTTTTACCCTCCCTCTTCATTCTTGCTCTCTTGGAGGTGTTGAAACACCCATTGGCAGTGGGAGTTAACAGAGCGTGGGGTCTTAAATTGGAGTCATAGGCACCATTGGTGTGATAAGGGCCCTGGGTGTTTTGCTCAAATTAAGGCACCTAATGTAATTAGGCAAGACGAATTTTCAGTCCATTTGTCATACCTTGCCTTGCTGCTACAAGTGTGTACGTGAGTTTCCAGTTGCAAGAAAGTCAACCCCTTGCTTGGGTCCAAAATCTGAAATAAAATCGGCAGTTTCAAAATTTATGTTTTGTCATGGCATTTTATGGATGTTTCCCTTCCCATTTGCACTGGCTTGTGCGCATCCTGCTAAACTCAGAATGACTCCAGGTAGCTAAAGAAAAGTGAGACTGTTCTCATGAGAACAAACATTCTGCAAACCACCCAAACTTTGTGCTGCTGTACACCCCAAAATAAGTTTTTGCAATTCACTTTTGGCAAGATGCATCTCCGTCTCTCTCTCCACTGCCTTCTAGTTGCTTATAATTCTCTTCTGGGAGCATCCATAATGATTTTCTGGTTGAAAGCCAAGCCATGGGCCTGCTTCTGGTATGCTCCGCATTACTGGGTAAGTCTTTTCAGCCCCCAAAGAACAGTTTTAGAGTCTTATAAAAACAAATAATAGATGTTTAGTGCTCATTTCTAGAGTGAAGAAGTGCAGGGGAAGACTTTGGTCCGAGCTTGACACTGTGTTGAAATCTCTGACTGAACGTGGATTCCCAGAGTTCACCAAAGAGCTTGGGCACCGCCTGAACTTAGCTAACAAAGACTTCGCATTGCTTATTTAACAAATTAAGCAAAACTACATCACTCAGAAAACTCTGAAAAGCTAGAAAACTCTGGAAAGCTAGAAAAGCTAGAAAACTCTGTTAGCAAAATGTTCATATTAAAAAAAAAACAGGTTTTTGTGTCACTGCTTGGTGTTTGCTTCACGTTCAGATGGTGCTTTTTGGAGGGCTTGGAAATTTGCATTTTGTACTAAGTTATTCCATTTTTTGGCCCTGTTTTGAAAGCATTAGTGAAACTTCAGGAGTTCAGAAACTTCTTTGTGCAAGGGTGAATTTCCCGTGCAACAGCGGTGGATCCCTCATGTTAAAATGCTACAAGTCCCTCGTAGATATAAGTGTTTTCCAATCCCAGCTGGAAAGATTTAGCTCAGGCCACAACAACTTGTGCTTTTATCTCTGGAGATTCATCCTCCAGAGCCACAACCATCCCACAAGGACCTGTCATATGCGTCAGGCTTCAGCAATGACACCACCTTGAAAAACAAGCCTGGTGACTTTAGTCATGACATTCTGGCGGCCAGCAGTGGCATTAACTTCTCAAGCCCACAGATTTTCAGGGCTTTGGTTTATGGTTTTCAGTGTGACACACTCCTGACGCAGCCTGCTCTGGGTGGAAGAAGAACATTTTATAATTCCGGGCGATGGAATGCTGTTTTGAAGGGTATTGATATGATATCATGTAGCCTCTGGCAATTTCTCTCTTCTCTTTTTTTTTTTTCTCTTTTTTTTTTTTTTTTTCCAGTGGTGGAATTCACTCTGTTATTCATTTTCTGATTTTGATTTTCTTTGAACTTTTTCTGTTTGAAGAGATGAATGCTGGAGCACTGTATCTCATATAATAGCTCTTCTGTTGTGCCTGATTTCCATTCAATGGCATGCTATGGTGTTTTATATAGCGATGCGGTTGATCAAAGGCATTTTGTGTCATTGCTGGAGTCATTAGCGACTTCTCGGCATTGTACATCTGAACATTAAGACTGCGGCATACCTGTGAGCTTTTGTCTGAGGAAAGTATATGTATAATGAAACATAGCCCTGTTTTCAGGCTCTAACTACGGTTTGCTGGAAGTAGTTGCTTGTTATTATATGAATGTTTTAATGGGAGAAAAACAACTGCAGTTTGTCTTTCTCTGAAGGTAAATCCCTTGAGCTCAGTGACCTAAAGTTTATGATTTTAACCCCTTAGTCATCATCTCCCTCTACTACCTAAATTAGTGTATTCTGTGAGGACCGTGTAAGGAGATCTCCTTTGCATCTGTTTGCTTTTCTCCTCCAGTGTGGAAGGACTTCTTTTCCTCAAAGGAGCATTCTGTTGTTTCTACAGAGCAACATTGCACCCTCTGAGGACTTCACACTCCAAGCATCACACCCCAGAGTGTTATTCTTTTAAACTGAGGAAACTGTAGGTTTGCAGAAATATCTCTGAATGGGGGAATTTCTCACTCCGGTGTTTCAAAGCTCACGTGCGTGATGCTACAGTTACAGAGCAGTCAGCATTTTCTTTATGAAACCTTTTTTAGAAAGATGTGCAACTCAGCAAAAATATCTGTTCTAGACTGAAACTTGACATATAAATGGTATGCCTAGGAGCACTTCTTCTTTTCCTTGTAAAAATGTTTCGGTCTGTGTTTGATGAATATACTTACGGCCTTTGTCAACTGCAGCTTTTTGCCACATTCTTGAGCTGTGATTTCACAAACTATACTCCCCTTCTGTCTGAGAGATATCATTTTACCAACATCTTCCCCCTTATTCTCTTCTTTCTGTTTCATATCCTCACATACTGTGCCTTCACTTCTCAGCTCTGCAGGGCATAGGACTATACCTGTCCTGTAAAGAGATTATAGACAGGAGTTTCTTCATGCCTGTAAAAATGTACCAAGTACTAACAGTATGAGATTTAGGGGAAAAAAGAAAAAAAAAGGTTTCGCTTGCTCTGTAGAGACTTATTACATCTGAATGCTGTGAAAATTTTGCACGCTTGAAAGACGCTTCAGCCTGAGGATGCAGGGAATTTCTTTTGAGATGGGGTGTTCAGAGTAACCTTGGGTTGCTGCAATACTTGGCATGGTCCTTGAGAACAGAGGTTCTGGGCTTTCAGTGTGTCCCTTGCTGATGTCCAGAGAGAAAGAAATAAATAAAAAAAATGGGAAAGTGAGAAGTGGGTAGGTTGAGTTACAAGGATAGAGTAGGAACGTATATGTAGAAATTTTTTCTCCCTTGAAGCTGTGAAACTTCAGGACTGCAAAACCAAAGAGTCAAAAGATAATAAAATGCTAATATTAAGGAAGTCTACTCATATTTTTTTTTCAGTCCACGCCCAAGAGTACTTTGTGTAGTTTTTGATTACATTTCCTGCAAACATGATTTGGAAGAATTGTCTGACTCAAGCCATTTAGCACAAAAGTTTAAGAATTCTTAATCTCCTGTTTTTGGGACATTCCCTGTGCTACTTATTGCATAGTCATTTGTGTCTTCATTGAAAGCAGTTGCCAATGGCTATAGGCAGAAGCAAAACTGTGAAATATCTGATCTGGTTCCCAAGATTCTTCATGGCTCTTCCTATGTTCCACAGCAAAACTGTTCAAGTTTCATGTCTCATGTTTCCAGCATTCTCACCACTCTGTCAAAATCCATTGGAAAATATTTTTGTTACTTAATCTCTCATGTTTTGTATGTCCGTGCCTTGCAATAAATGCATATGAGATCAACAAAAGTCACAGCAAATCTCTGGGTAGGATTTGGCAGCATTGATAAGGTCCCCCCGCAGCCTTCTTTTTTCCAGACTAAAAAGAACCAAGTCCTTCAGCCTTTCTTCATAAGAGAGGTGTTCCAGTCCCCTAATCATCTTTGTAGCCCTTTGCTGTACCTTCTCCAGCAGTTCCCTGTCCTTCTTGAACTGGGGAGCCCAGAACTGGACACAGTACTCCAGGTGGGGCCTCACCAAGGCAGAGAAGAGGGGGAGGATGACCTCCCTCGACCTGCTGGCCACACTCTTCTTGATGAACCCCAGGATGCCATTGGCCTTCTTGGCCACAAGGGCACATTGCTGGCTCATGGTCATCCTGTTGTCCACCAAGACTCCCAGGTCTCTTTCCACAGAGCTGTTCTCCAGCAGGTCAGCCCCCAACCTGTCCTGGTGCATGGGGTTATTCCTCCCCAGGTGCAGCACCCTACACTCACCCTTATTGAATTTCATAAGGTTTCTCTCCACCCAACTCTCCAGCCTGTCCAGGTCTCACTGAATGGCAGCACAACCTTCTGGTGTGTCGACCACCCCTCCCAGTTTTGTTCATGTTTTCGCATGTAGTGTTGGCATGCTGCTATCGTTCTGAACAACCCTCTGCTTTGTTTCTCAGACAGGACCATCCTGGTGGACGTGGCGCTTCCCCCTCTGAGAGGTCTCTACATCCTGGGGACCCTTGAGTTCCCCAGCAACTCCAGCAACGTCCTGAGTGCAGCTTGTATTGTGGTGGTGGGGGGTACGCTGAAAGTGGGTAAGTAAGCAGCCTGTCTTCTGGATGCCTGGGGTTTATTTCTGCTCTTGACTGACAGAGAAAGTGGGAAAAAAGACTGTATAGTGTTACTGTAAACATGCTGGCCATTGTAATGCCACATAGCCATCTGAGTATCTGCAAAGTGGACACCCAGGATCCACGTTAAGCCCAATGATTATCCACTGCAGCTAATTACCTGTTCGTTTAATAGCAATATATTATAAACACTGCTACCCTCATCCCACTCAAGTCAGTGGCAAAACTCTTGATTTCATTGTGGCTGAGATTTTAACTGATATGTGTCAAAATCCTCCCTACTTTATGTGGGGTTTTATGAGATGGTAATTCCTCAGGGCAGGATCTACCTTAGAGTTCAGGCAGTGCCTGGGGTCTGTGGGCATTAGTAAGGCACTTTCTAGGTAGCATAGAAGTATTTAAAACCAACATAAACAGAGTCATGGAGAATCCCCAGAGTGCCTGGAAATCCTGCAGGGGCATGAAACTGGCACAGCTGGATTCAGCACATTTTTTCCTCTCATCGCTCTTTACAGTTGAGCACCAGCACTTTGGGGAGGTACCACCTTCCCCTTACTTCTGGTGGTTTCAGAGTCCCCAATGTCACTGGGGCTGTTCCACATTATTTGCAATGGATAGGATTGGTGTTTTTCCACACAGAAGTAATTACTCACATAATTCTTTTTAAATATCAAGGTTCCTAAAGCCAGGCATTGTATTTACTTACAGGAATCCTTAGGATGCTGGGATCACATTGTTGATCACCGCTTGACCTTTCTCAAGATTGGTTTCATGAACTTTAAAGAGAGAATTTGTTTGTGTAATCACCTCCTGAGGAAGTCTGCTCCAATATTTGTTTGTTGTTAGTCTCAAGGGACTGTTTAGTTAATACAGTACTGGCCAAAAGAGTTATTTTGCTGCCTTGTGTTTTTATTTGGAAGAACGGGTTTGAAAGCCTAATCTGGGAGGTTAATATATATACTTATAAGAGTCTCAGTCATTTCTTACTTTTGTAGTTTAAATATGGTTCCATATTGGTTTTAAGAAAAAGCATGTGTTCATTGCTAAAAACACTTATTAAAAAACATTGAGGCACTTCTTTGCTGCACAAACTCCCCTCCAGCACATCTGCGAGTAGTAATGATATTAAAAGCCAAACAGGTATTTGCAGCTGTTGAATCGTAGTCCAGCATCTTCTGGAGAGGGAGGTATCCCTGCTCTAGTTTCAGCTGTGAGATGATAGGTGGGTAGAGACTCTGCAAGTTTCCCACTTCTTATACTGGCTTCTATGCTTGCTTTTTTTTTCCCCTTCCTCTTTCTCTTCCCATGTGTTCGATGCCTAAAGGTAACTTCTTGGAGCCCATCTGTCCAATCCTGACTGTTCCATGCCCGAAGGAAGGTTTTGAAGCCCATCTGTCCAATTCTACCACACCCTAAAGAAATCCTGACACAATATAGATAATGAGACAGTTTAGTAAACAGATTTAATAGATGTGGACATCAGCATTCAGCATTACCTGAGTGGGATCTGAGGTTGACATCACGTGAGCCAAATCCCCAGGTCCTCCCTGTTGTATAACTTCTCCATGATCTGTTTTCAGCATCGCAATCTTTGGTCATGTGCTATTGCTTCTAATTCAGTGTCCTCAGCCAAAAGACTTTCTGGTAGAGGTTGAGTATTTTGTTCACTTAAACAGCTAGAGAATGATGATAAGTTCTACAAACAAATCTTGGACTTTGGTGTCCCTCAGAGCACCTGAAATCTTATCTGCAGGGAAAAAATAAAGTCAGATGATTGAAACAAAACTAAAAAGTACATAGGAACTGAGTGATGATGAGAAATATATAACATAGGAAAAAAAAAAATCAGTGTAAGTTTGTAGTTCATGAAACATCAACCAGAACCTAATTAATTTTATTAAAACAATAATTTGCAGGGAAACTGAGTTGAGAAAATACAGTGAGGGAGATAAGAATTCTTGGGGCACCTTTGTTCCTGGAGGGTTTGTCATCACTTTCTTCTTCAATGTATGATCACAATCCAGTGTGAATTATAATCAACAGGATCATTGGTAGATGTGAGATAATTAAATCTCTGTAAAGGGCTTCAAGAACTCTGTCAGAGCCTTCAGACAAGCCAGAAGTAAAATGTATGGATCTATCCACACAGTAATTTCTCCAGCTGTTCCTAGCCCTTCAGTGCTGTTGGACCCGGGAAGATTTTCTGATTACTTCTTCTCTAGTAGTCCTAGGTCATGGATAAGGAGCTTCTCTCTTTCACTTAAACTTTCATAGTCTCTTTGTTCATGGTGATATTCACAATAGCATTTTAGAAACACCATTTATTTCTACCTCCCTGTGTTGTCATGCTGTAAAAAAATTAGCTGTTTTTCCAGTTTATAGAAGGAGAGTTTTATGGTCAGAGAATGAAGTGATTTGCTAAATATCATTAGATATATCAGATATCAGAATGAGTAAAGAGATGTTGAGCTCAACATCTCAGAGGGGTTTTTTTTCGGTTCTTTGCTAGATGGTTCCATTCATTTTAACTCGTAAGTCAGCATTAAAGCACAGATGATGTGTGCAGAAAATGCCCTGTTCCACTGCGGAACAAAGCCCTCAGCTCCTGATAAGGCTGCAAAAAATGCTGAAATTCATTTTGCACAAATTGATCCATTGGTCTCATCCTGAAATCCACTGTACTCGGCTGCTCTTTGCTGGGAGGCTAGTTTTGCTTTTTATAGTAGAACTTGCTAAGTAATTATCCAGATAGGATTTCACTTTTTAGTCTCAACTTGTCACATTCTTTTTTTGGTTTTTTTTTTGTTTTTTTTTTTTTGCATATCTCATGATGGCTGCTTGTCAGTCATGTCACTCATCTGAGGCAAGAAGCCTAAGGTCATCATTAGCTCATGGCTTGATCGTCTGGAGATGAAACCCCAGACATTTCAGATGTCTTTTATCTTGCTTGTGGTAAGAGAGCTCTAATACGTTCATTCCCCTCCTCTTCAGTACTAGTAAGAACCCCCATATTGACTTCCCAAAGGCTAAATCACTGTACTTCATGGAATGGCCATGTGTTAGTGATTAATGCTCAGCTTTATAACAACTATTAGGACACAAGTGAGTTTCACCAACTGACTTTTCTTTTCCGACTTCTCCAGTACCTCTGTTGTGTGGGTCCTCTCTTCTTTAGCTGTGAGTTGAGTCCCATCTTGCAGTCACATAGCGTTTCTGCACAGCTATTCAGCTGAAGATGGAATACTGTGGACGTACTGAGAGCAAATTTTCAGCCCTGATCACAGAATCACAATATCACAGAATGGTAGGGGTCGGAAGGGACCTCTGGAGATCATCTAGTCCAATCCCTTGCCAGAGCAGGGTCACCCAGAGCAGATGGCACAGGAATGAGTCCAGGTGGGTTTGGAATGTCTCCAGAGACAGAGACTCCACCACCTCTCTGGGCAGCCTGCTCCAGATCACAGAAAGAGTGGTTGGAAAAGTTCATTGCACCGTCTGCATCCCCTTCAATTCATCTCTCAGCCTCCATCTGTTTGGTCTTTACCCTCTTCCAAGCCACTTGTTTTCTTTTAACTGACAGTATCATCTAGGGAAGGGATTCGATTCACATGCTTAAGACACGCATATTTAAGCATAACGTGTGGACATCACCATGTGAACAACACCTGGCTGTTTCAGTAGAGATCCAGTCAATCCAGTCGGTGGAGCCACTGCAGTCTGTGGGACTGGCCAATACAGGTATCTAGAGCAAATTACAGTCTATGCTGCGTTGTCTGATCTTTGTTATCCCAGACGCACAGAGAACATGGAAACATCGGCATTAAGAAACCTAAATATAGTTGTATGAATCTCCTTGGAAACATGGTTCATTTGCCTAACTATAAGGATTTTGTGTCACTTTGGGCACCCTCAGGTGTTCCATCTAGCCTCCAGCTTCTGTTTAAAAAGCCATTGTTCATTCCTTGATTGCTGTCTTATATCTACCAACCTCACATAGTGGATTTGGAGAGTGCTAGGACTCCCAGGCAGCATTAGACATCTGTATTTAGGTGGCTGAAGCCTATCCTATGTGTCACACTTCTTATTCCTTGGACATTCATATCTCAGTTCTGGCTGCTGGTTCCTACTCCACAGCCATCTGTCTCTCATTTCTTGTGTTTATTTGGCAGCACCACCTGTAAGAGACAACCCATGCTATGTCTCCTTTTTCACAGGCTGCTTTTACAGGCTTCTGCAGAGTGCAGTCTGAACACCTGAAGGAAAAGCTCAGGTTGGAGAAGCAACACTAGATGACTATCCAGCTGTGCATTGACCATGAATAAAACTCCTCAGACTTTCTTGTGACTGTATACCACAGTGTTCAAAATAGCTGGGCAGGTAGAGTCCAAGAAGTTTTGGATTCAGGAAACATAGAGCTGATATCAGAGATGGTCACAGCAAGATACTTAGCAAACTCTATTTGCCAATGGAAGGGGGGGGATCTTATCTCAGACATTTCCTTGCTCTTATACACAACAGCTGTTGCAGAGTGTTATGTTGTAAAGAAAGGAAAGGCTGGAAGGGAGGAAACACCCACTATTCTAGGAAAGAATTGAATGGGTTTTGCTGTGGAAAAAGAAGAAAACACAACAAAAAAACTGTCAGGAAGAACATCTGGAAGAAAACTGAAATATGAAAACAATGGAAAAGTCTTTTGAAACTCAACAGCAAACTAGATCCAGACTGCAGTCCAGAATAAGTTAAAATCTGTGTAAAGAAAACACACCTCTTTCTCTGTTCTCCTTTTTTTGGTTTTCTATTTTTGCATAGTAGAGTTTTATCCTCTCCAGAGGTTAGACCCGATGAAGGATTATGAATCAGCTGAACCATTGAGCTAACAGATCTATGTGGCAACCCAGGCATCTGGACCTCACACTTCTTCAGGAAAATATGTAAGCAGGGGTGACTTTATTAGCAGCATAGGTTGTTTCTTACACATAGGATTATCATATATGGGGTTGTTTTTGCACTGTGTAGTGCATGCATTGTGGTGCCAGCACTCCCTGGCAGAACATCAGCTTTAGATACCCCTTGTAGAAGGTCACACACTGGCAGTGAAACCATTTAATGTGACATCTCTCAGCAGACAGACAGTGAAGGCACAAAATGACTGTGCAGTGCCTCTGTAGAAAACCCAGCTCGTTGGAAGTTGTAAGGTTGCTGCCTACACACCAAGAGACTGACCGTTGTCTGCACACCCAGAGTGGACAAAGCACTGCCTACAAGCACTGCTCGGCCTGGCAGATATGTGTCACATCTGGACAGATGAGCAAACCCTTGAAATTCCAAATAAACTTTGCAGTTGGTACAAGATGTGTTTGAGGAAGCCCTGCCTATTTTCTGTGTATGCTGTCTTTAGTCCCTCCTGACCATTTTTGCACATCTCACCAAACGTTTCTACCAGTTTCTGGTTGCGACTACCTTTTTTTCTGGTTCTCTGCCAGCAGCACCTTATTATCTCACCTCATGATCCACCAGGTTGCTCATCAAATTTGTATGCCTTCCAGTTGTAGTAGGAATATGATCCTACTGAAAGGGATTCATTTCTGCACGTCTCATGCGCAGGATGGGTAATTCGACAGTTCAATGGGGTCTCATGTAGGACGTGTTCACCACAATAAAGTGGGGCAAGTAGCCTGAAGTTTTTACATCCAAACTTCGAAGACAGGCACTTAAAGTCCAGATCATTCATGTACCTGTTTCAGAATGATTCCAGTGATTATGGCAACTTGGTAGTTTTAACAAAACTGCTTGTTACCAGAGCTGTGATTCCACATGCCAGTTACTTTGCAAGGTCATCAGACTTATCCAGCCCCAGTGACTTGTATGCATTAACTATTGTGGATTTCCCTATAAGTAAGCTGAGCTAGCTGTCATTTCCATATCTTCATTTTCATGAGCCATTCTGCAGGGCTGTATTTAGACTAAGCCACAGTGCAGCTCTCAGACCTTACTCAGCTTTTCACTTTATTTTTCTTTGTTCTCCATCCATTCACAAAGCTTTGTTTTTCAAGACTTGTGGTGTTATATTTTGAACATTCTTCACTTTCTTTCCTAATTCTTCACTTCCAAATTATTCCTGACTTTGCTGGCCCATCTCTTTAATTTTTTTTTGCCCATTTGTGTCAGCTTATTTGCTTATTTTCAGGGTCCTCACACTACTTTGGGCCATTGACAAAATGTTGCGTATCATAGGGCTTCCAAGACCAGACCTGTTTGAGTCAATGCCCTTATTCTAGTCCATCAGCCTGTAAATTAATGTGTGCCATGTTCGTGTTGTACCAGTGTAGCTAATCAGAAAGTTTTGTGCTACTAAGCCAAGTGCCTCAGAGAAGCCAATTATATTATATCAAAGCTATTATCTTTATCAACTAAACCTGTAATCTCATTAGAAGATGATAACAAGGAAGTTTCACAGGACCTTTCTTCTGTAAAACTAGGTTGATTGGCACTAATTATATCATCCACCTTTAATGATTTATTAATTGTCTTCAGAGTTGGACATTCCATTTTTATTTATTTTTCCCCTAGAATCAGTGTCAAGTTGACAGGCCTGTAATTACCTGGGGCTCTTACTTTTATCTTTGCTTGAAATATTGGCACAATATTAGCTTTCTTCAAGTGCTCTGAAACATCATGAGTGATCCCAAACTTACTGAAAAGTTCGCCGTAATAGTCCAACAAGTTTCTGTTGCCAGCTCTTCTGTAGCACTTGCATTCAAGTTACTGAAATCCATTGGTTTAAAACCATGGAACTATTAATGGAAACAAGCAAGCATTAAGGTTTTTTTTGTTCTAAATACACTTAAAAGAAGTCTAATTTTTCTACCAATACATATCACCTGTGTTCTTTGGTGTCATATACCATTTACAGTTTCCAGACACTGAAGCATTTCTGTGAACATTATTTTCCTGTTTTTTTCATTTATTTTCTAAGGATTTAATATGGTGATGAGCTGTTATGAATAGTTTCATTATAACTTCTTTGTTTCTCACTGATTATATTCTTGGGTTTTGTATTTGTTTTTTCTTTAACAAGAGTAACATTCCTTAACCTACTGTTATGCTTGTTAGGACTAAAAATAATTAATTTTAGCTAAATGTAGATGTAATTCTTTTAAAGGAGTGAGAACTTCCAATTCAGGCCTTTAGAATTCACATTTCCAAGCATTTGTCTGTGATTGTTAAGCCTGGAAGCCTACATAAAAATGGTTTTAAAATTGAGCTGAGGACTGGATATATCACATAGCTATTTTTAACTGAATTAACTAGAAGAAACAGTAAATGCTTTGCAACCAGCAGTAAAATAATAACATCAATAATAACACCAACAGTAATTCATAATGAAAATTAATAATAATCCCCCACTTTAAGGGGGCATCATCATGATTAGGAAATGGTAACTGTGAGTAACATTGTAAGATGTTGAGTCTTTCTTTGGTCTTCAGTGTAGCTAATAACTGTATCCTGGGGGACAAGGTTGACCTGAGGATTGAGAAAGGTATGTTCAGGCTGAGTATTTTAAATCACAACTTGCTGTGAGGCTGAAGCAGGAAAACAATCACTCTGCGTACAAAAATAGACACAAATGTCTCCATAACTCTTCTGCTGCTCTAGGTGGATATTTACTTAACCTAGTGCATCAGTGATGAAAGCATTTATCACTAGTTTTACTTTCTCAAAGTAATATTTGGTTACAGTCCAATTCCTGGCTTTCTTTTGTTCAGACCACAGTTATGGAAGTTTAAACGAGAAAGTCAGAGATGGTTTGGATGGATGATGGACACTGTAGGGTTGAATCCCCTCCACGTCCCCAGAGAAGATAAGAGCTCACTGGTGTGAGATATATGAGATGGGAGGCATGCAGATCTTGTACTATTTGTCTTTTACCCATTTAAAATCTGTACAGAGAATTTAAATATGCACAGATATCAGTCACACATTGGTGGGGAACAATAAATTTATTTATTGTTTTCACTTAATTAAAAAACGCTCATAAAAAGGAATGTTTCTTTAGGATACAAAAGCAGCTCTCTTTTCCAAACTAGTAATTTTTAAATATTAAAAGAACACGACAGAGCAGCTAATTTTGAACAGATATGTATATATTTTTTAGTTCTACATCTGCTGCAGTTTTCTGTTGCATAATTGATTTAATCTTGAATTTTAAAGTAACGCTGAACTCTTTTACTGGACTCCGCATACATTTCTCCAGGGCAAAAACTGTCCTACTTTTTCCTCCTCAGTATCTGTTTAGTGCTGGGCCATTTTCTTCTGAAACTGTAAACTACCCTTGGTGAAATAAATGAAGTCACAGTTGGAATACAGTTTACTGTACAGACTTATCACCACAAGATAAGAGCAACATCGCAAACACCAAAACTTCTTGGGCATTTTCTTTTCCCTTGCTCTTTTTCCTGGTCTTTTCCATTGGTCTGAAAGACCATTTTACCCATCCTGGCTGCAGAACTCATGATGACCTGGGAACTGGTGGAATTGGAAAGGAAAAGAAAGGCAAAAATGAGCTGAGGAGGGAAATGCTAATTCAGCCATTTAGACCTTTACATCTGGACTCACGCACCCCAGTTCCCCCCCCACTTTCAGCATTACAAAAGCCATTGATACCTCTGTGGTGGGTTGCTGCTGTTTTGTCTGTGTTGCAGGTTCTCTTCAACATCCTCTAGAAAGAGGTTTAAAGCTGCTGGTCCTTCTTCGGGCATCTGAAGGGATTTACTGTGATCGTCTGGAGGAAATAAATGGCCATCCAGGGAGTATTGGTATGACACATGAATTTGCCTTTTCATAGGCAAATCATAGATTTCAAGCAATCTTAGGCAATAGCGAAATCTACTGCTGTTGAGTCTGTTACTACGTCACATAGGAAAACAACAAACGTACACACACTTTTTTGAGCTACAAGTTTTAACTTTCACCAAATCAATTCCTGAATTTTCTGTGGAGATTTTATAAAATATAGAAACAGGTTTTAATCAATTTAAAGGTTGCTATGTATTTGGTTATTGGTTCAGTTCTTCTCAATCTCTTCTCTTTCCCCTAACTTTTGATCTCATTCTTCTGGTTTTTTCCAGGGGTTTATGGAAAGGTACAAATTTATAGCGCTTATCCTAAGACATCTTGGACACATCTGGGAACTGACGCTGCTCCTGGGAATGAAAGGTGGTATTTTGCCCCAATATGCCTCCAAATATTGTTCGGGCTCCTATTCTTATGACTTGTATTGTGTGATTTATATTCCTCTATAATTGTGTGATTTATATTCCTCCATTCCTTTGTGATAGGCTCTGTTTAAAATATGTCTAGGCAGAAGAAGAACTATGTTACATTGTGCAAGAAAATTACACAGTTTTTAGATTAATTTTAATACTAAAGAAGAATGAAACTGAGATTTCTCTTCTTTCCCTCCATCCTTCCTTCTTTGCTTGCTTCTGTCTTTCTGTCCATCTCCCTTCCTCCTTCTTTTTCTCCATTTTTCCCTCTGCCTTTCTCTTTCTTTTTAGAAGGAAGAGATATGCTTAAAAATGGCTGATATCGTGGTGATTAGGATGTTCATTTTGGTTTCAGAGACCTACATTAGAATCTCATCTCTGAATTAAACAAAACTGGAATACGAACCATGTTCTTCTACATCTTGGATCAGTCCTTTTCAAAGTAGTTCCTGGAGTATAGCCTGTGTAGCCTGACGAGTAAGATTTCTGTCTGAGATGTAAGACTTCCAAGGCTTTTTCACTTAACCTTGGCAAAAGTAGCTTTGAAACCCTACCTTCTCTCTTCCTTATTGCTGCCCATCCATAAGCTTTTACAGCCCCTGCAGCTGACTTATCTTCATCATCACTTACCCGTGAAGTTAGTCTGAAGGCTTAGCCAAAACTGTCCAGGTTAAGTGGATATGGCATAGATGCTTGTTAAGTAAATAGGTGTCTGTGGCCAGAAGTTCAAACCTTTTATCTGAACTAGAGAATGTGTCTGCATAAGGATGTCCTCTGGAAGTGCATTGACCATTAGTTGGTGTGGGTGGGCACCTACTAGCTGCCTCTGGAGCTCTCATTCTTGACTCTGCCTTGCACAAAATTCTCATTGTCTTTTGCTATAATTCTTCCAAGTGCATTGTTTTTAACTGAAATGCGTGTATTCAGAAAAAAAAAAAAATCTATCAGTCAGGACTAATAAAAACTCACTAGAAGAGTTCCCATCTGGGTAGAGGTGAAATATCAGCATTTAGGGAAGGAATTATTTGGAAACTCATTGTAGAGATGGGCAATGGAAGCACAAAGACCTCACAAGTAGGATTTGTCTGTTGATGGAGTGACTTGTTCTGGATGTCATATCCAAGCACATTCAGGAGCAGGAAGTTATTGGAAGTGGTCAACATGGATTTACCAAGGGTAAATCATGCTTGACTAACCTCGTAGCCTTCTATGATGTTATAACTGGTTGGCTGGATGAGGGCAGAGAAGCAGATGTCATCGACCTTGACTTCAGCAAGGCTTTTGACACTGTCTCTCCTAACATCCTCCTTAGGAAACTGAGGAAGTGTGGACTAAACGAGAGGAGAGTGAGGTGGACTGAGAGCTGGTTGTGTGACAGGACTCAGAGGGTTGTGATTAATGGGGCAAGGTTGAGTTGGAGGCCTGTAACCAGTGGTGTATCCCCAGGAACCTAATGAGGTTCAACAAGGACAAGTGTAGGGTCCTATACCTGGGGAGGAAGAATGTCAGGCACCACTATACGTTAGGGGTGGAGCTGCTGGAAAGCAGCTCTGAAAAAAAGGATCTGGGGGTCTTGATAGACAGCAAATTATCCATGAGCAAACAATGTGCCCTGTTGCCAAGAAGGCCAATGGAATTCTGGGCTGCATAAGGAAGAGTGTGGTCAGCAGGTCAAGGGAGGTCATTCTCCCCCACTACTTTGCACTGGTGAGGTCACAACTGGAATACTGTGTCCAGTTCTGGGCTCCCCAGTTCAAGAGAGGCAGGGAACTACTAGAGAGAGTCCAGCACAGGGCAACGAAGATGATGGAGGGATTGGAGCATCTCCCTTATGAGGAAAGGCTGAGAGAGCTGGGACTCTTTTAGCTTGGAGAAAAGAAGGCTGAGAGGAGACCTTATTAATGTTTACAAGTATCTAAAGGGTGGGTTTAAGGAGAATGGAGACAGATTCTTTTCAATGGTTCCCAGTGACAGGACAAGAGGTAACGGACACAAACTTAAGCATAGGAAGTTCCATCTCAACATGCGGAGGTACTTCTTTCCTGTGAGGGTGGCAGAGCCCTGGCACAGGCTGCCCAGAGAGGTGGTGGAGTCTCCGTCTCTCTCTGGAGACATTCCAAACCCACCTGGATGCGTTCCTGTGCAATCTGCTCTGGGTGACCCTGCTTTGGCAGGGGTGTTGGACTAGATGATCTCTAGAGGTCCCTTCCAACTCTGAAAATTCCGTGATTCTGTGATAGCTCTCACACAGTTGAGTGTCTAGTGGAGATTAATTGTTTAAGATTGCTGTATGGTCATTGGAGAGACAGATACTTCCAGATGCTGATTCAAACCATGCTACGTTAGAATCACCCTCTGGAAATTCTTCTCTTTCCCTGATTAGGATGGGAATTCAGAGTAAGCAGATTCCTGAGTGAAGCATGCCAGTCAAATACTTGAATGAAATGGATCCAGACTAATATTGGTCTGCTGCCCAGATGTTTTATATGAAATATCATGAGCTGCTAAGATACAAGTATTTGGAGTTCATTCATCTGCATTAAATATGGCACAAACGGTCGTTTCCACTGTTAAAAGAAAGAAAAAGAAAAAAAAAAACCAACAAAAAAACCTATTTATCCTGAAATCTTTACTAATAGCCAACTAAGAGTTAATATAGTTAGATACAGGAAATAGGCAAGTCAGTGCTAGAATATGAAAGCTGAAGGAAGTGGCTTTTTTATTGACCAAGAGAAGCTGCTATATACATTTTCCAGCATGAATCAGCACATGAGTTAGGGAAGGACTTATGCTTTCAAAAAGAAGGAGGAAAAAAAAAAAGTACTTATTTACTTGCAATGGAAACTTTAATTAGTATTTTGATTGATTAGTATCTTACAAAATGGTAGACTTCTCTACTGATTGTTCACAGGTGCTGAAAACTGGAAGCACTCGTCTTGAGCCTACTCATCTTTGAAAAAACCTGGGAGATGCGACACTAGGAAAACTTGGCAACACAGATCGCTAGTTACATCCCTTTAGGACTTTCTTTTCTTTGTGCACTTCTGTCACTTTTTAGTGCACGTGAGGCACTGACTGGATTCATTCAGTAGTCTATTTTCTCAACAGTTACCTGAGGAACACAGATGATCACCTGGCCAGCACCAGTCACCCTGTAATAGGACCCTTTGGGTGATTATCAAATATATATAAACACCTATTATTATCCATTTTGCTTTCACAGAATGCTTCAATTGTCTGCATGTGAAGCTAAAAAAAACCCCTGATCTACAAATTTAACTTTGAATGCAAAGGGGGATCTTCAGTTAAAGATTAAAACAGATGAATGTAGGTCTCTGTGTGGAATGTTGCAAAAGGTTCTTAAGCTCCCATTCAAGTCAGTGGAATTGTAGATGCTGGAGCTTAGAGGACTGTTCAACCACCAAGGTCAGGATTCAGGTACATAAACATAGGTTTTGGTTTCATCTGAGGTGCCTTTGGTTTCATCTGAGGTGCCTTTGGTTTCATCTAAGATGCCTTTGAATCCCCTCCATGGCTTCCACCTGTGTCTCCAGGAATGCTTCATGAACAGGTCTTATCATATCTACCAGCTGATGTCTTCGATATCCTGGGACATCTCAGGTAGCAACAGGTGCCCGTGTTTAGACAATCAAATCCTGCTCTATGTGCCCGGTTCAGAGAGAGCTGAATTGCCTTCCACACACTTCTGGTAGTACTGACCAACTGTAGGTGAAGCTTAAATGTCAAGTGCACACACACGTATCCCCACACATGGACAACTACATTTTGATGTCTAAGTCCAAAGTTGACTTTCAGCTCTGTAGGATATTCCTGACACCAAAACTGGTCTGACATGTCTTCAATAGGTAATTTACTTGAGCCCTGTAATTCTGCACTGGAACTGTATACCTCGTTAATCAGTGGTGTAATAGATGTTTCACGATGAAATTCCTCCCACATATTTTAGACATCTGTTTTTGCAGAAAGCCCTAAAGGTGCTTTTCCTAGAGCTTAGCCTGTGGATTTTTTCTGAGCTTTCCCAAGGCAAAACTGTTCTTTATTTTTTAGGAAATCTGTGAGCATAACTCTCATAAATGTAGTGACATTAACTTAATATCTTGGTGTTACAGGATTTTTGTGGAAGATGAAGTGGATTGGAATGATGGTGATCATATTGTGATCAGCTCTTCCTCCTACGAAGCCCACCAAGCTGAAGTAGTTACACTTAAAAAAGTCAATGGTCATAGCATAAGAATTCATGAACGCCTTCTGCACAGACATATTGGTAAGGAATCTGTCTTTCCACTGGAGAGAGTTTTCTTCTGAAGCGTTGACTTTCCATTTCAGATCTCACCAAGATCAATTCTACTTTATTGAGGTATCTTCAGTTCTTTTTCCATATGCTTTTTTCTTACTGTTTTAATATTGAAAATGTGATGTTCAAAATTGTACAGAATAGCTGATTCTAACATGAATTTCCGGGAACAGGATTAATTCAGTGCTAAATACTTTTGGAAAACATCCTGGTGTTTCATGCTGTAAGTAGAACTGGTTAACAGAGAGAGAAAGTAACTGAAATTTTAAGGTAAAAAACTAAATGTAGATTATTTTTTTAGGTCATTTACACAATTTCTATGATGTGCCAAAACTGAAAAATGTAAAAAAGTCCTTTTTTTCAAATTGCAAAATAACTAGACTCATGGAGTTTCAAGTGCAAAATTTTATCAACACAATACGATGAAACTAATGTATTTGTAATCTAATATGTAAATAAACATGAAATATGTATATAGCTCTATTTCCTGTGTAGATTACATGGGACCTGTATTTAAGTGGAAAAAGAGATGCACCATTGATAATTTATTTAATTTTATGTCAGCCCACAAAGTAAATTTATTACTATATGTTTGACAAAAACAAAAGACTTGTTATGAACAGGTCAAATTCTGAAGCTCCAAAACCAGAATTTTTCCTGTGCATAGCCATATTTTTCTTAATTTAGTCTTTATTCAGTCTAGTAGGCACAGAAGTTAGTATGATGTATAAAATCGTTCAGAAACGTGTGTTTTAAATGGCTGTGCCTGTGCTACTAAACACAGCTTCACTTGGAAATGAGCCCTGTTCTGCAATTATCCATAGTGTTAATTGATAGTAGCCCCCATGGCACAGCTTTGTATGACAATTGCATTATTTTTTTAAAATAATGTTGTTTAAATTATAGCACATCTAAACCCGATCTCCAGTAGTTTATGCATGGCCTTTCTTTTTTTTACGAGGAAAGCAAGAAACCTGCCCATCAGTCTTGGGGCCGGAGAATGGTTCTTAACTTATTTTCTTAGCTAACGTATATATAAGTGTATCCTGAGATGAAATGATTACATACACATTGAGTACTGCAGCAGTTGTTAGATATAGCTGGAAAAAAAAAAAAAAAAAAGGACTGATGGAAGAAGTAAGATTACTGGGATTCACCTGGGCAAATGTAGATATCTACAATAAATATTCACACATGAGGTAGTCACTCGCTGCTCCCTTGATAATCAAAGCAGAGAAATACTTACTGCTCACTTGTATTTCATCTCCCCCTAAAGCAGATGTATAAAACAGATAAAAAATTGCACTTGAGAATTGCCTACTGCTCTCCATTGTACATAAAAACAGTTTGGATTACTAAATCATATCTGTAGATATCTAAAGTCAGCTGAGATGAATTCAAAGCTAGACACCTCCATAAACTCTCTCAAAGGTCCCATTTAGAAAGACTTCTTTTTAGAAAGCCACCAAGGATATAGAAAATTGTTTTTTTAGCATTGTCATTGTTCTGATCCTAACAAGAATTAATGGAGATAACTTTGCAGTGTACTGAAGAATAACCCCAGCACATACAGCTTAGAAAAAATGAAGTGTGAATCTCTTCATCGATTTGGCATCTGCACACCGCAGGGAAAAGATTTAGCACCTTCTTTTTCTAAAAATGAAATACGTTGGTAAAATATAAGTGCATGGTGAATATTTGATGGGCAGGTGGCCTTTCTGTTTTTATGTTGATGCGTGTAGATTGTGCTGGAGGAAAGAACACACCTGAATGTCAGTGCCGATTCTGCAGAGAAGCTGTGCATAAGCTGTCAGGCTTGATGTCCCTCAAAGCACCGGTTTATAGGTATGATAGACACTTATCACATTTTCTCTCTTGAAACTCCCCAGGGCATTCCCATGACACAGAAGTCGGTAGACGCATCCCTTTGGCTGCAGAGGTTGGACTCCTAACGCGCAACGTACAGATCAAGTCTGATGTGGTTTGTGCCGGGAGGATGCTGGTGGGACGTTTTACAGACTCGAGTGGGACAGAGTTTGAAGGTAGTTGAGATTCACCTGTCCTCATCGACCAGACCAGTTCTGCGCAAGAAAGGACTGTCTAAAACAGACGTATCCATTGGCATGTGCTGTGCAATTCTAAGCAAACTGTGACCGTGTAACATGTATGAAACATGATGCCTAGTAATATTTCAGAAATAATGGAATGTATTTTAGGAGGGGCTGCTGTGTGGTTAGTTGGTTTTTACTATAAATTTATATATATTTGTGAAGAAGTGCCTATCACTGGCAGTACACTGACAGATATTGTCTGCTATTCTATACCTGAGTGCTGTTTAAATGGGTGTCATTCTTACCAGTTCTTAGGTAATTTTGTAAGCTTTTGTTTCACTATAGTTATCTCATTGCAGGTGTCCTTCAACTCTTAAATATTGAATTTTTGTACTTTGGGCCTCCTCAGCTTTCTGCCATTGAATTCACGAATATATCCCAGGGGTCCTCGGTAGTGTCATCCAGCATTAATGGTAGCTGTGGAGTCGGAATTAAAGCAGCCATGAGCAGCTGGATCTTGTTGCATGATAACTTGGTGTTCAACACGGTCGGACATGGCATCGATTTGGAAGGGCAAAATCATTCTGTCATCAGGAACCTCGTTATTCTGAGCAGGCAGCCAGAAGGCTTATTAAACTGGACTGCTGGCATCAAGGTGAACCTTGTCATTGGTGTCTCCCTCTGTGGCAATGCTGTGGCAGGATCTGAGCGAATTGGCTTCCATATCAGGGGCCAAGACTGCTTGCTAGATGGAGAGTATTGCAGTGAAAACGTGGCCCATTCAAGTCTCCACGGTATTCATCTGTACCAGGGAGATGGATTTCAGACCTGCACTAGAATCACAGGTTTTCTATCCTATAAGAATTATGACTACGGTGTCATGTTTCACCTTGGAAGCAGCGTCATCATGGACAATATGGTGCTGGTGGACAACACTGTGGGTCTCATGCCAGTAGTGTACTGTCTCTATGCCAAGCAATGCCACACGGGGAAAAGATTCATAGAACTTAGAAACTCCGTCATTGTCGCAACAAGCTCAGCTTTTGACTGCATCAGAGACAGGATCAAGCCTCACTCAGCTGATCTAACAGCCAAGGATCGACCACCATACTACCCTTTAAGAGGCCGTGTTGGGATTTTATGGCCTACGTTTTCCATGGTTCCCAGCCAAAGGCCAGATAACCCATGGCACGAAACTGGGCATTGTCCAAAAGTCCTGGGACTCATGAAGCTGAAAGGTTGGTCTTCCATGTCCACTGGCCAGACTATTCTGTCACAGTTTTTCTTCACTACTTACATTTTTCCAGTTGAAATTGCAGCCTTCCACACCCACAAATGGACATGGGGGGAAATCTGAGCCTGAGTGGAATTAATAACAGAATTCTTCTTCGGTTCAATACAGTTCAATTAAAAAAAAATATTATTTTGTATATTTCACTTCCTGAATCCACTGCAGTTAATTATGTCGTGTGCTAATGTACATATTTTACCTCAAACATGCCCGCCTTCTTTGCTATCTATTTTTCCACTTCATTCATCTCTCCCATCTACAGTTACTTCTAGCTAAATAAAGATACCAAGTTTGAGAAGTGAATAGCACACTTTGTATAGAATTTGCATAGAACATAATGACTACAGCTGCAGAGAAACAGTTATGGCTTTTATTGTTATAAGGGATTGCACAAGAGGGATAAAAGTCAGTTATATATCCTGCATCTTTGGTTCAAATGAATTTTATAGTCCCCAGAGTAATATTTGCATACAGCAGAACCTCGATAGCTGGTTGCTGTGGAGGGATCTAAATACCTCACCATTTTTCATGTCTTTATCCCTCACTGCTACCTACTTTTGTAAGAAAAGACATTATCGTCTTTTTATTGAAGAGTAAGGGAGACAGAAAAAGACAAATAGACTTGCCCAGGGTCTCACAGAAAATATGTGGCAAAGCATGGATTTTGTAGCTGGACAAGAGTTCAGTACATGTCACCAGACCCAGCTCATCTTATATTAACATCTGGCAAGTGGATAAACCATCCTAAGAAGGTTGTCATTGAACAGATTCTTACTCATTCAAATGAAGATTTATTAATCACTCTTGCTTTTATTTCTTTCTCAACTATTTCCTTTGATTTCATTTCCTAAGGGCATGACTTGATTTGTGTGAACTTAAGATATAACTTGGCCATGGAATATTCTAAAGCCAACTGAAGATCTATGATCAATGCAATTAGTCTGATTTAAAAGTTATTTGTGTGTGTACATATATATATATACGGGAGCAATTTAACATGGAAAGTGTCATAGTACAGAGCCATTTTCTCTTTAGTTCTGGCACTCCTCTAACCACTTTTCTTGATCTTCCCTTCATCCCTGGCAGAAGTCACCTTTACTGGTTTTACAAAGAACTGCTACAGTGAAGACAGAGATGTCTGCATCATGTCAAATGCTGACCATTTAGGCATCCTGCCTCTTATAACAGCGGAGAGATCAAGGATGCTAAACGTCAATGAGAAGGACAAGTTTTACTTTAACCCAACAAGGTAACATGCTTTATTTTGAACCATTTTTTTTTTTCAGTGGTTTGTGCAAACAAAAAAAAAAAAGTCCCTACAGTTTTGGGACTATCTTCACCTCTGTTTGTATCAGCTGTCTTTTTGCATTGCCTTAGAAAGAGCTTAAGCAATTGGTTTAGACTGGTTGTTGAGTGGCAGAGTCACTTTGTCTCTGTCTCTGCTCTTCTACTGCTCCTATCTGGCAAAAATGAACAAGCTCAGACATCAAACAAACACGCACATAAAAACTCGAACCCAGAAAAAAAAAGAAAAAACCAACTTTCTTTTAGGGCAATTTTTTTAAAAATTTGAGGTTTAGATTCCATCGAGGTGCTTCTCCAGACCAATCTCTTGGATTTCCCCTTTTACTGACATTTGTATAGCAAAGCAAACTTCATATATCCCATTTCTTAAATCTCCATCTCTGAGCATCTCTGACTTCTCAGCCTCAGGCTTCAGAAAATGTCAGCACCTCCAGCAAAAAACCCTGAGACGAGGAATGCCCTTTTGGTCGGGGAAGCGGAGCTTGATTTTTGCCTGCAAGACCACATCAGAAATGTTGATCGGTACCAGGCAGGCTGCGAGACGTCAAATGATTGCCAGAACAGCTCCTGCCCAGGGAGAATATCATCTGTGTGTGGAGGAACACGGAGGAGGGAGGGGAGAGCTTCATCTGTAACCTTAAGTCATTGCTGGTTGCAGCGGTTTAAACATACCACGTCCAATGGAAACCACATGCCTCTTTATTTATTACAACCAGTGAACACAATACAGAGGCTATGTCAGAAAAGCCTTGAAGTAGCAAAAAAATCCAGCATGGACTCCACTTGCCAGTCAAAAATAATTGGAGGTGTCCCACACTGCTATGTTTAGAGCCCCTCCAGCCTTCTGCCAGAATTTTTATTTTATTCTATATTTTTGCTTTTTGCTCTGGGCATTAGTTTGCGTGTAGATTTCTGAGACCTGTCCAGCTTGTCAGCTCTCATTATGTTTCACTCTTGTATCCATCCCACAATATTATGCTATTAGTGAGCTGCTGAACACGCAGTCCACTGCAAGAGCTGGTGATTTTCAAACATGATGAATGCCCATGGATTACCGAATGCTTCCTTAGTAGTCTGGTAAACCTCTGAGGGAGATTACATCTCTCAGTGCTCCTCGTGCATTATCTGCATGCATTTATTTAATCCACCTTTGCAGCTGCCGAGCTTGATCCAAGCTGTGGCTGCATTGTTCTGCTTCAGCATCCTGAAGGGACATCTTGATGGATATGTCCTGTCAAAGAGGAGGTGAGCATTGCCTTAGAGCAAGAGAGGAAATAGAAACATCAGGGAATATGGCAAGACCATGAAATGCTTTGCTTGTCCCACTGGTAGACCTAGCCAGTTGAAATGCTGGATCTTCTGAGAGATCTTCAAAAAGTGAATTAGCTATCAGGATCAGAGGAGCTGTCTTTGTTCTCCACCTCTTTTGACCTGTGTTGATTGGGAGCATTGACCCATTTGTTTCTCTCCCCTTACTGTAAATCTCTGCCTACATCTGTTTGGCGCATTCAAAATGTCAATAATTGGGTTTTTCCAACTTGAGCTGAAGAAATTTTAAGTTTTCTTCAAGACTTAATTTGTATCCATGTAGCAAGCTATAGATGTTTCCATGGGCTTTCCTGGATTACAAATCATTGTATTTTCTAATAGGAGAGATATGGCCAGTTGGGTAGTTCCTTTAAGCTGTGTTAAAACAAATGCCAAAACGCAGCTAAAACACTTAAGGCCCTCAGCATGTGATTCGGCTCACTACACTTCAGTGATCCAAAAATTTAGGCATGTAATCTAAAGAAGACACTAAACTCATTCTGTAGTCAGCAGGAAAAATGTCTAGCAATGCCCTATATATGTCTCAGATGAGGTGAGTTCCCCCCAACAAACCTGTCCTGTTGTCCTGCTCTCTCTGTGGAAGCCAGTCTTTAATGATCTACACAGAAATTTATAGGTTTTTCTGGCTGTTTCAAGCCACTAAACTTATAATTTCCTCCTGAGAGTATACTGATGGAAAAGTTGCATAAGCTTATTTGAAAATTAGATGTAGTTTGCTGAGATACATTATTGTGCTATCCAGAATGAGCTTTGTTCTACTTTGGAATGGTGCTCGGAAACTCTCTTACCTTATTGGTATGGTTTTCAAAGTATGGTTTAATTCTATTCTTAGGACCTGAGTCTGTCATTAGAAAGAGAAGTAGCTATTCATTTTCTGATGTAGATATGTGTGATTGGGTGATGAAACCCTGGCTCAGACATAGCTTTGAGGTGAGATCCGTGTACACTTCACTTTAAGTCCATCAAATCCATCAAAATTACATTGAATCTCTAAACCCTTTTTTTTTTTTTATTAGAACATAAATTAGGACAATAATCCTTTCAGATGCAGTTCCAAACACCTAGTTATGACAGAAAAAACAACAACAAACAAAACAGGTTTATAAACACATTAATCCTTATGCACTGTGTCCAATTAGAGTGGATTTTCTCTTTCAAGTTGGCTTCTACTCTAGAAATGCTAAGTGTCTCTTTGACCTGCAACAAATTTCTCTGAATTCCTACCAGAAGTTTCTTTATTTAAGATGTGTGCTGCCTGCTGGCTCCTTCTCTCATGCTTTTTGCCATTTCACCTTCCTTCATGCTTTCTCCTGCATCAGCTTAGCTGCTCATGGGAATATGCAATTTTCGGAGCCCTCAGAGGTTCCCCCATTCCGGAGTGCAGTGGTTAGAACAAGGCAAACAGGTGCTGCTGGGCAACCAATGCTTTTTAACAAAATACTATGGACAACACACACCAATCTGGAAGCACACTGCAGCAGAGATATTCCTGATCACTTGGTGCGATAGCAGCCAATACACATTTCCCCTTCAGTCAGCAGCTACAGGCTTCATCTGCCGTAGGTCAAAAATTAATGGCATATGGATATTGATGCATCACTGCAGTTCCTCAAATCAGGAGATCCAAAAGGGAACCAGAGGTATTCAACCTACAACTTTATAGCAGGCTCTAAGGACCATGACAGTCCACACTGGCCAAAACAAACCCCAGGGAGAAGGAGATTTGGGGGATAGAAGTTGTACTGGAAAGACGATGTTTTTCTCTGTCCAAATCCAGCTAACATTTGGAGAGAGAGGATGTCAATTTGGGGGTTTTTTTTGACAGTTTGGATACAAACATGCCAAAATATAAATATTGCTCCAGAATTTCTTTGCAGAACGTGCCAAACCTCGACTGAAATGCTTAGTTTTCATTCATTTTTCTCTTATTTTCTGTTTTTTTCTTTCTTGGGCATGTGAGTTCACCTAGTAAATGTCAAGACGTTGCATGTATGTGCAAAAATGTTTGCTGCCAACACAACAAACCTGCCTTTGCTCTCTTCTTCATATTAACATTATGTCTCCTACCTCTCAGCGTACAGACCTCTGAAGACACTATGTTCCCTGAAAAGAGATGCCAAAGCTCGAGGAAGGCCCTTTTCAAGGATTTGGATGGAGGTGTCCTGGACCTAGAACCGCCTGTTTCTGTTTTCCCAAAGTCAGAATTTGAATGGACACAGTTCTACCTGCAAGCTGGTAAGTACCTGGGCTATCTGGAGTGCTTGCAAAGTCATGTGTACATTTGACCCGTGAGGTATGAGTTTACCCTAGGTTTTCACTGAGACCTACAACTGAGTTCAAGATGGTGGTGGTCCCAGATTGTGTGATGCCTTTCCATGATGGAGGTAGTGAGTTATGGTGTAGAAGTCTGTGAGGCCTCATTGTACAGTTCTCTGTCCACTATTGCCTCTCTTCCTTCTTGCAGAATCATGTCACCTGGCATCCTCAGCCCCTTTAGAGTTTAATTCATTCATTTTATAACCTGATCAGAACGTACCCACCCTTTGCAACATAATAGAGTCATAGAATCATTACGGTTGGAAGAGACCTTTAAGATCCTTAAGTCCAACTGTTAACCTAATGCTGCCAAGTTACCACTAAACCATGTCCCTCAGCACCACGTCTACACGGCTTTTAAATATCCCCAGGGATGGAGATTGCACCACTTCCCTGGGCAGCCTGTTCCAATGCTTGACAACCCTTTTGGTGAAGAAATTTTTCCTAATATCCAATCTAACCCTCCCCTGGCACAAATTGAGGTCATTTCTTCTTGTCTTATTGCTCGTTACTTGGAAGAAGAGACCAACCCCCACCTCGCTACCCCCTCCTTTCAGGGAGTTGTAGAGAGCGAGAAGGTTTCCCCTCAGCCTCCTTTTCTCCAGGCTGAACACCCCCAGCTCCCTCAGCTGCTCCTCACAAGACTTGTGCTCCAGACCCCTCACCAGCTACATTGACCTTCTCTGGACACGCTCGAGCCCCTCAGTGTCTTTCTTGTAGTGAGGGGTCCACTACAAGTCCTCTGAGAGCATTAAGACATGCCATGTAAATACTACGAAAGTGCAAAATAATAGCAATAATTGGCCCAGCGAGGATTTTCATCCATATCCCGCTGAGGAGATAATCAAGCTGAAAACCCACTCCAGAAGTTTAAAGACCCCTCTCTCTCGTTTAAAAAGGCCCATTCTGCTCAGTAACCACTTTCTGAAGGTTCACACAGCAAGGCTCCGTTCTCATCCTGATTAAAACTCTGCTCTCTGATTCCAAATAAACTCTTTAATTACAATTAGCGCTTCCTGCGCCTGCTGCTGATGGCGGCCATTTTGCTGAAAAGGCGCATCGTTTGTGACTCCAGCGGTATGGGAGACTGAAGGAAGGGACTGTAATTAATCCTCTTTTCCATCCCGCTCTAAAACTGATTAAACACGAGAAGATCTTTAATCTTTAAACAAAATGTCTAATGTGTATCCAGTAAAGGCTTTTCCTCTAAAGGATCCCGCTCTAACTGGCTGCTTACAGGGCTGATTTATGTGTTGTCTAGATGCAAACACACTGGTTTTCACTCTACCTTTTCTGCCCTGATTATGAATCGCACGCAAGCGCTGATACCCTAGCAGTATTACCGCTTAGCACCTGCATATTAATGCACACATACTTTTGCATACAGAACCTGGATTTTATTTAGATTCGCCCCATTTTTAGCACACCCCGGCATACAGTCGTATGCATGTCAGGAAGCCCCACTATCTAAACCGCACTGACAGTGCAACCCGCACTCCACAGGGTTTATCTCCTCGTGTAATGGAGGCGACAGCATATGGCAAATGCTGCCTGCCTCTGAGGCTATGACAAAATTGCTGTGTTTTCTTCTTGCTGCCCAAATATGAATGGGGATTTTTTTTCCCCCGCTCCCTTCACAATTGTGTGTTTAATTTTTCTGCGTTTCTCGCTCTGACCTGCAGTTCCTTTCATCTTGAGGGTGACATTTGGAAAGGCACAGCTTAATGCTAAGGTGAATTCATGGTCGTCTTCTTCCCCTCTCTCCTCCCTTCTTCTCTCTCTTGAAAGTTGTAGCGCTGAGCATTTTGCACAGCACAATGCGGACTCCCACACTAGATGAACAGGAGAAAATACCTTTCCTGCTCTCACAGATCTTCTGTGGGGCCACATTGCCCCTTGAACTGACAGTGTTTCAAGGCCAGTGACGACAGTGGTGTTATGATGCTGTTGAGTAGAATCTGGCCCCTGGAGTCCTCAGTCCAGATGCGCATTTGGTACTTACGTTATCTGGGTGGTCAGGACCCACCTGCTGATCCTCTCATCTGCTCATCCACCTGGTACCCTGTTAAACCAGAGTAATTCTGACCACCTCTTGCAGCTTCATCCGAGCACTACAATGCAGTGGTCAGTGCTCTGCTACCCTGACTAAGCACAGAGACAGGAGATAGTCTTTTCAGGTAGCTACACAGCATCCTTGCCACTTCCACAGTTCAGGTACCCAAGTTTCTTTGAGGCTCAAAAGCTCTGGCTTTCCAGCCTCTTAATTACACCTTCATCCAAATGCATGTATATATTCCATTTAAGCTTCCAGCTGGGACAATAAGGTTGAAGTTATTGGCCCTTAGCCATTTTTAGATATTCTGATCACTCCCGGGCAAGCAAACGAAAAAACTCAATGTACTTCAGGGATACAAAGGCCAAGAAGATGTTTTCCCTGAACAATACCATAGGGCTGGGCAGAAGCATAACTGGGGCACAGTGGATCATTCAGTATAATTTTAATGTTCCTGAATTCATATGATGCCTTTTATTGAAGACACAATTGATATAGAATATAAGTAATATATTATTTATGTATGTATATTTGTGTGCATGTATGCAATAGGCAAGGAGGGACTGCTTGGCTTCCTGAGTCCTGCCCGCTGCAGTCGGGCAGTAGCAAGCCATGCAATGTATATTTAATAATATACCCACTTTTTTTTTCTTTTGTCTTCCTGTGGGCCTGATCTTTTACCTTCTGTGTTTGCTCTTTGGGTCATAGACCAGGTCTTTTTATTGTGGCTTTCTGTAGAAGGAGAGTTGTTCACATAAAACTGAAGTTCTAGTTTTCTGGATAAACCGCAGAATTCAGAAGGAAAAAAAAAACAAAACAAAACAAAGAGGGAAACAGATCCAAGATTTTTGTTACTATTTCTACTAAAAGAAAAAGGAGCAACAACAAAAATGGTTTTGAGTCAAACAAAGCATATTTTTTTTTTTAATTGAAGAGTACTTTTTGCTCTTTTTTTTTTCTTTTAAATATAATGCTGCAAAAGTTTAGAATGCAATGTTTTCCAACATCCCTCGCCCCTAAATCATTTATGAGGAACTTTCACAGTACCATTTTTCAAATTATTCAAAACAATTTAATGAGTTTAACATGAATTTGTAATTATTTTAATCTCTTTGAGCTGCCATTTTTGGATGACAAAATGTTTTTCTCCCAAAACTTGTCTCTATACCAAACCTCTTACAAAAGAGCTTGAGGCCAGGCCTGGAGCACTAAATGGTACCACGATACAGGAAATACCAGAATCAGAAGCTCCACAGCAGAATCAGCTATAAGTATGAGTGTGTCTAGCTGAGAAATGAAGGATAAGTGAACAGTTCATGTGCTCCACTGATTTCTGTGTCCAGGTTAAAACCTCTGTTCCATGAAGGACTGCTGATACAACCGTCATTCTGTAGTTAAAGTTTCAACCATTTGCTGGCTATCTGCAATAATTATAGGGCTCTGTTATCGTACTGCCTCATGACAATGTCTGTAATCAACAATAGCCAATTCCCAGAGACAGTGAAATTTGTTTTCTTCCCTTGGTGGAAATGTAGCTGTGGACCAGAGGCTGGTAGAAGATTCATCTGACCCTACTTCCGTTGCCTCCAATGTTCTCTCTGGTGAACAGAGAGACATTCAGACCTTAAGGGCAGAAGTTAGATGGACAGACATGGATGTTTGAGAGATGAACCCAAGAATTTCAAGTTTTAATCCAAAGCCTAAAAACACATATCTTCTTCCTGCTGGCGACACGTTCTAGGCGGTTTTTTAAAGCAATTTGGGTTGAATAATCATAGAGTCATAGAATAGCCTAGGTTGGAAAGAACCTCAAAAGGTCATCTGGTCCAAACTTTCATAGGAAGGGAGCCTAGAGGAGATTATCTAGCACATTGTCCAAGCATATCTTGAAAACCTCCGGTGATGAAGAATCTACCACATCCTGGGGGAGGTTGCTCCAGTGAATGATTGTTCTCACTGTATAAAAAAATATTTCTTATAGCAAGATGAGACCTCTCCTAGTGCAAATTGTCTTCTCCATGTGCCTCTTTGTGAAGAGAGAGGCTCCGTCCCCTTTGCAGCCTACCTCTAAGTACTGGAATACTGTGGTGAGGTCCCCTGAGACTTCTCTTCTTCAGGCAGAAAAGACCTAACCCCTTCAGTCTTTCCTCATAAGGCAAGTTCTCCAGACATTTGATCATCTTTGTGGCCCTCCTTTGGACCTTCTCTATTCTTTCCATATCTTTCTGAACCGCGGGTACCAGAACTGGACACCGTACTCCAGGTGCAGCCTGACAAACACTGAGTAGACTGGGATAATCATGTCTCTGTGTCTGCTAGCAAAGCCAAAAGTGAGTCCTTCTCGTTCTTATTCTTCCCTGTTAGCATGGCTTCAAATTTGGCCAGAAGAATAACCTTTTTGTGTCTCATGAAATTGTTAACTATAATTCAGAGTCTTAGGTTTGCATGAAAACAATTTCCCTGTGTATTCTATTTTATGATAGTGTAACTGGTAGAGTCCCTGCTCTGCTTACTTTTACTCAATGGAGTAATTCTGAAGTACTGAAGAGTAAGAAAGATCCGGGCTGTAGGATTTAGCTATCATGCAACTACTTCTTCCTTTTTTTAATACGTTCTCCTTTTATTTATTGTAAGCAATTGCATTTATTTTCTACCTGGCACCTCCTTGTAAGTTCTCTGGATACAGTAGAAGCAACAGTGAAATTTAGGTCTGTCATACCCCTGTGGGATAGGCATGTATTTTGACAGCAGCTTCCCAGACAGAGGACAGAATTTGTGACTTGCCCAAGGTCAGTCATTGAATTAATGCATATCCTTCCAAAACCCTGACAGCCAGACTCTTAATCTAAAGGCACCCCATCCTGCTTAGACAGGTTGAAAAGTATGGTTGCATTAACTAGAATCATCCAAAAATTTATTTTACATTCTACTTTTTCATTAAAAAACATGCCTGGAGCATTTTTTGGAACTTTACTGAACACTTACATTCTGACTGTGGCTTTAAACAAAAAAAAAAAAATCCCAAAGGTTTTTTTTTTTTTTTATTAGCATTTAAAATGCTGAAGAAGTGCTTTATTGAAAAAAAAAATGAGTCGGCTTTAGTGGCAATCTGTCGGTGAGAGGATTAGTGTGTGTGGACAATGGATATTTTTATCTGACCAACAGATAACTGAGACTGCATTTTCCCATATTATTTTCAATCTGGGCACATCTAAAGCTGTAGAATTCCTATAGAAGTCTTGCTTACTCTCTAGAGGCAATCAGTTCATTTTCTAGACCATAAAAGGGTAGGTATTTTATATGTAAATGTTTATCTGCAGCAACTTCACAGACATTTAAAGTACTGATTTTGTCAACTGCTATTGTAAAAAACTCTCCGAAAGATTACATAATGTTGAGGCTACACGTCATATATGAATATGCAGAGGTTTACTAGGTTTCGTCAAAAATACGGTAAAATATCAGATCTAGATGTAAACAGCCCAAAATTCTTGGGGATGTGGATCAAGGACTTTTGTATGATCTTCTTTTTTTCAGTACTTTTTATTATTGAATAAAATTCTCAAGTAATAATTGAGCAAGTATATCATTTTGGCACACAGGCTGCCAGTATAATCTAGGGCTAAAGCTGTGTGAAAATGTTGCACCACATATATATAATATTCCAAGGACTATGATCAGCTACACCTGCTATGCATAATCATGTGTAGTAATTAAAGATGTTTGAGAAGGGAATGCAGGTTTGGTAGATTTGCAAGGAATAAAACAGATGCAATATTGGCCTGAAACATTTATTGTTTTCCTCTGAAGCTTTTTTTTAATTTGAAATTTGCTTTTTCTGCAATAAATGGCCCATGCAAAATGGGTTGAAAGTAGCAATGGAGGAGATTAAAAGAGATGTTACAAAGTTATTGTTTTATAAAACCCAAACCTAATATGATCAGAAAATGCCTGTAACTTTTACTTAATTTTCCTGAAAACACATCCCTGGTAAAGATTTCAGCAGATCTCAGTTAAGGTAAGACCAAAGTCGAGAACAAAGTTCGGAGGATTTTTTTGATGTTCATGGGAGAACAAGGTTTGAAGTAAGCCGAAGCGAAAATAAGTTATTTTTGTATCTTTGATACCGATGTGGTGGCTCATCAGGTGTGAGATGGCTGAAGCTGCTGAACTAAAGGATCAGCTCTGCTCACTGAGGGCAACACGGCAGAGCGAGTAACATCTCCGGGGGCTGAACCCACCAGCTGGGAAAGAAGGCCCACAGTTCATCTGGATGCCACCATGAGACTGTGCCTCAGGGGACAACTCTACCAGGCAAAACACTCCTCTGCATAGTTTGTTTTTGTAAGTTATGGAGAATAAACCAGAGTTGGGGATCTGGAAGGAGAAAACTCGAAAGAAGAGCAACGAAGCTGGTGAAGGGTGTAGAGAACAAATCTTATGAGGAGTGGATGAGGTTTTTTAGTCTGGAGAAAAGGAGGCTGAGGGGGAGACGTTATTGCTCTCTACAACTACCGGAAAGGAGGTTGTAGAGAGGTGGGGGTCGGTCTCTTCTCCCAAGTAACAGGCCATAGGACAGGAGGAAACAGCCTCAAGTTGTGCCAGGGGAGGTTGAGATTGGATATTAGGAAAAATTTCTTCACTGAAAGGGTTATCAAGCATTGGAACAGGCTGCCCAGTGAAGTAGTTGAATCACCATCCCTGGAGGTATTTAAGAGACAGGTAGACATGCTGATAAGGACATGGTTTAGTGGTGGTTTTGTCAGCGTTAGGTTGATGGTTGGACTCGATGATCTCAAAGGTCTCTTCCAACCTAGACAATTCTATTCTATTCTATTCTATTCTATTCTATTCTATTCTATTCTATTCTATTCTATAAATTAGGTCAGTATTGGGGCTGATGTGGCCATATGATATTTCCATTTTGAAATATTATAAATTACTTTCCCTCAAGCTCATCTGTATCTCAGCCTGTAATAAATACCTATTTTCCTTTTCCAGGGTTATTTTCTTAATTCTGAAGTTAGGATATAAGATGAATGGCATTATTCATTGTCCATGTGATCAGTACAGAGAAATGCATATATAAACGTAGGTGTATATCACATATGCAAACGTATAAGCCTATCAGACTTTATCATCTTGTTCCCCTGGAAAACATCAAATGCTTTTCTCATGATGAATCCAAAGAACCTTGGGCAAACCCATCCATTTTGCACGTTCATTGCTGTAAATGGAGTTTAGCTTTTTATACCACCCTTTCTACTTCTTTTTAAATTCTTCCTGTACTTTTAAACAGTCATGCACTGGTGTTCAGCTGTATAAAATGTAAAATGTGTACGTATGCATATTAGAAATAATGAAATTTGGAAAAAGTGATTGCAAAGTCAGGTCCCTGACTATGAGAGAAAACCTTGGCCCTTAGGATAGCAATCATTTTTGAAGACTTGCTAGCAAATAGTTTGTGCCTACAATTGCCATCAGAAATTCTCGGCTTCTCCTTTCTGCCTTAATCTCTGAGCATAAAAGACCAGGTTTGTCATTTTCAAATCTGAACTCCCATATTTAAGGTGCTATTTAGAAAAAGGACACCATTTTTAGAGCTTGTGAAATCTTGCAGAGTGCATTTTTTTCCCTGCGAGCTAAAAAATAACTCACTGCCCAGAAAACACCATATCACCTTCATTTAGAATGTAGTTCTGGATTTGATATCCACCTCTCTACCTTTCTGTATATAAATGTTGTCTGTGACTTGACCATAAGCTTTTTTATCATTGGCATGATGCGGCTCCATTTCAAAGTAGTCGTTCTTAAGTTGTGATTTATAAAGCATTGGTGGTCCATGAAACCTGAGTAACTGATGCACACATCACCCATGGATTAATTTAGTAGCCTGTCAAAGTTGAAAAGAATCATTAGGCATCTGGAGAACAGAAGGTATGAAGAATGGCTGGCAAAATTGGGTGACTCAGTCTTGAGGAGAAATGGATAGGAAATTTAAGAACTGCCTTCAAAAATATGGAAGAGTCCTGTGGAGTAGAAAGACATAAGTTGCTCCCCAAGTCTATAGAATCACAAATAATGGGCTGAAATTTCACCAAAGATAATTTTAGATGGCAGGGAGGAAATGTTAGAATAAAGACAGCAAAACATTGGAATAGCTTGGCTGAGCGGGTTGTGGAGTCCCGTGGAAGTTATGCAAACATCCTTAGATGATCCAGATAGACATGATCTTTTCCTGAGCTGGGGGAGAGGATGGATCAAATAACTTCAGAAGGCCCTTTCTATTTTAAAAATTCTGCAAGGTTGCTCAGTGGTCTGAAGGATCAGTTGATGTCTGACAGTGATTTATGGGTCCAAAGGCCCATATTGTAGTGGGAAGGTCTGGTAATCAGGACTTCCTAAATACCGCTGATGAAGACAAAGAGTGACTTCAAGGGAGGTAATTAATGCAGAGAGATCCTCTCACAGCCCATGGCTTGGTCCCTCTCAGCCAGTCTGCTTGTTCTTGTGGAATGCTAATGCACTTGAAAGGTTGTGCAACGTTTAGGTGTAGAATTAGTCCCACGGACAATGGTGTACACAGCCTGAGAGGAGTTTACAGCACCAGGGAACAGAAACTGAGGTGAGTTCCTTATCTGGGACCTCTGCTCAAAGCTCAGTAGCTCAGACATCAAGCCTTTTCTCCCGAGGCACTGTGTTCACTCTTATGTATCATTTCTACTTTAGTGATGCCCACAGATCCAAGTCAGTAGCTGGGTTTTATTACGATCAGGTAACATCCAGAAACTTTTCTGATACCTTCTGGAAGAAGCTGCTGATATCAATAGTCAATCCAGAAAGCTTCAGGAGAAAGAGAGGAAAGTAGAGAAGTAAATCAGGGATGCAGCTGAGGACAGCAGCCTACATCCTACAGCCTTTCTAGGCTTGGTGGCTTCTACCTTTAAGGAGATTAGATGCCTGTGTTTATGCAATTAAAAAAAAAAAAAAAAAGAAATGGGAATTGCATCCTGCAAGTATAACTATATTATTTTCCTCAGATCTTAGAGGCGTACCTATAATCCAACCAAACTGCTGAGTGTTAGTTCGCGGAGCTTTACAGGGGGAAGCACTGCATTTTGCAACAATTAATTTTGCAGAGGAAGCAGCCTGTTTAAAGGCGCCTGCAGCAGTCACTAAAATATGTGTTGTTTTTCAAGGCCACCAGACACACAGTTGGCTAGGCTGGCTAATAAACAAAACAACAATGCAAAAACCCAGCCTCGTGGGGTTTGCAGGAAGAAGGGATGAGAAATAAAATGAGTAATGCTTACCTGCTAGGGGTGGGTGAAGACTATAATTGTTTAGCCCCCAGCAGATCCCTGCAAGGGTTAAAAATGACAAAGATATTAGTTGGTGACTGCTAAGATTGTTGGTTTGAAGCTCTGGGCAAAACACAGACTGTTATTTACCGGACTTGGTCGATTTACTTCTTAATGCAATAATGACCTGTGAAATGAAACGTGAGCTAGACAATTGTTCCTCATTGTTTCCAGTAAAACATCCTTTCATACCCCATTAAACCACCATTAATTCCATTTGAAAGAGAAGCAGGCACAAACACCAAGGGATATCTCTCTCTTTTCCTCTCTTTGAGGGACTGATCAAGGCATGTGGATAGCAAAGCAGCTTTCTTATCCATTTTAAGAGGGCGTTGGGCAACCTGTGGGGGCCACATTTCTGGATGAGTACCGCAGAGATCTACTGGATTGGTGCCCAGTGGATGTCATTCCCGAGTTTTGCAGAAGAGCATATCAGCAAACTTGGCAAACAATGCTGATACAACGAGTTTCTCCCTCTTTTTCAGGTTGGCTTCCTTAAGAGTGGGTTTTATGTGATCATGCAGTGTATGTGCATATGTAGGTGTGTGCCATTTCCCACCCAGTCATTTTTAACCCATTTTCAGTTTCAATCAAAAGTAGGAGATGGATAAGTTCTCAAAGATAATAGACTCCTACCGGTTAAAAAAAGAAATGGGTCTGGGAAGAAAATCACTATCAGTGAACCCTTCTGTCCCCCCAGAAGGGGATATCACTTGGATACCAAAAAATGCTCCCTGGAGAGAAACTCCAGTTTTCTGTCCTGACTAAAGGCAAAACTTTTGCACATCGGTACATGCCAGGGAATCCAGCCACAGCTCTACTTCCATTTGCATGAAACTGATTTTCTTTAACTCCTGACTCTTCTCTGCTGTAGCATATTATTGAGTAACTACAAAAACGTGGAAATATAAAACTGGAACATTTAAGATGTTCAGATTTTATCTGATGATACTAGATCAAAAACCAGAAACACAAGAATTTTTTTCCCCTTAATCAGGGTTCTGACATGAGGAAGAAAACTAGCAAGCCATCTTGATGATGAGATAGAAATGTTTTTCTTCTGGAAAACATTGGTGAATAAAAGCAGAAAAAGAAAAAGCAGAAAGTCAGAAACTGTTTTCCTACTAGAGTTTCCTGAGAATATTTTTTTCCATGAAAAAAACAGGTGTTTAACCCTTAAAATATTTCAGCCAAAATAATTTTTTTTCCTTCTTTTTTGGGGGGGAGGAACATGACCTAATTTTAGTCAAAACCCAGTTTTCTTTCAATAACAACATAGACACAACTTCCAGAATAAATTTTCAGTTAGCTTGAATCGCTATGAGTAATTCAGAAATATTTAGGACAAATTGTCCGTCAGTTATACCGACATAAATCTGGTAGTCCCCTATTCTGTCTGAAGTTATAAAACTGGGATTATAACATTTTCCACTCATGTATGAGATGTTGTTACTGGACAAATAATATTTCTGAATGTGAGGGATCAACTGATTTATAATCTTCAGTATAAGAGGGGACAATTGGGTGGGTTGTTGTGTTGGAGAAGTTGCTGAGAGGGCTTTGGTAATGTTTGTTTCACAAAACATGCTGATAAAATCTCCTTAAATGCAGCACATCTGCATGTTGAGTGGTGTGTTATGTGCTGCACAAAAGGAGGGGAGATCTGGAGACGGTGGAAGTGGGGACAGTTTTGATGAAGCCCAAAGTCTAGCACAAGAAAGTCAAAATCCTCTGATGTTAGGTTAGCCTTCACATTAATCAATGGCCCCCAGGACCCCCAACCTCATCTCCCTTCCTTTTCTGCTCTCTCATTCTGCCTGACCTGTCCAAGATCCCCAGCCCCAACACACATTTCTGTCCAGGACCCCTTACCTCCTCTGTCTCACAAGACCCCCAAGGTCCTCCTGTCTCCAAACCAAAACTCTGAATCTGTGTCACTTCTTTCTTCCTTTCTGCTATGACTTGCCACATTCTCCACAAATCAGGGGTTTAATGTCAAACCTCTTAACCTCCAGAACCTTCCCAAGCAGCAACCAAACTGCCTCCTTGCTGCCTCATAGCTTTACCTGAAACCTCGACCGTGGCATTCAATCAGTTCCTCGGCAGGTTTTGTCCACCTAAAAGGAGGTTACCATGGATCAGTGGCTTTTTATCCAAGAGTACCCCTCAATTTCATGCAGACCACAGTTTGACAGCCCATATTGTAATGTGTTCCATCATCATCCCTGTTTTTCAGTTGCTTCTACATTGCGTTTTTTTTTTTTTTTTTTTTTTTTTTTTTTAATACTCTATACTTTTATGTTATTTGCTACACTTGATGCCTTTCTTTTCCCATGCTAGATTTATGCCTGGGGTAAGATTTTGTCTGCAAGTTTGCTCAGAAATGGTTCAGCTGCAAAGAACAAAACAGAGCCTTTTTTTGGTGTATGTTAGAAAACAAATCTCTAAACTCTAGAACCTATGGGCTTGCAGTAAAGGACTGAAGGTTAGCAGGGAAACAACTCTGAGGTCAGTGAAATGTTTTCTATCCACTGTCCCTGCAAAGAAACTCTGTCCAGAACTATTTGTGAAAACAAACTGCAGAGATTCATTATCTTCTGATGTCCTGTGAAAGATCTAAGCTTTGACTATTGCTCGTGAAGATTTCAGTTCCTGCTCTGCTGCCTGGTTTGAAGGACAGACATCAAACGCTCTCCTTCTTTCAGCTGTCTCCAAAATACCTGAGTATTTGGAGCCTTAAATCCCATGTTCTAGTTCCCTTGCATTGTGTGTGCTAGTTACCAAAAGAATTCTGGGCACTTTATGACCCTTCTTGCTGCCCAAGGTGCTGTGTCCCTAGGAGGTAAACCTGTTATGCTCTAACTTTACAGACTAGGTCGGTTGGGAGCCAAAGGATTATGCAGAGTCATCTGTGGTGGAAGGGAGAAGAGACCTCAAAGTTTAGCCATCAACAAGTATGCCATCAACTGCAAATGTGCTGGTTAGATTTTGATCAACCAGCCTTATTAATAAGGCACCTAGCACAGTTTACTTTGTGTAGGATTGAGATTTTTTTAATATATGCATATCTACGTCTCAGTGACTGTTTGCTTATAAGATTGAGTCTTATTTACAAAAAAAAAAAAAAAAAAAAAAAAAAAAAAAGATCCTTATGGAGGGATTCAGTCGCAATTCTGAAAAGAGACGGAGAATGAGAAGTGCAAAAGCCCTTGACATGCACACGGAGAGAAATTGGCCTGGGTAAATAAGTCGTTTTTTTCTCCTTCCCCTGAAATTCTTCCTACATAGCAGTATTCTGAATCAGAGAGAATCACGACTGTATGTTTGTGTGTATGCAGGCACTGTCCTCACAACTGTGCTTGGAAGCATTTCATCATTTTTTCCCTCTTATCTTCCAAATATTAGCATTTAATGAAATACACATTTCCTTCATTTATTTTGAATCTACTCCAAGGCCAGCAAATACCAGAACCTCAAATGTTATGACAGGATAGATTCTTTATTGGTTTGTTTTCTTTTCATTCTTTCTGTTTGCACTGTGATTTTTTATTTTTTTTAAAAAGATTATAGACCCTTATGTTCTAAGTCAAGGAGACTGGCTTCCAACTGAGGTAGACAAATATGTCCAAAAAAATGTCCCTGAGACCCATCCAGTGCAGACAGCTGTGCAGCAAACAGGAAATTGAGGAAGTCAGGTTCATCAGAGACACAGGATTTCCTTCGTGGATGTTTCAGATAAAGCATCTTTAATTTTTCCACCCTGGTTCAGTTCTGTAAAAGAACCATGAGAAAAGCAGCAAAAATATGGCTTTGTGGCTTGAAGACGGTGATGTGAAAGCAGAACTGAAGGACAAGTTCTCGTGGGGACCATCGCACCTTGGCCATGTTGGCATGACCTCTTCCCAGCAAACTCACACTTGTCTGTCTGTGGTCCGGGTTGAGAGGACATGAGCCAGCTCTGAACTAGAAGCTGCGTCACATGGACACAGAAGGGTAGGACTGGCTATGGTGACCTCGTTTCCATGTTAATATGATTACACAACTTCCACTTCAAGTTGGGCATGGTCCTTCTAGTTCAAACTGTGGGAAGAGCAATCTCAGGTCTGCCTCTGAAGGTCAGTTTGGGTGTCATAGAATCATAAAATGGTTAGGGTTGGAAGGAACCTTAAAGATCATCTAGTTCCAACCCCTCTGCTCTGGGCAGGGACACTTAGTGTCCTCCTAGTTTACAACATGCCATGCTAGAGGTTTCACTGCTGGCAGACTTGCATCACAGGAGCCAGCAGGTTCAGCCATCAGCATGCGAGGAGTGATTTATTGTGAGAGTGACAGGCTTCTGCTGCATAATCACTCAGCAGGTCTGAGTCCATTGCAGAACTCTGCTCAAACCTTCTCCTGTGACTTTGAAGAAGTCACTTCATTATCCTGTGAAATTAGGTTAATTATTTTTTTTTTTTTTCCCCTTCCACTTACTGGTTTGTGATGGCTCTTGACATTTCAGTGTTGGAACTAAAGAAGTGTCTATGCAGCATCTGGTATGATGTGATCCCAAACTAGTTTAAGGCTCCTACGAAACACTAGGAAAAATTCCATACCAGTAATTAACAGTGTCCATGTGGCATTACTAAAGCAGGCAAGCACTTAGATGTCTGCCTGTATGACCTTAGTTTGCCTTGCTCTCCTGTTTGTGCTTTGAGGTTTTGACACAGTCTTGCATTACGTGGTCACAGTAACAAGCAAGCAGTTTGGACTCATTTGGTCCAAAATGTGGTTGCTCTGGAGATGGCTCAGGGCTGTGTAGAACCACATGTTTGTACACAAGAGCTCTGCCTTATCTCCTGGAGGAACTGAAACATGTGGGACGAATAAGGACTGGAGGAGAAGAAAGGAGGGTCTCGCAGCACAGGTGGTTGCGGAAAGCTGTGTGAGTAATAGAGCAACATTAAACAAGTCTTTTAAACCAAACTATTTGCCCACGACCACGTCTGTGTCCCCATAGCATTTCAACTCTTGCCTAGATGCAGCCACGCCTGAGCATGGTGCTGGAGAATGCTAGTTGCAGGGACAAAAACTGCGCTGGAAAATGCAGTAATGGTTAAAGTGTGTGGGTGATCGTGAGCCAACGTGTGAGATCACATGCTAACACCATCTGGTTACTGGTGTAGGAGTGGTCTGAGTGATATGCACACCCAAAAAAAAGCAGTAAGTGCAGAAAACATCCATCTCAGATTCAGCCATAGTGCACCCAGAACAACCATGCACTGGTGTTCAGCTGCATAAAATGTAAAATATCTGTACATATGCATATTAGAAATAATGAAATTTGGAAAAAGTGATTGCAAAGTCAGGTCCTTGACTATGGGAGATAACATTGGCCCTTAGGGTAGCAATCATTTTTGAAGACGTGCTAGCAAATAGTTTGTGCCTACAATTGCTATCAGAAATTCTTGGCTTCTCCTTTCTGCCTTAATCTCTGAGCATAAAAGACCAGGTTTGTCATTTTCAACTCTGAACTCCCATATTTAAGGTGCTATTTAGAAAAAGGACACAATTTTTAGAGCTTGTGAAATCTTGGAGAGTGCATTTTTTTCCCCTGAAATCTCACTGTCCCCCAGGACAGGGACTTAATAGGGCATTTTAGCTAATGAAACTGTAAATGTTGGTACATCCCAAAAGCAACTTTTCATGTTATAATTACCGAGCCAAAACATGCAAGGTCTTAATTTGTAAGGAATATCTTTGAATGGATGTTATCACTTTATCAAGTTCAAAGCACATGTGGTTGACACCATGAGCACCTTGGTATGCTCAGGATACGTGGCATGAGTATTAATGTAATTATTAGTTAAGATAGTAAGTTGAAAAGAACATATGAATTTCCTAACGTATTTATGGAGAAACAGATCAGTGCTTCGGAAAAATAGTGACTTCACTAGCATTGCATTTAAGAAACTGGAAAATAAATATTTGCATCTTGGGTAATTACATTGAATACTCATACTAAGATCATTCCAAAAATATAGTTATTTACTTACTATATAAAACTTTGTATGCATTTTAATATGCACGCATATAAATACAAAAGATTGTAAAATCATCCTCCATTCTCCAGTTGCTGGGAAAAGATACACAAAGCTAGCGAAGCAGCTATCACACTAAAGCATCGTAAGCTGTTCCAGTACTTCTTTTCTTTTCAGAGAAAAGGTGTTTGTTTTTTTTTTTTTTTTACTTTTTTTTCTGCTGTATTGTAAGCACGTTCAATTGGCAACAGTACCTCAACCTGCCTAAGAAAACAGGTTGTCCGGACGGGGCAACCTTGCAACTGTAATCTACCTCTGAATGGGGGTCACCGACCTGAGTCAGATATTGGTCCCACCTGGGGCTTCTGTGTCTTTGCTTTATTTCTTTGTCTTTTCTATTCTTTTTTATATATATATATGTTTTTTTTTTTTACAGTTCTGGGTAACTGCCCACTAATTTCAGTTTCAAGAGGTCCTGTTTTCTGGTTGCTTGGGTAAGGCAAGTTGAATTAAAACTTTGGCATAGACCTTCCTTGAGAGACCAATAGAGAATTTAACTTCTGCGTTTGACAAGCTAATTGGCCAAGGTTTAAAACCATCAGTTATGCAATAAAACTGTATGTAATTAATTAAAGGGAGCTGATTATTTTCAGTCGGGCTCTGTTCCTGAAATATCCTCCTACTCACTAATAAACTTTGTTCCTGCGGTGTTTTTTTTCTGAAATTAATAAGCAGATTGCAAAACTGGAATAGGTGTGCCTCACTGTTTTCTTCCCATGCTTACTAGGACACAACTGTTACCAGACTGAAAATGAAGTTTCATCCCTATAAGGTCCATATTGCAAGCACACTATTTTTTTTCCCCCTGTGAGATTGATAGGAGATCGTAGCATTAGCTGATCGAAGGCACTCACTGGTTTCAAGTTTGTACAAAAAGTAAATATGAAGGAAGTAGAGGGTACAGCTCTATTGGATAAATATTCAGTTGAAGAAGATATTTGGGAAAAACAATTTTCCTAATAGGTTAGGAAATTATTAGGGGGCTAATGCTGAGGGGACTGGAACATCTCTCTTATGAAGAAAGGCTGAGGGATTTGGGTCTCTTCAGTCTGGAAAAAAGAAGGCTGAGGGGGGATCTTATCAACACTTATAAATACTTAAAGGGTGGGTGTCAGGAGGATGGGGCCAGGCTCTTCTCAGTGGTGCCCAGTGACAGGACAAGAGGTAATGGGCACAAACTTAAGCATAGGAAGTTCCATCTCAACATGCGGAGGTACTTCTTTCCTGTGAGGGTGGTAGAGCCCTGGCACAGGCTGCTCAGAGAGGTGGTGGGGTCTCCTTCTCTGGAGACATTCCAACCCCAACTGGACGCGTTCCTGTGCCACCTGCTATGGGTGACTCTGCTGTGGCAGGGGAGTTGGACTAGATGATCTCCAGAGGTCCTTTCCAACTCCTATCATTATGTCATTCTGTGAGTTTATGATAAATGAGGAGAGTCCTTGACTCTTCTTGGACCTCTGCTACTGATTTAGTGCACCTTGTGACAAATTACTTCAACTTTCTGTCCATGTCTTACTCTGAGGAGTGGCCACAGTAAAAGCAGACCTCGCATTGGAGCAGGGTTGGGCTGTAATGTCTCTGGTCCCTGTGTCTTTGGAGATGGGCACAACTGCCTTCTTTCCATCTCTGGAGAGGGAGACAAGAAATAAAACAATAGCAGGACCTGTCAGGAATGAAACCTGGTAGAGTACAGCATGCTGTGGGGTAGAGGAATAGTCTATGCCTCTTCTTGAGGACTTTTCCAGCCCTCTGACTCTAAATGCTACGTGTTATTGTTATGAATTATTAAAGGTGTAAGTAGAACCAATGAAAGTCGTATTTGCATTGCAGAAAAATTATATGATGTCCCCCTCACTGTTCGAAACCACAGTGTAAGACACCTAGAGATGTCCCTGCTTACTGCAGGGTGGAAGGTCCCTTCTAACCCAACATATTCTATGATCCTATGATCGAAGCCATCTTTAGAGAAACTGTTTTGTCTATCTCCCTGTGCAGCGCACTTCAGGTGGCTGGTTTGGACCATTGTGCAGTGAGGGAAACTTGCTTTCTCCTCTGCCTCTCTAGGACCCAAGGAGACGAACTTCCTCAGTCACTCAAACTTGTGTCTGAAGTAAGAAGGAAGCCCCACAGAAGTCAGTGACCACACAGAACTGAAAACATCCCTTGCCCTTGGGATCCCTTTCCCTCAGGAAAACATCCCTGAGGCTCTCTGGAGAAAAGATGTGACTCTTTGTATGCCTGTACAGGTCTCCAGAGAAAAGAACCCAAAAGTGGCCCGAGCTCAAGTACAAGTGCGGTGCTGCCCACAAACAGGAGTCAAACCCTACACAACTCCAACATCGGCTTAAAAATCAGGGTCAGGGTTTATCATGTTTCTAGTGACATGTTGAAAGCGGTGGTTGCTTTGGGAAGAATATTGAGGATCTATAGACTGACTTTTTTTCTCATAGCCATGCCTTCCAAAGCAGCCATTCAAGGACTGTTTGATCTGAAAGTCGAGCCAATTCCTGGGCTATTTGTTGATGTATCTTATCTCACCCACTCTTTTAGCCATTCTAACCTCCAGTGACAAGGCTTCCTGGAATCTGTGTGACTGACAACTTCTGGGCACAAGATCATCCTTAAGAATTATTATTAATAGGGAACAATACCTCCATGTATGGCAAACTAAACAAGTCACGCTTATCCTCTATCATATTCATGTATCGATGTTGGATATTTGCAGGGGTTTTTTTACTCTTCTCCCTGCAAAGTGAGTGTGGGGCCTGTTTCAGTAGAAGGCAGTATAGAAGCTAACTTGTTTACTTTGACTGATTTTACTTGTAGATTATGTTTCCAAAGAAGCCCTTTGTTACTAATAACTCTTCACTGCAACCCTGAAGGGCTCGCAAGTTATGGGATGGTGGATTACAGAAGAGGGTGGGTGGGAAAAAGTCAATAATAATACCAATAAAAAAGCCATCTTTCTGATCAAAGCAGAAAATGCTTGAATAAAGATTATATTAAAAAAGAAAAATGTAGAGGTCTTGTTAAAACCTTTGGGTTACTGTCCAGTTATGTGGATTTTCCCTCTAGTGCTTATTCTGGCATTCATTAAACCCTGATAAGTTACATAGAAACACTTGAAAGAATGATTAGAAATACTATGTGTGAATAATAGAATTGCTTAAAGGGAAATGGAAATTCTTAAAGGGAAATGCATACTGACATGGAAAGTGAACTTGTGTAATTTTCTCATTGTCCAGGGTTATTATCTTATTCCTCCTTTTTTTTTTTTTTTTTTTTTTTTTTTTTTTTTTTTTTTTGCTGGTGTTGAATTTGTATGCTTTTATATTCACAGTTTGGGGGCTGCTTAGGAAAATAATATTTCTTTTTGCTTAGCTCCAGTGGGAGGCAGATGTGTTGAAGGTCTCTCAAAAAGCAAAGTCTCTTTTTTCAGGTGCCTTTCTTTGAAAGGGTTAGGCTACAGTTTGGGGGTTAAGCAAAAAAAAAAAAAAAAAAAAAAAAAAAAAAGAAGAAGAAGAAAAAACCCAAAACAAGCCAGCAGTCCTAACTCAAAGCCAACCCAGATCCTTCCTCAAAGTTGTCTGTGTGACCCTTTATGAGGAGCACGCGGTGGTTTTGCCTGTGCTCCCAGCGTAGAGCATGGGGCCACGTCTCCTCAGCTGTTTGAGGTCTTTACCTCAATGTGACCTATTCACTTGGACTCAGTGCCAGCCTAAGCTCAGCTCTTTCAGCTGTGATCCTCTAGAAGTGACGCTGAGGTGACCTTGGGTCTGTTGGTGAAAAACGGTATGAATGTTCCCTGGCAAAGGATATGCCTAAATCTTAAATAACTTAATTAGGAGTTGGAGACCAGACACCCAATTCTTTGTGTCACTCTGGAAATCTCAGTCTGTGACTTGGAGTGTCTGGTGAAGGTTCTTCCCACCAGTTAGACATGTCCAAGAACCTGAACGTATTAGCAGAGGTGTGATGGAGGACCTAGGAGAAAAAGGTGTTTTGAAGTGAGAAATAAAAGTGGATTGTATCATCAGCTGAGCAATTTTAATGCTGGATTTCTTGAACTGCAAGAGCAAAAGTCCATCGTGCAACTCCTTTTATGCCATTCCTCAGCAGTGCCTCAGTCTCTGTGTATTTGCAGTGGTTTAAGAGCTATCATACTGCAGCAAATGAGAGTGAGCCAGAAATTTTCCTGCTGTGAGGAATTTACAGCTCTAAATGGAGAAAACAAGGGCAGGAGGGGAAACTGAGGCACAGCCGGGTGTGTCGGTTTTGAGTAAGTCCATGGCAGAGCCAGAAGCCTTACCATGGCTGTTCCAGTCTTGGTTTTCCTCTTCACCCTCCAGTGCTCTGAGGGTGAAAGTCCTCATAATTCAACGTCAGCCCCTTTTTCACAGGTTAGCTGGTTCGTGGTTAGAAGGTCCAACAGGTCCATCTTGGCAGGCAAGGTCATAACCCTGTCTTGGCAACAGGACTGACAAGGGAACACTTTGTATTGCAGGAAACAATGCAGCCAGCACCTTTGGGAAGTTTTTTTGCTTGAGTAAGGGTTTATTGCTTGCTTACTTGGTGTTTCTCTTTAAACGACCAAAGTGTTAGTGCCCGCAATGTCAAGCACTGGAAGGTTAAATCCAAATTAAGTTGTTGCCGCAAGAACATGTTTTATTCCTTTTCTTCACTCTTCATGTTACAGAAATAATATATTAGCACCGCAGAGGCTCAGGCAGAGCGGAACAGAGCTGATCCTGTGGTTGAATTATGAAGTCAAGCTATAAAAGCCCTAATCTAAACTGTGGGATAATGAGATGTGAGAGGGTTTTCTGAGGTCCACCGCCGATCACATCATGTTTCTTTAGTAAGATGGGAGTGTTTTCACTGAGATAAAAGCTTAGATTTTTATTGAGAGAAGTTTCAAAAACCACCTTCAATACTTTGAGCCACAGTGATTTAATGGGACATGGACAAGTATTTTTAAAGCCATTCTGAGGTTTTTTGCTCTACGTAGATATGTGTGGGTATAATATTGACATGTCTTTCTTTGCCAACGTTATCCAATGGAATTTGAGAAGTGTTTTTGTATTTTCTTTTTCAATGTGTGGTCAAAGAAAATCTCTAATTTAAAGGATGAAACCCCGCACCTATGAACTCAACGTCTGTGTTGACACAACCCTCAAAGAGGGCTCTGTGGAGAAACTCAGGGGTTGGTGATCTCCTCGATCTATCCACCTTTCACCCCCACAAAGACCACAGAGGCAGATGATGGCAGGGTAGAAATACCTGCAGGCTCCCATGGACAGGCAGTGTAGGTGTGCCTCGCCATCTACAAAGCTTTCAGGCAGGCTGAGGCTCACCTCATCACATATGCCTGAAAGTTGGTTTTCCCTTGTTCCCTTTCATTGCTGGTTTATTGTTGCTGTGAGATGCGGGTCAGGTCTTGAGGGATACCTTGTGGTGTGCTAAGGAGAAGGCGTAGGTGTATCCTGAATGTCAGGGTTAGGGTTAGATAAGCTTGTATTTTCAAAGACAGATTCAAGTTCTACTCGAAAGATTCATCTTACCTAACTGAAATTATTTATCTCACTTTAAAACTGTTGTCTAAGATGCATACATTTCCCTTGCAAGGTGTTGATTTCTCTCAGCTGAAGAAGCCAAGCTCCGACTTAGGTGCTCGTGTCTAAATGTTTAAACATGTAAGTTATATAAGAAGCCAGACCTAGGGGACTTTCACAAAGAAAGAATTGCATGGAGACTAATTCCCATGTGGTCAGTGGAGATGTTCTCTGAACTGGTTTTGTAAGACTCCATCGTAATTTGGCTGATGAAAATGTAGTAATGCAAAACCATGGCCTTCAGAGGACGGCACTAGTCATTAATGTTGGGTTTTCCAGTGAGACGTGGAGGAGAGATTCACTCCTTCTGACTGAAATTTCCCACTAGTGGGTAGCTAACATTGAAATTTTGCCAGACTTACTGTTAGATCTCTGATCTAGTGGTGTGTTGGATGTAGTGGTGGATGCGAAAATAAAAATATATGGGCAATATAGTAGTGGCTTTGGGTTTTTGGCTCAAACATTATGTGGCCTCTATGTTTTGTGTAGCATGTCAATACCTAAAATTTGTGTAATTTTAGTGCTGTTTTTTTTAAATATTTTTCAAGCTTCTGGGATAAAATTTAACTTTATCCAGTTTTATTGAGAAAAGACCATCTATTTTGATTTCACATGCAAACTCGAGTTTTCAGTTTTGTGTTTAAAGGAACTTTTTCATCTTTATTTATTTCCTTTGTCGGTCTTTTTTTTTTTTTATTGATAATAATAGTAAAAGGAAGACCAAGATAGCAGTCCCACAAATATTGTTTGAAATTAGATACAACTGACAATTTTAAAATACTTATTTTGTTAAAAAATCAGAAAATTGAATATTGATGTGAAATTGTTTAATTTTCCAAACTAGGAGATGTTCCAGTGAGCATGAACATTTGGGAACTGTCATTTCCTGGATTTCTGTCTTTTGTGACTGATTGATGTTGAAGAAATTGAAAGCTCTGAAGGAATCTTTTCCTTCAGCTTAAGAACTTGAGGATGGAAGGGGTTTTGCTATCAAAAGATGTTTCTAAGACATCTTCTCTAACCCCGTTAAGTGAATATAATAAGTGAACTAAAAATGCTAGAATACATGAAGGTGGGAGTAGAGGAACACATCCATGGTGTGACTGCATAAGTCTTGCTTCCACAAGACATCCAGTAAAAAGACTCACCTTCAACTAAAAGAAAAAAACAAAAGGATTTTAATACAAATACTCTAAAATTCACATTACCCATTTTAAAACAACAGAGATCATCATATCCTGACGTAAAAATGTGCCTGTGTTTTTGAAGGACTGACATGCCATCCCTGACCTACACATGCTTTTAACCCCAGCACTGTCCTTCCTCCTGTTTTGTCAAGCTGAAATTACATGTTGTATTAGAACCCAGGTACAACTACACCCAAAAATGAGGTGACTTTTCCTCTGAGGAATCCTTGGAAGATCTGGTTTTCAACCTGTTCCCAGCCACAGAGAGACTAACAGACCTAACCATATGTCTGTCTTGACCCCTGGAATATCAGAGGGAAACCTCACGGTGGGTTCAAGGCATGCACGTTCATTTATGTCTTCCTGAATCTCCCAAACAGAAATTATCTGTATCAGGGAGTGTGTACATGTCCTGCAGCCAAAGGGAGAGGAGGTTCCTTGCTGCAAGTCTTCATTTTATTCATCCAATGTCTCTTTATTCTCATCAGCTCGCACTGAGGCTGCTAACTAGTTTCCCTCCCATCACTGAGGTAGGCTAATTAAACGATAAATTTCAAGTAGATTGGGCTGTTGCAGCAATGCATTGGGTTGACTGGTTAAACTGAAGAAAGCTCCTTCTCTTGCCACCGCATTTATGCAAAAGTTGATCAGCATTAAATAATTCTGCTCTCCATTTTGTAAACTGAAACCATTCTTAGTTTTTCCGCAAAGCATTGCCAAAACTACCTTAAGTGTGTGTATTAACTGAATGTACACATGGCGTGGCATGTGTTCCTAATATCTGAATAAAGCATGCATGCATATATATATATATTTACATTTAAAGATGGTAGATAGATAATGGGATTCTGCTGTCTTTGGTGTGCAGACCACCAAAATAGTGAAGACATCTCTTTCTTTTCTCCTGCTGTCCCAATCCCTTTGGTCACCATCACCCCCCTGCAATCCAGTGATCTAAAAAACAAGGACTGGCAGTGACAAAGCATCAGGGGGAGGCTAAAATCCGTGTGGCATGTGACATAGAGAAAAGGTCACATTGCCCCGCATCAGCCCTCTCTTAAGTCAAGTTAATTAATGGTTCTTTTTTTTTTCTAATACAACTGGATGGGCCTCCAGGCAAAGTGCTGTTTGTAACAGCACCGCTTTCTGGAGTCACACAGGCTGACGATGGCTATGCTCCTGCATGTCTCCATGTCTTCAGTCCAGGAGGCACCAGCTCAACCTTCCACTCACTTTTCAGGTGTGCTCACTGCTCCCAAGTCACCTGGCAAAGGATGACAATGAGCCTGATCTAGGTGGTTTTCCATAGAAAATCCAAGCGGTAGCATGAGCGCCATGAAACAGAGCAGACAGAAGATGCAAAGAAAGGCTCAAATGAGAGGCCACAATAATTTCAGTCTTCTCTGTTGCAGAGGCACAATAGAATCCTGTCCACAGCAGCAAAAGAGCCACCGGTGGAGCATCTAAAGAGGGAGGGAGACTGAAACACATGGCCAAGATGTGCCCATGGTCCTTGTGAGGGCAGCTCTCAGGCTGGGCAGCAGTCCCTGTCTCTCTCATCAGCTCTGCCTCCACCTTGGCTGGGAGATGTGCTCCTGCCCTGTCCCTTGTGTCCTTGCACACAGATGTATGTCGGCTGAGGTGATGTTGCTGACACTGGACCTGCTTGGGGTCCCGCCGAGAGGGCTGACCTCATGCTCCTGCTATTCTTGCTCTCTGCAAGAACGCAGGCTTGGCCCACGTTCCTGCATCCTGCTGGCATTGATGACTGTTGTGGATCAACCCTGTCTGTCCCTGAGCTTGTGCTCACAGTAAATGTTTCCGTGCACACCTTGCCATATTGTTAAAGAAAAAGCAAGGGTTTTTACTGAGGTTCACAGTTCTCAGTCAAGTCAAAGGCAGATAACAGATTGTTCTCTCCAAAAATCAGTGTTGGCAGAGTCCTGGTGGTGTAGCCACTCCTCATCTCGTCCCACTTTCCCTCCAGTATTTGCTCAGCATGTCTGTAAGAAAGATTTCCACAGCTAGTTTGTTTTTGTGAGGCTGTATGCACACGTTTCACCCATTGTTTCTCAGAGCATCTTGATTAGATGCATGATGAGTTGAGGAGGGGGCTTACTTGATGGCATCATGCATCAGACTATTTCCCACAGTCACATGTGGCCATAACCTCACTGAATTCAGAGATTACGACTGAATATTGAAGACCGGAGTTGGGTGCAGCTGCATCAACCCAGAGAGACATTAGCTGAGTAGAGACAGGAAATTATTCCCGGGTTTGCTTCTCTGGTGACTCCAATCCTCCCAAACCCATCCTCCTTGTATTAATTAGGGTGCAGTGGGTAGGCATGTCTCTCTTCAGTTGCTGTCAATCTATTGCTTATTTCCAGCAGGGAGATAACAGCTAGGAGGTGACTAGATTGTCCCTTCCTTCTCTTCCACTCAAGTTTGAAGCCTGCTCTTGCGGTAAACAGAAGGCACACAGCAACAACTTTGTTTCCTGCCTCACTAATAATGGTTTCAATAATTACCTCAAATCATTTTTTCTCCACTTAAATATTTTTCTACTGCAAGAAAACATCAACTCCATCCTTGTAAACTGCTGAGTGAACAGTTATAGTTTGTTTGCAACAAGTACACAACAAATTAAAAACATCTTAGCGTGAGAAAATCCAGCAACCTCCATCAGTGCCAGGAGATGGCCAAATATTTCAAACAATGTCTGCTTGGCCTTTGCCTCTGGATGTGAACTGTTGTCTTGAAGGTGCCCAGAATTAATACTGGCTGCAGGTTTCCCTGTTCATTTCCTTCGGCTCGAGATACCTCTCTAACTGACGTGGCCTGTGCCCTCTGTTAAATTTTGCAGGTAATTTTGTGGTCACAGCACTGCTCTCCAGGGGCAGATGTTAAGGTGGATTGGGGCTATGCCCACGCTAAAATAAATAAAGTGGTGGCAGGCCACGGACATGGAAACACAATCCTCTGCTCTGCAAAAATGCTTACAACAGCCCCTGGCATGCTTTTGTTCTGGGCCAATTAAGGCCCTCCCAAACAATTCTTGGGTGCAGGTTGGGAGTTAACGTGTGCCAAGGAACATTCCCAGTTGGTCTGTTGGATGAATCCATCCTATTTTGAAAGCTGAGAGAGTTTAATAGATGAATGCAGCCAGACCATGTCAGTTGGCCTCGGTGTCTGGGAATACTCCTGGGCACATTTAATTTACTAGTGAAGATGTAGCCAGAATGTCTCTTCAGGACCATTCATTACTTATATATCTGTGTTGAAGTAAATTTTTTTTTGCACTAGTCTGATTGTATCCCACTGCCTCTGGTTTTAAAGCTCTTATTTTTTCTTTTGGCTGCCGTAGCTGATCTGGGACGTGATCTGCTGTCTTCATAAATCTGCGCTGTGTTGGTTTACTCAGTCTTCAAAGATGCTCAGATTCCAAGAGCTGATGTTTTTTTTTTTTTCCCACTCTGAGGTGATTAAGCAGCCCTGATTATAGTCAATTAAAAGGCATCCTTTCTCTTTTACAGCCTATGTGTTAAATTTTTTGAACAGTTTTTTGTTCTTTTCTACCTTTTTAGTTACTCTCTGATATTTGAGATGGTCAGCACAGTCATTGCTGACTCTGTACGGGTATGGATAGCTGGGTAGGAAAAAATCTGCTGGTGTCCACTTCATTTTTAACTCTAGCAGTGCCTCCACGCTCCTGAGCTGCTTGGAGAAGGATATTTCTTCTAAGAACAGTGGGGAGCATGGTGGTACTGCTCTGCAGTACCAGACATGGCTGCAAAGATCTCAAACCTGCTGACTACCTTTGTGCTGGTAAATTACTAAGCACCAGAGCCAATTTTATGTCCTTCGGGTCAACTTTCAGTCTGGCCACATACATAATTATTAAGTTCCCTTGTCCTCCAGACCAGCCTGGTTGCATCCAAACTGAAATGGTCACAGACCACGCTAACCCTCAGACAGCTTCTAGACACCGTTTTGGTCAGTGTTAGTTGACCTAGACAAAAAAAAACATGCCAAGCGTTGTTCTAGGAATGTAAACTATGTGTGACTGAGTACCGGGGCTAAGGCATAAGCCGTCACAAGTGTAGACATAGCCTCAGTGTATCTCTTTTTAAGGCCGATGGAAAATTTCTGTGTCCCACTGTGTCCCAGAAGGCCGAGTTGAGCCTGGAAAATGTATGGTTAAAGCTTTTGAGATTTTTCAGCATGGGCAGCATGTCTAACATGCCATCCCTACTCCAACCTCAGATGAAGAAATGTCTGTGTGGCAGTTCAGACATTTATTCTGCTCGTATTTTTCTGTCTTCTGTGAAAGAAAGGAATCCAACCCACCAGAATATCAGGTTTTGTTGTTCCTGGCTGCAGTGTTCATAGCTAGGTTCTGAGATGTTTTGTCCCTCTTCAGTCCTCATTGGCATCACTAATGTTGAGAGTGATTCCCCCCCTCCCATATGAGAGGTTTGGTGTGTGGGAGAAGAATGACTCTGAAAGGTTACAATTTCCCTCAAATCCTTTGTATTGGTCTCTCAGATATGGAATAAAAGCAAGAGCATTAGTTAAAAAAGCACCTGCGGAAGCGAAAGAAAGGGCTGAGTGATGTCTTCCTGCTCTTACAGTGTTGGTTCTGTTGGTTAGGGCAGGGAGAAGGCAGATTTGGGGAGTACTAGAGATGCTTGGGCAGTCTTCAAAGAAGTAGTTTTCATTGATGCTACTTGCTCAAATTTTATGTAAAGGTAGAACCAGAACTATTCCTGTTCACAACGTATTGTATGCAGAGACTTCTTGCATCCATCCCTCCAAATGTTCAAGGCCAGGTTGGACGGGGCTTTGAGCAACCTGGTCTAGAGGCAGGTGTCCCTGCCCAGAGCAGGGCGTTGGAACTAGGTGATCTTTAAGGTCCCTTCTAACCCGAACCATTCTATGATTCTTCTAAACCTATTTTCACTAGTTATTAAGTGGACAGAATTGATAACTCAGTTTTGGTGTTTATTCCCAAACTTACTGTGTATGATTTGGATTACCTGCGAAAATACTAACCATCTGGGCTTGAATTACATGAAGAATCTGAAAATTAAACCAGATTGTAGCTGGCAGATTCCGGGATACCTTTGTTCCCAGCAGCAAGAGAAGGTGAAGCATCAGGCTGGATTTGAAGGCTGGACCTGGTGTAAGTACATCCTTAGCTCCCCACAGGGCTCAGTTCCTAAACGGTAAAGCTCTCTTTCTTTTCCTGCTCTCTTTCAACTCTAAGCTATCATCTGAGGAGTGTCTCACTGTCAGCTTTTTTGGAACATATCAAAGCGGGGGGTCTTTTCTCTATAGGTCCCTGGCCGTAACACTTTTCAGGCAGATAATCCATTCTTGCTCCAGTCCGGTGCTGTCGGTTTGCAGAGACCAGCAGAATGACCACTAAATGGTGATGTAAACACTGTTATGGTTAACCAGGGTGCTCTGATCTTCCCTGATCATCCTATTCGGTACCAAGATGGCTGGTAATGCCTGGAGTTAAAATGTGGTTGTGGTGCCTCAGAGATGCAGCGCAGGCTTTGATGATACAGATCTGATCAAAGTCCATACGCCCCTTAGATGCCTGCTGGATGCTTGTGCAAAGGTCAGGTGTCTTTAGTGCTCTCCCAGAAGGTTTTTAATGGAGTGAGCTGCTAGCTTTTATCCTTCCTCATAATTTTATGAGGCAGAATCCCCCCTCCCTCAGGCAAGCAGACAGCCTGCCACTAGCTATTCACTTTAAAATTATGATGAAGCTTGAAATAAAACACAGCCATGGACTGAACCCACTAACCCTCAGTCCAAAGGTATTAAGGCTGCAGGTTGATATAGACAATATCTAGTTCTTGGAAATGTTTTGTTTCTAACACCCTGGATGATTAGGAAGAGAGGAGTAGGTGAAAAAGATAATGATTCTGTATTTGCTGTGGAAATGGCAAGTGCAATTAGAATTGCCAACTGAGTTGTGATCAAAATTCTGATTAATTACTTACTGCTATTTCACAGAGAAGAAATTAGTGCGTATCTAATTGGCGTTACTGAAATGTATTCTGTGCCTCGCTTGCATAAATTAAATGTAAAGAAAAAATCTACTGCGTGTGTATGAGAGAGAGCGAGAGGGAGCAAAAGAGAATGTATGATACTGGGCAAGATCCTCAGGTGATGCAAATCAGGACTATTCCGATGAAGTGTCTGGATGGTGAAGCTTGGACTCAGGATGCTAAAAGAGGTACTTTGATTTAGGTGTTTACTGAGGGTCTGCACTATATAAAAAGAGGGGGTCAGACTAGAGGATCACAGCAGCCTCTCTTCTAGTCTTATCGAATCTCATTCTATCAAAACCAGTCACAGCAGTATCAAATCCTATTTTCAGCTCATGAGGCCACGACACCAACCCCACCATACCATCACAGGCTTCCTATCGGATGATTTTCGTTTGCTTATTTATTTCAGTTTCAGCTCTGCACATGCTCTAGGCACATATACAATAATGGCAATTACACATCGTACAAAGCACATCAATAATTTTAGTATGAAAGAGAAGAAAAAAGCAGTGCTATGATTCCAGTGCTTTAATCGGCAGGACCACATTATGTCAATGAAGAAGGGACATGGAGGACTGATTAGATAAATTCCCCCTTGCAGTTCCAGCACCCGGCACTGAAGTGCCCACCATGTTCTGAAAATGAAATGTATGCATTAAAAATGTATCTGCATTTATTTTCCCTCTGGTGTCTTTTTTTTTTTTTTTTTTTTTTAACAAACAGAATCTTAGGGAAAGGAAACTAAAATAAAAAAAAAAAAAAAACATCCCTAAATGGGAGCTTTGGCACTGCATTTGCTGTTTCTAAAGAAGTCAACTTGGTACCTTGGCCAAGAGGGCTGTCGATGTCAGTGGGGATCAGATGAACCTCCTCCTCCCTCTCTGTTGCCCCTCAATTAACATTTATTCTCCAAGCAGAAATGGGAGAAAAGTTGCAGAAGTGATGAAGCGAAAAGACCCTGTAATTTTTCTAATCTGTGGAGTTTATTATTACCTTCGAAGAGGTAATTTTCCTAAGCAGGGGCTTAATTCTGCTTGCATACTGGCAGTGTAGCTATACCAAATTTAATGGTTCACTCCAATACTCCCCCAAATTGCAGTGAAATCAAGAAGCTAAATTAATTGCCTTGCAGCACCTTGCCATTTTCCTTCCCTTTCCTTGCCTTTTGCCTATCGTCTTTACAGTGGCATGGAAGCATATGTTCTAACCATAAAATATTCTTTTTTCTTTCTTATTCACTGGTGTCCCACCTCTTAAACAAATATTTCATTTCTGCCCACTTGAGTCTGAAAGGGCACAGCCATCACGAGTCAGCTGTAATGTTCTTTCTCTTCCTCTCTTCCTATCCCTGCCTCTCTTATCTCCATGATCTTTTTTCTGTCTCCCTCCCCCTCCAGACAGCTTTATTAAATTCAGATCTCTACTTCGGAGGCCTCAGTGCCTGAGCTCCCATTCCGTGTGAGCCACTGAGAGCAAAAGGAAAAACAAACAAAAAAAAAAAGGCAAACTCCCTTATGTTCCTCCTCCCCGCAATGTCCTTGGCAACACAGGGATCTTTCCCACAGCACATCCTTCTGGTTGGGTATTCAGGTTACAGAGTGCAGTGCTGCCAGAATTATTAACCCTTTTTGGACCTCAGGGAAACATAAAATGCAAGTGCAAGAAAGTGTGAATTCATTTTTGACAACCAGCAACTCGAGCTTGACGTAACGTGTCCCCCTTTTGGGCAGGGTTGGAAAATGAGACATCTGCTGAAAGCTCTTCTCCGGGGAAATTATACATAAACAGAATTCCTGTGGAATTCTCAGCATGGAGAGTGGTTATAGCCCAGATGTCTTGATGAGGTAACGCAAATTTAGAACTGGGTTGGACCAATTTTCTACCTGCTGGATTAGTCTAGTACCTAGTACTTAGTATTTACTATTTAGAACTTAGTGTACCGTGACTCTGGAATGACCCTTTCCATGCTAGTGGGATGCAAATATGTCCTACAAGGGTTCAGCCTGGTGTCCCTATGATTTCCGGGTGAGGATGGGAAAGCTGAGCAAACCCTGCCGGACAGACTCTTTGTAGGGTCTTCAAACTGTCTTGGCTCTTCATGGCACTCTGGGACCTGAAAGATGCTCTCTGATGGCCCAAACCAGCAGAGAGACCCATGCAGGTTCCTGCTGAGAGTCTGTCAGTTAAGTTTTTCAATTGGTATGCCCGGAAAATGAAATATATTATGACACTGTTCATGCCAAGGAATAAACAAGTGAAAATCCTGTTATGGGATCATCTTACGTATCTGCCTGGCAACGCTGGCATTACAACAAAAAATAACAGTCCTGAAATTGTCCATACTGGCAATTCTTTTCATAAAGTTAAATAATACAGACTATTATGCATGAAGGGAATCCTTTAAACACCTGCAGCATGCCTGAGCTAAGTGGCCTTTGGGAATCCTGTATCATTCTGCCTATCTTAACTCAGTTTCATGCTCTTTTTTCCACTGGTGCTAAAGCACTAAAAAGGCTCAAAGAAACAAATCTCCTTAATGCACCTGTCTAGTTTCCTGTGCACAGCTACTGTATTCCTACGTGAGAGCTTTGAATGAAATTTTCTAGGAATTGACTATTTGTATGATAACAACATATTTGGGGCAATGATAAATAAATACATAGTATCCCAACACTAAGAGTAACAAAAATGTTATTTACTGTTATATTTTAGGGACTGAGCATAAGGTAAATGCTCTCAATAACTTTCTTTTTCTTTTTTTTTTTTCTCCCCCCGCCCCCCCCCCCCCCCCCCCCCCAACAATCTGAGGATTGGCCCATTCAGGAATGCAGCTTTATAATTTTATTCTCTGATAGGGTCAAAACATCAGCTGTTTTATATTGGCCTAAGCATCAAGCTGTCATCAAATAGACCACCTGGGGAAGCGGCCTGCTGGGAACGTATTTTACCCATCCAAACAGAGACATCCAAACCTTTGCGAGCTCAACCCCCAGAAATTACAGGGAAAAGCAGGGAACAAATGGGCTTCGGTTTTAGTCCCTTCAAGCACCATATGATGGGCCATTACTTCTCTTTTCTGTTTCCCATTGCAGGCCGGGATGTTTTTAGACTAAACAAGTCCCCGTAACCTGAAACCCGGCCATCATTTATGGAAGTACCCTGTGCAGCGTGGTTAATACATAAAAAGTTAAGAAAAATAAAAAGACAACCTTTGCACTATTAGCAAAAGACTCTTCAAAGCTATTCTTTTGCTCTGGGCTTTTACAATAATAAGCTGAAAAAATACATTAGAGAGCAGACTCCTTTCTAGCCACTTCATATTTCATTTTGCCTCTCACTTGTCTATTTATTTTCATGTCTTTCCTGATTACTTCTCAATTGTAGAAAGACAACATTAGGCACAATGAGTTTTAAATATACTCCCTGGCCAAAATAACTCCAAGGGCTGTCTGAAATTTCGAACAGCTCAGTAGTAAGTCTGGAATAAAATGCAAAGAGAGTGATGCCTACTAGTTAGAGCAGGACAGTCAGGACTGGGTGGGTGTTTGCAGTCCTCCACCAGTGTGGTTGTTCTTTTTCTCCATCAGCACCGTACCACACAACCAGGATCAGTGTGACTTGGAGCTCATTCACATTTATATGAAGATGAGGGACACTATCTGGTAAAGCACAAGAGATGTTCCAGCTCCAAACCTACTCTTTCGAGACCTGGACAGGTTGGAGAGTTGGGCAGAGAGAAACCTTATGAAATTCAACAAGGGCAAGTGTAGGGTGCTGCACCTGGGGAGGAATAACCCCATGCACCAGGACAGGTTGGGGGCTGACCTGCTGGAGAGCAGCTCTGTGGAAAGAGACCTGGGAGTCCTGATGGACAACAGGATGACCATGAGCCAGCAATGTGCTTTTGTGGCCAAGAAAGCCAATGACATCCTGGGGTGCACTTAAGAAGAGGGTCGCAAGCAGGTGGAGGAAGGTCATCCTCCCCCTCTGCTCTGCCTTGGTGAGGCCCCACCTGGAGTATTGTGTCCATTTCTGGGCTCCCCGGTTCAAGAAGGACAGGGAACTGCTGGAGAAGGTACAGCAAAGGGCTACCAAGATGATGAGGGGATTGGAACACCTCTCTTACAAAGAAAGGCTGAGGGACTTTGGTCTCTTCAGTCTGGAAAAAAGAAGGTTGAGGGGGACCTTATCAACGCTTGTAAATATTTAAAGGGCAGGTGTCAGGAGGATGGGGCGAGGCTCTTTTCAGTGATGCCCAGTGACAGGACAAGAGGTAACGGGCACAAACTTGGACATAGGAAGTTCCATCTCAACATGAGGAGGAACATTTTTCCTGTGAGGGTGGCAGAGCCCTGGCACAGGCTGCCTAGAGAGGTGGTGGAGTCTCCACCTCTGGAGACATTCCAAACCCACCTGGACACGTTCCTGTGCAATCTGCTCTGGGTGACCCTGCTCAGGCAGGGGGTTGGACTAGATGATCTTCCAACCCCTATCATTCTGTCATTCTGTGATTCTGTGATTCCTTGTTGGAGCTGTCCAGAAGAGTTTCACAGGACAAGGAACAGGCCTTGGACTACCTAAACCAAGCACACATGAGTATAACAACTATCTGCAAAAGTAAGCCTCAAAGCTTCTTCAAACCATCTTGCAAGTGTGTGAAGTTGTGCAGAAAAGTGTCATCAGGATCACAGATCTTCTTTAAGTAATTGTCAACCCTGGCAGCTTCTCTGGACATACTCTAAACTGGGAGTTTTGTCCTAGTAAACATATGCCAGATGACTGGAGAGTGGTTAATGTGACACCCATCTACAAGAAGGGTCAGAAGGAGGATCCGGGGAACTACAGGCCTGTCAGCCTGACCTCAGTACCAGGAAAGATCATGGAGAGGATCATCTTGAGTGAGCTCTCACGGCAAGTGCAGGGCAGCCAAGGGGTCAGGGCTGGTCAGCATGGGTTTAGGAAAGGGAGGTCCTGCTTAACCAACCTGGTCTCTTTCTATGACCATGTGACCCACCTTCTGGACACACGAAAGGCTGTGGGTGTTGTCTATCTGGACTTTGGTAAGGCCTTTGACAGCGTCACCCACAGTATTCTCCTGGAGCAGCTGGCGAATCATGGCATAGACAAGTGCACTCTTCACTGGGTAAAAAACTGGCTGGATGGCCGTGCCCAGAGAGATGTGATTAATGGGGTGAAATCCTCTTGGTGAACAGTCACCAGAGGTGTCCCTCAGGGCTCAGTTTTGGGGCCAGTTTTGTTTAATATCTTTATCAATGATCTGGATGAGGGGATTGAGTGCACCCTCAGTAAGTTTGCAGACAACACCAAACTAGGTGGGAGTGCAGGAAGGCTCTATAGAGGGACCTGGACAGGCTGGATCAATGGGCCAAGGCCAGTTGTATGGGGTTTAATAAGAAAAAGTGCCGGGTCCTCCATTTCGGTCACAACAACCCCAAGCAACGCTACAGGCTTGGGGAAGAGTGGCTGGAAAGCTGCCCAGCAGAAAAGGACCTGGGGGTGCTGGTGGACGGCCAGCTTAACATGAGCCAGCAGTGTGCCCAGGTGGCCAAGAAGGTCAACAGCATCCTGGCTTGTATCAGGAATAGCGTGGCCAGCAGGAGTAGGGAAGTGATGGTGCCTCTGTACTCGGCACTGGTGAGGCCTCACCTCGAGTGCTGGGTTCAGTTCTGGGCCCCTCTGTACAAGAGGGACATCGAGGTGCTGGAGCGGGTCCAGAGGAGAGCTACCGAGCTGGTGAGGGGTCTGGAGACCAAGTCGTGTGAGAAGAGGCTGAGGGAACTGGGCATGTTTGGTTTGGAGAAGAGGAGGCTGAGGGGAGACCTCATTGCCCTCTAAACTCCCTGAAAGGAGGGTGTAGAGAGGTGGGTGTTGGCCTCTTCTCCCAGGTGAATAATGACAGGACCAGAGGAAATGGTCTGAAGCTGCGGCAGGGGAGGTTTAGATTGGATATTAGGGAGAATTACTTGACTGAAAGAGTGGTCAGGCCCTGGAACAGCCTGCCCAGGGAGGTGGTTGAGTCACCATCCTTAGAGGTATTTAAGAAATGTCTAGATTTGGCACTTCAGGGCATGCTCTAGTGACAGAGATTGAAGGGGGATTTTTTTTGTGTGTGTGTATGGTTGGACTCGATGATCTCAAAGGTTCTTTCCAGCAATGAAGATTCTATGATTCTGTGATTCTATAAAAGCCTAAAATGTAGATATACTATGATTTGTGATAAAGCCCTCAGAAGCCGGATCTAACTTTGTAGTTAGCCTTGCTCTGAGCAAAAGGTTGAAATAATGACATGCAGAAATATATTCTGACCTATTTTTCCCTAAGGTTCGATGTAGGCATGATATTTTAGGACTTTGTCTACAGACACTTTTGGTTTTCTTGTAAGTGGTGTTTGAAACTAGTCTCCTTCTATACCTGCGCACTTGTTGGTTCCAGAGGCTAAAAATTAAGTTTTTAGGCTCTTGTTGTGTTTGCTCAGATGCCATTTTTGCAATAAATTCTCTGTTTCTATGCTTTCCAAGGTATTTTGCTCATTGCCCCCTTTGTTTCCTATGTGAGCTGTACTGCTCAGGAGCAGTGTGAGATGTGGTCCGCAGGGTGGGTGGCTGCACCTGGGTCAGCTGGGCATATCTGGATCCAGTGGCTCAGCCATCGTAGCTACAAATGCCAAATGCAGGGTTTGATCTTTTTCAGGGTCTTTCTCAATCTTTTTTTTCTTTTTTATTCTTTTTTTTTTTTTTTTGCAGTTGTTTAAATCTCTGTCAGGGATAGTGGAACTTTCTTTCTTATTTTCTGGCGGTAGTGGCTTCATCTCCCTTCTATCTTTCTCCTTGTTCACAACTGGAGAAGACAGTTACTTTAAAGGTGTGTACAGCGCTATCATTTCCCATTTATTTCAGAATAGAAACACCCATTACCCTAGCTGTTCTGCAAGCCTCGTTAACTACATCATTAGGAGATGGGCTCATTTCACTTAACTTCAGCTGGCCAAATACAGGCCTTCAGTCCAAACCAGCTGTCCAGGTTTGTCATACAGCCAGTAGAGACAGATACCTCCAGAAGTGATACAATCCATCCAAGAAAAGGCAGGAATGAATGACCCTCTAAGAGTCTCTCCCTTTTCTCTCTCTCTAATGATTATTGTCTAGATGAACAGCTTAGACAAGACAATTAGCTTAGACTGGATGCTTAACATTTAGGCAGCTAAAATTAATGTGATGAATCCCATTCTATGTGCTCAGATAATGACTCTAGCCTTTGTATCTCAAATTTTAGCTCTTCAATATGTTTTCATAGATGTTCAGATTCTACGCTATGCTTTCAGATTAATTTCGATTTCTAAGCCTTAAAATACTTGCCTCCTATTACTGCTCATTGTCATAAATATGTCATGGCATAATATAGCTGTCTGTACCTGTAATGAAATCCTTCTTCTTTAAGATTCAACTCCATAGCCCATACAGGACTAATATTGCTGAAAATCACCCTAATAATGTCACAGGGACTCTTGTGCTTGCGAACCTTTCTGTCACAAGCACAGGCTCTAGGACCGTGTCTTCAGCCAAGGCAGGTGCAAATAAGATTATAACATTTTTTTATAATTTACCTGAGCAAAGAAAGAAAGAAAAAAATAGTGGACACAAGGCTGCTGATAAAAAGATATTGGTGGCATTGAGCAGGATGGGGAGAGACCTCAAGAAATCTCCTCACCCATCCAGTTACTCCGAAGTGGCATCTACACTTACAATGCTCCCGAGAGAAATTAATATAACCTGCAAAAAACCACATCTTCAATTGTGTTAGTTACACCAGGCTCCTAATGGGCTTGTTTCAAGGCCTTGCTATTTATTTTTTTTAACTAGGATGAGGTTTTTCTGATTTCTAACCTAAATCTTCCTGCTTAAAAAATTAACATTTTTTTTTTCTTCTGTCTGCATTGAACACGGGAAGCCAGCCTTCCTCTCTGATCATTTTTATGAAGCCCCTATAAACTAATCATACCCCTTAATATACTCATTGAAGTGTCTGCAGTCTTTCTGGACTGAACTCAGGATATTTTAAATATGTTTGTTTAAATCGTATATCTGGGGGGGGGGGGGGGGGGAAGGTTTTTTCTATAAATTAGTTTTACAGAAAAAAAATGTGGTCCAAAAATATTATAATTTGTCAGGTAAAGCTGAAAACTTAGTAAAGTTTTGCTCTTTAGTCAAAATGTTTGATTTTTTAACGAACAAAAGAAAAGTGAAAACAATTTTAGGGCAAATGCTGAACTCTCTCTTGTCTTCTCCTTCACCTATGTCTTATAAAAAATAATTGTCATTTTTAAGCTTAATTCTAACCCAAATACTTCCAAAATGTGCAGGTATTTGGTATTTTCCTTCTGGCCCACTTCTAGTGGAAAATCGCTCGGTCTCTTTGTGAGTCTGTTCCCAGGACCAAAGAACTGTTCTCATTGGGAAGAAATGATAATAATAATACTAAAGCGGAGTTCCCTGCAAATTTTATTTTGAGGCCGTTCATTTTATCCCCTAACTTTATTTTTGCAGAAGAAAAGGATGATTTGTCTTTGCAGTGACTGCAGGCCAAGGAGGGAAAGAGAAGCTGAGAACCTTCCCATCCATAACAAAAACTGGCAGCGATGGTCCGAATAGAGTTCAAGTTTATTTGACTAATTCTTTCACCACTTGTCAGAGAACATACTTTTGTTTGCGGTAACAAACCGAGCCCTTTCCTCCCCCATTTCTCCAGTGAGTAGCACAAGCACTTGTGTGGAGCACACATTACCGCTAACCGTTATGATGTTTGCTGTCAAACTCATTTATTTATGCAACCGCTGTGGAAAGGCCTGGGGCCCATAAGCAGCCCTGAAAGATTTCAGAGCCCTGGTGTGGGGTCATGAAAGGGAAAGTGAGGGGGAGGGCAAAGCCTCCACTGGTTATGAGAAAGGAACTGACACAGGAAATGGTCACATATGGCACAGATTTATTGTGTCCGGGACTTCCCATTCAAAACTCATTATATCCACAGCTCAGAGCAGCGCATGGCACAGCCACATTCGTTTTTAGGTCTGGCATCTGATGAAATTGCTGTTCTGCTGTCGGGTGGTGGTGGTAGTTTTATCGTTCCTTGGCCAGAGAGACAGTGACTCGAGCTGCCTCGGTAAAGGCTCTGCCATTCGCTGCCCTCGCCTGTATGTTGGGTACCACTTTGACTAAAGCTTCGGTCAATGGGGCTATTGGTTGGGAGGAGAGAAAAATCCTTCTGGGCTTTAAATACACCTAAAGGAAACCAGGATTATCTTAAGGGGAGACATAACGGGAAAAGCATTGGTAGCGACATGAGAAATAAATTGATACTTGCAGAACTGCACGTTTTTTAAAAGGTGAAATAGTTTGGACCAAAAGATGTTTCTCTTTGCATTTTTCTCTTTGAATCATCTTTCCTGGGACACAAGATGCCTCTCACACCCAGCTACTTGCTCTTTGAATGGCGGTTAATGAGTTCAAGAGGTTTGTGGGAATAGTTTGTTTGTATTATCTGTTTCAGGAGAGCATTTAAAAGTTACAGTCAGGGACTTGGGTCTTATTTTGCTAGGTGCTGTACAAAAAGCCATTATTTCCACCCCTTAGGTGTGTATTGATAGCTCTCAGGAAGGCTATGGAGACCCAAATTATCTCTTCCATGCTGTCCTTTGAGGGTTCATTCTGGCCCATTCACCTCAGTCCCATGCCACACTTCTGGTTGCACTGCTCCTGCATTCTCTTTCATTCAGGGTTCAATTTAAGGATGCTTAATTTACCACACTTTTGGGGGCTCTCTGAAAATGTACAGAATCATGAAGTATAGCTCAATTTATGCTGTTTAATCCTTTCTGTCTCCACGCACAATATCATGACAGGTAAAGCTTCTTTTGCCACTTTATTGGATTTATCCCCTAAATTAGCATTATGGGGAACTTTGCGTTGTCAGGATGGCTAAAATGACTGAAGTTCTCTAATCATTAATGATAACGTGGACAAAAATCCTCCCTAAATGTGTCTTTCTGATTAAGTGTAATAAAATGATAGCGACTGGTCTGGGCCAATGCTGACAACAGCAGGAATGGGCCCAATGTCTACCTCTACTCAGTCAAGCAGCACTAGGGTATGGACACTGGAGCTTACCAGTCACTCCTGCTACATCAAGAGAACAGGTCCAAGCCCGGGTTGGCCCCAGGCAACACACCAGTGTCCAACACAATTTCTGGGCACTTTCCAGAAAATAGCACAAGTCAGGAGACAGTCCAAAAGGGCAGTCTGAAGGTGGCCATCGTCTTTTGGAGCGTCAGTGATTTTAATATTATGGGATTGCCATGCCAGCTGGCCTCAAGGACAAGGAACTGGCCTTGGCACTGGTTATTTTATTAATTTTGATGCATGCAATGCCATAGCAGCTCAGTTCCAGCCTAGTCTTCTGGGTACAGACAGCCAAGGTTTTTCCAGGTGTGGTCACCTTGTGGTGGCAGCAGGGCATTTGAGAAGTTCTGTGGCTCTGTAAGCAGTATCATAGAATCATAAAATGGTTTGGGTTAGAAGGGACCTTAAAGATCATCTAGTTCCAACTCTCCCTGCCATGGGCAGGGACACCTCCCACTAGACCAGGTTGCTCAAAGCCCCATCCAACCTGATATTGAACACTTCCAGGGATGGGGCATCCACAACTTCTTGGGCAACCTGGGCCAGTGTCTCACTACCCTCACAGGAAAGAATTTCTTCATAATATCTAATCTAAATCTCCCCTCTTTCAGTTTAAAACCGTTGCCTCTCGTCCTATTGCTCCACACCCTGATCAAGAGTCCCTCCCCAGCTTTACTGTAGGCCCCCTTTAGGTAGTGGAAGACTGCTATAAGGTCTCCCTGGAGTCTTCTCTTCTCCAGGCTGACCAACCCCAACTCTCTCAGCCTGTCCTCCCAGCAGAGGGGCTCATAGCCTTCATTCAGCCATGACACAAGGCCTGTGCTGGGCAACCCCACTAAAAGAAAATTCAGATTTATTGGCACACCTCCTTTGAGAGGGCTCAAGATATGTTCTGGGTGGGTTATTCTCCTCCATGGCTTTTTTTTTGTGATTTTGTGAGACAGATTTGATATTTTCTCTCAAATACAAAAGACCAAAGGTGATCTCTCTGACTCAGGATGTTCCTGACCTGTAAATCTTGTAAAGCTTGAGGAGCATTTGGCATGAACATTGCTATATGTATGCTTTGTTCCTGTACTCTTTCTAGGTGACTCTTTTCGATGACCGCTGGGAAGCATCCTGGCCTCAGTAAGCTTCTGGTCTCTCTTGTTAAGACTTGTGCACTTATGCTTTAAGGTCAAGAATGAGTTATTACCATAGTCCCAGTGAACTGCAAAACTGCAATTTTTTGTTCATAACTTGGAAAGACATACTATCATCTGTAATGTATACGCCCTACCTCTGAGGCATGGAGGAGCTCTGAAGGGTTGATGCTAGCACAAAAATATATAACCGTATGAAAGATGGAAATAAAGAGTGATTTCACAGCATGTGGCCATATCAACACTGTGAGTACTACACCTGTTTTTCTGTGGATTTGTATGTGAAAAGGAAGGGCCAATGCAGGTCCTGTGGTGTGTAAGGAGGGTGACCTTACACTACAGTTTTTCCTTTCAGTGTGAGCACTAATAACCATTTTTTTTTCTACTTGGGCACCTACTTTAGCAAAACGTGTAGGAACACGGTGTCTTTGAGTCCACAAATGTGACTGGAATTGGCCAGGGGCTTCAAAGTTTTTTATGGAGGAACGATAAACAGCAGAGCAGAAAAACCCACACAGTGTGATGTTATGAGACTCATTTCCTTCTAAAATCATTTTCTTTAAAAGAAAGAATTAACAGCCTAAAGCAATCACTCCGTTTTTATTTACATGGTCCCTGCTATGAGTATCTATATGTGTGTGTGTGTATCTCACACACATATATGCACAAATACATGAGCAAGCATGCATGGCTCCATGCATTCCTGGGCGTGTGTTCCTAACACACATTTTGCAAGAAACCCGCCACAAATAAGCTACCTGACATTGCATATCTGTGTGTTTATCGCCCATGGGAACACTGCTAAACTCAATTGAGTGATATCCCTAATTTACAGTTAGTGGGATTTCTAAAAACAATGGGGGATGCCTTTTTTCAGCATCTGCTGAAGTTGATGGGCTTGTTTTCACTTACCTACGTAAAGATTTACAAGTGTGTGCAGAGCCTTTGCTTTCAAAGGATGCGTGTGTAGGCATGACAACCCGGTACCAGGGATTAGACGGGAGAATCGGGGCCAAAATTATTTGTGGGAAACATCTGAACTCACGAAACATAGAAAACCTTTTGTATAGCAAAAACGACCGACCTACGAATAATTTACCTTCGTTGGATTTCTAAGGTCCTATTGCTGGGGCCTTTTTTTTTTTTTTTTTTATTTCACATTTGAATGTCAGCAGGTCAAAAGGAACAGTTAATGCTGATGAATATTACCCCCTCAGCAAAGATATGTGCTGGCCAGCCCAAGGCCAATGAATCGCAATTTCTAAACAGTGTCCCATTTATCTCTCCCCTCCCCCTTCTTCCCCGACTCACTTTTATATTTTTGTAACTATAATTGTAGTTAAATTAGAAATAACTGATGGGCAAATCCAGTCGGATGGAAAGAAAATTGCGGGAGATTTATTTTATTTTGATAAAAAAATGACATTGCCTTTTGTTTTTGTCAAAAAATGACTATATTTTTCCTTGTACCATGAATTGTGAAATCTATCATGAAATGGGTAAAAATTATTGAAGGAAATGATGGTGTTAACCTGAAGGGGAAAATCATTAATGTTGATGTATTTCATTCAATTTTAAACGTAGAATTTATTTTATTTTTTTTTATTTATTTGGCATTGGGGAACTAGGGAAAAGGCAGGAGACTTGCAAAGGACTCTATGTGCCTTTAAGTCAAAACATCTATTTTAAAAATACTCTTCCCTCCTTCCCTCCTGCTCCATTTTTCTAAATAAAGGATATGAGATGTTGTCGGTGGTGGTGTTTTTTTTTTTTTTTTTTCCTAAGCAAAGAGGACCCCCTCGGCGCATTTTTCTTTTCAAATGTGAAATGAGGTGGAAAATCCTCATTTCACGACAGGAAGGACAAATATTGACACAAAGTTAATATTTGTCAGGAGCCCTAGAAGCAACCTGAGTGTTAAAATCTCATATAGATGTATATGTTTGTGTGTCTATGTGTGTGCGTGCATGTATGTAATTAAATAATAAACTTGATTTGATGATAGGGGAATGTGCGGGAGGCAAAGTCTGCTCTCTGAGGCTGACGAAATAGCTGGGGAGGGTGGACACACACTATCTCCATGTATTATTTCTCTTTCTTTCGTGCACGGAGTGGGACACGCACCCGGCACAGGTGTCCATGCAAGAGCCCAATACGCACATGCCCTCTTCCCTTATTCGGGTGCCCACAGCTCCTGGTGTGATGTTCGGCCTCACCCGTTCACAAATGACTACAGATATGATCATCTTTTTCATCTTTCCCACCCATTTGTAGGGTCTCTGGTTGACTAACACCAGGTTTCTCTTTCTTTCTTTCCCCACTTTTTTCCCCTTCTCTCACACACGTGTGTGTGCAAGCACACAAGCACCTACAAATATAACCTGTTTAATCTAATTTCGCCCACTGCGAGGGGATGCTTCTGGAATTTATCACTGTTATTGTTCATCGCCAATGTAAATAGCACATGTCAGCTCAATATTCAGTGGTCACTCAGTATTTATTAAGTCCTGTCCACTCTGGCCTTTTTTAGAGGAAAGCCCCGGGGCAGATTAGCTGCTGGCCCTGACACGCCGCGTCACTTATCTATTCGCATTGATTATGAGAATCAGCTGTGGCCAGGACTCACTTTTTCCTTCTCCTCTCAGACCCCTCTTACAAGCACCCCTGCTTGGATTTTCATGAGGAAATAATCAGATTAGGGCTTCAGCAGCGAGTTCATATGGAGTTCTCTTTCTCCAATGTGCTACTAACTGAATAAACGTGTTTTGTGGTAAATTGCAAATGACATTATGATTACTAAGGCCAGCATGGGTTTCATTTAAAAGTGATCGAAATTGCAGGCTGCAGAAATTGTGACTGGCAGATAAGGCCATTTAGAAGGAGACAAGCAACGATACGTGTGCGTACATGGGTGTGTGCACAGGAAACTGAGCAAACCCACTCTGCGAGGCAGGCAGGGCAAAGGAAAGTCCTGGGAAATCACAAAATATCGGCAAATCCCATTTGTAGACAAGAGAAATGTCACCGGGGGGAGATGGGGGAGGTTTCCGGGAGAGCAGACGATGAGATCTGTCAGTCTTTGTGGGCTGGCTCCCGCTGCAGGCTGCGTCCTCCCACCGCTCTGGGACAACACCCAATGTCTCCGAGCGCAGCGTTTCCACTTCTGCTTCTGAATGAGGTGGTTGCTGCCTCTCCTTTTTCCCCTGGCACATGCCGATAGCAAAACACTCACAAAGCCAAAAAAAAAAAAAAAAGAAAAAAAAAAAAAAAAAAAGGAAAGGCAAGAAAAAGGGAAAGAAAATGGTAAGCTGGTGTCTAAGAATAGGGGCTTTTGCACAGATCCTATCTGACTTGGACCATCCTCTCTGAACAAAGCTTGATATTTATGTTATTTCACGGCTTTCCTCAGTGACGTGCAGAGCAAGAGCTCATTCTGGGAAATGCTCGCAGACCTAGGTACCAGTCTGCGCATGAAGAATCCCCTTGAAATAAATCATAGATAAGCATCCACAGAATCCAGACATTGAGATGTAGCTATAAGCAGAGCCTAAACTGCTTTCTCATAGTTCGTTTCTTTTCCCGGAGTCTGGTATTTTCTTCTAGCAGTGAGTTTCACAGTTACAATGTTTCCCTGGTAAGGGGAATACCCTTTTATTCATCCACAACTTTGTGATTCTCAAGGATGTTGCTGTCCCTTTCTTTTTATCATTAATGCCAAGCATTGCTGATCTTCCTTTACATCCCCAAAGCTACTGAATGAGGAACACGGAGTTGTTTTAGACATTGATCGTGCCTTGCCTAACACGTTCATGAGCACAGTTAACTAGGGAAGGAACAGGCTCATGGAGGAAGGAGGATTATAGCTGGCTACAACAACAAATTCCTCCTTTGATTTTATTTTGAAGAGAGGAGGAAAAACAGAAAGACACATCTTTTCCTAAGATGCTCCAGGGAGAAATGTTTATGCTTTTGGTGCCCGTATCTGAACTCATTTACTTTTATTCTCTCTTTGTAATCAGTGATGATCTCATCATTACAGCCTGAGGCACAATTTCTCTCATCTTAAAGCAGAGACCTATATTTGGTCAGGTGGAGCATACTCAGAAGACTATGGATTACATCTCTTCTGTATAGATCCTTTCATAAAAGGATCCTCTTGACTTGCCACCACAGACACTTGGGATGGGATTTGGTGGCAAATTCTGACATACGTGGAAGTGTCTCAGCTCCTGTCATATTCAGTGAAAGAATACCTAAAGTGTTGTCTAAAATGGCTTTTGTACTCCCATGGATCATGTGTTACATCTGCAGACGTTGTAGCTACCCAAAAAAGTCCAGGTGACATTATACACTTGTGTTTAAGTGACAGGATCCTATTTCTGGTAACTAGAATTACAGGATTGTAAAGGGCAATCCAGCTAACAAAATAGAGATATTTTAGGGTGAACTTCACAGAATCACAGAATGATAAGAGTTGGAAGGGACCTTTGGAGATCATCTAGTCCAACACCCCTGCCAGAGCAGGATCACCCAAAGCAAGTGGCCCAGGAACGCGTCCAGGCGGGTTTGGAATGTCTCCAGAGAAGGAGACTCCACCACCTCTCTGGGCAGCCTGTGCCAGGGCTCTGCCACCCTCAAAGGAAAAAAGATCCTCCTCATGTTGAGATGGAACTTCTTATGTCCAAGTTTGTGCCCGTTACCTCTTGTCCTGTCACTGGGCACCACTGAGAAGAGCCTGGCCCCATCCTCCTGACACCCACCCTTTAAGTATTTATAAGCATTGATAAGATCCCCCCTCAGCTGTCTTTTTTTCCAGATTGAAAAGAACCAAGTCCGTCAGCCTTTCTTTATAAGAGAGATGTTCCAGTCCCCTAATCATCTTCGTAGCCTTTTGTTGTACTTTCTCCAGCAGTTCCCTGTCCTTCTTGAACCGGGGAGCCCAGAACTGGACACAGTGCTCCAGATGTGGCCTCACCAGGGCAGAGTAGAGGGAGAGGATGACCTCCCTCTACCTGCTGGCCACGCTCTTCTTGATGCACCCCAGGATGCCATTGGCCTTCTTGGCCACAAGGGCACATTGCTGGCTCATGAATCTCATTACTTCCTAAACTGTTTTCTCTGTATTGATAGCTGGAGAATTGGGAGTGTTTCAGTTACCATAAGTATGTGTCTAGTGTAATTTCAGGTGCTGTGGGGTGTCCCACCAGGCCTCCAGCTGCCACCCTTGAAGTGCATAGGTCTTCTGTAGAACCTCTGTGACATGTCTCAGATACCTTTGGGTATCCCGTGAGATACTAGATGCTTACCTGTGGGTAAACAATTTAAACACCAGATCTCCACCGACTGCAGTGGGAGCGTAGACACTTGGAGCACACATAAAGGTCTCCATTATTTGTAGGTGTCTGAATCCGGTGCTTTCTTCTAGCTCTAAAGCTTGGTGAGACAGTTCACTTCTGGAGTAAATGAATGATGTTCTGGTCTTTCTAGTTTGTTGTTTGTTTTTTTTTTTTTTTTTTTTTTTGAGATACAATCCCTGTGAATGGGATGAGAGGATTTCATGTACTGTTAAATCATCTTTCCAAAGAATTGCAGTCATGCCCTGAATTTTTACTCTGCTACAAGCTTGGAACCAGGAGAATGTAGAAGACATAAGGACATATGGACATAGTGGTGGGTCAGACCAAAGGTCCATCTAGTGTGCCTGCTCTTTCAACAGTGGCCGTAATTTGATATCTAGAAAGAACAAGTCAAATGTATATGGTACTTCTCTGCCATTCATTATCAGTCTTCAACCATTTTCAGCTCAAGGACATCTTGAGGTAGATGTGGTTTCTACCTGTTTAATATCCCTTAGTGTTCAGGCTTATCTAAAAACCATGTAAAATTTTAGCATCAACAAATTGACTTTGGGTGCTGAATGGGAAAATAAGCAGTTTATAAAAAAATAAAATATATATATAAAAAATATCACAAACTGCTGCGATGATATCTGTAAAAATTCATATTTTTTTTCTCTCCCCATCTCCCTTTGTTCTCTTCCAGGAATTTACAGAGATGACAGCAAGTGTATCTTCAATCCCTCCGTACAAGGCTACTTCTGCACACAGGTAGATCATGCACTTGTCATCCTAGAAAACTTGGACCCCAATATGGCCAGCCAGAGGCTGTTTCCAGTGGTAGCAATGACAGACAGCTTCATGGACACCTTCAGTGATGTGGCGTCGCATGCATCATGTTATCTTGCAGACCATCGTTCTACTTTCTTTTCTGTGTTACCATCCACCAAACTTACTACAATTTGCTTCCCAGACCTAGCACCTCTGACTTTCAGACTCTACCTCCTCAGTGGCCAAAATGCAACCAGACTGCCCCTTGCTATATTCTACAATGAACCACTCAGCCTTCGTGTTTTCATTCAAGGGAAGTACGTCTCTCCAACTCCATCTTCTTTCTCAATGAATGAAGGGGCAGGAGCCAATTACTTTAGCTTTGAGGACAATCTTCTCTATGTTCTCCTGCATGAGAAGGAACCTGTAGAAGTAGTTGCTGGCCTTTCCCTTCTTGTGGCTTTCACTGTAACTGAGGCTCTTGGGGAAGAGGATGAAGCAAGTGTAATACTTCGATTAGCTGATTTCTTAAAGGTTGGTTATGACCAAGTCAGAGTAGTCCATCATGTACTGGGAGGTGAAAGCATGTTGAAGGTAATCTCAGCCAATGCTAGCAAAAAGAAATACCACTGCCCCGACATGGCATTTTGTACAGCCTTTCATAGCAGGTCTAGCTCATGGAAAGTGGGGAGAGGACCAGTGAGTACCCGAGCTCTGCAGCCATCTGATGAGGCTGGTCCATCAAGAGTGCTCATCATTGAACTTGGTGATCCACCAGGTCATCCAAGAAATGAGTTGACAAGCGACAGCTTAAAGAGTTTGGCCAGAACAATTATCAACACTCATCAGACTGGAGACCTTCAGAGAGGCCTTGGCTTACCAGTTGATAGCTTAATGGTGACTCAGCCTGTCTCACTGTTTCCAGCAGAAGCTAACAATAGGTAAGTATCAGATTCAGTATCAGCAGTTTCTGACTCAAGTGTAGTGAGGCAATTTAACCACTTGATCTGCCTATTAAGATAGAAGGTAAGTTCTCCGTTGGCTGAAATATGACTAACCATGGTGAAACGCATTATAAATTTTCAATGACAGAGTTATGCCCAAGTACTAGCTGGACTCCTGAGTGTGAATTACTATTTTATTCTGCTGATACTCATGCATCTGTGTAGTGCAGAGATGCTTTAAGCCAGGAACAGAGTTCCTGGATGTTTTCCTGGAAACTACAAAGTATTGGGTAAAGTCATTGTTTCTAAAGAAGTTCAGACTACAGTAGTTCTTAAGTTTTAAACAATTAAATCTACAAATGTTTATAAATTGATATAGCACCAGAGATGTATTATGAAAAACAGGTTGGTGCCTTAATTAACCTGCAGGTCTAAACCTTTATTCACATACTTTTAAACTTTAAGGCCAGAAAGGCCTAAGTAATCTTCCACTTTGATCTCCTGCATGACACAGGCCACTGCTGTTCACTTTGATACCTCCGTGTTGACCTTTCTTTTTGTCTGAAATACTTATTCTAGAAAACCATCTGGTCTTCACAGAAACACAGAATGATAGGGGTTGGAAGGGACCTCTGGAGACCATCCAGTCCAAACCCCCTGCCAAAGGAGGGTCACGCAGAGCATGTTGCGCAGAAACATGTCCAGGCGAGTTTTGAATGTCTCCAGAGAAGGAGACTCCACCACCTCTCTGGGCAGCCTGTGACAGGTTTCTGCCACCCTCAAAGGAAAAAAGATCCTCCTCATGTTGAGATGGAACTTCCTGTGTTCAAGTTTGTGCTCGTTACCTCTTGTCCTGTTGCTGGGCACCACTGAAAAGAGCCTGGCCCCATCCTCCTGACACCCACCCTTTCAGTATTTGTAAGCATTGATAAGATCCCCTCCCAGTCTTTTTGCCAGACTGAAAAGACCCAAGTCCCTCAGCGTTTCTTTCCTTGAAGACAGAAGAGCTGGAAATATCCAATACTAGTTGAATGTGTGCCTGGATGTTGGATGCTATCCCTGGTTTTGCTGCCACAAGTACTTGCCTGTTGTCTCTTGTCGGCCTCTGTGTCTCCAGCTTCCCATGAGAGTCTCTTGTTCTTTCCTTCACTGTTACATGAGTGAGTTTCTGGGCATTGACTCTTCCTCCTCCTCCAGATGCCTCCAGAGTAATCAAATCACTTGGATGTCTGCTTCTTAATAAATTGAAAGCTTTGAGTTCTGGAGAGTGTTTCTTTCCTTCTCTGTCTCTGTTTTCTGAATCCTTTTTGAAGCGCGTATGTCTGAAAAACCAACAGTTTTCTTCCATATCAGTGCCATACGCAAAAGTGGTGCTAAATCCCATTTTCTACTGAAACAATTCAATGACCCCATTAGCCCATTTTTCCGCTCACCGTTTTAGCTAATTCCTCCTGAGTCCTAGCTTTCCAGGACCCAAGACATCCAGTTTGTTTGCCCAGATCCAACACACCACGTAGTCTAGGTGCCCATGCTTGACTGGTCTCTCCATAATGTATCAGCCCACCAACCCTTCTGTGCATTTAATTTTTACATTTGTTTCTTGACGTAGATAAAGCATCAGGCCAGCAGCCGATTTTAACAGAACACCACAGATCATCCCTTTACTTTATAACAATTTCCCAACAGGAGCTACTTTTTGAGCTCTGTCATTTACCCAGTTCTTGGTCAGTTTTTTAAGTACTAATTTCTTTATTGGTGTTCTGTACCAAGACTTAGTTTTTGAAGGTCATTTTTGTTCCTCTCCTCCACAGCAGCAAACAACCCTTTCTGTACCTCCTTCCTCTGTTCCTGTCTTTCTCTTTTCAGCCTCTTGCAGCCACTATTTCCATGGCCCAGACGGCAGCCTTTATCTGCAGAGAAGACTAGGAGGAGCAAGGCTGGGAAGGGAGTAGACAGCAGAGTATTTCAGCCTCAGATCCTGAATCTCTATTAAAAGCATATGGGAAATATGAAAAAGGTAATATCCCATCTGTTTTTAATAGGGGGCATAGGATTAGATGTTTGGCAACCTTATTGTGTACTCTCTTGATATTACATAACGTTATTTTTTGATGTTGTGCACTGCTGAGCCTTACCCAAGCGTAAGCATATTCTATCTATGCAAGAAAGCAATTGGATTTGTCTAAGACTTACTTTCTCTAATTAATACCATATCCTCTAGCATTTACCACTGACCCCTGTACCATTCTGATGTCTGTTGGCTGCTAGAGGTACAAACTGCTATTCACATGCTTAACTTTTCTACTAGGCACTGTGTGGCTTATGGTAGTGAAGCACCCACAGTAAGGACGCTGGTCTGTCACCACAGGAATCTTTGCTTTGCTTTTTTTGATTGGTTTTGGCTTGTTGGTTTTGGTTTTATTTTGATGTTTGTTTGCTTTTTGCTGTTTGTTTTTTGGTTTTTTTTTTATTTGTTTGTTTTGATTTTTTTTTAAATTGTAATATATTAAGCACAGTGGGAAATTATTATTTGCGAGATCATTTTTTTTTTTTTAAATCAGGGACAAACTCTGAGGGTATACAATATTTTTCACCGGCAGAACTAACATCACTATTGTCAGTTGGTGTATTTGTGTTACAATGTAGGATACTACAAAATGGGACAGCAAAAAAATGCTGCAGGAAGTTTTACAGCCTGTGATAGGAAAGGTTATCCTGTTTCTACGCCATCCCAAGACATGCCATAGACTGCAGAGTGTGACAGGTACAGAACAACGTCTCCATTATTGATGACCAGAACAAGAGGAGCAACAATAGCTAAACTGTGGGAAAGGAACAAGGTATAGATTTTTTTAGAGTAAGTTCACCAGAACCCTATTAAATGCCTGTAGGTTCCTGAATGCATCGGTGTAACATCATGGCCGGGGGGGAGGCAGAGATCACCTAAAGGACCACCCTCTTCTGTGTGTCAGGGAAGAAACCTTGTGGCTGCCTTTTTTCAGGCACAAATGACATTTTCTCCACACTGGGGACTGCTCTCCCAGCTGGGGTTTGTCTTCCCATCTGTGCATGCTCTGTGAAACCAGTTCAGAGAGCAAGGATCAGGAGAGCTCCCTAGGAAGGAGGCTGATTTACTATAGGGACAAGAGCTGTGTTAACTTAAAGCCATAGATTCACCTTCTCAGTAGGGGAAGACCTAGAATGTATATTAAAGAGAATACTAACATCACCAAATCATAAGACCAGATCAGAGATCATCCACCTTTAGCTGCCTGGGCTCCTCTGCAGTATTATTTATTGCTCCCCATCAGTCATAGCTTTTCTGGAATTACTCATGGCTGACATTTCTGATGCAATAAGGCCACAGATAACTTGTGAAATGAAATCAGGGTTTTCCTGTTGGGACGTGTAGTATCCCCACTGTCTCTCTGTCTCTCTTTAGGCAGTACATGCTAGCACAGGCAAGGATAAAGGGGCTGGGATTACAAGTCAGGCTAAGTATCCCAGTGTATTTGTCTGTGGAAAGAAAAGAAAAATATTTTCACCCCTAAATCGTGCAAAATCCAATCAGGCTGTCAGATATACACAGAACCTGCCTTCCTGCTGGGCCAGTCTCCGTGTGGTTTCATCGTGGCTCCTCTTGCATCAAGACAACAACAAAAAGATCTTTGATCAGCAGAGACTGGGTGTTCATCTTTGCAGCCCAGGACAACGAGGGGGAAGGCAGCCTTGGAAACCTTGCCGTGGTCGGGTAACAAGGCAGTAAATCTCTATATTACATGGCCAAGCCTTTAAAAAAATGACTTGTCCATTATGATTTGAAATGCCTTTTTACATGATTTTAATTTAGCTCCTTTGTTAGGGTCACTTCAAGCACAGCTCATTGGATTGTCAAGGAAAGACGGAGGTCATTGCTGTAGTTCTGCACAGCTGGAGAATGAGAGATGACTATCACATAGCTTTATCTTTCTGTGAATGTCTGTATATTAATATATGCCGCAATGTATTTTACAGAGAGAAATCTCTGTTTTGCAATGTTTGCCTGATTTAAATATAAATATAAAAGTGAAAGAGCAAGAGAGCACAACAACGCATGTATTGTGTGTGTTTGTGCGGGTGCCTTTACACAAAATCAGAAATATAACATCAGACAGTCATCCAGAAGCCATTTAGTCCGTACCCCCACACTACTGCAGGGTACTTTTCTCCTTCTTGATGGACCTTTAACCTGCTACAAACTGAAATTTGCAGGCATTAGTCTTTCTTTATTAAGAGTTAGGTTTGGGGTAGTCTGTGAAAAACTGTGTGTGTGCAGGAAACGACGGCGTTTGAGACTCACAGCAAGCAATAAAAGTGAAGCAAATCATCAAAGAACTGCTCATTCAGACGGCGATACCCATGCAGAGGACTAAATGAGAAATTTCAACTAATTTGCTATGTCACACGACATATACACAGGCAGACAGGGTCAGAAGTCCAAACTAGATTAATTCTGACACATCCTCCTAACCCCGAAGTGTTTGGGTTTGGTAACCTCGGTGCAGGTTTCAGGCAGGTTGCTGTATGGAATTGCACAGGGTTTTAAAAAAGGGAGGTGACAACTTTTTTCCTGCACAGGGATACAAGTTTTCCTCCAATGGGTAGGCATAAGGAGGATACTAAAAATCCTGATGTCAAAGCTGCAGTTATTGCAGCACTTGAGGCTCTATAAAAATTTTATCTGCCGCACCCTCCTGAAGTAAAGATGTGGAAAAGGTGATACTCAGGATCTTAAACCATAAGCTTAAAAGCTCCTTAAAATTAAGGATTAATTGCAAGTCAGATGTTCCTAGGGACAGTATAAAAAGTATATTCTTGAATAGCATGTGCCAATCTGTTTGTTGATGTACAAAAAAGGCCAACCTCAGTTAAAGTAGATACAGGGAAGGACATTTAACACGATCATGGAAATAGAGTTTATTTTAAGATGTAAGGAATAAAAAAAGCTTGGTTTGTTTAACTTGGCAAAGCAAGGTTGAGGGGATATATCATCCTATCTGTGAAAATACGTTGGAAATGTAAATACCAGAGAGGAAGCGCTCGATATTAATGGACAATGACAGCAGAGGAACAAATGCGTGTAAAGTATCAAGAGGTAAATTTGCATTTAAAAATAGAAAAAGGTTCTTCCTCAGAGAAGAAACTGAAAGAACCTGCCAACAGAACGGGAAGACGACTATTTCTCATTCAACATCAATCTATTTTCCTGATTTATTTTTTTCTCCACGTGGCCAATGCAATATTCTGAACTTGTTTTTTTCTTTTCATTATTTTTTATTTAAATATTTTGGGAATAGCTGAGACCCATTTCTGGCCAACAACTCATTTAGCAGTCCAGCAAAACTGTGGAAAAGTACACATGAATAAATTTACGGTGAAGCCTAAAATGTTTCTAATCAGAGGAGTGGGATTCTATAATGGGCTATTTATGAGAGCGATGGGTTAAGAAACTTCATCAGAATAAAAGGGGGGTTAATACGTATTACTTCATATAAAACTGCGTGATCATATTTCACTTTAGGAATCAGGATGAATTTCACTATTATGTTCTCAATTCATAATTCTTTTCAAACTGGGTAGTTGGACGATCTGTGAACAAGAGGTAGACGGTCATGGAGAACTCAGAGACTCAGACAGATCTTTCTGCACTGAAGATGGTGGCAATGGAGACTTGTGTGTATGAAAAGAGTCTGAGTGAAATCATTCTGGCTTCCAGAGGTGAAGGGGTTTCTATCACAAATCCTTTTGCTATTTTTTTCTTCAGGTGGCTTTTCAGCAGAAAATCCAGGAACTGAAATTGGGCATCAAAACTGAACAGTCAGTAACTGATGGTGTCAGGAAGGCACAGTCATACCAGGGATGATGATGCCACACAAGGTCTTTGATTATGCAGATGTTAGACACCAGGTCTGCTGTTTTAGCATTTTTCTTCAAATTTAATTCAGAGTAGGGAAACTGAGGAGATATCTTGTCCCCTCATCTATGACTAGTAGAGGAATTAAACTGCAGCTTAAGCAGAAATACTTTTCATTCAGGGACTGTTCCAAAGAAGCACAAAGTATACCTTGCGGAATAGATATATAAGTCATTCCTGCAGGTTGAAGGTCTGTCCATAAGATTGAGTGTCTGTCTTTGAGGGGGAAAAAACAAAAACCATCAAGGTAATCTACCCTTTTGCATACAATTCTTGTATGAAGCCAGTATTTCCCTTGCAAGTTTTCAAACAAATCTCCAAAATACCCTTCTGAAAAACAGCCATGGAGCTTCACATTGCCAGCTGTGAATTACAAGATTCAAGCAATTAAAAGTACTACCTCCACTGTAACCATGGTAGAAACCACAGCTTGCTCTGACAATGGGCTTCCAAAAACCAACTGGTTCCTCTGTGGGAAAGGAGCAGGAAGTAGGAAAGGTGAAAGGAGAAGAGAGAGCAGACGAGGAGGAAGATAAAGAGGGAAAAGGAGTGCAGGACTTTCATGGAATCATAGAGTCATAGAATGGTTTGGGTTGGAAGGGACCTTAAAGATCATCTAGTTCCAACCCCACTGCAATCAGCAGGGACATCTTCAAGTAGATCAGGTTGCTCAGAGCCCCATCCAACCTGACCTGGAGTATTTCCAGCGGTGGGGCATCTACCACCTCTGGGCAACCTGGGCCAGGGTTACACCACCCTCATTGTAAAAAATTTCTTTCTTATATCTGGTCTAAATCTTCCCTCTTTTAGTTTAAAACCATTACCCCTTGTCCTGCTGCAACAGGCCCCGCTAAAAAGTTTGTCCCTATGTTTCTTTTAAGCCCCCTTTAAGTACTGAAAGGCAGCAATAAGATCTCCCCAGAGCCTTCTCTTCTCCAGGCTGAACGACCCCAACTCTCTCAGCCTGTCCTCACAGGATGAGTTGCTCCAGCCCTTGGATCATCTTCGTGCCCTCCTCTGGACTTGCTCCAACAGGTCCATCTTCTTCTGATGTTGGGGGCCACAGAGTTTGATGCTGTACTGCAGGTGGGGTCTCACTAGAGCAGAGTAGAGGGGAAGAATCACCTCCCTCAACTTGCTGGCCTCTCTTTTGATGCAGCCCAGGGTATGGTTGGCTTTCTGGGCTGCGAGCTCACATTGACAACTCATGTCCAGCTTTTCATCCACCAGTACCCTCAAGTCTTTTTTGGCAAGGTTGCTCTCAACCCCTTCATTCCCCAGCCTGTATTGACACCAGGGTTGCCCCAACCCAGGTGCAGGACCTTACACTTGGCCTTGTTGGACCTCATGAGGTTCACAGACTTTGCAGTCTCTATAGGAGAAAGGAGGGGTATATTGTCATGTATTCCCCAAGCCAGTGTGGGTCTTTGAAATGATGGGTTTGTGTTAAAAATAAAGGAGATATGCTCAAGAGGAGCCTTTCCCAATTCCCTGGTGTTCCCCCAGAAGTCACAGATGTTTGGACACATGCAGGAGAGGCAGAAGCATCCCCATTGTCTTTCTCAAGGACTGGAAAGAGATCTGGTCCCAGCGCTGCTACCCCGGTGCTGTCAAACAAAATCTGCCTTTTCTCATGGATCCATTTCCCCCCTTAGCAATTAATGGGACCTGCAGTAAAAGCAATGATTTACATGACGCGTGCACACAGCAGTGAGGAGCTGCCAGTCATGTCTCCGAGGGACCGATCCTTTCCCCACTCCACCTTATTTAACACGATAGAGGTGTCACCTCTATCAGCAGAGCTTGTCTGGTGTGACATTCGAGCGAGTGACAGCCGTGTCGGCTCCAAGGTCAGCCTGCTTTGCTGTCGCATCGTGCTCTTGACTGCTACTGTGTGTTGGATGGGAAAGGGGGAAAAATTCTTCCACATGCTTTGTTAGCAGGCACCTGGTGAGCAAAGAGTTAAATGGGTTTGGATGCTGGGTCTTTGTGGGGGTGTATGCATGTGTATACATGTGTATGTGTATATATTGATATAGATATAGATATAGATATATACACATACACCTTGGTTTGGCTGTAGGACCTTGCGCCCGCAGGCCACAGTCACATTATCATCTGGAAATTGGATAACGACAGCACAATGACAAATCCAGGTTGCTTGCAATAAGGTGCTAATCCCTTTGCTTTAATATCGGAGCAGCGTGTAATGATGTTTGGACATCACTCCAGTTTACTGACGACCCCACTGGGGCCAGCAATAGAAGCGTACAACTGTCTAACAAGCCATCAGGTGACCGCCGTCGTCAAAGCAACGGAGGATGCAATCTAATCTTCCCTCCATCCCTTCCAGCTCCCAATAAGGACCAGATTATAGAAGTGGCCCATCAATGCTTGGTAACTCGAATCAATTAACGTTAATTCGCACAATGCTATGATGTATTGTGATCACTTTCATTTCGGAGAAGGGGGAAGAAATTGCTATAATTCACCTAAAATGAGGTTGTCTATGGTGCTGAGGTATTAATTGGGTGTCCATATTAAATGGAAAAGGAGCACGGTAGTGAAGGAAAAGTGGATGAGTGACTCTCTTGGCTGCTATTGACCTATCAGAAGAAGACAGTGCCCTTTTCCTTTGCTTTTATCTATTACAGTTTTCCCTATTGCGTGTCAAGTTGATGTATTATAAAAAATTCATTTGGTGACCTTTCACCCCCCTAGCAGATTAAACAATTTCACTGGGATGGCATCATTAACAGGGCCTTACATTTAATGATGATTTCTCTAAAAGGCCACGGAGATTCGATTTTAAGCTAACAGATTTATTGCACTATTATAACATATCGTAAAAAACTGTACCACCTACGGTCTGGTTTTAGGATAGAAACTGTTTAAGAGTTTATGTGGAGCTTAAAGTGGTATTACCTTGGGATACACAGCAGCGGCAAGGCTCTGACCTCCGGCGGGATGCTGTTTACATTTAATAAAAGACGTTTCTCCGACAGTAAACTTCGAGAGTGTGTTATGGAGGAGGCCTGGCTTAGCTCCTCACCACTAGCAGGCGGTTTTGTAAGTCAGGGTATTTCCAGTCATCTACAGCAATTATTGGAAGTCACTAATGAATTTGGAGGATGTTTCTCTCCCATCTGATGCATCAGCTCTGTCCCCCTCTTTCTAAAGGCTCCTGGTCATCCCACCTCATCCCTGAGTTGATGCATTAAATCCCTCCAGTATCCCTGTTTTTCTTTTTTTAAGGTGTCTTATCGCTCCAGCCTGCAGGAATCTGGACTCCACCAGCTGCACCCACGAGGCAGCTGCTTGCCTTCAGCTTTTGGTGCCACTGGCATTGAAAAGTATTAAATGAAGGTTGTCTGAGCAGGGGGGAAGACTGGCCTTATGAAGGAGACATGTTTGTGTGGTCCTGGACAGCTGTGTTCATGCTCTGCGGCTATATTTACTGATTTGTAAAATGGAGAAAAAAAAAATCCTGAAAGCTCGATTGGGAGCCATTTGGAGCACAGACAGTCTCTAGCAAATGGAGAAATGGATATCTGACGGTGGCAGTGCCCCAGAAAGCTAATGTCAGAAGAAGCTGGTCAAAAAGACTGAGTATTTTAATTAATACATACTCCAAAGGAGTATGCATTGGACTTCTCCTTCAGAACTTTTTCAGTCTAACCGATTTACTTGGTGCTTTGAACAGCCACAAAATATCCAGCTTCTAACTAAAACATCTTTGCTTTATGAAAGGAAACCCTCACAATCGTTAGATAAAGAAGCATACTCCTCTTGCTCAGCCTTGCCCACAGAGCCAATTCAGTTACTTGTTGCTGTTCTTGTTCCCAGTTCACCATCAACCTAGGCCTCCTTGCTGCTTCTCTGCACTACGAGATATTCTCGTTAGCTTTCCGCCATCACAGCACCTGACCTCCAGGGCAGTGAACACACGGCTTTCTTCAAATCTCCCTCCTTATGCTAGCTAGGATATGCATTTAGGTGCCTAAGTTTTGGAATTTTGGTCTTATTGACTCAACCTACATGAAAGGCAGGAGACATCGGCAATGTCGGACATCATGGGTCCTATTCACTTCATTAGTGTAGTCCTCATAAGGAAGTATGATTAGAAATATGTATTTATTGTTTCTTCATTGTCATGGAAAGCTGCAGCCTGCTTTTCACTGGAGTTTATCATAGAATCATAGAATCACTTAGGTTGGAAGAGACCCTTGGGATCATCGAGCCCAACCATCAACCCCACTCTACAAAGTTCTCCCCTACACCATATCCCCCAACACCACATCTAAACGAGTCTTAAACACATTCAGGGATGGTGACTCCACCGCCTCCCTGGGCAGCCTGTTCCAGTGTCTGACCACTGTTTCTGTGAATATTTTTTTCCTAATGTCCAGCCTAAACCTCCCCTGCTGCAGCTTGAAGCCATTCCCCCTTGTTCTATCAATTTGTTTCCTCCTGCTTTTATAATATGGGAAATCATGGGCATTGGTGTAAAGTCATCTTTTTGATAGCTTTCTTGCTTAAAGTAGGAATGACCTGACTCCTCACTATCTTCTGGATGCTCATGTCTCTCTTTCCCTGTCTCTATTACTTAATGATAAGACCTGGAGGGGGAGACAAAGCTGTAACAGTGCAGTTGAGAGGGCACAGGTACCTGGTGTCTGGCTAACTTCATCACCACATGACGTGAGAACGTGCTTCTCACCCAAAGATGCTAAATTCCTCACAGCCCTTCCAGTGAATCTGTACCTACTTTGCCTTACATAATTCTTCATCTTGCCTATATCCCGTCTTCACAACAGCTTCTTCTTTCTTATAGCCTGTCTTCTCTTCACCAACAATCACTGCCTTTTATCAAGAACAAAAAGAATAAGCTCTTTGGCTTGACCATGATGCATTTTGACATTTTATTTATTCCCCAAATTCTTCCCAGTCTCCTTCCCCTTCCAAGCATATACTGGTGCCGCAACCCTAGCATTGCAGACATACGCCGACAACTGTTCAATTAGTTTTATTGTCTTCTTTTATTAGGAAATAAAATGTACCAGGGGCTATTCTCTGGCACCAAGGCCAGCTGATATGGATGAGCCTATGTCCATAAAATCAAATTCTCTCCCCCACCATTTCAGGATGGCTTCATCCAGACTGCCAAGTGAGAACATCCTCTGACAGTAGCCACTCCCAGACCATTTGGAAGTTGTCGTGGACTTTGCTCTTGGGTCTAGACCACAGCTTGTGATGGACCAACAGTTTAACAGTAGAGGTGATCCAGTTTCAGTGCCAAGGCCTGTTATTTCTAATGTAGATGGATATATCTATTAACTTTAATGGACTCTTGACCCAGCCTCTGCATCTGATCTTTTTCCCCTGGAAGTCAACTGATAATAATAGCTATTATTATTGTTCTTGTTAATGTTATTGTTGTTATTATTATAGTTGTTATTAGTATCGTTACTATTATAGTTATTATTGTAATTATAATTAAAATGACAAGCTCTCCTTGATTGCAGGGAAACTTCCCTCCCTCTGGCCCAAATCTCTGCACCTAGTTTCTCAATCATGCCTTAATACCTGCAGTAGACCCTCTGCTTTCCATGACCACTAATTTCCTCGCTCCTAAAGAGCAGACGCTTGCTCTCCTGCCGAGTCTCAGCATGTTAAGCAGACATGTGTGGGCACTGATGGTGAAAGGATCTGGGATCCTGACCCTGGTGTCCTTGCTGACTAAGGTATCAGGAGCAGCACCTGCTTGCCCGCTGTGCCCACATTTAGAAGAGCTGTGAGGCACTGAGCAACGGAGCTGCTCCCCATTGAGAGCTGTCAGCAGGGAATTGCAAACCAGCCTGCTCCTCCTCAGCATGAGGCTTCAGGGTAGTGACAAAACAGCATGGTCTTCTTGCCCATCAGGAAGAAGGCAGGTCTCCTCGCTCTGGCTTTTGCTAGGCTACAGGCGTGCTTGTCCGTCCCCACCCCCCAGCTGCAAAGCTATGCCAGGAAACCCTATTTTCCTCCCAGCACAAAACACCAGGGGAGCAGCAGGCTGCTCCTCTCTCCTCCTCCTCCACATTGACACTCGCTTGCAGGAATGTGACTTGCTGTGCGCAGGGTTGTACCCTGAGGCAGGGGGTCCATCACAGCAAGAGTCAGGTTGGACCACCTGGGATATATACAACATGGTCTGTGCTATGTTATCTGGATTCAAATCACCTGCAATGAGACATTATTTTTTAAGCATCTGTGTGTATTTCTGTTTTGTTTTGTTTCTTTGTCATTCCTGACCCGAGGGAGTAGGAACATCCACTTCCTACAACGACATTTTGCAACACCCTTCCTTCAAGCGTGAGATGAGCAGAGTTTTACCGTGTAGGGCTTGGGGTGTGCAGTCAAGGCATTTCATGTTAACATTTTTCCTGTTTGTTGACAGTTTTAAAGAAGCTGGAGAGAGAAAAAAAGAATATATATTGTTGGCTTACAGAAGCCATGCCAAGATTCACCTAGACTTGTCTGGACTCAGATGGAGCCAGAAAGCTCACAGAGAGTGCAGGTGTCTGCCGTGAAACCAGGAGTGGTTTGGTGTGTTGTTCCTGCCGTGAGTTTGTCTCAGTGCTGAATGCTCATTTACGGAAGGAGGTTGATAAGAGCACGCATGAAACCATTGGTGCCTTTGACATGAATTGCAAATAGGTCACTGCCTTTCAGACTTTTCCACCAACTAAAAAGAAAAAAAAAAAAAAAGATAAGAACTGAAATTTTTTGTGTAAATGCTTGAGCTAGCTCTTGAGACTGCTGGTATCCTTAAACCCTTAGCTGACCTTCCCAGTGTCTGTGGTTCAGACCAGTATTTCATATAATCATAGAATAGTTTGGGTTGAAAGGGACCTTTAAAGACCGTCTAGTCCAAAGCCCCTGAAATGAGCAGGGACATCTTCAACTAGATCAGGTTGGCCAGAGCTCCATCCACCCTGACCTGGAATGTCTCCAGGGATGGGGCATCTACCACCTCTCTGGTCAACTTGGGCCAGGGTTTCACCACCCTCATTGTAAAAAAATGTCTTCCTTCTATCTAGTCTAAATCTACCTTCTTTCAGTTTAAAACTGTTACCCCTCGTCCTATCGCTACATTCCCTCATAAATAGTGCCTCCACAGCTTTCCTGTAGATTCTCTTTAAGTACTGAAATAGTGCTATGAGGTCTTCCCAGAGCCTTCTCTTCTCCAGGCTGAACAACCACAACTCTCTCAGCCTGTCCCCATAGAAGGGCTCCAGCCCTCTGATTGTTTCCTATCAGCTCCAGTATAAACAGTTTCTGGTTTGCAATGCATAGTAACAACCTCAAAAAAAAAAAAAAAAAAAAAAAAAAAAACCCAAAAACAAAAAAAAAAAAAAAAAAAAAACAAAAAAAAAAACCCAAAACCCAACCAAACCCAAAAAACAAAACCCAAACAAAAAAACAGTGTTAAACTAAAGGAAACTTATGCTTCATATATCTTCTGTTTGTAAACACCTTTAAGCAAACACTAAAGATGAATGAACAGCTTTTCTACTTTCATTTCAAGACAATATCAGACCCCCAGCCACTTCACTGCAATTGCAGATTAGAGGGGTTTATACATATATAAATTATATATATATATATATATATATATATATGAGATACTAAATGACACAAAGCACTGGGAAAGGGAATGAAATGACACAGGCTCAGAAAAAAGTGACGATTCTTTATTCAAATGCAGAAGGCCTCTCCTGGGATGCTCTAATTTAAATTTCAGTCTTGGAAAAAAGCAATGTCTTCCAATGGGGTGTCTGTATACTGCTGTATTTCGGTATACAGACTTCACAGATAATGAAGGATAAGAACACACGTACGGCAGGATAACGAAATGCAGTAAAGCCCTGTAAGGTCTGTGCTTATATAGAGGAACTGAAACTTCATTTTTAGAGGAGCTCAAAGGTGTTGATTGGAAATCTTTCTGCTGGACAGGAACATTTGCAGCCTCCACTGTTATCAGTGCACTGCAGTGAAGACTTTGGGGCTAAGACATTGGCTTTCTGAATCCATAAAATCCCTGTCTCTGCCACGTACTTCCAATGTGATACCAGGGAAATAATTTATTTTGTTGATTTCTCACTTTTACACCTGTAAACTGGGGATTGAAACAAAAGGATATTATTTTTTATTAGTTTGGTGGTGCTGTCTGCTTGGAAGTGATATCCGTTCAATATTTTCATACACGTTGTTCTCATGCAAGGAATCAAAGTGCCATAATAAGGTAAATAAGTAGTTGTTTTGCATAGTGCTCCTTCTTATTCATAACAGACACTGAGTATTGCCACCTGCGTTACTAAGGTAAGAAACGCTGCGAACAGAAAGTAACCTGTGATTCCTAGGGACTAGTGTTGAGTGTTTTCATAGCATTAATTAATTTATTAATTTATTTATTTATTTATTTATTTATTTTAATTCCTTTGCATGTAAAAGAAATGGAAGCAGACATTACCCAGGAACATGCTTGTATGTGAAGCCCTATAACATCTCTGTTCAGGTCCAGCCCTCAGATGGAGAAGTTGAGAAGCAGCTTCCTGTACAGCCAAAAATCATTTTCCTGGACAGGAAGGTAGGATTTGCCCCTCTGTGGATGGATGCTTCTATTAATTCTGGATGATTTTGACATTTATGAGCAATCCAAAAGCTATGAGATGGACCTAAATATAGCATAGGACAGCTCTATAAATAAATATGGCAAAGGATAGCTCTTGAGTTTCATACCCTTCTTCAGACAGGTTTCAGGTTTTCTACTTGACTTGAGAACCAGTAGCTCTCAAAAAATAAAGAAACTGAAAGCTAATGCTTTTATATACACATGGATTATAGGATCTAGATCCTGCACACCTATTATGCTATTATGTCTGGGTATATCCAGCCATTTTATATATATATATATAAAAATATATATATATTAAAAAATATATAAAATAAATAAATATATATATATATTATGGCTTAGGTATGAAAATTAGTTTCTTTCACCGAGTGTATGAAGAACTTAAATCTTCAACCTGATTAAACAGACAGACTGAATCTACTTAGTTTCCTTGAACTTCTGGAGTCATCATTCTTGGAGATATTCAAAAGCCATCTGGACATAGTCTTGGGCAACCCCTTCTACGTGTCCCTGCCTCAGCAGACATGTTGGACAAAGTGACCTCCAGAGGTCCCTTCCAACTTCAATGATGTTGTGATTCTGTGAACTTAGGTGCCATAGAAGCCATGATGTCAAAATTAGCTATCTTTCATAGGTGATGCGAATGTGACCCTAGATGCCTCAAGTGAAGCAATAAACCTTACCAGACTATTGAAACAGACCTGAAGCTGCCAGAGCTGGTTCCTCTGAGCTTAAGCTCATCTTAAAGAGTTATGGTGAGCTTTATGACATTTGTAACATGTAAGATGTAGATGCAAACTGCTGTCCCACTGGTCGTTAAAAAATTATTACAATTTTTCATAGAATCATAGAGTGGTTAGAATTGCAAGGGACATTAAAGATCACCTAGTTCCAATGCCCTGCCATGGGCAGGGACATCTCCCACTAGACCAGGTTGCTCAAAGTTCCATCCAACCTGGCCTTGAACACTTTGAGGAATGGGGTATCTGCTACTGTTAAATCCCTGTTAAGCTCCCTGTTAAAACCATCAAAACTTACTTTCCTCTTGTTGAGGAGACAAGACCTAAATTCTTTTATTTTTTTATTCTTCCCAGGGTCAAAGAGTTGACAAACTGGGGCCTCCCTCAGAACCCTGGGTTGTATCAGCTCACCTCAAGGGCTCCTCCGAGGCTGTGCTAAAAGGTTTGGATGTATTTTCTTATAACAAGGGTGATGGGAAAACAGCTGTGTGGAATGGTGGTGACAAATTGAGGAGTTCTTCCTGAGAAAGACTGGATTTGAAATATAGTCTTTCAGCTGAAAAAATAAGTTTGAGGTAGAAGTTTGATGAACTGCCCAGTCATATGCTAAAGAAGGAGAAGCTTATAAAAGTATTCTCTTGTTTCTGGCAGCTTAAAGGGAGTATATCCAGTACTTTATCTTGAAAAGACGTATCTTAAATTAAAAAAGAAAAGAATGAAGGATTAGAAATCCTAATACCCGATTTTCAGCTAACGTTAATTGGGGCGATTTCCTTAGGGTCAATGACAATCTGTTTGTCCCAGCAAAGGATCTGGACAAGCACAGACAGAAAAAAATGCCCATGGTTTTTAACTAGCCTACTTCAATGTGAAAGTGTTTTTCAGGAGTGATCTAAGTATTTCCCTTCTGGTCCTCACTTATCAAAAGACCTGAAATCCTGATTAACTCTTAAGTGTGGGAATATTTCCCTTGAGGTTACCGAGGCTATGAACCTGCTTAGATAAGTGCAGTGTTGTGGATGATCATATTCTTTTAAACTAGAAAGTGGAAACGGTATTGATTAGCAAGTATCCTAATTTTCATTGCTATAATCTTAAAATATAAGCAAACAGTGCACACACTGAAAAATGAGATTTCCTATTTCAGGTAAAGTATTTTGTTTGCAGTAAAAGCCATTTATGTGTTAGCTTTGACTTGAAAAGTTAACATTTGGAGAAGATAAGTGGCACTCGTGGTAGATCAGAGCTTCTCAGCCTTTCAGTCCCAGTTTTTGTTAATTAGAAATTCTTCCTACCTCATCGTAGCTCCAGGTTTACAGGTTAGAAAAATCCTTTGGTCTTTTTTGTTGTTTTTTTATGCCTTTTCAAGGTGGTTCACCTCATAGGCTTAGGAACATAGATCTAGATGAACCAGATTGTTGGAGCAGCTAATGGCTAACAGTAGGAGAAAGGAAGGGAGGAAGACAGAAAGGGAGGAGGGGAGGAAGAAAGGAAGTAAAGAGTCAAAGAAGGGAAAAGAAAGAGAAGAAGACAAAAAGACAGAAAACAAAGAGAGGAAGAAAAAGAGAAAAAAGAAAGAAAGAAAAAGAGGGAAAAGGAGAAGAAAGAAAAGTCACTGAAGAGAAATGCACTTCACATTCTTTAAAAGGTACATGCATCAAACTAATAGTCAATAAACTCCAGCAAAGAAAGAACTGCATAGTACAGATGTTCTGCATGTAATAGTTTGCTGCAGTTTTTCCTTTGACAAACGTCCTTATTGCACTCGTCTTTTGAAGCATATGAAAGCAGCATTTAATCGAAATGGGTCCCGTCTAGCACACTGAGGCTGCTTCATCTGACAGCAGCCAAACTGCCTCATGGAAAGTAGTTTAGCTCCAAATTAGCTTGCTTCTACGTTAAATACCAGCTTGCCTGAGAGATCTTTGTGAAGACTCCCATATATATCTGTAATATTCTGAGCTTTGAAGCATATGTGCCCGAAAGCTGAGACAGATAGTCTCTGTTGAGAAGTACAGTACAGCACTCCAGGCTTCATCATAGACTAGAAATGGCAATTATAAAGTATTTAAACGCAGCTGACAAGACCCTCGGTAAAAGCAGTGTTACAGTGAGTATCAGAGCCAAGAAAAGTCTTGGTAGTCTGGGCAGATACTGTCACAAGGAGGATCATATGTGTAGTAGATAAATAGATGAGCCAGGATTAGACTGGAGCAATTAGAGAAATCTGGATTCCCACGTCTCCACCAAGTCTATTCACAATATAATTTACTGCTTACTTATACATCACAGCTGGTCCTGGAGACTCACAATGAAACTGGGGGTTTGGTGTGTTAGATGCTGTACAAAAATAGAAAAAAACCATATAGTTAAAGAAAACTAACTGGGATATTAGTATGTTAAATAATACTGGATCATGAAGAGAGGAAACTTTTTCATTTCTGTTGCTAAATCATAAAAATGTGGCACGCTTTTTCCCAGGACCTTGTCTCAGGCAATTTCTGGCCATGGTTCGGAAGTCAACACAGCAAGGAAATAATCTCAGTAGACGGTTCGCATTGCAACATCTCTGGAGGCTGTAAGAGTTTAAGTGGTTTGGCCAGGGCATACCAGTTTTTCAGTGCCAAAGAACAGATCCTGGCACTGTTTAGTTTGTATCATATAGGTGTAGGCACAAAAAATGGAATAAAACCAGTGGGAAATTGTCCTGCAGTCTGGCCTACCATCAAAAACCTTGTTTCCACCTGCTGAATGCTCCTATGCATTTGTGTTTGCAAGATGTCTCACAAAGATGTTTGCTACTTAAACACTTTGTTCAATATCACGGGCATGGCAAGGGATAAATGTCCTCCTCACATTCCGACTTTATGTACCTTCACCTGTGCTGCTTAATGGCAATAAAATATTAAACCACCTGCTTCATAAAGCAAATGGTTATTACGTGTTGTCTTTGAGGAGGGAAAAATCTGTGTTTGTGATCACTGGAACAAGTCCAGCATCCTAAGGAAGTTCTGCCTTCTCACCCCCCACCTGAACCAACATTTTTGAAATTTGTCATTCTGTAGGATTTTACCCCTCTCTTTCCAAGAGCCTGAATGAAGCCCAGAGTGGGTCAACATTGCTCAAAGGCCAGGACTTGGCTGGTGTTCAAAGATACGCACAATAAAATGGAGATCCAGTTGCAAAGTAAATTATAACTTTTAACAAGAGCCTACAAAACTAACAACCATGGCAGGTGTAAATGTTGGGTCAGAATGCATTCCCCAATAGCTTAGAACAAGAGGTAAAGTGATGGAGAAACAAGCTCTCCCAGGTTCATTTTAATGCTGCCCATAGAGCTTTCCCCTACCAGGCTTCTAGCTGAAAGTCTCTCCTATATGATGACAGGGTAGTCACCACAGATATTTTTCGTGGCCAAATTTCTTTCAAAGCATCTGATAGGGTTGGAGGAAAGTTCAAAATGATTTAACAGTAGGACAAGAGGTAACAGAATCATATACTAGGTTGCCCAGAGAAGTTGTGGGTGCCTCATCTCTGGAAGCATTCAAGGCCAATCTGGATGGGGCTTTGAGCAACCTGATCTAGTGGAAGGTGTCCCTGCCCATGGCAGGGGGGTTGGAATTAGATAATCTTTAAGGTCTCTTCCAACTCCAACCATTCTATGATTCTATGAATATGCCCACATGATGAGGTGAAACACCTACAAATCAGAAAAGTGGCAAAACAGTCAGCTTTTTTCCCTTAGCTGCAGTAGCTGGCTCTTTGAGACCATCCCTTTAGGACAGAAAATACTCAGTCTCTCACTAATACTCTCCTAAATTTGTGGGGTTAGACAAAATGTTTACCATTAGGAAGGACACTGAATGTAGGCTTTCTGAAGTCCCCTTAAAGTCACAAGGACTTTCTGAGAGGCTTGAGTAGTATTTATCTGGATGCTGTTAATTGCAATGCAATTTTTTATAACTTTGTAGGGCTCACCCAAGCACGGGTCATAGACGGATGTGCAAGCTTTTCCAGTCTGTCTGTTTCCAGCTCAGGTACCAACTGGAAACTTGTGTTCACTGTCACATCACCTCCAGGTAAGTTCCATTTTTTGCTTGGGTTCTTTTTGGGGTTTTTTTGGTTTTTTTTGGTTTTTTTTTTTTTGGTTTTTTTTTGTTTTATTAACTGAATTCAAAACTCTACAGGTGGTCTGGATTAATAAAAAGGGAGTTAAGCTTTGTTTGAATGAGTGGAGCAATGCCAAACCTCTAAATAATCTGACTTCTGTTACACGTCCAAGTTGGCATTACCCAGGCAGCAAGAGGGCTGAGTGATTCCTGTACTATTCATGCAAGATCCCCAAAATCAAGATGAGTTAGTACAGAGAAATACTGCCAGAGAAAGGTGCCTCTTTCTCCCTGGACTGCCTAGCTATGTATCCCATGTAGGAATCAGGTACTTCGGGTCAGCTAAGCTGTCAGAGCAAAATTTTTCCTATAAATTGAGTTCTCTCATTCACTCTTTTTTTCCCTGTTTGTATTCAGAAATCACAGAATCACAGAATCTTCAGGTTGGAAGGGACCTCTAGAGATCATCTAGTCCAACCCCCCTGCTAAAGCAGGATTGCCCAGAGCACATTACTCAGGACTGCATCCAGGCGGGTCTTGAAAATCTCCAGAGAAGGAGACTCCACAACCTCCCTGGGCAGCCTGTTCCAGTGCTCTGTCACCCTCACCGTAAAGAAGTTTTTCCATGTATTTGAACAGAACTTCCTATGTTCCAACTTGAGCCCATTGCCCCTCGTCCTGTCATTGGGAACCATGGAGAAGAGTCTGGCTCCATCCTCCTTCAATCCACCCTTTAGATACTTATATGCCATAATAAGGTCTCCCCTCGGCCTTCTCTTCTCCAGGCTAAAGAGTCCCAGCTCTCTCAGCCTTTCCTCATAAGGGAGATGCTCCAATCCCTCAGTCATCTTAGTTGCCCTTCGCTGGACTCGCTCCAGCAGTTCCCTGTCCCTCTTGAACTGGGGAGCCCAGAACTGGACACAGTATTCCAGTTGTGGCCTCACAAGCGCCAAGTAGAGGGGGAGAATGACCTCCCTTGACCTGCTGGCCACACTCTTTCCTATGCAGCCCACGATTCCATTGGCCTTTTTGGCGACAAGGACACATTGCTGGCTCATGGATAATTTACTGTCTACCAAGACCCCCAGATCCTTCTCCTCAGAACTACTTCCCAGCAGGTCCACCCCTAACCTATACTGGTGCTTAGCATTCTTCCTCCCCAGGTGCAGGACCTTGCACTTGCTTTTGTTGAACCTCATTAGGTTCTTCTCTGCTCAGCTCTCCAGCCTGTCCAGATCATGCTGGATGGCAGCATGGCCCTCTGGAGTGTCAGCCACCCCTCCCAGTTTGGTATCATCAGCGAACTTGCTGAGGATACACTCTGTCCCCTCATCCGGGTCATTAATGAATATATTGAACAAAATTGGACAGAGTATTGACCCCTGGGGGACACCACTGGTTACAGGCCTCCAACTAAACTCTGTGCCACTGATCACAACCCTCTGAGTTCTGTCACACAGCCAGCTCTCAATCCACCTCACTGTCACCTCATGTAGCCCACACTTCCTCAGCTTCCTAATGAAGATGTTATAGGAGGCAGTGTCAAAAGCCTTGCTAAAGTCAAGGTAGATGACATCTACAGCTCTCCCCTCATCCAGCCAACCAGTTACAACATCACAGAAGCCATCAAATTGGTCAAGCATGATTTACCCTGCTTTCACATCTGTGCTCCCAGTTATTTTCATAGTGCCTTTTACCGACAATTTATCTGCAGCTGGCCATCTTTATGGGCGCGACAGGTTATGAACACTCAGAGCATGCCTCCAGGACTGGGCTCTACTAAGGGTATCTCTGAGCAACCCAGTGATGGTAAAGTGGAAGGTGTTCTTATGCCTCTTTAGAAATACCAGCTGAAGGGGATGCCAGAACCTCAGGGATAAGGCACCACATGAACCCTGGCTTGTAAAAGTCTCAGGACATCTGTGCTAGAGAAGCACCAACTGTTTAGGGGCTTAATTTTACCTACAAATCTGATTCTGAAGGTATATAGGTGTCAAAGTGATGGTTTCTTGTCTCAGAATGACTGCTGAGACACGTCAATGGAGAAGCTCTCTGGCTTGTAGCCCAAAGACATATTAAGGTATTGATGTTGTAAGACCATGTCTAGTGTGGACCCCTCAACATAGGAAAGACAAGGACCTGTTGGAGCAAGTCCAGAGGAGGGTCACAAAGATGATCAGGGAACTGGAGCACCTCTGCTATGAGGGCAGGCTGAGAGCGTTGGGGTTGTTCAGCCTGGAGAAGAGAAGGCTCCGGGGAGATCGTATAGCAGTCTTCCAGTACCTGAAGGGGCCACAGGAAAGCTGGGGAGGGATTCTTTATCAGGGAATGGAGCGACAGGACAAGGGGTAACAGTTTTAAACTGAAACAGGCTAGATTTAGATTAGATACAAAGAAGAAATTCTTCATTGTGAGGGCGGTGAGACCCTGGCCCAGGTTGCCCAGAGAAGCTGTGGGTACCCCATCCCTGGAAGTGTTCAAGACCAGACTGGATGGGGCTTCGAGCAACCTGGTCTAGTGGTAGGTGTCCCTGCCCATGGCAGGGGCGTTGGAACTAAGTGGTCTCTAATGCCCTTTCTAACCCAAACCATTCTATGATTCTATGTGTAAAGTCTCTATTCTGGTATTATATATATACATACATATGTATATTGATATATATCTATATAGATATAGATGATCCACGTATATATATAACCTGAGACCCATCAGGTGGAAAGAAGCCTAGGAAGGTCAGATAGATAGAAATATTTCCATGAGAGATAAGGCGGTGAGTGTGCCCCTGCATAAAGCCCTGATGAGTACTTCTTTGAAGTGCTGAACAAAATTTTATTTATGCATGTTCAGAGGGTGTCTCAAAATGGAGTAGGTACAGCGAGGGGGGGCTGAGCATTTTGTTAAAGAGAACACTCCAAGATAGTGTGGGTTGTTTCAGCTAGAAAATGCAGAGAAGGCAAACACATCAGACAGGTGAAGTGGAAGTGGCTAATGAAAAAATCTGAAATAAAAAACTAGAAAAAGGTTATTAACATTTAGACTGCATTTTTTCTGAACATTCTATCTTGATGGATAGGAATACTGAGTGCAGGAGATCAAACTGCTTTTGGATGGAGGTCAATACATTTATGGATGATATTGTATAACATGGTACACACAATAGCAGGAAATAAGATTTATAACCCAAGAAATGTCTTCCTATTCTGCGATTAAATGAAGGTCTAGAATTATTATCTTTTTTTAATGAGAAGCCTTTTCTCCTCCTAGTCACAAGTGGCTAATCAACATCGAGTGTTGCCCATGGCTTTGCAAAGGGAGAACTCTGGTGCCATAAGTACTTGGAGGTGGCCTTTAAAAGGAGGACATATGTCTATTTTGAGGGCGTATGCTGCCGAACACCCACAGCTCCCATTGCCTTCCCTTCAGTGAGAGCAGATGGAGACTCAGCACCTCACAGGATCCAACTCTTTAGTGGGAAGTACAGCTTAATGAAATATGTTTTGAAAGCTACTTCAAGGGAGTCACAAAATTTCTTCTGAACAAAAGACAAATGCAGATCCCTTTTATGAAATATTTAGCCAGTCACGGTGTTGCAAAGAGATGTTTACAGCTAGCAATGCGGAGGACTGATGCATCTGTGTAGGCATCACCTGTGTAAATCAGAGTATTTCACGCCTTTAATACGCATTGCAAAAGTGCACACCAAACAAGCAATCCCCTTTGCTTGTTTGTAATTGGGAACCATGCTAGAGACAGAATAAAGGCTTTTGTACTGCCAGACTCTTACTGAAGGTATGCGCTTATTGGTTGAGATAAACAAACAAACATTTATCAATCAAATAGTAGATGTTTCAGCTGCATTTTCATGACCAGGTTTCTGTCTGTACCCTGCCATATTTTGTGATCTGGAGAAGGCTCAGAAGGTGCAGCTGATGTTGAATGCAATAATCCCAAGTGCTTTAGTGGTAGTTCCTGGGGAGAGCATACTCTTCATAGCACTGCTGCATAGTCTTGCTCCTTGTTTTACTTAACTGATGTGGATCCCAATGGGCTTGATCCATCCACTTTCCATTTGAACCAACAGCAGTCTACTCAAACTATTAGAGTAGTGCGAAGAATCTTTAAGCACCTGTCTGTGTAGAGTCCTTCATATCTGTGAGATTACTTCTCTCCTCTCAACTGAAGTTCCTATGAGTTCACCTGCAGGCAAATTTTTCCCAATTGGAACATGCTTCCCACATTGTTCTGATGAAGCTCTGCATTGTTCAAGTGGACAATATTGACACAAATCTAATTAGTTTCATATAAAAGTATTCACAGCTACTTACCCTAGTCTACAAGCCTCCATCTGACAGGGTTTCTGATTTTTTTTTAATGAATTGATGAAAAAAAAAAGCTTTTAGATTTTTATTAAAAGTAGAACTCAAACAAGTAAAAGAAATATCCATCTGTCAAAATGATTAGAATTGTGGGGTTAGGACTTGACAATGAGGCAGGTAGTAAGACGGGTAATGAGTTGATGTGCTAATCCACGTCCTTCAAATTGGTCTATAGAGAGTGCCAGGGCCAGTTTTCTTATACTTCTGTCCTTCCCAGGCATGTCTCCATTCAAAATGCATTTTGGAAGTGATTCAGGGAACCAAAACCTCTCTTATATTTCTGATTTTTAAAAGGGTGGTATTAGGCATCTTCCGGTCCTTGAAGCTCAGATGCTGAGACTTAATGAACACTTGACCATAGAAACTATGAGTAGCGGCTGGCTTGATTCTGACTTCATTTGCAGAAAACTTCAGTATCTCTGGTTGAAGAGCATTACCCAAAGCTTGTGTGTGTCAAGAGGCTAAATGTTTACCATGTTAAAAGCAAGGACACTGACTTTTCTTTTTTTATTATTTATAATTGACATGGTGGAAAATATTAACAAGTTCACTGTGAGTTTTCTGCATCACAGACTTAAGCTTAATGTTACTGAGTGTTTCTAGGTTCCCCATAACTTACATTGATATGAATCCGGTATAGACTGTAAAAACTGTGTATGACTTAGCACCTTCCTTGTCACAAACAGTTTCTCTGTCTTGCTTGGCAGAATATGTGTATTTTCTGTCTGGGTTTGATCTGTTTGGCCTCAGAAATAGAAACTTTCTGAATGTATTTTCTGGGTTTGGTAGTCAACTGGACAAATTCGTGGAAGAAATATTAGGGATTGTTACATACAAAGAGGCTGCCTCTCCTTCAGGAAGCACTGAAAACTTGAAACTTACATTGGAGAAATATTGTTACATATTTGTTTTGTCCTGGTACTCAGTCATAAAAAATATTGTTGCCTAATATTGGATATGGAAACTGATGAACTTAGCTGTTGTTCCTGCATGCGTTTTTAACAGCAGCATCACTGTTGAAAGGCTATAACCTGGTGTTCTAGCTGTGAAACCAGTGTTCTTACTTTTGTAATAAACTCTGACTGCTTTAAATTCTCAGGGGCTAAGTTCACTGTGCTGTCTCAGCCATTTACCATCTTCCCCGGCCCCACGGGAGTGAAGGCCAGCTTGATCCTTGTTGTCATACTGAGTTCAGCAGCATCTGCATTCATCCTCACTCTTGCCTTCTGCTGGTTCAAGAAGAGCAAAAGCAACAGTAAGTTGGAAATGCCCACTAAAATTTATACTTACAGACTCCGTATTTTATTTAACAACTCTTCAGCTTGCCCACGAAAGGATTCAGACAGTGGCTCTTAGAGAAAGCTCTGAGAAGTTCAGCGATTAGCAGTACAGTTTGTACTTCAGGGTTATGCAGATTTTGCCTGTAAGGTATGCCTGAGTCCTGGCTGGAAAAAGTTTAACTGTATGATGAAAATCAGATTTCTATAGCACAGAAAAGGAATTGAGAAAAGAAGGAAATATTTGCTATGATTTCAATGATCCGTTCCGCCACTGCATTTCCCTGATAAAGGATGACATAGCAAAATATTGCTGTGGTGAGGTTGTGCAAAACGTTGGTGCTGACCAAGGACCAGACACAGCCGCAGTGTCAATGCCACTGAGACAGCAGCACAGCCACACTCACATCCCATGTCACACTGTCAGCATCATTCGAGTCAAAGTGGTCACGGGAGGGCTACAGCTTCTCTGGAGTTCTCCCCCAAGCAAATCCACACCTCTACTGATCTACCTTAAGGTTGCTTTCATTTTAACATTGACCTTAAAACAAATATAGGTACATCAAAGAGGCTTTCCCACTGAAGAAGGCATAGTTACTTGTGTAAGAGAAGAACTGAAGATAAAAGGAGGTGACTATAACTGTTGGCGTCTTGATTGCCAAACAGCCACCCTAAACTTCTGGATATGCTGAAAGTTACCAATAGATTGGCCTTTCAGATGTGCTAACTGAAGTTGGGACCTAGCCAAATGCACTGTAGTGGAGGAGCAAATGCTCATCCCAGTTAATAAGACATCGCCCATTAATTTCAAGACCTTCTCACTAGTTTCTCCAAACTTTTGCTTTCAAGTAACTTTGCAAATCCAGGCCAAAGGGTCTTTCTCCTGAACTGCACCATGAGCGCTAGCTGCAATCAGGTCTGAATTACTAGTGTTACCGAACATAGCGACAACATAAGGAAAGATTTTACTGAAGAGAATGGGTAGGATCCCTAATGGCAAAACACAGGATGGTATGAATATAAAAGGACTCCCTCTGCCTTTGGGCAGAAAGAACACTTCTAGATTATCTGTTAATTCACTTGAAATACATTGTTGCTTGAATTGCTAATTGCTGCTGAGCTGAGGATGGATTGAGAGTGATGCAACTGTATGTTTCCTTACAGAAACGAGGACTGAACGAGCTGATGTACCAAAGGCCAAAGCACCCCATAAACAAGCACAGCCTCATGCAGCTCACATTCAGCCTTGCCATAATCAAGGAGAGAATAAAAGTGGTGTGCCTGTAGCAGGAGGTGAGACTGCAGTTTGACAATAATTCAAATTTATAAACAGACAGATATCAAAAGTCAGTTTAGGTTTCTTAACAAAATATAGGTTTGTATAAAATCAATGGCACAGTTCTTCCCAGAAGGTTTATCACTTTATTACCTCCTCCTCCCTGATGTCTTTTTATTGTCATTTTCATAGAATTATAGAATGGTTTGGATTGGAAGAGACCTTAAATTTCATCTAGTTCCAACCCCCCTGCCATGGGCACTTTCCATCCACTAGACCAGGTTGCTCAAAGCCCCATCCAACCTGGCCTTGAACACCTCCAGGGATGGGGCATCCACAAATTCTTGTCTCCTTTTTATCTCCTTTTTATCTCCTGTTATATATATTGTGTGAAATCCTGGCTTCACCGAAGGCAGCAGTGTAATCCCCCTTGCGCTCAATGAGTCCATGATTTCTCCTGGTGTGTTTGGAGCGGGGCAGCAGCCAACATTCCCAGCATGCCTGGAGCAACAAGGTTTCTCCTTGCCCAGGTCTCGAAGTGCTGTGACAATAACTGCACAGTGTTCATAAAGCTCTGGACAAGTTTGCAGGAGTGGAGGACACTTGCTGTGGAGGACAGCGAGGTACACTGGAGGTAGGACTCATTTGCATGGTCTCCATTGCCTCCGCCACTCACTGGACCTTCCTTCCATGCTTTCTGAACAGTGAGTCCAAGCCAGCACCCCAGAGCAGCCCCATTTCCACCTACCCCCTCCATGTGTCCCCCAGGGTCCCTGCCACAAACAACCTTCTTCCGCACACCTCCTCGAGACTTGTCTTTTCATCATCTGCTGATCAAACACGACTTCTTCTGAGGTCACAGAAAAGCAGGCAGCCTCGGGGCCGTGTGGCTGGCAGCATAAAGCTTTGGCTTCCCTCACTGCAAGTGTGAAATGTTCTCATTGTAGTTGGGTAGGGTTTTTTTTGTCTCACCTGCCAACAGCGCAGATCTAAGGGCATTCGGATAACCCCGCTGAACCGCCCATTTACTCTGTTTTGGGAATTTCTTTTTCTTCCTCCTTCCCGAAGTCTGTGGATTACATAAGAGGCAGGGAGAGGTGAGCTGGAGTTTTATCTCCTTTTAATTAACATCTATCACAAAAGCAGAGGGAGAGAGAGAAGGAGAGAGGAAATTCTGCAGTTTATGTGTTTTGATATTTGCTGTACTCCTCCAAAACACAGCGTTCAGCTGTGTGCCTTAGGACACATATCTGCTATAAATTCATTTTTTATCTAATTTGTCTGAGATCTAAGCTTCCTGTGGAGGTCTGAGATCAAAGGATCTGATTCTGTCTGATGTTGGCTCTGACACATAATGCGTGCTGACTTAGTTCTGTCTATAAACTCGCAGTGGGAGGCTGCCATTCTCCCTTGGCACCTTTACATAGTGAACTTTCATTTTGGCTGGGGAGGCTGACAGGTATAGCGTTGATTGGAGCAGTCATGTAAATAATTCATGGAAAGATTTTTTTGTCAGAAAAAGGCAATCCAGCCACTTAAAGTCTTTTAGGAATAGTTGCAAGACAAAAAGATTCCCCGATATGTTCAAATCTAAACAAGGATAACAATATCTTAAGTGAATTTAATACATATGACTTGGAAACGTCTAATGTTTGATTTCCCCTTATTTAAAGTGCTGTTGGTTTTGGAGAGAGAGAGAGAGAGAGGAAATCAAAGCTGCAGTCTTTTTGTTTAGTTTCTGCTTTATAGCTCTTCCCCCCATAAGAAATCCCACCTTTCTAATACAATTAAGTGTTCGGAGCCTCTATTATTAATCACCACAGAAAGTCTTGCAAGGCAGAGTTTTCCTCTGTGGGTGCTTATACAGTGCAAAGTCCAGTGGAGGCAGGGGCCCTGGTTGTTGTCTCAGATCAAGTAGCTGAGGATGGAGATGAGGAAGAAAGCTTTATGCATAGATATACAGTACTGCAGGGGAGAAGGGATTAAGATATTACCTTGTCTGACCTTAGTATAACAAAAACCTCCTCAGCTTCACGTAATTGTCTCTCTCTTGAATTAAACAACTTTTGATTGAGTGATGCATGGTTAACAGAACAGCACGGTGGAGGAATGTATTGGTTCTTTTTGCAGTTTATTCCAGTGGCTCATCACCTTCACCATTGAAAAGTTATATCCTATAACAGCTTACATTTCCTAGCTTCAATTTCCAGTCCTTTCCAGTATTATACCTTACTGATCTTTATCCTGGACTGCTTGGCCACCATTGCCCAGAAGTCACTGTTGTATTCATGAAGAGGTTCTCCCACTCCCCAGATATGGTCTGTTTCCCTTGCTCCTAGGTTGCTCAGATCAACTTCTCCTTCTTCTTTTCTACCAGTTTGCTGTTTTTCCCAGCACTTACAAAAGTTCATCAGAGTTAATTTTAGTTTTAATTCCAAACCACTGGTGGAAACACTGACTATCATCCATTCAGTGGTAGTGTCTGGTACTGCCACACATCCCCATATATAATTACTGCCTCAGCTCTATCTGTCAGCTGATACCTAATCCAGTTAATTGTATGCTTTATTGATATTGAATAGTTTGTATTTAATTTTAAAAAATCAGGATGTTTTAGATTACTGTGTCACTTAAATCTCAAGGCAGTATTTCATCCTTGAAACCGCTCATATCCAGCAAACTTCTAGCCTCCTACATTAATTTAAACTCACTTGAAAAAAACCATTTTCACAGTTGAAAATGGCACCTTTGAAGATGAAGAGGGCATCAATACATGTGAAGAAAGAACATGAAGCTTTGCTATAATGGATCATGACATGGTCATCTTGTGTATAGAATCATAGAGTCGTTTAGGTTGGAAATGACCTTTAAGATCATCAAGTCCAACTGTTAACCTAGCACTGCCAAGTCCACCACTAAACCACGTCCCTCAGCACCACATCTACATGTCTTTTAAATAACTCCAGGGATCGTGACTCAGCTACTACCCTGAGCAGCCTGTTCCAATGCTTGATAACCCTTCCAGTGAAGTAATTTTTCCTAGTAACAAATTTAAACCTCCCCTGGTGTAATTTAAGGCCATTTCCTCTGGCCCTGTTGCTTGTTACTTGGGAGAACAGACCGATCCCCTCCTCACTACCCCCTCCTTTCAGGCAGTCGTAGAGAGCGAGAAGGTCTTCCCTCAGCCTCCTTTCCTCCAGGCTGAACAACCCCAGCTCCCTCAGCCCCTCCTCATAAATTGGAATTGAAAGCTATGCATGCACAAGTTGAAAAAAAGCCACACTTCTTAACAGGAAAAATGAGTATCAGCATGAAGACATAGGGAAATTGTAGAAAATAAATGAAGATAGGGGAAAATTAGTTCAGCAAATAGAATTCCAATTAATGAATTATAGAAAGGGAGAAGAGAATGAATCCGAGTAAAAGGTCTGAGAAACCATGGGAATGAACGCTGCAGGCTGTTAAGGGTTAAACTTCAAGGACAAACCTGAAAAGTAAGGAATGGTAACAATACATTTTCTGGGGTTATTTGTGATAAAGACCTGTAATATATGCTGATGAATGGACTACAAAAGCTGACGTTGTCCACTTACACATGACATGGGGGACTAGGACCAGTTCTGGATTTCGAACAAGTATAAAAGCAGTATAAATGAAGCAGACTGCCAATCTTGCACTGAAGTGATAGCACTCCCTGTCAACTCAGAAGCCATCTGCTGTAACACTACAAGTGATTCTGCCTCTGTGGTTGATAACTGTTTGGTTTATTAAGATGTAAACATTTTTAGTTTCCACATGAAAAATGTATGGTATATATTTATATTTTTCTGCATTTTTGCAACATCATTTTTTTAAACAGCATTGCAGGTCACAGACTCTGCCTTGAGTAGGATTCAAATGTTGGAAATGAAAAGTTCTGCCTTATATTACAGCCTGATTCATAGAAGGTTGATGTATTTTATAGGTGTGTAGTATTAAATTTGTTATCAGTCCTAGCAATACAGAGCTGATTAAAGAGCTCTATTCTATGAACTTTATTATTAAGCATTTATTGAAACATTTGTTAACCATTGGAAGATGCCCTAGGAGCTGTTAGTGTATTACTAAGAACAAACCAGCTGTTTTGGTTGCCTTTTATTTATCTGTGGAAAGAACTTATGGTGGTTTGGTTTTAACAACTTATTTCTGTCGAGCTACAATTATTTCTCCAACAGTAATTATTTTTTCATTAATGTCTTTAACACACGGTAAAGGTGCAGAAGGGTAAGGAACATGAAGATAAGGTCTTAAATTTATTGTAAAGCACAAACAAGTCTTGCTTTCACAGATATGGACGGAACTGGAACAATGGGACATGCCACAGGACAACTGGAGGAGCTGAACTTGCAGGCCTGTGAAGCTAAGTCAGTGAGCAAGATGAACACTGCCCAGCATAACACAGGTGACAGAGACACCTTTTCTTCACCTAGGAAAAGTGACAGTCACCAACAGCTACGTAGAGTAACATCTCCTGGTGACTCTCTGGAACTTCAGCAGCCAACTGTCCCAGGGCACTCCAGCCACAAGGATGGTCCCCTGCCTTCAACTGGTTACAAGAAGGAAAGAGAGAAGTCTGAATGGGTGCCTGAACTTCAGAATGATGTTGGGGAACGTGTTGCCGTGGTAGCAGCAGAAGTGTAAGAGAAGTGATGTGAGGTGGTGGACCACTGACAAAGCAAGCTTTGCCTGGTTTGCGGTCTATATGAAACTGGGTCTTTGTCTCTGTGGTCGGAGAAAAACATACTCATATTACCATGGGGAACCAGGCTGCCACGCTGCTCATGTACAAATGAACCTGTTGCCTGGATCTGCAGCCAACTTGGAGGCTCTGTCTGTGTCTATGTTGACCATTCTTAGCTTCCAAAACAGCGTGAGTTCATCCAAACTGCCTGTTGTGAATAGTCCTTCTGATACCTCTAAAACTCTCTCCAAGAGTTGTTTGGGGGACTGCTAGCTGGCTTGCTAGGACAGCTTGGAGACTACCTTCAAAAGCATTCAGGCATTAGCCTAACAACTCAACAGTGCAGATGATTGGATTTCTGACACTATAATATACTGGCACTGATGTAGTCTTAGTGTCTAGAACAATGCTGATTGGTATGTATATATATATAAATAAATATATATGAATTTTCCCATTTCTTCCAATCATGCCTTTAATTTCATTCAAAGAACGTCAGTATGTGCATAAATCTTTTCCTTTTTCTCAGGAAATCCATACACATATTCAACTTCCATTTCATTGTGACTTGAATAAGTGCTTCCGTTCCCCCCTTTAAAAATCTGTGTTGTTATTTTTGTTTTAATTAAAGTATTTTACTGAATTAAAGCTTCACCATGGCATCATTTCCTAACACTCTTAAATCACTGGCTTGTTATGAACACTACTCTTTATGAATGATAATAATAATGCTGATGTTCTTCGATTGCTCAGAGAATTCCTCTGTGCTTTGCTTTACTGAGCTGGAAGATGAGGAACTTTATTATGCCCTCTCTGTACCATAAAATTCTTGGTTGCGAGGTGGCCTGGTGGCACAAGATAAAATTTATGGTCCTCTGCAGAAAAAATACTTAAGCAGAAAGATGAGGTTTCTGGCCAGATCAGCAGTGGAAGAGAAGGTAAGAAACCTTGAGTTGAAAAAAACCCAACAAACCAAAATCAACCACAAACCAGTTCACTTCAAGCTGAAGGAGCTGAGGTGCACATTCTGGTCCGTGAGCTACACAGATTTCTAGGCACAAAAATAAATTCACTAGCACTGGCTCCTGCTCTGTGTTGTGTTTATAAACATCATTTTCAGGTGAAATCAAGACTGAGTTGAGCTAGGTTTCTGTCTGACTGCACAGGAGCTTTTCCAGCTTAAGGCAGTTGAAGATGAGGACCTTATATTATTAAGTGCAATAGACCAGCTTTTCTAACCTTTTCAACGATATGCAGAAGCCATTACTTACAGTATTTTCTGCAGAGGCTAAAATATCCTTTTATGTGAATCAACATGCTAGATCCCTGAGCCTCATGATTCAGGGTCTGAATAAAAAGATATACCTTGCAGAGACATCCAGGTTTGGTGAAATGATTTGGAGACCCTTCCTTTCCTCCACAGCTGATACCCACTTTTAGACGCTTTCATGTTGTAGAAGATCCTTTGCTCTGCAGAAATACAATTTCTCCATCCCCTGGACTCCACTCCCGTTCTGTACTTCTACTCCAAGAGACTCTATCACATCCAAGCAGTGCGAGAGCAAATAATATATAATTACAAATGTCAGAATGTATGCAAATAATATTCAATGTAAATTACATGCAAACATTATACAATGGAGCCTTCTTTTTGGAAAAAAAAAATCAGACCTATTAGAAATAGTTAAGGGCTTTAATTTATCCTTTAATTCATAATCCTTTTGTTTATCCATACTTTGTTTACAGAATAAGTAATGTCTTGCATGTCTAGACCTCCAATGGAATAAGCAGGGCTAAAAAATGTTTAACTGCAGCATTATCCGTCTTGATTTCCCACAGTGCTGTGCATTAACTGAGTGAGTGGTGGAGCATGGGAAAGAAGTGGGGAGAAAGTGAAACGAAACATCATGAAAAGTTAATGGTTGGACCTGATGATCTTAAAGGTCTTTTCCAACCTAAACAATTCTATGATTAGTGCAAACCTGAAGTGAATCCTGAATAAGTAAGAAATTTACGGGATATTTTGTTGTCTATCAGGGAAAAAAAAATCATTTTAGTGATCAGAGAGAAAGAAAATGTGACTGACACTTAGTGGTTGAAGAACATGGTTCAACATGAGATGGTATCTTTTCTAAAAATAATTGGTTTTAGACTGATTGCAACAACACTTGGATGAAATGGGATGCTACTGCTTTGTAGGAGATCCAGATATATTTTGAAAAATTTTCCATCTAGACAAACAAAGGAAAAAAACAGCCTCTCACTCTTACAGAGAATGTATGGTTAGATGAATGGACGTAGACAAGCTGCTCCAGAATGTCCTGGGCAAGGTAAAGAAAGAGAACATGTTTCTCATGTCCCAAGCCAAAGGCTTAATTTGACAATAGTTCGAATACCAGCTTGGCCTGTGGCACTTCTGCATGTCATTACTGTCTTGCCATCAGCACTTTTGGTGATCCTGCAAAGACCCTTAGTCTTTGTATCATTGAGTTCTCCTTAATCATAGAATCACAGAATCATAAAACAGTTTGCATTGGAAGGAACCTTAAAGATCATCTAGTTTCAACCCCCTGCCATGGGCAGGGACACCTACCACTAGACCAGGTTGCTCAAAGCCTCACCCAGCCTGGTCTTGAACACTTCCAGGGATGGGGCATCCACAACAACCTCTTTACACTATAATTAGAACAACACTAGTTTCCACCTTTGCATGGATGTTTTATGGGTAATTTTGTGTGTTGCAATACTCCCTGGTAGGAAGACATTATGCATTCCAAAAGCCAGAGGGCAGGGCAGGGTAGGGATGGAATGGAAGAAGCTAGAGGAAGAACCCACAATGTGACACGTGTGTTACCCATGAGGGAAGGGGTGCCTTGATAGACTTGAGGTTATGAAAGGCTTCTGGCCCAGCTCCAGGGCATTCAGCTGAAAGGAGTTCACTTTTTTTATATTGTCGAAGTCCAGCTTCTGCGAGGACACATAAAAAGACTGCAGCAGGATTTCAGCTCAGGCTTTTCAAAGAAGGCATGTTGTGGCAAAGACTCATGCTCTAGTGCAATCCACATTCAGGCCAGCTCTGAGAGGGACACTAAGCCCTTTCAGCAAATCTACTTAGGCTTAGAAAAGTACAAACTCACCTACACTGAACACCAAGGAAGACTTTAAAGTGCCAAAATGAATGTAAAAGTCTATGCATCTGCCTGGGCAGATCCTTGCTCCAAGACCCAAAGTCTTTCTTGACAGACATGTTAAATGTCAGTGAAATTTGACAAGTTTGGCCTCAGCACAGCCAATGGCAAAAATTTCATTAGGTTTGCTGTATTTGGGGTTTCCACCTGCTAACCTTTTTCTGTAGTACCATCTCCAATAACACTTGAGTTCCTTTTTTAATATAAATAAGAATGTAGCTGAAAGGATGCTTGTTTTTTACCAAGCTCTTTGGGCTTGTCTGAATTCCTAGACAATGTATGGTCAAAATTATTCTTCTTCCTTTCCACTCGCCTCCCCCCCAGCCCCAGCCCCTTCTGTGGAAGTGGTATTTTTTCCTCTTATGTCTGAAGTAGAGGAGTGCATTACAGACAAATTTGCCTAAGGCTTTGGGCCAGAGTTGATGAGACTTCACGAAGATACAGGAACAGGCACATGGATAGAAAAAAAAAAAAGCCGGTGAAAAATTAAAATGACAAGCCTGGTTAGGGAGCAGAGATAACTGGCGATGTAGTAAAATTAATTACAGACTGGGTTGAAGGAATTGTGTGCCTAAGACAAAATTAAAAAAAAAAAAAAAAAAGAAAAACCAAATAACAGCAATGAGATTATAAACCCTTTCATCTTCTCTATATGGTATAACTCCCACTCCCTATTTATTATGACTTTTAGTATGGCATTTATTTCTATAGGATGAGAGGTATAAATGGCAAATAAAGGAGGCAAGTGTCCGGTCAGAAGGCTTTTCTCTGAGCTTCTGATTCTGCAATGAATAACCTTATTAAGGCAGAAATGGTAGTAAAAAAAAATCTTCAGGGGACTAGGAACTGTGAGAGAAAACCTTCAATGGATCAGGAAAGCTGCATGATGCAACACTCCAAGGGTGATTATGGGTACTTACTGATACTGCAGATTCATAGGTGTTTTAGATTTAATTTTTGCAATCATTATGCGTTTGCCAGGACTTGAAATTATTCCAGCTTTGTGTCTACTAACATGGTGAAATGTTGGGTGATGATTTGTTGATCAACATTGTAAAGACAATTGCAGGAGTAAAAGCCAGATACAACATAGGATCATTCCAAGATTTCATAACACACTGACAAAGGGTGTTCACACGGGGAAGTCTCTGACATACAGAAGGAGTGTGCTTTTGAGGGGTGTGGACAGGAGGTAGGTGCTACCTGAGATACAAGATTTCACATATTAGGTGACATAACAAAAGACAACCATGGTTTGGGGCTGCAGTGGGAGACAGTAAAGTTCCTAGGAGAGTAAAGTCAACCTAGGAAGCACCTTTGGTAGATATCATAGCTGCTTTTCTTAGAATCATAGAACAGCTTGGGTTGGAAGGGACCTTTAAAAGCCATCTAGTCTAACCTCCCTGCAATGAGCAGGGACGTCTTCAACTAGATCAGGTTACTCAGAGCCCTGTCCAACCTGGTCTTGAATGTTTCCATGGATAGTGCCTCTACCACCTCTTTGGGCAACCTGCTCCAGTGTTTCACCACCTTCAGCGTAAAAAATTTCTTCCTTATATCTAGCCAAAACTTCCCTCTTTCAGTTTAAAGCAATTACCCCTTGTTGTATCACTACATGCCCTGCTAGAATGTTTGTCTCCATCTTACCTGTAGGCCCCCTTTAAGTACTGAAAGGCCGCAATAAGGTCTCCCCAGAGCCTTCTCTTCTCCAGGCTGAACAACGCCAACTCTCTTAATGTTTCCTCACAGCAGAGGGGCTCCATCCTTTTGATCATCTTTGTGGCCCTCCTCTGGACTTGCTACAACAGGTCCATACCCTTCTTATGCTGAGGGCTCTGGAGCTAGATGCAGTCCTGCAGGTGGGGTCCCACCAGAGCAGAGCAGAGGGACAGAAGCACCTCCTTTGGACTCCCGGTCATGTTGCTGGGGATGCAGCCCAGAATGTGGTTGGCTTTCTGGGCTGCGAGTGCCCATTGCTGGCTCATGTCCAGCTTTTCATCCACAGTACCCTCAAGTCAGCAGGGCTGTTCTCAATCCCTTCATCTCCCAGCCTGTACTGATACTGGGGGTTGCCCCAACCCAGGTGCAGGACCTTGCACTTGGCCTGGTTGAACCTCATGAGGTTCACACAGGCCCACTTCTCGAGCCTGTCCAGGTCCTTCTGGATGGCATCCCGTCCCTCAGGTGTGTGTCAACCAAACCACTCAGCTTGCTGTCATCTGTAAACTTGCTGAGGGTGCACTCGACCCCACTGTCTATGTCATTGATGAAGATACTAAACAGTACTGGTTCCAGTATGGACCCCTGAGGGACACTACTTTTCACCGATCTCCATCTGGACGTTGAGCTGTTGACCACTACCCTCTGGATGCGACCATCCAACCAATTCCTCATCCACTGACCAGTCTACTCATCAAATCCATCTTTCTCCAATTTAGAGAGAAGGACGCTGTGGGGACCATGTGAAAGGCCTTAGAGAAGTCCAGATAGATGACATCTGTAGCTCTTCCCTTGTCCACTGATGTAGTCACTCCATCCTTTTCACTGGCTCAAACCTGTGTGTGTGTGCAGGTCTGGAGATGTTAAGAAGGTACTGTTAATCTGGCACTGCCTCACCAAAGCATATAAAAATTTTCAATTTTCAAAGAAGAAAATGAAACTAGAGTAATCACTCTGCTAGTGAGATTTCCAAAAAGGAAAATAGAAAGACATAGAGACTGTTTTATTTTTTTAAACTGAAAGTTGAAAGCTTTTTTGAAAGAGGGTTGTTAGGGGAGATATTTACCCTATCCTTTAGCTTTCTTTCTTTCTTTTCCCCACATCCTCTTTTCTTTCACATTCTGACGAGCAAAGAGAAGAAAAGGAGCAGAGAAGAAGGAAATAAAAAAAAGACAAAACACTCTCAAATTAGTTAAAAATTTAAAAATTATATATTGTTAAGTTTGTCCTTAGCTTTATTTTCAAGGTGAACATTTTGGCAAAAAATACCCAACAAAACTGGAGGAGAGTGTGAAAAAAAATCTGACACTATCTGAGCTTCTGTTCTTCTCTCTTGGTCTCCAACTCAGTGAATCATTTTCTCCTAAAATACTCCCAACGTGGTCAACTTTGCCTCAGATGTTTCAATTCAAAGCTTTTTCCTTACATTGAAACCTAAATGAAAAACAGTCCCTGTTACTGATGAGCCTGGCTCAATTTGAAGTTATGAATGAAGGCCATGGCAGAAGATTGCACATAAGCTAAGTAAACCTCCGAATATCTTCCATATTGGATTATACCAGACCTTCGTACTGAGGGCTGCTGGTGTTGGATACTTGGGGAAGAATATAAAAAAAGGGCAAATAGGAAATGAGCCTTCCCTGGATTAAACCTTAAGGAATAAGAGACTTCTCGGAATGGTGGTTGCTCCTAGTGCACATTGGATGGACCTGCTATCCCTGAACATTTTCTGAAAGTGTAACATGAATGTCATGTTACACTGAATTATCTATATCCTGTGTGACAAATAGAAGTGATTTCTGCTTTTATTTTAAATATTATGACTGATATTTTCTAGGTTTTGTTGCCTGATAAATAGGGAGTAATGTTTATTCTCCCTGCTTTTCTAAATGTCCAGCACATTCTTTATCACACTTAGCTGTTTTCCAAGTTCTATGTGAGTCCTGTGGGATGCAGGAATCTGACTGAAAATTCAGCTGAGAAGATAAGGGTTAGTACCCCACAGAAACAGAAGAAAAGGAGAATATATACTGAGTCCTCCTGCAAAAGACCTCCCTCCCCTTGGATTTATGCAGTTAAATCTTATGCAGTGGAAAGTAACCCCGGTTTTTCCAGAAGGGGATTCCATTTTCTTTGGGAAAAATAATTTCTCTGAAGCAAAGAGTTAGACTAGGCTGACTAGGACCCTGATCTTGTGTCCTCAATTAGAAACCTAAATTCAGGTGGAAAAAAATTAGGGATTAAAGCATAAATACTAAAACCCGGCAGCTTAATTTGGGATCAGCAGGGAAAGAAGAACAGAAAGAGGTGACACAGCCAAAACAATGGTGCGGAAAAGGATCTCTGCAGCAGCACTGTGGAAGATGGACTCAGGCCAGATCACACTGCGTTTGTCGGAGAGAGGAGCCACACACAAGCTGAGCATGGAGCACGCACTAAACTGGTCTGCTGCTTTGGGTGTAGGTCATCTCATTCATTTCCCAGTAGGTCATTTGTCCATCACCAGGGACGGGTTAGATGTGGTTGGATTAATTTGTGCTTTCCCACTCAATACAGCTCTCCCTTACAGAGTACATTAAAGATGAATCTGGTGCCCAGGACACGCCAAGTCTCGCAACTGTCAAAGGCAACGATGCTAAAAATATCCCACCCTTGCTCTCCCTCCCCCCCTTGGCCGTCTCTCCCTGTCTAGGTGCTGACAAAAGTTATTTGTCGTATTCCCTTCAGTCGGTGAGTGACAGGAGACTGGTGTCAAGTGAGAAAATGAAATGTAAATTTTATTAAACACCTTCTCATCTCTGTGTATCAATCCAGATTCCAGCCTAACACAGCAAATCAAATCCTGTCTTCACCAGGCCTGAGGGCACACAAAGAATCATTTCTCCTTAATACCATTCCCTCCTAGTAAAATATTTTTCTGTTTAGTAAATGAAAATTTAAAATGCAAACCCTATTTTAATCCCAGAGAAAAGATGTGCATTGCAGGGAGAAGGATGCTACATTTCATTCTGTTATGCCTCATGCTTTCTTCTTGTTTTCAGACACAGCAATGACGATTAGCTGAAGCATAAATTGAAACTCCCTTTTAAGACTTGCCCATTGGGACTTTTTATCTTCATGTCCACCACTGGGCTTAGTAGCTTACGAGTCCAAAGATGATTCAGTATCCACTTGTTTAATCTAAAATTGCATGGTAAATTGTAAGATGTACTGAAGTCTGAAACACTATTCCCAAGTGAACAGCATCAGGAGTTCATTGCTGTGGGTCCTAATACCACTCTTTCTCTGAGGATGAGAGTCTTGGTCCACTGTGAGACGTCAGATTTTCAGAAAAGGAAGATTTTAATTCAAGGCTTCTTGTTGCTGAGCAAAATCATGGCTTGATTTTCCTTGATATTCACAGGCAGAGCATAAAATAATCTGTTTCTTTTGGTAACAGTGTGAAGACATTTGTATCTGTTTATCCAGGTTGTGTAGAGGTTGAAATTAGAACAGAGATAATACATATATGAGATAAACCCTGAACACAAAACAAATTTCCCTTTACTCCCAAGATGTGGCACTGGAGAATATTTTTATCAAAGTCACTGGTTAACCAGCCCTCCATTTTAGCGTGTGGTGCTGGAAGCCCTGGACCATTGCTCTCTCAGATACTCAGCAGAAGAGGAGAACCAAGACCACCTGCCTTTCATCTACACTCATTATTATTGAAAGTTGGGCGTCTAGTCCAATCTAACTCTCCCTTGTGTGTAGTTATTATACTCAGATGTGCACTCAGGGGGGTGCTTCACTTTTCTTACACAGCTATTGCAGGACAGGCTGAATCACCCTGTGGAAGTGCTTGTATCTCTGCAGGTGTTTACTGAGTAGCTTAGATGAGATGGTTGACTTCTAGCCTTGTCAAGCTGGCATTTCAGATTAATCTGGCTATGCCCTTCCTACTTCCAGTGGGGTCTTTCACTGATTAGTTCCCAACTCATCATGAGTTATTTTCCGGTGGGAAAAGTAGTGGAGTGCACAAGTACCGCACAAGTGAAGTTTTTTTGCCTGTTTTTCCCTCTGAAAATAGTTACCTGCTCTGTTCCTCTTAGCAGTAACTCATCCAGTATGAGCTTACCTTGGAGGTGGGGGTCCTGGGATTGCCTGGTTCCTCCACCAGAGGCAACCCCTAAGAGGTTACAAGGATTCAGGGCTTCTCCAATCTCATGATCCTGGGAGTTAACCACAAGGTCAGTGAAGGTTCCCATCTTGAAGGTCCTGCACGAATTACCTACAGCACTTCATTTGAGCAGCCTGGTCTAGTGGGAGGTGTCCCTGACTATGGCAGGGGGGTTGGAACTAGATGATCTTTAAGGTCCCTTCCAACCCAAACCATTCTGTGATTCTATGATCTCCAGGAGGCTGAGGGTCTATGCAGTCCCCAAAACCTCTGGAAAAAAAATTGTAATAATTCTAAAGAAAGTATTTTCATAATTAAAAAAGAAAAAAAGATACTTCTGGTATTCTTTTTTAAATTCAGGTTTTCCCTTCAAAGAGAAATAGTAGATTCCTGTCAGCCCTAATCACTGTTCTTCCTAACCCTTTTTGGAAGAAAAGCTATGCAATTGTCCATAAATCAGGGATAGATGACACGAAGCAGGGAAGAGTTAAGGAACTCACTAAAGCTTGCACTAGGAACAAGTGGAAAAGAAATCAGCAAAAGCACCCATTTCCCTTGACTATCTGTCCTCAGACAAGTTCACTACACTATTTTTGTTATCTAAGCCTGTTTCAGAGAGGAAAATGGAGACAGGCAGCACTAAAAAAGTAATGCAGGGCAAGACTTGCAGCTTATGCATTAGGCTGGATATCAGCTGTCCTCAGTTCAAGTCTGCATCCTGCCACCAATTCCCCTCTCCGACCTTAGGCCACTCATTTAATGTCTCTGCCCCTCAGCTCCTCACGTGCAAAATGAGAATGCTAATACAGCTTTTCTCCATACCTCGGTCCACTTTGCCCACTCAGGCTCCAGGGTCCTAAGCACTGAGGCTGGTTCTAATTAATTATTTCCCAAGTGCAGCTGAATCCTGGCATCTCAGTTGCCATTGAAACCACCCTTGAAAAAAAAGAGTAACGGTGATAATAGTAATAGTGATTGTAATAGTAATAGTGATAGTAATAGAGATAGAAATAGAGGAAGGAATAGAAATAGAGAAATAAAAACAGAAATAGAAATAGAAATAGAAATAGAAATAATAGAAATAGAAATAGAAATAGAAATAGAAATAGAAATAGAAATAGAAATGAAATAGAAATAGAAATAGAAATAGAAATAGAAATAGAAATAGAAATAGAAATAGAAATAGAAATAGAAATAGAAATAAAAATAGAAATAATAAGTGTACCTAGACTGGTTTCACTTGCAAGGTGCTGAGGGTTGAAGGAAAAAAAGGAAAAGTGCAGTCTGTGCAGAAGAGCTGTCATGTCACACAAATTGTCAGCTTCCCTAATATTGCGAATCCCTCCTCCGCCTCACCAACTTAAATTCTCCCATGCCTCAAGGTAGACGGCTGTTGGGACTTGGCGCTCTAGATACATCCACGACGGAGATCAGTCATTTCACACTGCCAGTGGGCTTCTTTACTATTCTAATACAGAACCGATTGCACACTATGACTAATAATGTTGGCTGTATGAAAGAATTATTTATATAGAGACTGAGAAAGGCCTCCTTGGATTTCTAGACAGGACAGTCTTGATTTGGAGAGAGCAAAGGATAAAATAACTTCAGGGCCATTTCCGACTGCCGTAGTCTCCAGGAGAGAAGCCGACAATTGGTGCTTGAATTTGAAGCTGCAGATGTATATGCTGTGGCAAACCCTCTTCCCTCATACCCCAGAGTCCCCCATCCTCAGAAATAAAGAAGGGACATCTAGCAAATGCCAATCAACACAGGCTTATAGAAAATAGGTCCTGTCAAACTAAATTGATAGCTCTTCTTCTGATGAGATTACAAGTTCCATCGATAGAGATAGCAGTAGTCAAGCAATAGGCATCTGCGTGGCATTTGACTTGGTACACCGTGACATTTTGATTACAAATCTAGAAAAAAAAAAAAAAGCACAAAATTAACGTGGTGCAGCCTAAGTGGATTAAAAATAGGCTGACAGCCTCAAAATGTGTTTATAGAAGTCTCTGCTGAGCAGGTCTGTTTCTAGTCTGGTGACAGAGAGATCAGGTTTTGTCCTGATGCTATTTTAGCAATGGTTTATCTATAAACACAAAGGTAATCTACAAGTTGGTATTCAGCCAATTGACTAATTAGGTGGAGATTCAGGGGATGATAAATAAAATAAGAAGACAGATCCCTTATGTTGTGAGATCGGTGGATCAACTGTGTTCAGACAAATGAGGTACATTTTATTATAACGATAGAAAAATTCTACTTAAGGATATGGCTGTATTTACAAGGCAGAGTTTCTTTTCTGACAGCTGGTGACTGAAAACAGCTTGTCATCATGATAGATAGTAACTAAAGATGATTTTTGTCAGGATAAAGGTCTTACAAAGGAGCTAATGTTATTTTGCTGCATAGACACAAAGCTTTTAAATAAGAAGAGGTTGCTTTTATTCCAGGACTGATACTGCTTCTGGTTTTGATCTCTGCAGTTCAATAACTCGTTTATAATATTTTAGAGGGTTCAGAAAGGAAACACAGATGGGGAAAACACTTTGCATAGCAAAAAAAAAAAAAAAAAAAACAAAACCAACCAAAATAAAGTAGGGATTTTAAACAAGCTAAAAATTAAACACCCAGTGTAAATTAGTCATTTAGTCTTTCTCTGCAGCCAGTAATGGGTACCTGCAGAAGATGCCTCACCTTGCATCTCTTACTCTTATCTTAACTCTTACAGTAGAATAAAACACCTCTGAAAGTGCTGATCTTATGACATGGTCACAGTCTAAAAATACCTGTAGGGGAAACAGAATTTTTAAAATAAAGAGCTTTTCTATTGCATAGACAAAACACTGTAAGCCAGGCAAATTCAGAGTGGAACTACTGGGATGTTAAGAGTGAGGATATCAGCATAGTTTAGTAAGGGACGGGGGGATTGTGGGAGATCTTTGCCGCAGTTTTGACTAGAAAACTAAATGTTTTTGTTTGGATACTTCCTTCCGCCCTTTGGACACACTTGCCAAAGGTCTCTGCAGTCATCTTTGTACCCACCATCACCCTTCACAGCAGACAAGAAGAGAACAATGTGATCCCTGAAGATTTCCCCAGGCTCCTGGGCTGCCCCAGCAATCTCCTTTTGTATTTCAGAAGATGGCCCATCCTTCTCTCATCCCTCTGCATTTTCCCAAAGCCCTGGAAAGCCCAGTAGAGCAGGAAGTGCTTCTGGGCAAAAGGAAGACACTTCTTACAACTTGGATGGTGGGGGCCATAGGAAGAGAATGGGGAAGGGAGGCTGTGTGCAGCCTCACCCTGCATCCTGGGAGAGGTGTGCTGAGGGTGGCAATGCCATAACCCACGGTAGCAAGGGGAGGACAGGAGAAAGCCCAGGAGAGGAAGCAGGGCAGGAAGGAGCACCTCTGACACCACTTTCCAGTCCTTTTTATCCATCAGAGTTGTTTTAACCCTCTAATATTAAGAAAACCTCCATACAATTAAGCCTTTCCTGCCTAATTATGTCATCTTACAAAGCTTTGGTGAGCAACCTTTGAAAGCTCTGACTGAGCTATTAGGAATTTAAGGCATGTTTTTCTTGCCAGTCTCAGGATTTGCTCTTCACAAGGTTCCCCTCAATGTGAGAGATGTTTCCAGTGAAGTGTTAGAGGCTGTCTCTGAAGAAATTGTAAGTAACAGCAACCACCTGTGTCTTTTTTTGGTCTAACTCCAAAGGCCATCCAAGTCCATGAGGTCCACTCTCTGGACATGCAGGTTTAGATAAGGTCTAAAAGGTAAATGCAGTTAATTTACTACTTGTTTCTCTTTCAAAGTCATCTATTAGTTTATCTTCCTTCCCATATCTATGGAGTACAAACAGTTGTGAAGTACAAACTATGATGCCAAACACAGTTTAGCAACTCCAAAAATGCAGCTTCAAATAACCTTCCACTTTTGTAAAGTTTGTAAGAACTACATATTCTGCACTGAGCTTTATAATGGGAAGACTGGACCGCCTGAGCTTGGACATAAATTTGTTTTTCAGATGAACTCTGGCCCTACTCTCTTCAAATGGTCAAAAATTGTAAAGACTCCCTTGCATTAAGCCATCAAATTCCTCCTCTGCTCTACCAAGATACGACAGATATAAGGCTCATTAATATTGCTTAATAAAATAGGCGTATTACAAGGATGATTACAGATTAGAATCGTATTCTTGTATTAAGATTGCTGCAGAGGCTAAGCCATTGCTCTGATCTTCATCACCATGCATATTTCAGAAATAAAAAAATTCCAAGACCACTTTAAAACCACTGCACATATACTCCCCACACCTCACAGAATGTTTAGTTCAGGGAGGCGAATATCCTTCATCTCAAGGTTTATTTATTGGTTTATAATATTCCTGGGTTGCATAATACAGAGATGTCTACTAATACTCCAGAGAAAGCAGGATTTCTCATGAATTTTATACGCATAATTTCCTTTGGGAAGTGCTGAGTATGATACCTCCTGAAGGACTCTGTGGAAAATTCATGTAAATAAGGCAAAATGGATTCATGGCTCCAGCCTGCAGTTATCTTGTGAACAGTGTTTTGTGAAACGAAAACACTGAGGGCTTAAAACATGGACGTTTTCTTCACGCACAATAGGCCACGGAGCATTAAAAGGACGTACTGGTGCCTGCTCATAAGGTGACTGATCAAGGTATTCACAGAGATAAAATTTTGCCTTTCTGGTCCTACGTGAATGACTCCTCTGCACTTTGCAATGGTGAATGCAGATTCAGTTTGGACTAGTGAGAGTCCCTAGACCTTACCTATGAAGGACCTCCTAATAGCACCATCATCTTGTGGACTGGGTGCTTTATATACCCTCTGCTTTTACCTTCTGATCAGGGGGTTGTGCCATTTGGTCTATAATTATATTGACCTCTGCAAAGATGTTTCTCGAACTTGCGCCTCCATGAACTGATGCCTTTGAAAGTTCATGAGGAACAACCCTCATTCACCCCATACAGCCAAAACATCTGCTGCCTGTACCAAGCTCAAGAACCAAGATCAAGAACAACTTTAGCACTGCCCTGTGCAGTTTCTCATCACTGACAATACAACTCTGCTTTTCTAATGAGCTTTCCAGACAAGAATATCTCCATTATCTCACAGGTACAAATGAAGTCAGCCCCACCGTTTGGTGTGAGCAATGCAAGTAGAGATGAAGTGCATCAGTTTGCTCCTAGGCACACAGAAGAAGGGCAAAAACCCCAGCAGTTATGGGTTTCAGAGAATTAACCAGGATTTCAGTCTTTCTGCTTATCATCCACATTATTTAAATCTCCCTGTAGGAGGAAGGTTTGCACTGCTATATATCTATCTATACTGCTAAGGAAGGGTCTAGAGAACAAGTCTTATGAGGACCAGCTGAGGGAACTGGGGCTGTGAAAGTAGGTTGTAGCGATCTCTTCTCCCAAGTAACAGGCGATAGGACAAGAGGAAACAGCCTCACGTTGCGCCAGGGGAGGGTTAGATTGGATATTAGGAAAAATTTCTTCACTGAAAGGGTTGTCAAGCATTGGAACAGGCTGCCCAGGGTAGTAGTTGAGTCACGATCCCTGGAGCTTTTTAAAAGACCTGTAGATGTGGTGCTGAGGGACATGGTTTAATGGTGGACTTGGCAGTGGTAGGTTTGCAGTTGGACTTGATGGACTTTTCCAACCAAAATGATTCTACGATTCTTTGATCTTCCCTTTCTGACTTTTCCCTGATAACCATCAAAATTATTATGGAAGGTACCGGTGTTCCATGCTAGATCCCGAAATGAGGACGACCAAAATTTCAATTTTCTTTTGATAGAAAATTAAATATTTAGCTAAATTTTAACAGTTTCACAGTTCATCAAACATCTTTGTTTTAAAAGATTCTTTGGAAAATCAAATGCCCCAAGATTTCAATGATCCTCTGAATACCAATATTTTTTGAGGACATTGACCAAAATTATCTGTTTTCCAGCACTTTACAGACAAAAATTCTTCCCCTGTTTTATGTAGCTTTCCACCAAAACGGGTGGGCAGGGGAAGCCATGGACTGTGCACTGGCTGGAACATGCAGTCTTGGTTTGACTGGAAAAGGTGGGCACTTCTCCTTTTACGAAAGGAGAAGCTTGTTGTTATTGATAGTAGTCTTCCGACTGACATCTTGTCCACTTGAATGCACGTGCAATTGCTTTCATTACTTAGTCTAAAGTTCATGTGTCCATTGAGTGCATGAAAAGAAGTTATTTGTCTTTCTTCCTTACCCATTCCGTCTGTAGATACACCTCCATCAACAGAAACGGCTGAATTTTTGGACATATATTGTCAGACAGGATGTCTCAAATGATTGTTTATTTCTCTCCATCTTCCTCAAATGTAAAAAAAAAAAAAAAAAAAAAAAAAAGAAAAAAAAAGAAAAAAAAAGAAAAAAGACAATGTTATAGATTCAAAAACAAGGGCCAGATTGTGAATTGTACAAAGAATGTATCAGAGGAGAATTTCTTTCAGGAAGAACCACATTTCTATTTTTTGCTAAAGATTCTTCCACTATAAAAACAGTAAAAGTACAGACAGGTCTTGAGCTTCTGGAGAAAAGCAATACTTCCAAATCTGTTGTAAAAAATAGCTAAAAAGATAAAAATGAAGAAAAACTCCTATGTCGTTGTTATTATACTTCAAGAAATATTTAAAAGACCCTGAAATTCATAAGTGGCAATTTCTATTGAATTTTACACAGGTATTTGATACTGTTGTTTGGAGAAAAAGCCACAGTTGATACATTTTCAACAGCTATTTTGAATGACAAGAGACTGAGAATTTTGGGGTTTAGGCTTCATAAGGATCCTGTATCCCTGCATTTCATTTACTGGTAGTCAAGCTGAATCAAAACTCAAGATTTTATCTCTAATAAGACCTCAAAATCTTCAAGGCAACACATACACACAGAGTTTTGTTCCGTCTAACAAAATACCTTCTCATGGCTTAAATTCCTATTCTCAAAATGCTGCCTGGAGACCAATGCAGTGGAGAAAAATAAAATAGAATAATGTAGAAATCCATATTCAGGACAAATATGTGAATCCTCGGAGGGGATGAGCAGGCACAGAGGAGCTCTTCTGATTTACACCAGCTGAGCATCTGATGCCAAATATCACTAATGAAGTCACCAAGCCAAATAATGCACCCATCCTATTCCCTTATAATCATTCCGATGCCCCTTACAGCTGTTTCCAACTGTGTCTCTGATCTCCTTGCGAAGACATTTAAATCTCCTGTTTCATTTGCATGGTTATCCAGTGAAATAGCTCCTAGTGTTTCTTTTCTTGTTTGCAAAACTGAAGAGAGGGGGGAGGAGGAAAAGGCGGGGGGGGGGGGGGGGGGTGTTGGCGGAGGGGGGAAAGATGTAGAAATGTGAGGATTTATCTACATGCAGGGAAATTATTCAAATCTGACAACTTACTTTTGTTCCACAAGAGACTAGCTTCGAGGCTTGGACTCTCACGGGGGCAGATAGCCTTTTTTGTAAAGTCTTACCATAATTAGTATTTCATCCCATCTTGTTCAGCATCCCAGTGTTGCACTGCCTTTCCTTACGACAGGGCTGGCTGCACTGGAAGGACCATGGCTTTGTTTTGTTAACAGTGGGATTTTTTTCTAACCCATGAATAGGTTCTCAGGTCAGCAGATCAAGAACTCTGCAGGAAAACTATCTGCAGGGCAGTTGGGCTGTGGAACAAAGAGTAAGACCCAGCAGAGAAGCGGAAAAAGACTTCTTGTGATGGGGACGTGAGAATAACTTGGCTGGTCCACATCAAAGATCCTTTTAGCCTAGTGACTGATGCTGGCCAGAGTGCCAAGGGAAAAACAGAAGTAGGACAGCAAAGACTCATATTTCCCTGGCATATTCCCCTACTCTCCTGTGATTTGTAGCTCAGAGGAAGGCCATTTCTATTTAATATCCTTTGATGATTTCTTGCCATTTATTCGTTCTACTGTTGTTTTTTTTTTTAACCTGTGTAAGTTTTAAGTGTCACCTTGTCAGCATACAGCAATGAATATATTGGTTCACTGATGTGTTCCTTGAAGATATAGTCCTTTTGAATGTTTCAAACCTGGCTCTTGAGTTGAGTATTTCATACTTCCCAATCCTTTTACTGGAGGAGAGAGTGAATGGCCATTCCCTGTCTACCTTACTCCCTCTTTGCCCTTTGCCCATCCCTTCCCACGCTGAGTTGGTCTACTCGATTTGTAATTCTGCATTGAAGAAAAGGGAACTATGCACTAGAAAAGGGACATTTTGTAGGACTTAAGAGTCAAATTTTTAATGGTTGTTCAGTGCCTGTAAGGAATATGTACATATTGTTTAATATCAAGCCCTAAATCCTGTATTGGTATATTATCTTCTACTTTTACCTGCTGCACTCCATTTCACATATTTTCCACCACACCTTTTTCTCTTACTTTTGATTCCTTGGTCTGCTTCTCCTTCCACAACTCCCAGTACCATTTTTTTTCCCTGGAAAAATTATCTACCTTACCTGTTTCTTGCTTTCCTCCTACAGCACCCATTGAATTACCACTTGAACAAGTCTCCAGTGCTCTTCATACAGTGATGTCTGCATCTGACAATGTAAAATTGAAAAGAGAAAGATATAGCAAGGAAGCTGATTGTAAGCATCACCCCCATATGCTCTGTTCCTTCTCATGCCATTTTCCAAATTTTTGCATTTGTGCAGATTGTGACTTGTTATTTTACTCAGTCAGAAAGTTGAAATCCCACTTTTTCAAGGCAATTGCATCTCACAGAGCACTGATTTCTGTAAGCATTACATCCAGTCCATGTAGTTCCTAAATCCCGTGTTCAGATATCTCATAAAATTGTTGGAGTATAATTATGGCCACTTTTGGTAGGGAGGAATCTGCTAATCCTTAGCAGAATTTATACTGTGCAGCATCCTAAATTCCTTTCATACTACATCCCAAGGCATCCAACATATATCCTCAGTGTGATGCAATAAAAACATCACTGTGGCCATAAGGCAGACCTCACATTAAAAAAAAAAAAAAAAAAGGCAACAGAAAATAATATTCATATTTTATGGCCATGGAGGCATCTCATGGGATCCCGAGGAGCCATAACTGTGATGTAGTGTGGATTAGATAGTTTCATTTTGAGGAGGTTTGTCCTAAGCTATCTAAACACAAGGCATTTCTGGGTTATCTGATCTCCAAACCAAAGATCACTCCTTCAGTCTTTCTTATTTAGCACTGTAAACATATTTCCAGTGGCTAAGATCACAATAAGTCTTTATTCTTACCCCAGTGGCAGTGGTTTTGGAGAGGAAAAAGTAAGTTTTCCTTACGGGTGTGCTGAATTGTTGCACGGGAGAAATTGCAGACAGCCTTGGGCTGATACATCGCCTCTCTTTTCATTTTGAAAGGAGGAAAACAGCACTGAGCTTTTTTCCTGTAAATAAGCGGCAACACGTCTCCAGCATGCAAGGAAGAGGGGTGTCGTTGATGCACACACCACAGCACATTGCCAAGGGGACCCTGGAAAGCCCATTCTCTTTTCTTGCTTTTGTCTTCGGTGGCATCGCCTTTTTAAGAAGTAAACTCTAATCAGACACACAATGCTGACAAAAGGAGGTACTCCTACAAGAAAAAGAAAAGGGAAAAAAAGTCAGAGAAAGGGATGTACGCTATTTACTCCCTCAGCTACAAATCGGCATCGAATGGGAGTCTAAGAAGTGGGCATTAACATTCAGCTGGCTGTTACTGCGAGCCATAATAGACACGAGCTTTGACTAGACCCAATATTAGTGATGGTACTGGGAAACCATCCTTGCTTTTGGCTGCCTGAAGGCAGTAGTGATCCCCTGCTTGTCCTATCTGTCAGTCTATTTGATCTCCAAATGAATTGCTTTTGATAACAGCTATATAAATGCAGAACTGTTCCGCTGGGCCTTCTTAAATGAGACTCCTCTCTTTCATCTCCCAGTCATTTCAAAAAGCAGATAGACTTGTTAGAGGTTTTTAATGCAATGATTTATGTTTTATCTTGCCTGGTTTGAGGCAGCATTTATTTAGCACTAAATTCTTCCCAAGCCTATATGTGAGGGAGAAATGCTTCAACACAATATTTGGGACTTAAAATAGTGTGTCTATGCGCGTGTGCATGTGTGTGCGTGTGTGTGCTCTGCTTCATCAGAGAGAAATCAGTGATGCACTTTCTTTTTAGGAATTCGGTGCTCCAATTCACTTGGACGGTTGCACCTCCAGCCAAATTAAGAGAAACAGGAAGGAAACAATATTTGAAAATCGTCTAAGGGCAAATAATGAACACTTTGGAGAGGAAGAGAGTGAGTGAAATGATGTGCCTTTATTAGGTTCAATAAAAAGGAAAACTCTGACTCTCTTTAAGTTATTAACATTTCTTAATATCAGCAGAAGTCCACCATAGGAGTGGGTTTATCTTTTGCATTTTTCATTTTCTTGTTGCTGTTGAATGAGCATATGCAGCTATTTGTATCTAAAGATCAGGTGAATAGTTGATTTTTAAGACTCTCCTGTTCATACATAGAGAAGTAAGCAATGCTCCTGCTGATGTCTATATAATGGAAAGAATCGAGGTCCTTTGGTGTAATCCAGGAATGTTCATCCAGACTCCATGTGAAAGGATGAGATAAAATTTCAGACGTGGGCATTATTTTTTTTTTCATTTGTTTTACTGTAATAATGGTTGCATTGGAGGTACAACTCAACTTATTTATTCCAACAGTGAGAGCCTACGCCATGCTGGAAGGTGCACAATGAATGGAAGGGAAAGTTCTTTGGAGAAAATTTGCCTGAATTTCTTTGGGACAAGGAACCTGTGCTCTAAGTAGAATAATTTTTGAAAACAATGAAGCTGGCTGGCCTGTCACTGTGTTATGTAGCATATCATTCTCTCTAACGAGAAATAACTGATACATTCAAAAACCTCCTTTCTGCCATGGAAATAAATAATACAATAAAAGGAGCTAAATGAAAAAAGGAAAATATATGTAATTTAAATAATCTGTTTAAAATAAGGTAATATCTTTGATGCAACAAGGAACTGAGCAGTAATAGGAAAATTAGCCTATTTTTCTTTGAAATGACAAAGCTAATTTTTTGTCTTGAAAGGAAAAGGGAGATTTGGGTTAGCATCAGGCAGAGGAGAGAGGATTCTCCCGTATCTCAAGTTGGGGTTGAAACATGAAGATGTTATGCAGGAGGCCTCTGAGAGATTATTTATTCCACCAAGCTTAGACACGTTTTACACTGGAGCTCAAGAGACACCTATCTCTCTCCATCAGCTACAGGGACAATTTAAGGATGTTAAACTTCTAAATAGGACTTCCTCCTTTCTTTTCTTTTCCATGTGCTGCAACAGTTAGTTAAAAAAGCTAAATATTGGCTGGAACATGAAGAAGGAAATCCTGAATAGCCTCATGGTTCAGAGAGTATCCTCACAGCTGTTGGCTCCAGCTCAATTAACCCAGGTTAATTACTCTACCCCACTGGTTGGAGTACTTTTCCAGGTTATGTGGATCCTTCACCAGGTTTGTGTCACAACTGCAGCTTTGTCCTGCTGAATTCTGGGTGGATGATCTGTTAGTAGCATTCCTCATTTTCTTTTGTCTATGATGTGTAAATCTCTAAATCTATTCTGGAAAAATTAAATATAAAAAAATAATTAAAAAAAAAATCACTGTGGAATACTTTTCCTCCCCTTTTGAAGTGTTTGTAAGAATTTGATAAATTTAACCCACATCCTCATGTGGGTTAAAGCTTCCACTTTCTTGGATTTGTACTTTTTAGAAAATTCAGTGGAGCTCAGCTCTATTAGGTTCATTTTTGTTAGAAAAATAAAAATAAAATAAAATCAGTTCCGTTCTACGGTTTCAGGATATAGCATATATCATAGATATTTCTACAGATGTTTGGAGATATGTCCCTTAGCTTAGGTGCCAACTGTCCAAAAGCACTTGCCCTGGCACTGCCTGCCAAGTGGCGAGTGACCACCGTTCTCAATGCTGCTCAACTGGACTCCTGAGCTTGAATTGTTAAGAGAGACACTGCAGATCCTGCAAACAACAGCCCCATAGATCAAATAACACAATACACACTCATCCTCCCAGCCTAAAATGCTTCCAAACACGTAAAACAAATATGTAAAGAAACAGCAAATTGTGTTTCTTTGGATATCATAAACCTAGTGATTTGCCATTAATATTAAAAAGTAGTTTCCTGCCAAAGGATACTTGAAAATGCTGTCAAAGCTTTACATGCCTAGACTGTATTTGTATTTATATTTGTATTTACATATGTAGATGGTACTAAAGAAAAAAACCCAGAAAATTCATGTTGGTTGTTGTTTTTTTTTTTTTTTTTCTACATCCAATTATGAATGGTATGAATTGCAAAAATATAAAAGTAATATTGAATGAAAGACCTTAGACATATATGCTTGTGGTCAGACATCTCCTCCTTTAAGAATTATGTAAAGGAGATTGATGCAGAAAAAAAAACCCAACAAAGCCAGAACAGTTTCATTAAGTTTCAATGGCCTGATTCTGCTCTTACAAAGTCGCGATAACTTTTTTATACACTTCAGAAGGAATAATATTGATAATGTCCATGAAATTAATTTTAATCTACGTTTATATATACACGTATATACATACATATATTCTGAATATTTTTCTGAGCTAAGTCTATAGAACAATCCAATCAACTGACATTTGTTTCATGAATGCAGAAATGCTTCCATGTCAAATGCAACTATTGCAAAGAACATCTGTACAGAAGTAGGCAGAATACTCTCTACTTTTCTTATTTTCATTTGGAAATGTTCTCAAAAAATCATTTTTCTAAACATTTTTGTTCTTAAGGAATTTGGCTACTTTATAGAAAAGTGTTCCATTTGGAGTGCCCAGGTTTCCATTGGAAGAGATCTAAAATGTGTGGGGAAGAAAAACAGAAAGTCTGTAGAGAAAATAATCTAGTGGGGAAAAATAATGCCACTTATTTCAGTCCCTGTAAAAAATGCCGTCACTGCTACTCTTACTTAATTGACATTTACAGTAGTTTAGGAACAGTTGGGGATAAAAATATTTTGTGTCCTGAATGTACCAGTGCTGTCACAGTTAACAGCAAGTACAGCTTTTTAGCAGATAGTGCAGCTCCGTTAATAGAACCACAGAATCACAGAATCGTTTAGGTTGGAAAAGACCCTTAAAATCATCAAGTCCAGTAGGATGCATTTGGTCCTGCAGTCCACTTTAGGATGTGAACAGCTGCACTGTGTTTAATTCCAGGGCTAGTTTTGGCATCTCTTCTTTGTGGCACATTGTACAAACCAGCCTTGGTCCTAGATGGAGGAAATTATTGAGCAGCAATTGGATCTGCCGGGGTTTCTTGTCCAGGCAAGGGTACTGCTTTGGTAACTGTGTCAGACTCAAGAGGCAGCTAAACTGCCAGGTTAGGAGAGTGGTGGTGAAATCCTGGCCTTGGAGGTCAAGGAAAAGCTCTCCTGGCCTTTACTTGTTTTAGACGTTTAGCCCAGGTCTTCTCTGTTTTTCTAGTCTATTTAGACCAGTGCTAAATCTGCAACACAGACAAATTTAAAAACTATACTTCACGGAATGGAAAACAATAGCCAAGGTCTTGAACTTTAGTTCAGATTAATATACATATGTGATTTGCAGAAGTCGAGTCAAAATCTGCTCTCAGTGTCACTGATCCGAGTAACTCTTTCGATTTCTTCTTTGGCTTGCACTGCCATGGTTGAAGGCTGCTGAAGCCTCTTACCTTCACAAGAAATTGATCCAAATGTAGTTGAAAGCTGAAAAAGTACCCTCAAAAATTCTGCTCGTCTTTGTATCAGAGAAGACCAAAAAGCATTGGCTATGTGTGTGCTATATGATGAAATTGTTCCAGAAAACATTCTCAGGCCTATAAACTCCACTGCTAACAGTAAATTGTTACCGTGGTTTTGGCTCGGGAGAGAAAGCAATGATCCCTGGACCAGGAATCATTTCCAACATGCATTTTGTGTGAGGCCACACAGTGTTTTGGGGACCAAGAACTCTTATAATGCATGTGGCTAAACATCCAACTTGGTCTAGTGGAAGGTATATCTGCCCATGCCAGGGGGGTTGGAACAAGATGATCTTTAAGGTGCCTTCCAACCTATGATTCTGTGATTCTATGATCATAAGATTCAACAAGGCCAAGTGCAAGGTCCTGCACGTGGGTTGGGCCAATCCCAAGCACAAACGTAGGCTGGGCGGAGAATGGATGGAGAGCAGCCCTGAGGAGAAGGGCTTGGGTGTGTTGGTGGGTGAGAAGCTCAACATGAGCCAGCAATGTATGCTGGCAGCCCAGAAACCCCCCGCGGCCTGGGCTGCATCCCCAGCAGCGTGGGCAGCAGGGCCAGGGGGGGATTCTGCCCCTCTGCTCCGCTCGGGGGAGACCCCCCTGCAGTGCTGCCTCCAGCTCTGGGGCCTCAGCACAGGAGAGACACGGAGCTGTTGGAGCGGGGCCAGAGGAGGCCCCGGAGATGCTGGGAGGGCTGGAGCCCCTCTGCTGGGAGGACAGGCTGAGAGAGTTGGGGGGGGCGTCAGCCTGGAGAAAAGAAGGCTCCGGGGAGAACTTATTGTGGTCTTCCAGTCCCTAAAGGGGCTCCAGAAAAGCTGGGGAGGGACTCTTTATCAGGGAATGGCATAATAGGATGAGGGGTAATGGTTTTAAACAGAAAAAGGGGAGATTTACGTGAGATATTAGGAAGAAATTCTTCACTGTGAGGGTGGTGAGACACTGGCCCAGGTTGCCCAGAGAAGCTGTGGCTGCCCCATCCCTGGAGGGGTTCAAGGCCAGGTTGGATGGGGCTTGGAGCAACCTGGTCTGGTGGGAGGTGTCCCCGCCCAGGGCAGGGGGATTGGGTCCTTTCCAACTCTAAGCATTCTATGATTCTATGGTCATGCGTTGGCTTCAGGGACAATGAACGGTCAGGGTGTATTTAGTTTACCATAAGATGTATCACTAAGATTGCTCCAAGAGGAGGATGCAGGCAATCTGGAAGTTTCCATTGGTCTTGTACGATTTTGAAGAAAAAAGTAAAGTTTCAAATCCTTATATCAGATTTACAAAATATGAGGAAAGTCAACCAATAGTAAAATTTCTGCTGTTCAGGAAGTTTAGCAGCCAGAACAGAAGACAGACTTTCAGAAAAGTTTAAAAATTAGTTGAGTAATGAAATCGAAGCCTTATTGATCAGTTTTGACAGACAAGAAACTACAGTACAGAGAGATTAAATCCAGGATTTTATATTTTGTTTACGTATACAGATATGTATATATAGATATATAAATTTATATATGGGAGCTCCTGCTGTTATAGAGGACTCAATGTAACTGGGCAAGTTTCTAAAGAGCACAGAATGCTGAAATCATGGCCTTAAGCATCACAATAAAAGCTGAGTGCTGTTGATGGCAGTAGAAAAACATGAAAATGTTCCATTTGAAATGTCTGCTTGTTGAAAAATGTTTCTTAAATTGAAGGGTTTTTTGAAGGAAATGTTTCTTATGAGAAAAATGGTTTACATTTTTGGCAACTGAAAACTGGCCAGAATTCAATTTTTTTTTTTTTTCCAACTATTGGCTTTCTGACAAAATTTGAAGTACTTTCCAAGGCAAGGCTATTCGAAAAAGCAGAATTTCAAGTTTTTCTCTAAATGGTATTTTGGAATAAAACACCTTTTCAGCCTTCTCAGCCTTCTGAATATTTGGCTTTTAGGAAGGCACCAAGGAAGCTTCTCAGTTTGTTTGTTTTAAAACCTTATTGAAAAGGCGACAGGCACTTCAAGACCTATCCTTAAATTACATGCCCAGGGTGCCCAAGAAAACGGTGGCAAAACTGTGAATCATGCTCAGCTCTTTGGAGCAGAAGGTCAACACCTTTCTCTTGGTAGGTACCATCTGCCTGTCCCTTAATGCAGAAGTTCTCGTGCAATTTCCCATTGGTATTATGGAGTAGAAAAATAGGAATAACAATTCATGTTCTTCTGTTGCCCAATGCAATAGCTCAGAGCACCTTTGCAGGGGAATTTCCATACATGCCATCAGTGAATGCCCTTTTTTTGCCAACCAGGAGAGCAGAACCCATTCTGGTAGTATTCTTTTTTGTTTTGCTTTCAGCCTGCGAGGCGTTCTGCCAGCTGATTTTGGGTTGGAGCAGGGGGAGAGCAAGAAGAAGAAGGGACGCGGCACTCTAATATTTTCTCCTGTATAGCATCACTTATTAAAATCCTGTTGTCCTGACCATTGTTGTTGCCATTGAAGTCTGGTTTATTTACTTGAAAATCTGATTTGTTTCATTTTATTACTGTGTTTGCGAAGTAACTGATATCAGATTCTGCAGGAAAGAGCTGCCATTTACCAGCAGGCTGTGATGGCTCTGACGCGGTCTGCAGGACCGGCTCCGAGGCTTGCTCTGCCCCGGGGGCTCTCGCAGAAATAAGATTACTGGCAATAACTGCTTCAACTGCTTTGAATAACAGACACAACTCAGAGAGCATAAAATTAGCATAAACACAGCATCAGTGTGTTCCCTCGGCGGATACGAGACAGGCAGGATATGGAAAATTGACTGAAATGGGGTCAGGCGCTGCTGAAATCGGAAAGGCAGGAAGCGTTGCCGAGTGGAGAGGTGGTGTTGCTGCTAATAAATAAATAAATAAAATGATAACCACGAAGTTTTAATGATAACACATTCAGAGGGGAGGATATTAAAAATGCAGCGCCGGTGTTAGAACACCCTAAACATTGTCTTTCCAGGCAAAATACTCTTCATCATCTTTTGGCTTTCCACTCCTGATAATGTGAAGGGAGGGGGAAGAAATAACAATAATAATAACAACTGCAATAACAGCGATTTCCTGTAACAAATTCCCTGGTATGTTATTTTGGAGGGGGGGGGTTGGAAAGAAAAAAGGTGGAGGGAGGGCACGCAGTGATAATTTGAGGAGGATGCCCTAGATCTTTTAATGAGTGGTAGCGAGTATTTTGCAGCACTCCTATCTCTTTATATTTATCAAATATTAAAATGGGAGATGCTTACTGACACATTCAATAAAAAAGTACATTAAGAGGGGAAGGCACAGCAGCTCTGATTTTGCAGTTTTAATAATGAGATGTTGCAGATTCCGCTTGCAACGAATTTACCCGTGGAGCTCTGGATATTCGAAGCCTCAGACCTGTTCACACAGAGACAGCTGGAACTAGCACATCCTTAAAATCAGAAGTTCCTCAGAAACCCAAAGTACTGAAAAAGACCCATAGTGAGCGTGTTTATCTCATAACCAGCATGAGATTTGGGATATTGTTTTCAAAGCAGCCTCCCCTCCTTTGAAGAAGAGATGTCAGAGGAGGGTAACCCACATTGGTGGAGCATAGGTTGTTTTCATTCAAGGAAGAAAACATTTATGACTCGGGTCCTGCTTCCCACTGTTGGGAGTTTGTCCTTCAGATGAAATGAGGACTCTCTCAAAGTCTCAGGATCAAAGCCCTTTATTAAGCCAACTTACAAAGTAGAGCCTGGGATCCATTTTCAGAAAAGCACTTTAACCCATAGGTACTTCAGATTAATACAATATTCCATGTTTCAATCATATTTACATAATGATGAAGAAAACAAAATTTTAAAAAAAAATCCTAAAATTCATCAGAGATGGCTTGGGATGGTTGTTTATCTTCCTTTCTCTCTTTCTCCTGTCCTTTGCTTTCTCTCTTTCTCCACCTTTGGTCTCTCTCTCCCTTTCTTGTGCAGAGGCTTTTTCAAGTCCTTGGTAGGCAAAGATGGAGTGTCACCACATTTTAATCTTTGCCTGAAAAATCATCTGTTGAAGGTCAGGAATGTTACATGAGGTTTCCACTGCCACAGGTGGCACAGAGGTTGAAGGGAAACATCCAGAAGTGGGTAACTTTATTTAACTACCTTCAAGATAGTTTACTGAAGAAAAATGAAGAAGAAAGAGTCTGGTTAAGAGCAAAGCATGGCATACAATCATTTTTTGACTGAGGTCTACAGTCAGTTACTTAAGGAAGTGAGATAGAGAGTGAGCTGTGGAGTGAGTTTTAACATTCTTTCTATCAATATTTTATTTTTTTTAATTATTATTTTCATGACCTTTATAATTTCCTGAATGGAAACAGGGGCAGAAAAGTCTCTGAGAGAAACAGTACTGCTGGCCTAGCAAGAAGTTGCCTTAAGAAGAAAAAAAAAAGAAAAAGCCTGCTATTGTGAGATTTCAAGGCCAACAAAATTTACGAGCAAGATTTGGACGTGAAATGAAACTCTTGACAGTGTGCCCTTGTCTGTAAAAATAAGCGCTAATGACCCTCTGTCCCTCGCTGATAGATACAGAGGAAAGGGCAAGTTTAAAAAGGGCCGGGAAACTATGCTACTTTCTCACCCTTAAAGGTGGTCCTTTCAGGTCAGAAGGAAGGCATGTGATTGTAGACCATGGGTATAGCATGCCCGGGGACAAATAAAAGACTTTGTTCTCCCCAAGGCATCAATCCAGCATCTCTCACCAGCACTACATTCATTAAACAAATAAGCAGATGAATGTACCAGAAGAACATGTGAGGAAAAACAAATCAGACTTCTAAAACGTCTTGGAGTCCAGCCATGATTTTCGTATGGAAAAAAACTTAATTCCAATCTCCTTCTTACAAAGGATCTTTTTCTCTCTTTCTATTGGGGTTAACCAGCATTTAATTGATTTATTCAGCAATATAATTGATCCTGATGACAGTGGCAGGACTAAACCCTCAAAGACTGTAGCTTACTGGCATTCAGGCTATCATGGTCCTCATTCATTTAGCTTAACTGCGGCTCCTGTGTTAGATGCGTAGTTGCCTTAGGCTCCCTCTGCAATCAGTGGAAAGAGATAGGCTTCTACGGAGAGTGGTGCACATCTAGCCTGGGCTAAATTGCTATCTGACAGCTCTTTTCTCAGTGACTGTAACTGGAATCTAGGCTGACTACGTGGGATACCAGTCAAGCACCTAAAGTTTATTAGTAGAAATGCAGCCTTAGTGACGAAAACAGTCTCATTGTCTCTTGCTACTTCCCTGTCTCCACTTGATATTCTTTTGTGCCAAACATGGATCAAAAGCTTTGCAAATCAGAGAATTTTTTTTTTTTTTTGATGTCTTGTGACTTCACATAACAGAATACTGGTCAAATACAAAGGCTTACAAGATTTACGATCATCCTCATCTTCATTGCATTGACTTCTCATGTGTATAAATCCAGATGAAAATTAGACTTCAAGTGAGATGACTAAAAACAATGTTGAAAGTGGAATAGCCCATTTTCAAAAATGAACGATCTAAATGTATAAGTTCACCTCTCCGTGCTTCCTTCTCATCTTTCACTCATGTTGGTCATTTTTACATATACTCTTTATTCTTAAAGAAAATAAATACACAGCTTAAAAGGGATTTTAATTTTTCACTGAAAGATATATTTTAATGGAAATATCATATCATAAACTTCAGTTCTCTCTTATCAACCGGTTTCAAGTAAAGGCAACATTTGCTAGTCTCTAGTCCTTTAAATATGAGCTAATTTTGATTTGGGACCATACAAATAAGGCTAAGAAGCAAGACGAAATTCATTTAAAAAATCACTGAGAAGGGAAGAGTATCTAGAAAGCTGCCCAGCAGAAAAGGACCTGGGGGTGCTGGTGGACAACCAGCTTAACATGAGCCAGCAGTGTGCCCAGGTGGCCAAGAAGGCCAACAGCATCCTGGCTTGTATCAGGAATAGCGTGGCCAGCAGGAGCAGGGAAGTGATGGTGCCTCTGTACTCGGCACTGGTGAGGCCTCACCTCGAGCGCTGTGTTCAGTTCTGGGCCCCTCTGTACAAGAGGGACATCGAGGTGCTGGAGCGGGTCCAGAGGAGAGCGACCGAGCTGGTGAGGGGTCTGGAGACCAAGTCGTGTGAGGAGAGGCTGAGGGAGCTGGGCATGTTTAGTTTGGAGAAGAGGAGGCTGAGGGGAGACCTCACTGCCCTCTAAACTCCCTGAAAGGAGGGTGTAGAGAGGAGGGTGTTGGCCTCTTCTCCCAGGTGAATAATGACAGGACCAGAGGAAATGGTCTGAAGCTGCGGCAGGGGAGGTTTAGATTAGATATTAGGAAGAATGACTTTACTGAAAGAGTGGTCAGGCCCTGGAACAGCCTGCCCAGGGAGGTGGGTGAGTCACCATCCCTAGAGGTATTTAAGAAATGTCTAGATTTGGCACTGCAGGGCGTGCTCTAGTGACAGAGATTGAAGGGGAATTTTTTTTGTGTGTGTATGGTTGGACTCGATGATCTCAAAGGGTCTTTCCAGCAATGAAGATTCTATGATTCTATATACATATACTGAAGTATCATGACATTTCATAAACATTTTTAGAAGCTGTTAATGTCAGTATCTGAAATCCATTAGATTTGAGTAAGAAAGCAATTCTGATTCAGATTAGACTGACTAACCATGCTTAATTTTGGATGATTAATTCATACACCAAGATGCCAGTCCTAGAGAGACTTATCTGCATATCTTTTCAGCTCTCTTGACCCAAGATATATACTTTTCATGGCATTAAGGCCATATGCAATTTTTCTTTTTTTTTTTTTTCCAAGGCTAGAAACTTAGTTTGCAGGTTTTTTAATCCTCACATTTCTGGGTGTTGAAATGAATAGTTGAGATTTTTGGGAGTGCTTAAAAACTTTTCACTTAAACTGTACTTCTGAAAAAAAAAAAAGAAAAAAAATACACTTTTACTTGGGAAATACCATGGGAAAAAAAAATTAATTGGCCTAGCAGTCTTCCGAATGTTGTCCTGGATATCAGTGAAGTAAATAAAAATATTTTCTAGTTCATAAGAATGCTAGGATGCTAAGTACAATCATTAACATATACAAAAAAATGTTGAAATCCTCACAACTAAGTTCTGGAGGGCAAAATTTTATTATGGTGACAGTTCCATATAATGCCTAATTTCCAGTGATCTAGTTAAATCCCTCAAATGTCTGCTAATCTTCCTTCGTATAATTTTTCTTATTGAAAACAGCACCAGCTAATTGTTGGTCAGAAGCTTGGTACTAATTCAGTTATTAAAACAGAGGCTTGTAATCAGGTAGCACTTGGCCAAGACGCCCAAATCAACACCCTCCTTATTATTCTTAGTTCTGCTGCTTTTATGACGGCAGCGTCAAGCCCTTGGTCACGCCTGTGTGTGGCAGACATCAACAGCTTTGGGTACATACTGGCATACTGCCTACTGTTCTTGGATTTATGGCTTGTATCAGGTAGGCAACAAATCACGAGCCATCACAACCATTCGATTTTTAATTTAGTTGCTAGAACCAAAGTCCATGGCAATATAAGATACCAATTCCATGTTTAGAAATCAAGTGTAAGTGGGAATAGACATAAGATTCTGCTAAGTGAGAGGCAGCATAGGCACAAATGAAAGAGTTACTTGCATTATTTAAGAAATGTTGAACATTCACCAGAACAAGGACATCAACAAAACCAACAGGAACTGAATGTAGCCCAACGTCATAAAGTGAAAGAAAGGAGCATTGGTTTACCCATTATTCTACTGAACCTCTTTTACTGTATTTTGTTGCAAATCTATATATTCTGTACCATAAATATATAGATTAAGCTCCTTTTCCACACATCAGATGATAGATACGTCCCAGTGCAAATTTCCCAAAGTTCTCATTTCTGATGCTTCTTATAATATCATTGCTAACTTTTCCAGAAACTTCGATAACCAACATTTGCCTGAATTTATTCCATTGCTTATTCATCACAGGCTTCTAGACATGTTGGAACAGGGAACAGAGAGACATTGTGTTATGAGGTTTATCAGACAAGCTCAGGAGCTCTTACGACACTATCTTTGAAGTTACTGTAACGGTACCAAAAGCATCATATTTAATGGCATTTCCAATACAGATCAAATAGGGTAGCTACTAAAGAAGAAAAAGAAAAAAAGAATGCAGTTCAAATAATGTTTTAACTGGACATAGTTGGAGCAGCAGAGAGAAACTCTTGATTTCTGAAGCTGTTTTTTTCTGCTTGAATCATACTTTTACAGGTGCATCATAGTCAGCAATAAAGATCCCTTCCAGCTTCTTGTGGGGGATAGAAGACTGAACCTGAATTCAGCCTGAATTCACACTCCTGGAGTTCCACCAGGAGCTTTAAGATAGAAACAGTTAAGTCACAAACAGTACCAGCTGGTGGGATTCATCTGCCCACAGGTTTCTGCAGATCAGACATTTGTGTGACTGTAGCTGTATCCCAACCATCTTACAAGTCAATGGAGATAAGGAAGAGCTTGCATTTCCTTCTGTGCTAAGGTGCTTCTAAAATACATCAGATGAACCACACTTATTTTTCTGCACTGAGTATGACGACAGCCTTGGCTGCCCTGCTCATCCATAGCTCCTGCAGTGCAGAGGGACAGGAGGTGAATCCCACTGTTTGAGATGCTAACGGCTGTCAGGCTTGAACCAATGCCTCAACCATTAAAATCTGACTTCGAAACGTTGTCCTCCTTAAATTCTGGACACATAGGTTCTTTACCTAATTTTAAAAAACATAATTGTGGTGTTTAAATCAGAATTTTAAGCTCTGAGGTTTCTTCTAAAATCAATAATGAGAGGTAAAGATACTTGGAGAGGACGACTGATCCCCATTTAAACTATGTATCAAAGACAGGTTAGACAAACTGCTCTCAGAAAGTGCCTCTTTCTTTCCATTGACCATAAAGGGCTACTGCAGGACAAATTTGGTCTGATACCTTGAACAGAGGTGTTGTGGTTTAACCCCAGCCAGCAACTAGGAACATGCTCACTCCCTTCCTGCCCGCCTCCCCCCCCCCCCCCCCCCCCCCGCCCCCCCCAAGTAGGGTAGGGAGAAGAGGGAGAAAAGGAGGCAGAAAGAAAACCTCATGGGTTGAGATAAAGAAATTTTAATAGAACAATAACAGAAGAGGAAAATAGTAAGAATACTACTACTACTAGTAATAATAATAATAGTAATAGTAATACTAATAAAAATAATAATAGAATATACAAAATGAAGTGATGCAACAAAAACTGCTCTCAAAACCCGATGATCAATTGTCCATCCTGTCCCCAGCAGTGATCGTGGATTCCTGCCCCCTAGCCAAATCCCACTTAGATACTGAGCATGACACCTATGGTATGGAATATTCCTTTGGTCACCTTGTCCTGGCTATTCTCCCTCTCAGCTTCTATGGGAAGCTGAGAAAGATCTTGACTTACTATAAGCTTTACTTAGCTACAACTAAAACAATACGTGTTATCAACACTATTTTCATACTAAATCCCAAACACAACAGCTACTAGAAAGAAAATTAACTGTATCTCAGCTGAAACCAGGATACCAGACTAAAACTAGCCAAGTTTAATGCCATCGCTCATTTCAGCGGGGGTAATTTAGGTTTGAATATCTTTAGTTCTTCTAATGTTTTACCACTTGTGGAAAAACAAGAAATGAAGCCCAGGGCAACATACCAATTACTACCTTTTGTGCTTTGAAATTGAAGGTGGTAACTGTCAGGATGTCCAGATATTGATAAAGTGAATAAAACCGGAATAAAGTTAAGTACATTTTTTGTTGTTCTTGTCGTTAACTTTCTTGCCAAATTTCCTGGCTCCGTGTGAGTTTGCTGAGATCTGAACGGGTTCTTTCTGTATGCAAAGAGATTGACTCCTGCTGCGGCTCTTACATATTTTATTATTTATTTTCTAGTAATTAGTCTGAACCACTGACTCAAACAGAACTAGCCAAGTGAAAAAGAAAATATAACAAAGTCCCCCAATATGTTGTCTTTGCCTAAGGCAATAAGCAGCTGACGGCTAATGGGACAGATGATGCTCCTATTCTCAGTTCATCCATTTAGCTGCTTGTTTAAGACACAAGAATGCCTATATGCCTTGACCCACACTTTGGCTTTTAAAACTTTCACATGCGTTCTTGGTAAATCTGGACAGATATTTTTCCTGACTTTTGGTAAATGCCAGTTTTCCAGCAAAAATTGAAACCTGAAATATTTTGCTTTGCAAATACAGACATGCTGCCTTTCAAAATTAAGCTAGATGTCCCTTCCTCTCTCTCTCTGAATGAACTGTAAGGTCCTTTCCTGAAAAGGCGAAGAAGTGTCTGTCCATCATCAGCAAAGATTATGGGAGATGCAGCATGGAGTTAGAGGGAGGAGAGCGCAATCCGAATTCTGTAAGTTATGGTGTCACGCATTAATGAGGCTATACAAATTGAAACAGCCTGGGGAGGGTGGCAGCAAAAATAACACCCCGTAACCAGATAACAGCAAGATAACCACAACTACAGTTGCTTCTGGTATCTGGTTTCCTCTCCTGAAACAGATGTCAATCACAAGTGACATGAATTACCTACTGGAGATACATCTGTCCTCTTTGGGATCAGATGCCTGAGTTTATGACAGACGAAGTTTGATGACATTAATCTGAATCTTAATCTGTTAGTTTTGTCAAAATTGGGTAATGATCTGCAATCTGGGGGCATAGATGTCTAGTAATTTAACAGGGTGTAGTTAAAGTTACTGAGTGAAAAAGCGGGGATGCTCCCTTAAGCTCTTGGTTTACCAAAGTTTTTACTCACTGGAAGAAATTCCACTACTATTGCTTATTTAAATAGCAGCTAAGTATGACTACTAGAAGGTGGTTTATATTATCAATTTCAAGGCACAGTGCTTCTTAAAAACACATCAGTTGTCTCTGCTGCACAAATCATGTGTCCTACCTTTTTTTTCCTACTCCCTGCCCTCTGGTACATGTCAGTGCTGTTCCTGGGGTCGAACTGAGTGAGAATCTGATGGCAGGAATCAACACTGATTTCCACATTGACTGTGTTTATTTCTATTCATTCCCTTGGGGACTTTGAGGTTTGTCTGTTTTGTTTTCTTCTCTTCTCATTTTCTTCCAAGGAACTTTACAGCTGCCTGTAAGGGAGACAATCCAGCTTTGCTAGATGGCAATGGGACCTCGGGGGCTCCCTGAAAATGTTGAAAACTCTTTGCTTTCCAGAATGTTTGTTTAAGAAAAGTGAGTTTACACAGCTTGCCCTAAGTGCGTGTTATATAAAAGGATTTGCAACTCACAGGTACAAAATACCTTCCCAGTCCCTCTTCCAGAGCTCCAGTGTTGTCCTCAGCCTGCAAACTCTTACCCCTACAAGGCCGAAACTGGCATTAGAAATCCTTTTAAAGATCTACAGGAAGTTTTCTCAGCAGTGCGTTAAAGCATCAGGTTCCACTCCTAATCCATTAAACGCTGTAGACTCGTAATTGTGCCTGCAGTACAAGATTCTCTGTTTGTTCCTCCAAACTCCATTGGACAGGGAAGTCCCAGGCTCCAGAGAGGAGATGCTGATGAAAGATCCTTTTATGCCAGAAAAAATTGTAACTGGACTACTAGTCTCCTTTTAAAATGAATGAGGCCAGTAAATCAAAAGGAAATGGTGAAATGCCTGACTCTAAATTAGTAAAAGGGACATGCTGTGACTAATTACTTCCTTTAAGTCAAATTCTGTTATGTCTTTATTATAGATCATAGAATCATGGGATTATAGAGTGGTTTGGCTTGGAAAGGACCTTTAAAGATCACCCAGTCCCACCCCCCTGCCCTGGGCAGGGACACCTCCCACCAGACCAGGTTGCTCCAAGCCCCGTCCAACCTGGCCTTGAACCCCTCCAGGGATGGGGCAGCCACAGCTTCTCTGGGCAACCTGGGCCAGGGGCTCACCACCCTCACAGCAAAGAATTTCTTCCCAACATCTCATCTAAATCTCCCCTCTTCCAGTTTAAAACCATTACCCCTTTTTCTATCACTACAGGCCCTGGTAAAATTTTTCTTTCCATCTCTCCATCATTTTCAGGAACTTCCTCAGCTTCACTGGCTTTATGCTCACCTAACTTCAAGATGCTGCATTTCCAGAGTGTGTGTCCACAATAAATCCTGAAAAAGGCAGCCATTCCTGAGAGTGACCCCAGTCGGGTAAGTAAAACCAGTAACACCTGAAAGCAACAGCAAAATATGAAAAAATCTGCTTCCAGACTACTCCCACAATAAAATCTGATCTCTTAAGAAAATCCGTAAGGAGGAAAGGAGGTTTTATGCTTTGTGAGTTCTTTTTGTCTGTTTAAAAGAGAGATAACAAGAGGGGATTTAGTGATTTGGTTCTGTTTGGAAAACTCTGCCGCTCTTCCTCAGGTGTTTCTGTCCTCCTCCAATCTGTTTCCTCTGTTCTCCTCCGCTTCCTCCTCGTGAGGCATACAACAAGCAAATGACTTAGAATACAGTGAGCTTTCAACTTTCCTCCTTGGTCACTAAACTTGGTGATCCCTGTCCCCATCCCTGCCTCCCTTCCTTTCTCCCTCGGCATTGTCACTGCCCATCGCTTTCCCCAGCCACACAGACCAGACTGAGCTCTCACCTTTATATTTTATTCACACAGCTTTGCCAGCTCTTGCTCTCACATTTTTTTTTGCAGTGCTCCTGGGACAGATTTTTTTGTTTGGGGGTCTTTCCCCGCCCTCCCCCCCCCCCCCTCTTTTTCTTGTTTTTTTCTGTGTAAGCAGAGCTTCTGAAGCCTCAGCAAAGCCATCAGATTTTGGGAGATGGTCACCCATGATCACCTTTCAGCCTGTAAACGGCATGTTGGAGCTACCTGGCCAGAACAGACTCTTACTTTTGCTGATGAATTCAATGTACTGTAACTGCTGCCACCAACAGGACATTCAACAAAAATGAGACATTTTTACACCCATTGCTTTAACAGCTGGGTCTCAAAAAGACATATCGAATAGATAAGACAAATTTACATTCATCATCAGTTTATTTGCTGTAGGAAGGTCCCTTCTGTACAATCTCTCTCAAAATTCTCCCTCCAGATGATCTAAGCAGAAGATGCTGCTTTTTTCTCATCCAGATTGCAAGAGGCATCTGAAACCTGTATGTTTTAAATATGGCCATTTTATACAAAGCACAAAGAAGAATAAAGATGCCAAGAGGAAGGATTAATGAAGAAAATGCAAGAAATACATTCACCTGGTTCATTGATGACCGTGACCCAAAGTCACTATTTTTAGTGAAGAATTTCAGCAGTAAAATCTGTCTCCCAGTGACAAAAAAGAAGTCTGTTTTGTGCCTGCGAGTCCTTCTGCAAGAGCTACTGCATGATTATTGATTTTCTGAAACTGGCTGCCTCAAAGTAAGAATGCTATCATGAGTTCACGAGTTGCAGTACCATGTTAGTACAAAATGCTGAACATCATTGTTTTTCACATGCTTTAGGATTTTTATGGGCCATTGTCTAAGTTTATCCCCAAAACTTTAAATAGGTTATTTTTCTCAAAAAGAATCCGTTTCTTTATATCCTGAGAAAAATAATGCCAAAACCTTTTTCCGCTATAAAAATGAGATGCAAAAGGGCACGGAATTTTCCAAAGTTACTATCCATTATCTTTAAAAAAAAAAAAAAAAAAAAAAAAAGGTAAAAAAAAAAAATAGTTTAAGAAATCAGGCAGAAATGTAATTGAAATAAAAACACGGGCTTAACTGCAACTTTGTATACAAAGAAAATGATACAGTGCAAGTACTACTTGTTTCAACAATATATCCAAACTCTCGCTTGCAGTAATGCAAATCCGAGTACTGCAACTTTTTAGGGTCGGTTTGATTTCTTTTTTTTTTATTTTTTTATTTTTTTTTTTACGCATACTTGTTCTCACCGCATTTAGTTCGATGTAAGCTAGACTGAAGAGTTTCAGTTTGACTCCGACTGGTTTGCAGGGTTCCAATTAGCCCCAGATCTATTGAAATTCAAAGCCCTTCAGAGTAGGTGGAAAGCATGTTTATTTTCATTTTGGAAGGAATGCTTCCCGTAGAAATAGCTAGAACCGAAATCGCTATTCCATGTTGTCATTTAATTTTGCGGATGAAAATTTAGTATGGGAATTAGAAATCTTGTGGCTCAGTTCTCATGTTGTTGGGATTAGGGAAATTATTGTGAAGGCAGGCAGGATGAGGGCATAGAGCACAACAGATAATCTGAAATCATTCTCTATTTAATTCCAGAATAACAGTGCTCACACAAGGCACTATTGTGGAGTTGCCGTTGGACTGGAGCCTATTTCATTTGGTTTCCATATACGGGGAAATTGCTCCCAACTCCCTCAGGCAGCTTTGCAGATCTGCTCAGGGATACTGAGGAAAATTAATCTGAATTAATTTTTGAAGTGGATTAGTTCAACTAAATTAAAATGCCGTGTGGACTCTCTCATTCAGAATTAAAGGGGCTTTAATTCAGTTTTGCTTCATTCAGTTCAACATTGGGTGAAGCAAGACAGTGTTTAGGCTCTTTTAGAATTACGTCCTACTGAATGCAATTTAAATTCCCAACTTCAATTAATTTGGAGTTATTTTGCTGACTGTGCCTGCATAAACAATAATGTAATGTCCACAAAGGACAGAACATGGGATACAAAGATCTCTGTTGGCAGATGGGACGTGGACAGTGTGGTGGATTCCTTTCCCACTCCGGTTTTTCTCAGCCTCTGCTCAGGAGGACATCTCAGCCCCGTTGTACATTCAGTCCCAGGCTCTCTTCTCAGCTTGGCTAATGCAAGGGTTATAAAATATGAAAGTGTGAAATGGACTCATTTTCCAAACCTTTTTTATTCAGGGAAAGGATAGTTACAGCTTCCAAGTCACTAGTGACATGCACTGTATTTGTAGTGTTGGCTTTCTATCCTATTACAACTCTCCAGAGCCTTCTGCTCATCTCACCTCTTCAAATGAATCATTATATTAAAAATTATGCACTATTTTAAGCATAGAACACAGCTACTCACCAGGAGTGGGAGGAGCAAAAGAGAAAACCAAGACTTTATTCAAATACTTTGGGAATGCAAATGGACCTATTTTCTCATGGGCAACTTCCCCCCTTTCATAGACATGAGAGACCATGGTCATGCTGATGGTGGGGTATTGCTGATACACATCAACAAGAAAATAGGGCATATCAACTAAAAAAACCCTGACTCACATTAAATCAATTAAAGGTATTCTCCATCTGGTTCTACCCAAGGGGTTTGTACTGATTTAACTAAATTGGTTTCTAAACTGATTTAGTTAAATTGATGCATAAACTGTGCATAGAACAGCCAGAAGTAAGTACAAAAGAGTCTAAGTAAGTCAAACAAATACAAGTGAGTGTAAGAGGCACTGGGAAAGAGTTGGGGAAGAGACAAAGTGGCAGCATAACCTTCAGGGGTTACGTGGAGCGATTCTGAGTGCAGCTGTAGATTTGACAAAGATGTGAGCGCCTGTATCTGCCCACACTAACTGTTGGCCTCAAAGCGCTTGCAGAACTGAGTTTGGAAATCTGAGGAACGTGTTCAGAAAGATCCAAAGTGGGGGTACTGAAGCTGGCTGCCGTACTTGGACCTTCATCCAGCCAGCGCTGACCCACAGAAAACAAACCCAGAGAGTGGCAGAAGTGTATAAATGGCTATATTTAGGAAGAGTAGTTAAAAGCCGCAAAGTTGCAGATGTCAGGTGCAACAGGGAAGAAAGAGGCAAAGACAAGAGCTGTGCAGGGCTAAAGTTTGGTACCAGGAGATAGTCTCATGGCTAAAACTATTTCTAGGCAAAGTTCAGATCCTAGGACTGCTGTTGATTCTTCTTAACTGGCAGTGAAGAAATCATCTGGTGCACCTATCTCAGTGCGTCTGCAGTGGACATCACCATGGTGATACTGGAACAGCACAGTTTTGTCAAGTGAACTGAATCCCTTCCCAGTCAATTCCTTGGATGTATTTTGGGAGTTAGTCTGAGCAATGGACCATTCCCCGTGGGCAGTGGATGTGATCACTTTATTCTGGAGGCTGAGTTTAATTGCAGAGTCACATCCAGACAATGCCAGATGGCTTCAGAGCAGAGTGTGTCCTGGAAATGTTTGATTTACTAGTACAGATATGGTCTTTGTGCCTCAGTTCTCCAACTTTAAAAGGGACTATTATTTTTAATATGTTTTCTGTACACGTGTACAACTCAGGGAATAGGAGGTGGGATAGCGAATTGTAAATATTAGGGATGCCAAAGTCCTATTACATTAATTTTGGCTCCCTGTCCTCTCTTGCACCAAGGGAAGAACCAATCACAGGTCATGTTCTTATGAATGAGTTTTTATAGGGTGTAATTCATCTCACTTGAGCTAGAGCAAGAAATGAAGAAGTTATTATCAGCACCATGTATAATTAACTCCCAGAACTGCTTCACCAAAACAATTTGAAATGGTAACACACTTGCAATAAGTGCCAGCATTCTCTCCCTCTTTTCGTGTCTTTACTAACTATAATCTCCCTGGGCACAAGCCAGTGTTTTTCATACAATTTCTGGACAATACTTACGACATTATCAGTGTTTGTGATGATGGGAAGGAGGAATTTTGCACAGTATGAAACTTCCTGATGCTTCCTGATGTTTTGAGGTTGCATTCACATGACCTACACTGTTTCTTTTTTTTGTTTGAGCCTCATAAATCCTCTGGTTGGCACATTGTAAATGTCCATGAATGTATTTGGGTCATTCTGTTTTCTGTGCAAGTCTGCTTCTTTCCATCTACTGCTATACTGGACTCACAGAGTGCTAAATCTGTCCAAAAATGACCACAGATGAAAGCACTCTCTGTGTGGACATTCAGCGGCTTCCTACAGCTGGCAGGTAACCAAAGCTCCTCAGGTAGATTAACTTGTGTCTGAAAGATGCTTGGATATAAGGTGACGGAGCTCACATGTGGACCTGTAGCAGATAGAACTGACATGAGTTTGTTAGCACTCAGACAGAGAGGATAACTTGTGTCTGAAAGATGCTTGGATATAAGGTGACGGAGCTCACATGTGGACCTGTAGCAGATAGAACTGACATGAGTTTGTTAGCACTCAGACAGAGAGGATGACGTCTTAGCTGTACTGGGTTTGGTTGGGATAGAGTGCACTGTCTTCATAGTAGGTCATATGGTGCTATGCTTTTGACTTATGACCAAAGCAATGTTGATAACACACAAATGTTTTAGTTACTCCTGAGAAGTGTTTGTCTTTTCAAGTAACCATTATGCATGATGGAGCCCTGCTCTCCTGGAAATGGTTAAACGTCTGCCTGTTGATGGGAAGTAGTGAATGAACTCCTTATTTTGCTTGACTTATGAGCACAGACTTTGCTTTTGACTGTCTTTATCTCAGCCCATGAGTTTTCTCACTTTTACCCACCCCACTGAGGGGGAGGGAGTGAGCGGCCGTGTGAGGCTTAGCTGCCTCTCATGGTTAATCCAAAACATTAACTCAAGCTGTTCAACTCCTCCTCTTAGATGTGCTGGATCCTAGTTCAACCCTCACGCCATGAAGGCTTCACTAAACGATTATTATTGAGGTATAAGATACTGTGGAATCTTCTTCAGTCTTTCTTACCTCCCTTCTGCAACATCAAGAACAATTTGTGGAGGGTCCATGGGCCTAATGTTCTCCTCGTCTTGCCTGTCTTCTCCGTCAGGAATAACTCCCCTGTGTAGCCTCAAACATCCAATAATAATTAATGGCTATAATGAGCTAATGAAAAACATGCCTAAGAGATGTGCCAATTACCCTGCAAATATCTCTTCCAACTTTCCTTTTGAGGGGAAGGGGGGGTTACTACTAAAGTTTCAGTACAATTATTAAGCTGTGGAATTAGAAGTATCTTTAATAACCACTGAAGCACACAGATTCTGACATTTGTTTGTATGCTAACCTACACCTGTACATGAGTTCCTGCATGTTCCTGAATGTGACTTTGTACTTATATGAATTGTCTCCAGATGCAGTTTCAGCAGGATACGGAGAAAATCTTCAGCCTTATTAGGTTTAGCTTAATTTCCTGCTTGTTATGTTTCTGCTGCCACCTAAGTAAATACAATCAACTCAGGAGGCTCAGAAATAAAGAATATTGGCAACCCACTCCTTAAGAGAATAAACTTTCACTCTAACTCAGTTAGAGTTCATGACTGGGGGGTGAGGACATCTTAGTTTTTATCTCAGTTCTACTCCAAGTTTATTAAGCATGATTCAGATCCAGGTACACAAACCTAATTAAAGGTATCCAAAATGAACATGTTGCTAGGGACACTGAGGGACACAGTTGCCCAGCTGGTGCCATCTGAGATTGGCCAGCATGTTCAAGACATTCACATGGAAATGAAATTGTAAGAGACCTCAGCTCTTCGGTACTATCAGCTAGAGGTCAGCTGGAGTACCCTAAGGTATCTCAAATGGCCTAATAAAGGAACTACTGACATGTCTATATGTTCATGAAAATCAATGGGGATACAAACTATGAAGGTGAGAGAGCAGTTCAGCTTATCCCCAAATAGACATCAATTTTTGGGAAGCTGAATAACCCTTTGGTCTTTGTTGTCCAAGTGTAGGTGGGGGCTGTCCTTCCAGACCCCCAGCTCTCTCATCAGAAGGGCGTAAGGGTTCCTTAAGTCCTGTGTCATGTCTGCCAGGCCCATGAAGACAACTCTTGGACATTTTAAATGCACTAAGCATCTATGTAAGTATCTACACAAGTGGCCAAATCCCCCTGTGATTTCCATTGACTAGAACAGAAGCTTCAACACATAGTTCACATTTATACGCCTATGCAAGTATTTAAATATTCAGATGTTTGGACCTGGAGCTGAATCCCACTTCTTGTGTGATTTTTGGAAAATCAATTAGTCCCTCTGAATCTCTGTTGCCCATTAATAACACAGAGATGATATCTCCACACATGCATGTCTACACACTTTGTCAGGCGCTAGATCTGTTTCCTCAGAGCACAGTCCAATAAAGCCTTAGGCAACGTGTCTGTTATTTTGATGTACGTTTTTTTACACATTACTGTGAAAAAAAATAGTGGTCTAGTCCTAGAGCCATAGGATAAGACAGGCTTATACCCAACAGAGCTTAGGGGCAGAGAAGTAGGGGGCAGATATCACCCGAGGAGTGACCATAACACACATAGCCACTTTCAAGTCTCTTGGAGAGGTCTGAAAGGCAATAATGCTTGGGAAAAACTTGCATTCAGTTCCAGCACTGGTTTGTATCACTGCTGTTTCTCCTGGACATGTTGTATAGTATATAAAAGTGATGATATGCATCATCTCTAGGCCAGTGCACTAAAGCCTTGTCCCAGCAACAGACCCCCACCAGCAGGAAACCCTTCTAGCCTCCATATCTTTGGCACTGACGGAGGACTCTGCTTTCTGTCAGTGTATTTGTGCAGTGACACATATTCTCTAGTGATTAGATTAACGTTGGCAAAGGCAATATGAAAAACCCACACAGATTACCACTGTCACCCGCAGTAATTACATTTATTCATTTCCATTTAGCCAAGTTTTTACAAGCTGAGCAAGGGGCCAAATAAGCAATAAACACAGAGGCAAGAAATTAAAATGCTGATCCGTTCACTGTGAAAACAATCAAACCATCATCTTTCTTTAGGCAGCTCATTCATCATCCAAGAGGACCACAGTGTGCTGATATGGAGGGCTGGAAATCTAATGTTATTACATGTAAATTCACTAACATGAAATTACTGCCCCTGATGTGATTTTACTAATAAATTAGTTCATTTCTACCTTTTCGCAAGAGACTTTAGGGACCGTGGAGAATTGTACACGAGTCTCGTAAGCTTGCCTGCTTTATTTCAAGTGAACCGGCAGTTTAGTTCCTCCCTCCACAACCATACCCTGCTTCTCCCTGTGGCTCTTGCTTGGGTCTGTTTCATCAGGGGATAGACAGTCATATTTTTCCTGCCTTGGGGCCAGTTTTGTTGCCTTGGGTCCAGGAGAAGCATAGGAAGATGGAGGTTCCTTGGCTTTGCATTTTACTGCGATGGCACTGATTAGGAGAAGAGAGTGTCTAGACCTTGCATCAAAGTTTGCTGAGCTGTAAAGTCTGTGTAAGTTGAGTTTTAGGAGGCTAAACTTCTTTTTTACACCAAAACTAGTGGGGTAGGAACACCCAGTTCCAAAGTTGATAGCAGAATCACAGGGCTACAGTGAGTAGAAACAGTCAAAGGAACAGTTTATATATGGAAATAATGAGAAAGCTCAATTTTTATATATTTCAAAATAGTTTTGCACCCCATATGTTCTTTAGGTAAAAGCACCGGCTTTCAAGGTACATAGCTTCACTGGTGTGCAGGGGATGTAAATGACTTGAGGTCAGTGACCATGCATCTATTTGCACATCATGGAGAATCTTGTCCACCAACCTCAGTGGGCTTCAGAGATATGCAGAGAATTGTAACAGACTCAAAGGCTTTGGTGGAATTGCTCCTGATTTGCAAAGGTGTAAGAGGAGAATGAGGTTAGGATTAATTTCCCATTTTCACCCTGTTCAATTTGTTTCTTACAAATCCTCAGTGAGGAAATCTGGGCAATTTGCAGAAGGAACTATGCTTTATTCTTCCAGTCATATAGATGGCTCTTCAGATGAGTTAGACGAGCACCAATACTTTTCTCCGTCTACATCCATCGCTCCCCTTAAAGGCAACTGCAAGATATAAGTCACTCAGGGATGAATTGCCCTTTTCGCTCCTCAGCTATAAGAAAGCAAATTTGGCTGGCACTCCTTCTGTCACTGGTGGGCCAAACCAAATCCAAACCATCATGTCTGCCTTCCCTGCCACCATGGCTTTGCAATGGTAGCAATGGTAGCAAGAGTCAGCAGTGAAAACTCACCTGCTGGTACCTATGAGATCCATCTGGAACAAGTTCATACGTCAAAGTGCCAGTTTTACATGAAATAGCATTCAGGAGCAGTGTCCTCGGTGTGTCTAAATCTCTTAGATTCACTAGAGCTGTATCAATTTATAATATGGGGGCAGGGGGGGAGCATGTTTCAAAAGCAGATGTCAGTTCTGAAGTCTCACTGTTTATTTGCTATGCTTTCATGCATATTGAGTGATTCAGTTATTGCATTTCCCCTTCCTCACCTATTCCAGCTCTACCTTGCGTGTTTAGGGCACAACTATATTTTACTACATGTGTTTTATGGTGCTTTGACTAATATGACCCCAGAGAGGATCTGGGTCCATCATTGCTACCAGATGAATAAGGACACTTATCTGCTATAATACAGGTGTCAAAGAATTACTTGCCTAAGCTTGATCCAGTTGTCTAAGCTCTTCCTATAGTCAATGGGAAGAAACAGACCTTTTTAAAAGGGCATTTTTGAAGCAGATGACTATCTGTCAGTGCCTAAAATAACAATATATACCAGTATTCTTGTCTGGAAATTTGGAGTTCCCTTTTGCTCTGATTCTCTTGATTTTCTCCACTTAATGCACTTCAGTTCATCACGATCCATTGTTTCATTTGGTCTCAGAGTGCACAAACAGGATTAATTCCAAATGAAATTAAACCAGAAGATAAACTCTGGAATTGTACCTGATATTTTCTAACTATGAAGGGGAATGGGAACAGACTGGGCCAAAGTGAAATCTCTCTTGAATGGCTACAGCATGGATGTTAGGACCATAGCATGCTACAAATCCAATCCTATTTGTCCAGACTATATGCTAACATAGATATACTAACATGCCTATGTTTTCCTTCAGCCTTAAAAATTTCTCTAGAGCTTACTCTTAATTTTGAAATACCTGAGTACTGTAAGCCGAATCTCAATTTAGGAAATAAATTTTATTTCTGGGTCAACACTTTGACGTAACACATTAACTTGTGCTAGGTAAACACAGGACAAACAGAATCAGAATATTTCATCCCTGTTGCTTTTCATCCCTGTTGCTAGGAGTATGGCCACCGTAAATAACTTCTGACTGAAGAGCTGTTATTTCATTAAGGAAACAACTAAAATTCCCAATAGTCTTTCTACACAATAAGCTGATTATCTGTAAATCACCCAAACTTGCTGTCAATATGGATGAGCTGTTGACAAGTTTAGTAGTTTGTCTTATCTTGATCGTCTTAAAAATGAAATTATACAGTCAGAAGGACCTCGATACATCAGGATTTAGCATCCGAATCACTAAGATTTACCTACCAGTCTTGTCTGAATGAGGTTGGGATGACAGAAAGGGCGGCTGGGATAATCAGGGCAAGGGCTGTGCTGAAACAAGGGAGCATGTTTCTGTCTTGGAAGTAAATTAGAGGGTTGTTCCAACCAGGCCTTTAGACTTTCATCAAAACTGAAGTGGCTTCAGAAGAGATTTCAGGCCCACTGCATCCAATCAACACTGAAGCGGGACATGAAATCAAGCAGCAGGTCACGAGACTGATCTTCTGCTGGTGGAGCTCCTCTGCAGTCATTGTAGCCAGGGTGACTGTGGCATATTGACCTCATGTTTCAAAGACCAGTGGGTGTCTGGGACATCTAAATTATCACCAGACCAGTCTTCAAATCAGTCTTGGATTCAAAGTGAAATCCAGGCAAGGGTCTTGAACTGGGTTGCGTGGCACTGACACGCTTTCCCCTTCTCTTGCAAAGCTTCAGCTCCAGCTGACTCAAGTGCTAGGATATCTACTGGTACACCCCTGGCTCTCCTTGTAGAGATTGTCGTAGCTGAGCTGGTGGCCATGCTAAAAACATGACCGCAACCATCCCACCTAACCTTAGGTACCTGAGGGCCCTGCCAGACATGTAGTTGCAGATTAAAAGTGGATGGCAGAAGCTGTTAACTGCCCTCAGCTCTTTTTCCCATTCGTTTGACAGAGGTTGCTGTCCCCAAAGCAAGGACATCTGATTGTTTTATGAACATGTTTTCATCATGCATATCAAGTGAAGCAAAACTGGTGCCGGTTAACCTGAATACACTGTGACGAAAACTGCAGACATTCAGGACCTGCTTCAAAAGAAGATCTGCTTCAAGACAGGATTGAATATCCCTATGTTGAAAATGTCAACCGCTCTCAGAGGGCAGGGGAGGTGTTTAGGTACGTGACAACCTCAGTTGTCCATTCCTAGTCTGCAACCAGAGTCCACCAGAGCATTCATTGACTCACCCATGCAAGCAATACATTTGGCATAGACATCCTAGATGGTTAATGGGAAGGTGAGTATCTTCTGCAAGTCACACAGATCTTATTGTTGTTATGGCTGTTCTTATCTTCTTATGGTTCTCCCTCTTACCCCATCTATCTTATCCCTTCTGCCCCATGCTTGCTTCACCTCTAGTTATATACATTATAGCAAGGTCTAGAGACATGACTGAGGTTGAAGCTAATCTGTACTAAACCCAGAATCAGCCAGTCTTGCTCCCAAATGCCTAACCCTCAATCTAGGAAGCTGAGAGAGAGTGAGTTTTCAAAAAGCTGTAGGAGATTAAGTCACTTGTCCTATACCTAGCCAGTGGTGCAGTCAAAGCTGACTCCTGGCTTTCTGGCATCCTGTTCTTTGCCGTATTCATTAGATCACAGCGCTTCGCTGGGAACTATCTCAACATGCACATCAGCCTACTTTGGTCCAAAGTGATCAAACATCACACAATGCCAATCAAGTCTTGTGAGGAATTAAGAGGAAGCTATGTAAAAGTATCGAGAGATACTATGTTTGCTTTTCTTTATCCCTGGGATAAATCTAGGAGCCTCTCTTTTGCTGATTTTGTATTATGCATTTGAAAGTGTTGTTGGAGTAGATCAAAACCCAAAGAAGCGAGAGGGGTATTGTTTTGTACGAGAGTGTTTTGAGGCCTCGGGTTGCTTATACAGCAAAATAAAGCAGTGCTGGCTTCTTTCTTTTCTTGCAAAGATCCTTTAGGAATTAGTCTGGCAATTCCAGCGCCAGAGAAGAGCTCTTCCTTTGCTAATCACCTGGCTTTATTCGGCTCTGAAACTCACTCAGAAGCTCCCTGTGTGTGCATTAACCAAAGGTACAGGATTATGTTTGTTTAATAATATAGTGGTGTCTTGCTGAACAACTGTAATTTCCATGTACTTATTGATCTTAATTTATAATGCCATTAGCTTTCTAAACTGCCATTAACTAATGATGGGCTCTGTAGGCTTAACAGCTCTTTCAAATCAGTTGCTGACAAGTGGGCCCCAGAAGCATTTGTCAAAAGGGTAATGGATCCCTATCAGAGTGGCAATAAATTAGGTTATAGTCTTATCAAATTAAACAATGGATGAAGGAAAATTAGCTATCAATAAAAATCTATAAAGCTGCCCTGATTATTCCCAGTCAATTATATCAATTAGAGATCAAACAGTGAACCCCCTGCAGTACGTTAAATAGAACTAACCGGGGCCAAAGGCGGCCAAATTGTGTTACAAAATGCAACACCACGGGCAGCTGTAGGAGATAATCATTACTGTCATTGACAAAGGAGCTGCTTTATTAGAAAGCTGGATGTTGCCTGCAGGCAGGCTTCTGGCAAGAGGACAAAGGCTCTGCAATGAGGAAGGGGAAAGAGGCTTGGACCTGGCTGCCAGTGTGAGAAGTGTGTTTCTGGCTGATAGCTCCTCCAACTTTTGTCATTTAAAGCAGGCTGGGCTCCACCAGATTCTGCTGAGTCCTCTGAGAAGTGACTTTGTCAGGAGACTCCTTTCGCTCCCTCCCTTTGTTTTTCAAAGCTATTCTGTTGGTCTCCTTGTTACTAACGATAGACGATGCTTTAAAGATGTCAACTTGTTGTAGTGCTATTATCGTCCAGATTGTGTTAGGCACGGACTAAAAGGTGGTGCTGAGAGGCAACATCCCAGCATCTAACATATGAAGTGACATATCCTAGAGATTGCCTCAGAGACCTGAGTAGGTCTTCCTTTCTCTGTCAGACAGTCTTTGCATCTACGGTGGGAAAAGGAGTCTCCTGCCTCTTTCATACTGGGATACAGATGTCAAGCTAATGCTCCTTCATGAGGTCACTCTGCCAGGACTGTCCTAGGCTGGAGTAATCAGCTTGTGTCCATACCATTCACTACTGCATCTCCAAAAAACACAGGGATTTGAGCTCTTCTCCCCACTGCAGACAGACCATAGGGTACCATGACCCATGCTTAGATATTTCCTGAAGGGATGCAAAAGGTGACCCAGATAATTCCCAGAAGGGTCCAAATTTTCCGTCTGTTTTCACAACATCAGCAGTGCACTCCATAAGGCTCTGTGTGAATTTTATCCTCAGGAACCAAATTCCAGCAAACTGCAGTAGGACTGTACACCTGCATGTCTTAAACCTTCATGGGATGATGATGTTGAAGGGAAGTATGGTTCCAGCTCTTCAAGTGGCCAGTGGATAAGGCCATCCCTGTGAAAGGGTATGTGTGCGTATATGTCCCTGCTCCTGGAAGAGCTTCCCCTCAAGCTCACTGCCTCTTGAAACCTCAGCTAAGAAACGAGTGGCTATTGCAAGCCGTCAGCCATGACCTGTCTCCTGCTTTCTTTCTGTAGAACGTTGTAGTTTCTTATTAGCTTTCTGAAAAGTGCTTTACATCTGTTGAGTGGGAAAAACAACTTGTGGATTATTTTACTTCCCATGCTCACTTTGTAGCTGTCTGTAGCTTCACAGGAGTAAACTCAGTGACTTAGGTGGTCCCTTTGAATTTCCCCCATGTGTTGAAATCTTTCTCTGAACTTAGTCTTGAGGTAAGGTTGGCTTTCCCGTACACAGACTCTGACATTAGACTTTGGGCTGCTCCTTGACCCAAGACAGAATTATCCCTCTCCTGGACTAAGACCTGAGCAGCAATATGTTTCGTGTTGGTCATTAGTGCCAGTAGGAGCAGATTAGTAGCGACATTTTTGATTCTTCCTGAAGAAAGGGTGGGATCAGATTCAGAAGAAAAGAGTCTTCTCTTTAAAATTAAAAACTATTCTGCTCTATTCTTTCTCTTCTAAATAGAGGCAGACACACAAGCGCATTGGTAATGAATACCAACCCCTCCTCACATAAGAGAATGCAAAGAGACATAAGACATTGCTGTTAGAAGCTGAAAATGAGGCACCCAAGCTAGGAAATACTGAAATTAAGGCCACCAAAGAATCTCTAAATCAGCCCATTTGTGATAATACTTCACGGGGCAATCCTTGATACTGCAGTGGCGTTTTACAAAATCTTCTGTGAGGCTCCTTGTTATTCCCTCCTTTGAGTGAAGTGGTGGTCCAGCAGCATAGAAGTGGTGCAGGACAGTCGTGGATTGAACCTAGTGACTGCATTCCTTCTGCTATCACTTACTGTAATGTAAAAGCATTCATTTTTTCCTTGCTTTAATTTTGTATTTAATCTATGGGGAGCATTAGGGGTGCATGCCTCAAACTCTGGACTAAACTCACAAAGATAACCAAGGTCACCCTAAACCCACTTTCTTCCATTCAAACCAGTGACACGGGTCTCTGCCTTATGTTCTGTAACACTACCCTGTAGGTATGTGAGTGTGCACATGTGTGTAGTATTTTTGAAGAATTACAAAACAAAACACACCCCATATTCACTCATCTTCCAGCAGGAGAGTTGAGAGAACAAAAATTGATTGATGTTATTCATATTGCACTAAAGAGTACTGGAAAGCTTTCAAACACACCGTGATGAGACTAGACTTGACTAGAATACCTGTAATATTTCTTGCTGAGCAAAGCACTTAGTAAATGGAAGTGAAGATGATGAAATTTGGTCTTAAAGGGATGCCAGGATGTAACTGCTTACATTTTTGATCCTGCTTAGACTTTTGAATGTGCTTTATTGGATGCTTGAGAGTCACCCCTTTCAAGACACAAGGTCTCCATCCTTTTTGAAACCAGGTGTATGTGTCAGTACTTGCAGGGCTAGGGTGTGACTGCACATTGGTGTGTAGTAAAGCCAGCGAGAAAAGAGGAACGAGTTTCTGTTGGAAGATCCCCCTTCGAAATTTCCACTTCAGAAATCCTGGGTTGTTGTGCTGCTTTTTTTTCCTGTGGGCAAATATCAGTATATAAATAACTATAGGAGTCTCTCTTTCTGTTTTCCAGCTGTCATTAAAACAACAGAGATGAGGAAAGCAAAATAAATGTGCATTTCATTCAAATTTTCAGGGTGGAAACATTCTGAAATGGAATAACATCAAGAAAGATCTACGTGCTTCTTTCAAAAATATAGTTTTTATATGGAACAGCTCTGTAAATTTAAAGAGTAGTTTGGTTTGTTCCATATCCCATGGGAAAGAAATTGTGCACAAAATTTTTTGCAAGGAGATCTAGATTAAGGAGTGAATCCCCCCTTCCTGTTCTGTAGATGGACAAATAGATGCTCAGGATTGTTGCCAGTAGCTATGCCAAGATCTAATCGATAATAAATATTAACTGACAGTATGCAGAGAGGCAGCAATTCCCACCCTGAGCATCTGAAATACAGTCAATCATTTTTTTTTTCTTAACAGGGCTTATGTAGGGGTTGAAAAATTAAGTCATGGTGGTGGTCAGAAAGGCAAAACATCCAAATCTGGACAGCATTAGAGGATGGAAAGTATGAGCAAAATTACTTTGTAGATTACTGTTGTGGTTGTTAAGTCCAATCAAGATCTTGGTTCTTGGTTCTAATGTAACGTGGTCACACGCAGAAGGGGCAGTGGGTGTTAGATCTGGCTTGGGTTTTTCCTCTGACTGAAAAGCTTCTTTCTGGATGGGCTTGGCAGACAGTGCCGGGCACCTCATTCCTAAGGTCTTGCTGTGGGTATCTGAGCTTCACTGCTAGCTTCACCTGGGCAACCTTACAGAAGTCAGTAGAGATCCACGTTGTAAAAGCTTTAATTTCATAAGCAGTCACATAGACACAGAGAATCTGAAGTAGTGGAAGATGACCACCAGTGGACTGCCTTCTGGGAATGAATCCGGGTCTCTGCTAAACCCAAATCCATGCCTGAGCATTTTAGACACCGCAGCTAGCTGAAGAAAGTATAACAATTTAGCAATATAACTGACCGAGACCTAGTGCATGCTCAGGAGCCATTTAGTATCAATGCAGCCAGAGATTCTTCAGCTTATTTCAGTGTTTAAAATACAGAAATGCCCTGTAACAAGACGGGAGTTGGGCATCTGATGCTATTCAACCTCTGAAGTCATTCAGAAAGCCCCTGGCAGAACAGACAACCAGCTCTTCCTTTCCCAAATTTCATTAACACCAGCGCTTCTGATTTCTAGGTATCCGACCAACTCAAAACCAGTGCACAGCCCTGTCAGAATAGGAAACGCATAAAGGCAAATGGGGAATTTGGAAGGGTGGAGAATGCAACGCGGTGTTCAGGGGGACAGGTTACTACTCTGTGCACAGTAAGAGAAACGTCACCCTTTCCAATCCTTTCCATATTTTCATTTGAGTCCTTGCAGCCAGCTTCCTATATATGTATTCCTGAGCAATGTATTTGACTGCCCTGAAAAAGTTTCGTCTCTCAAATTCTTCCTTTTTGTCTTAGAGATCTGCTCATCCTCATTTCCTGCTCTGACAGGGTTAGCCAGAAGACTAATGGGAGGCCAGAAAGCAGCTAATGATGCAAAGTTTCCTGGGGAAAAAAAAAAAAAAAAAAAAAAAAAGAAAGAAAAAACCAAAACCAACCAACCAACTTTCTAAAACAGCCCAAGGACTGAGAAATTTGGATTCACATAGGCACGCTGTATTGCAGAAACCTTGGTCACTAATCTTCCCTTTTAACGGAGCACCTCTGCAGTTTGATTCAAGGGCTCCTTTCCGAGCAATGAGACGCAGCGTTAGACACCAGACGCGGAGCAAGTGGGGTGGGTGCGTGGAGGGGGGGGGAAGGGAAAGAAAGTAATTTAGCATCTGGCGAAATGGATTGTGAACATACAGAAGATGTTATACTGTTAAGACTTCTCTCTGTCTCCCTTTCACTCTCTCTCCTTCTTTTATTAAAGGCCTAGGCAATTTAAAAATGGAGACAGTGTATCCCACTTAATAGCGTTGCTGTTAATCTTCTCGCCAGTCAGCTCTCAGCTCTAAGTATCGAACGCACAAAAACCCTCCTCCTGTCACCAGCTGTGGTTAGGGAATGACTGTCCTCGGGGGCTTCAACCCTTAAAAAAAATAAATAAAAAAAAATTCACCGCTGAGAAAAGGCAATAACAGGAGTCTGCTGTTGTCTAACCTGCCATATAAATGAAACAATCAAAGAAGACAACAAAGGAAACTCCACTAACATCCAGAGGCAAAACCAGTTTGCTGTTATATATCCTGGCTTGGGGAACTATTTTTAGCCAAACCCCTCTTTTTTTAACAAGCACACACAATCTCTTTCTAATTTTGATTAAGAGAGGAGAGAGAAAAAAAAAAAAAAACAACTGGAAGACAGGTAGGGAAGAATGTGAAGAGGCAGCCAGTTACAAGAGAAAGCTGAATTAAAATAAGTCCTTGTGCTTGTATAAAGGATATAAACAAAAATTACTTTGAATGTTTAAATAAAGGCAGGGTCTGATATCATCACTGTTCACCTCTGAAAAACTCAGTCCTTACTACTATTTACATATTTGTACTGTGGGCACATGTAGGTGCTAATGGCCTGAAACCCCACTGTGCTTGGAGCTGTATTGGTATAAAAGAAAAAAGACTGTTCTGATCTCAAATTTATATCTATATTTATATATTTATATAAATTTATTTTACGCATTTAATGTATACAAATGTATACCTGCACACGTGTGTGCAAGAACACACACACACACAGAGTGGCATATGTTATGCATATAAAGTGCTCATTTCAATCATAATAATGAAATCAAATTTTTAAAAAAAAATAAAATTGAGATTTGGGATGGGGGTTAATTTGAAGATTCCTGTTTCCAAGCTTGGTTCCTGAGCCATGATTTTTTCATATAGTTATGGATCTCCCAGATCTAAAAAAATACCCAGATATTCCCCATTCACTGTAAAACCTTGAATTGGCAGCACTAGAGAAATGAACCTGTGTAGTAGCTTAAGGCCACACGAGTGATTTATGGCCGGCACCCACAATCAACACCAGATAATCACACCATATTCAGAGAATCCAGCTGGTAGGGGCGATCCTTTAGTTCTGCCCCACAAATTATTTGCAGTTTCAGGACTGTGGTGCTGAGGGACATGGTTTAGTGGTGGTTTTAGTAGTTTTAGGTTGATGGTTGGACTTGATGATCTTAAAGGTCCCTTCCAACCTAGACGATTCTATGATTCTATGACTATCTAACGTAACGTGTATGAGCATCATCACACCTGTGTTTCTGTACAGATATCATCACATCTAACTGTAGAGAAGACATCAGCATTCAAGCTATTTGTCTAGACTGCCTTTATAATCTTTGTAAACAAGTGGCTACTTCTTGGGTGAAGTCCTTTCTTCTTCAGATGACCTCTTTTTAAATTAAACAGGTGGTACCCTAGAAGTGTTCCACCCTTGCAGAGATGATACATAGAGATTTTTCTGCAACAAGCTCAACTGTAGACAGCTGAACATCATCTACAATGCACTGTCTTTTGGCTATACTTTGGTCCAGCTTCAATAGATGATTTGTATCCTCTAGAAAGATTATTCAGAAACGTGTAGATTACAGCACATTTACAGGAGGTGTGGTTTGAACAACACCAATTTGAAATTCACCAAGAGTGGTCTCCTCACCAAAGACAAAAACAAGCTTTGCTCATTAATGTCTCTACCTTGAGTATGAAGTTCCTGGATTAGAAAGGTTGATGATATCTGACATACTTCCCTGAACTGGCCTCTAATCTCTAGAGAAGAACATGCTTTCACCTGCTGTTAGCATTTCCTGCACTGAGAATATGTGCCTTCTGGATTGTCATTGGGAGGTATCTGATCATCTCCACTGAATGTGTGGGGAACATACACCCCTAAGTTGGGCACTCTTGGTCATCCCTTTGGAATCAAAACCTGAAGTTTTATCCATTTATGTCCTGTGGTCTAGAGGTTGCAGTTTCGATACCATGTCATAAGCCAGAGTCATTACATAGCAAACCTACAGTATAAACTTCTGTTAATTGAATAACAGCCCCAAGCAAAACACTAATTATTAAGGAACTTTAAAAGTAAGTTGGCAGCTTGGAGCTATCAGCCCCTTAAAATCTAGCAGTCATCTCCTGGAAAGTTATTTAACAAAAATATAACTTTTTTTTAAAAAATGGTTCCTGTTGTTGCTGGCAGCCTTGGCTGAGAGCCAAAGCACTACAATGGTTTTCTAGCTGCTGGAAATAAAAATTGCTATCCACAACTCTGTCGGTACTTGGGAGAAATATCCCCTTGTTTTGTGAGAGGGTTCTAGAAGGTAACTGTACAGATTTCCATAAAAATACCTTCATGTCAAAGACACATCCTTTGTAAAGGGTCACTGCTAATTAATAGATCACCTTTATTAAAGACGAACCCATTTTTGCCATGGCCAGTGGGTAAATAATGGGAATACCATCCCCTGTAATATCTATTAGTGTGCTTATAGCCATTTATAATTCAGAAGACTTACATCCATCACACGCTTATTCCTACTATTAATCATCCAGCAGTCTTTGATAAAATCTTGAGAAATCTATCCCTTTACGTAAGGATTTACTAACAGATTGAAAAATCAGGTGTGGTGAATGGGAAGTCGTTAGTGTTCCATTATTTTTATCTGTCCCTTTTCGAATTTTTGAAAACATATTTGTTATGACTTCATTCTTGTAACGAATATAGTGTGCTCAAGCTATAGAACTGAAAAAATTAAGGCTCTTGACACTCAATTCTGTATGGAAGGCCAGCAAGCAATCAAAGCAGGTGAAGAAGTATTTTGTTATTGGAAGCTCGATGTGAACATAGAATCCTAGAATCATCTCAGTTGGAAGGAACCTTTGAGATCATTGAGTCCAACCATCAACCAAACACTGCCAAAACCACCACTAAACCATGTCCCTCAGCACCACGTCTACTCATCTTTTAAATAATTCCAGGGATGGTGACTCAACCACTTCCCTGGGCAGCCTGTTCCAATGTTTGATAACCCTTTTGGTAAAGAAATTATTCTTAATATCCATGCTAAACCTCCCCTGGCACAACTTGAGGCCATTTCCTCTTGTCCTAAATGGATGTAAATTATTATGAGTGCCTGAACCGGTATTCAGGCTGGTTTCCAATCAGGGCTATCAGGACAGTTGAAGCTATGGAGGAGTCTTCAGAAGTGGCCACCTCCCATCCTTCTATTTTGTATCTGGCAACAGGTTTTGGGCGATGTGGTAGCACTAACAAGGTGGGTATGTGATGGAGTGAAGAGCAGGAGCTCACATTTGTTGTTACAGGTGACTGAGGTACAAATTTTTACTTTGTCAAGTGGGGGTTGCAAGTCAAAGATGGATGGAAGAGGTGCATCCTTTCCCTGGTTATTGCTGCCTAAAAAAATCAACGTTCCTGAGCCCTAATGGTCCAACAGGCCACCTCACCCAAGCTGATCACTGAGGGCTCAAAGTCAGCAAGTGTTTACTGAATCCTACACCCATTTTCCCCCTTTATCTCTTAGCCGCGTTTAAACACCATTTCTGCAAAACGCTCAACTTCTTGCTGTTAATTTCAAGCGTGGCTGATGGAGCCCAGCTTGGATCTCGTACCCGTCGGGAGCCGATAAGCAGTTTCCGCTCACAGATCACACATAGCTGAGTGATGTTCAGAGACCCCCTTGTTCCCCCAGCCCTGCGCCCTGCGAAGCGACATTAGCGCTGGGTAATGATCTGTAAATGTGTCAGAACTGTGCCACCTAGTGACACCGCTGCCTCGTTCCTTTGGTGAAGTCACACTGATCGCACAACAGCAAACTGTAATATAATTAGCACTAATTTGGTTTCTCAGTAGCCGGCTGCTGCACAGCTCCCTGCTCAGCCACTCTCTGCTTCTCCAGAAGACTTTTCTCAACGTAATAAGAGCTTCATTAGGGAATTGTTTCCCCCATTTTTGGTTGTATAAGACAATTATATTTTTTTTTTTTAGGTATTTTTTTAAATGGATTTTCTGCACATCAGAATGAATCTAAACTGCATGAAGACTTTAGCAGGAAGCAATCTGTTAATTAAATCTGCTGGATTTTTTTATACCTAACAACTAGAGCTGACTGGCAATTTCTGGGTAGTTTTTTTTTTCCCATTATATACTACAAATTCCTGAATATAAGAGCATTTTGCTTTTAACAAAGTTTCTGTTTCCAAAAATTGTTGATTCTAGTTTTCTGATTGCCTTTTACTCCTGTTTCAAAATGCTTTAAAGCAGAGTTACAGGTTTCATTTTGAAATGTCCATTAATACAGTGGTGTATATTGTAAAAAATGTGAAATTGAAGTAAACTACTCTGGTTGATCCAAACCAGATTTGGGAATTGTTTTTTCCTATTTTGTGGCAATTGTTCTTGCAATTGTTGACATTTTGTCCTTTTCTGTGAATGCAGTGCAAGAAAAATTCTGAAAGCTAAATATTTTTCTTGCTTAAGAAAATTGTTCCAAATTAACTTTCCTCGTAACAGTCAATACCAGCGACGTTATTGTGTACTGTATAACCTACCTTGGTTTTGACACAGTGCAGTAGAGAGCTCAGAGAGCAGTTGTCCAATGAAACGATCAGAGAGCAGATTTAAAATAAACAGAAGGCTGCACTTCTTCTATTCGTTTGTTTTATGTTTTTTTTTTTGTTTGTTTTTTCATAAAACCTAATCACAACGCAGAAGTTGTTGCGTTGAGATATTGTGGCATATTAAAGTATAAACCCCCAAACAAACCAAAACAAATTCATGAAAGTTAATCCCAGAATGATGGAATAATGAATAATCTAGACTGGAAAGAATCTCCGGCAGTCATCTGGTCCAATCCTTTGCTCAAAGTAAGGTCAGCATGGCTGCGCTAGTATTCCTGTTTTCCTTCAACGTGTGATGTGGGTGGTGGATGGAGATGACTGTGAGGCATCCCCAGATCTTGATGGTTGCATGCTTTAAATGCTTTTCAACCAGCACAATGTCCAGTTTTCAGAGGGTCACAATGCAAATGTCAGGTATTATATCCCATAAAACTCAACAATATGTTGCTGTATATGGTAGCCTAATTGCAAATAGATATTATTAATGAGTTAGAACGTATCTATTTGTGTAGGATGTACGCAGCTAAATGCAGACTTCTGCACAGAAGCTCGTCACCCAACCCCTTTTATAGTCATTGTAAAGCAATTGGCACTAGTAGAAGCAATTCATCTCAGCCTAGAGTAGATGCCTAAAATAGGTCAGACGAATCACGCTCTAGCAGAATCTCTTTCTTTACTGACCATAAAGGAAATCTAGGAATGACTTCTTTAAATTGCTCTTATTTGGGATTTTTGGAGAAATTTTGTGTTTAAAATTTGCTGAGTTGAAATTGCCAAAATTGCCAAGTTATCATGTTTCCCAGCCTTAAAATTCAAATTTCCAAGTTTCAGCCTGAAACATTCTCATTAAAAATATGGGTTATGGCGAAAAAAAACCTACGGGTATATACTGAATTAAAAGGTGGCATTGAGTTTAGCTATAATGATACGTGTAGCTGGATATTTTAATATTAATGTATTCCACTTACTTGTCTTTTTCCCATTACTAGCTATTGAACTATTTTCAGAGAAGGTCAGCATCTTTATCACCATTTTAGAGAAATTAAAATTGTGCCACAGAGGGATCCCAGAGTCATAGAAGATGATTGGAAGGGATGTCTGGATGTCCAGCCTCTCACTTGAAGCAGACTATCGCAAACATTAGACCAGGTTCAGCCGAGGTTTTGTGTAACCAAGCCTTGACATCCTCAAAGGATGGAACTTCTATGACCAATTCTGGTGCTGCCCAACCTCCTAGTGAAAACATTTTCCTGACATCTAGTCTGAACCTTCCAAGCTGCAACCATGGCTGTGACTGTTGTATCTACAGACAACATAGAAATGTTTTGGTCTGTTTGCGTTTGTAGGTACATGTCAAGTCCTTATGAACTGTAACTAGATTACCCCTTAGACTCCTTTTTACCATACTACACAAGACTTGCCTCTGCAAAGTCACCCTGTAGGTCACTTGCTCTAAAATCTTTATGATTTAACAGCTGCTGGTTGGACCCTCTCCAGTTTCTCTGTCTCCCTCTTGAACTGGGGCCCCAAACTGGACACATTATTCCAGGTGTGCCTTCAGCAGTTTTAAGCAGAAGGGGATAAATTCCCTCAAGTCTTCTGGGTACACTGTTGTGCCGGATGCACTCCTCTGCAGCATAGACACCAGTATACGGCTTGCTGCATTCAGGATGCCAGGACACTGCCAGCTCATATGTAACCTTGTGACTGCTGTGGTCTTCACATCATTTTAACTGGAGACTCTATTCAAACAGTCAGATCCCATGGGCTTATTCTACTCCAGGTGCATCACTTTGCACTTCCCCTTATTGAACTTCACAAAGTTTCTTTTGTCCCACAAAGTTTCTTTTGTCCCAGTCCTTAAAGTTTTCGTGCTTCCACCGGATTGAAGTGCTGTCATTAGCTGTGTCAACCACTCTCTCTAGCTTAATAACATCCGCAAATCTGTTGAGGGTGCAAAATTTGTCTCAGGTGGAGACATCACTTTGGCCAAGTCATTGATGAAGATACTGAGCAATATAAGTCCTAGTATCGACACTTGGGTTAGTCCACTTCATATAAGTCTACACTCGTGTATGATATTGATTACTAACCCTTTGAACCTGATGTTTCAGTCATATTTCAGCCCATTCAACAGTCTGTTTGTTCAGCCTGCGTTTCCTCAGTTTCCAGATGAGGATGCTGTGGGACAAAAAGCCTTACTAGAGCAAGTTATATCCTCTGTTATTACCTACTCTGTATAACAACCTGTCATTTCATTAAAGAAGGTAATCAAAGTGTTCAAATATTATTTACCCCTGGTAAATCCCTACTGACTATTCTGAATACCTTCTTGTCCTTTATGTTTTTGGAAAGTATTTGGAAATGCTACATGACCTTTCCAGAAACTATAGGCCTGACTGGCCTTTCTCCTTCATTCTTAAAGATGGGAAAAACATTAGCCCTTTTTTTCAGTCATGAACAACCTGTCTTGATAGCCACAATTTTCCATAAATGATAGACAGAGACCTCACCCAGCCACATCAGCTAACACTTTTAGTATTCTCAAGTGTTTCCTACCTGGTTAGTGGATTTGACAGCATCGAGGTTGATAGCTTCGTCTGTTCCTTCCTCACTCTTGGCTGCCCTTCTCCCTACCAAGCTGTGTCGATACACACAGAGGTCTGGAGCAGTTTTTGTTTGTAAAAACTGATTGTCTCCTGCAGTGGACTTGCATTTTCCACAAACTTCCTTCTGCTACTGGCACATCTGTGTATTCCCTTCTTGCTATTATTATTCTCTGTTTTAGAGCCAGATGGGATTTGATCTTTTTCTTTCATCCTGAAGAGCCCAAGTAAAGCTTTTATGCTCCTCCTTTGTTTCTCTTCCTTATTTTGACTTATTGTATAGTCCCTTTCAACATTTTGGTTCACCAGGAAGTTCCTTGATTAGCCAAACAGACCTGCTTGAAATTCTTGCTCTTTATGCACAGACAAAGCATTTATTCCAGAGCTCTTCAGTAAGTTTTCTTTAAAAGAATGTCAGTTTTCCACAGCATCTCCCACTTTTCTGGCCACTTTCAGGGGATTCTGCATAACAGTTTCCACTGACCTATCCTGATCTCCACAAGTCCACTGTTCTGACTCTGTAACCACCTTCCCGAGCCTTCCTCTAGATCCTGGACCCTTGATGCATCACTGCTGTCCAAACTACCGTGTCCATATTCGCCACCAGTTCTTCCCTGTTGATGAGCAGCAGGGCTAGCAGAGCACTGACCCTTGTTGTCTTTTCTAGTATTTATATCACAAAATATCTTACCCAAGGCCACCCAGAGCCAAAATATAATCTAGTTTTTTGTTTTCTGTGCAGTCTTAAATAAAAAAGTTCTATAAATACGTGCAAGCAATGAGGAGACTGAAAGTCTCTGAAGACATGTTCCCATCTTTGTGCCTTATTTGCTGGAGAAGATGGTTAAAAAACACCTTATCTTACTTGGGAAAAATAGCTGTACATTTGCCAAGGTCAGCAAGATGCGAAGAGATTTGCTGAGGGTTATATTCTCCTCTCTGATCCATTCTGCCAATTTCCACTTCATATGCAGCAATCTGTCCACACATGGGCCTCCTAAGGATGTCATCAAGAATTCCACAACCATAAGAGAAGAGCGGGGCCCTTCAAAAGTTAGTTGCTCAAGTTAAAAACACCTCAGGGCAACTTTGACTTAGCCATTCGGTTCCTTTTGATAATATTATGCATATTCACAAGCTGCTGTTTTGTCTGTCAGGACAGAAAAATTGTAAATAAAAAGAACATAGGGTTGGAGTGGATTGCTTGGATTACTGAGTCTAGGTTACCCTTTAACTTAGACAAGCATATCATATGGTGCCTTTTATAACTTCTCTCAAGTCGCATCTTTAAACTAGCTATGTTTGTTGCGTCCAAGTTGTCTTACTGAAATGCTGTTCCAAGGTTTTATTTCTGTGGTGTTTGGAAACCTAATTTCCAGCCTAAAATTATTGTTTTCTTGTTTGTACATAGTTGTTCTTTTGCCAGCTTTGTCCATTTGTTTAAAAAGCTTTTCTCCCTTCTATCTGCTTGTTCTCTTCTCTCCGCTGTAAACTTATTCCTTCAAAGCCTTCTATGTAAAACTAAAACAATCCTGCTCTTGGCCCTTCATATGTGTCAGAGTTTCCATTCTCCTTATTAGCTATGGTGACCTCCTTTCCATCTCTTCCAATCTTCAATTTTTTGACTTGGGTGAGTATGGGTGGCCTATGTGAGGCACGTTGCTGGGTGCAGACATATGGTGAAACCTTGTCCTTCTTAAAACATGTTAAATGTCTTGCTGAACAATCCACCCCTTCCTAAACCCTTTAAACCACTTTTTTTTTTTCTATTGCCAGCTTGGTGCTATTGCTACACTTTTGCCTTCCTCTCATCAGCACGTTCACACTTCTGATATCACATGCTTTGCCCAACCCTCCTTCTTTGCCTTGTCTGGGCACAATCTTCCTGCCTGTTTTTTTCCTTTGGTTATCTATTTTAAACAAAGGAAAGCATCTATTTATTTATTCTTAAAGAGAAGCACACAATATGATTAATAATGTAATTACATATTAGAATAAAATAGAATAGAATAGAATAGAATAGAATAGAATAGAATAGAATAGAATAGAAATTTAGTTCAGTTGGAAGAGACTTATGATGATCACCTAGTCCAACTGCAGCTGGACTTGATTTTAGGTACTGCAGTCTTGGTTGCCTCTGAGATTTGTCTTTATTCATTGCCATCCCTACCACCATGTTTGAATTAGATGAGAAATTGTTTAGATACTGTTTTTTCTTGAAGAAATACTTATAATTCTGCAAAGATTATAATTATGATACACCAGATAATCCTAAAGTCTGTCTTCTCTGTATCTGCTACCCAGCTGTGGCCTAAATTGGACCTTTTAGAGAAGGAGAGAGAAGAAACTGTGATCAGCCAGCATGAGGAGTTCCACCAAAAGAAGCCTCATTGCTACTACCTCTATAGCCTCTTTCTTCTTCTGTGTCTTTGATGCACTATTCCTCTTCCCCAGATTTTGCTGTTCTCTCCACACCCACATCTCTCCCCTTGCATTCCCCAGCCCCATCTGCTCCTACCTTTCCCCATCTCCTACCCCCGTGTCCCTGCCTCAATACCTTACCACTGCTGCTACCTTTCCTGACTGGTACTCTTTCCATGCTTGAACTACTGCTATTTTCTCCTCATTCTCAGCTCCCCATTTGTCCGCTTTTGTTTGCCCATTTCTCCAGCCTTTGCAGCTTTCTTTCTGCATTTTCAAACTTTCTCTCTGCATCTTTCTTCCCCCTTCAGCATCCATGTTTTGCTTTTTTCTGCGTCTCTCCTCAAACCTATCCCTTCTTCTGCCACCCGCTTAATGGTTTAGAGCCCACATTAGCTTTTATTCTAATTCTATCTATTGCATGTGTATATAAAAACACACAGTGTTACGTGAACAGTGCTTTCCCTATGCACCCTTTCTCACTGCTGTGCCTCAGTGGCTGAAAATTAGTGAACTATAAGTTGTTTTATGCCCTAAAAAGGTTTTCAAGCCTTTCAGCTTTTTTTTTTTGGTTGGTTGGTTGGTTTGTTTTTTTTTCAAACTAGCTCTATTTTGCTACTGAATGACTGATATGAGAGCCCAGGGGGATTTCTCTTAAGGCTAGGCTAGGAAATGCAGAAGCCGAGACAGTAATAAAAATGGCAACTCTCCCACCTCACAGAGGGTGGAGAGATGTTTATATGAGCAGCTGTAATTTGGTCAGGGTTCTGGCACTTAACTTCTCACCCTGCTCGTCGGAAGTGCCCAAGACTCCTTAGCCAGAACTGCCAAGGATCTCAGCTCGTGCTGGGTTTAGTTCTTTGGCAGATCCTGAAGCCCAGACCAAAGTTGGGATCCATTACACCAAACACCACTTGAGCAACCTACAGTGAAGTCAAGGCCCTGCCACGAGCAGTTTACGCTCCTTTAACATATTAAATCCTTTGCCAGCCTAACGCTGGTTATATGAATGAGTGGTAGAGTCTTCCCAGCAAATGAGGTGGCAAGAGCACTGTCTGAAATCTTTTCATGGCTCTACTCATGGCTCTTCCAAACATTGGGGTTCAATCAGTGGGTATGACAACTCCACAGCCCCGGACAGCACAGCTACGGTTCACACGGGGAATGAAGAGGAACAGGAGGTGCTATTTACATGTCAAAATAACTGATGTGAACATTCCTGTGACTGCTTCAAAGGAACATCTCATTATCTTTGTTATTAAATGCTTCTGCGTTGCTAAGAAGGGGGGCAGGTTAATTGGAAAAATTATGTTTAAACTTTATAAACAGTGCAAGCATGAAACCCATCATTTTAATAAATGTTATCATGTCTCCTGGATCTAATAGATCTTAACTGATGCATGCTATCATTAAGTTTAATTTAAGAAACTACCCCTAGAGAGGTTTTTTAAATCAATTGGAGACATGTTCTGAAACAATGTTAGAAATATTTGATTCACCTACATCCTCATCGTTGAACCAGTTTCCCAAGTAACACAGCAGAGAAGAATATACCATTTTACTATCTCATCTTCCATGCTAAAAGAAATGCAAAGCTTTTTTACCCAATATATTAAAATATCAAGTCATCCATCAGTGCAATTCAGTCACCTCTGAAGCAGCTGTTTAATAGAGCAGTGCCATGATTCATACAGGGACATGTTAACTACATCTAAATGAATTATTGCATGACATTAACCCTTTTCTCTTTCTGAAATGAATAACAAACTAAGTTGGGTTTCTCTTGCATTCTTAGGCATAACATAACCAGACTTTAGGCTATCCCCTTTAACCATTTTGAGCATTTAGGAAATAAAATTATCCATCTAAGCTGGAAGCACATGGCTCTGTTACCTATTTTGGCTGCTTAGACACTAAGCAGTGAACAGCAGACAAATGAAGTTACCTGAATGGGGTGAAGCAGATTCTGAGAAGAGCAACATGCTGAAAATCTCAGGGATTAGATGGGCAAGGCCAGGGATCTTAAGAAACAGGGGTTATGGGCTAATGTTAGCTCTTTGAAATGACTTTTACAGTGACTTATGTATCTGAAGCCACGAAGTAAGTCCACCCACAGGTACAGCAGAAGTCAAAGTGATTCCACCTTTGAAAGGCAATGAGCTGTGCTATACGGTAGCATAGAGCAGGCAAGATAAGGTCGGGAAGTCAGCTTGGAGAAGTGACCACATATTAAATAGAGTTTGCTTTTTTTTCAGTGATTCCCCTCTGAAGGAAACCACAAATATGCTTAGTCATTTTTGTAAACTTACAGTAAGACTCTTCATACCTCTCCAACCAATACAGCCAGGGCACAGGTCTAGCAAGAAAGCAAATCTATGGTTTAGCGCAGGGGCTGACACAATTTACAAGAGAACTTTTGACCCATAAATAAGACAGTTTGTCTGTCTTCAATAGGCCATCATCTCTTAATGTCCCATTCAGGAGAATGCATCTGGTTCTTGCCATGTATTAGTGTTGTTTATGCGCATATGAAAAGGAGAAATGTTACATGAACTTGCACTGCTTCTCTCTTTCCTGCTGTCCTGTTTAATCCAAAAATAAGAGAGACCTCTTCTCCAGGGTTGGGATATGATGGTGCTGACAGTAATCTTACAATGCAATGTGTCTGATGGGACTTATCCCAGGGTCCAGAAAACTACTTCACCCACCCAGAAATTAGGAATGAATGACTGGTGAGAAGAGTATCCCAGCTCTGCCCTATCATGGAAGGCATCTGTCCCCATCTTCCAAGATGGGCAGGCCCATCTTGCCAAAAACTGTGAAATTGCATGGGTTTTTTCCTAGAAAGAAAATAATCTTTGTGGGCTGCAACTGCACATAGAGCTGTGTGCAGTACCTGGGACTGGGCAACAGTATCGGCAAATTCCATCAGATCATCCCGATCAGTATTTGTGATTGGTTTTATATGCCTATTTGGGGTAAAAAACAGCATTTACCTGTCTAAACTTTAATCTCAACATGACCTGCATAAGCAGAACATCTGTTTTTTTCTCTAATCAAAATTTCAGATAGTTTTTTAGAAGGAAGAACAAGATGTCCTTTGGGTAATTTATAAAGAAAGGAACAAAAATCTAGCTAATGCTTTAAATGCATGGATGAAAGTGTCCAAAAGTGACAGTCATGGGATTGTTAATAAGAGAGGAAAGCAAAATGTCTCAGCTAAATTTTTGATATATACTTTATTCTCTGAAAATAGAAGGGCATTACTGTTCCAGTGAGACCTACATTAATTCCTGACTCCTGGACATTAAAAAAAGAAAGATGAAGAAGTCAAAGTTGCTGTTCATATCAATTCCTCTGAGCCATGTGCACTAGGGCAAAGTACCACGTATGCAGCTGCTATTACTTGTATAAACAGATGCTGCACAAAATCAAAGATCATCCTCCTTGAAAGAAGGCCTTGAGGATGGCAGGTAGACTGCAATATCTGGCAGCTCAAGTATTCTTATGAGTCAGTCCTCAAAAAGGATGAAATTATATTAGCAAACATGATCCTTAATAAAGGAGTACATTCTGGGTTCATTTTATTTGCCTTCTGGCTTCTGAGCCTCTAACGTAGCCCATATAAAAATTATGGCCTCAATATTTTATCTGCAAATAAAAAAGCCAAACAATTTATTCTTATAAAATATGACTGAGCTTCTGTCATGTTTTGGACAGGAAGATTTCAAAAGACACCTAAGATGTACAACTAAAACGTGGAATGGAACCACAGCTACTAAGACTAGCTCCTAATTGCCATTTGAGGTTACTTACGGGTTCTCTATAGTACCAAATGCTTATTAAGTGATGCTTAAATAAAACTAAAAAAAAATGAAATAAAATAAAAAAAAAATAAACACAAGATTCAAATTCTTTGATAAGGAAATATTGTAGAAGAGCATCTGAACGGTCAGAGTTAGAGAGATTTGGGTGATCATTTTGAAAAGTTCAGAGGACCCATCCACAGCTCCCCCTCTAGCTGATCAAATAGGGATTTATACTGCTCTGAAAGTCAAAGCTGGCAACTATAAAAACGAAAACAAGACATGAAGGTGCCCTAAATTAGTTGTCACTGTTGAAAGTTCAGTCTTGACAACTGACACACCCAACTCTGCGTGTGGATCCAAGAAAAATAGCCCTAACTGCTTTAAAACTCTCAAAAACATTCCCTCCATGAGACTCTTTATTCAATATATACAGTCAAGGGATAACAGAGATTTTGAGATACCTGTTCATGTTTAATAGTGTCTTTACTCCATGGTGTTAATCCTATTAATGTAACTATTACTGAAGTAATAGTGCTGCTTCACTTACAAGCAGATAAAGTAACTTTGCCGTGGCATTAATGAAGGAGTGCTCTAATCTGGCCAGTTATGGCATCTGTGCTGAAATCTGTTTGAGATGACTTTTACTGCTCTCCGTGACCTTGCTGTGTGTGAAAGCATCACCCATCTGAAATCATCCTGAACCAACCTTCCACCACATGCCATGCCCTGGAAACATGATGCACCATAACCCTCTGCATAATACATGGGCAAAAGCTGAGCTGGTTCAGTGGCAAGGGCTGACATTTAAAACACAACAGAAAGGAAAACAAACAAGTGGACATAAGCCAAAAAATACCAGCTCTTCAGCTTTGGTCTACTGGTTTTGTTGGTTTGATTTCTTTAGCATAGGCCTGAGTGCTCGCTGTAGGACACTGCGTGAAGAGTTGGGCTGAGCCCTAGAGAGCCCCGTGGAAGCAGGGAAGGGGACAGCTGTCCAGGGTTGCTTCATCACCTGATTAAGGTGCTTTTGATAACCAGAGAAAGCAATTTTCATATGGGTTTATTTCCATTCCAGAAATGCCATTATGCCACAAGGGGGTAGGGGTGTTCTGTTTAAAACCTCGCAATGTATTCCTACAGACCCAGCCTTTCAAGGAAAACAGTGTTGAGTATTATAAAAAGCAACACAGATTGAATCAGCACAGACATTTTCTGTACCATCTGCATTTCAACTATTGCTTTCCTTATAATTAACATCTGTTCGTAGATATCAATCTGAACAGCAAGGACAAAATTATTTAAGAACCGTCTATCTTTCAGCCTAGTGTGTTCCTGGGGATGGTTCTGGAGGTGGAGAATGGGTTACCCCCAGGAAAGAGGATTTGGTTACAAGGAGCACCTTTCATTAATCTAAACAGATTGCCAAAGGCTTGGCAACACCAAAATGGACACAACTGGATCTCATCAGAGAAAGTGCCCCTCAAGCATACAAAAATTAAATAGCATTGGTGGGGTTGGTGGTGTGTGCGCTCTCACTACTTCATTGAAAAAAAAAAAAAAAAAAACAAGCAAGAAAATGCACACAGACAAAAGGCCATAGGTGACCCCTGAAGATGTATGTTCCAGAGGACAATGCAAGCATGTTTTCCTCTTAAGTGACATATTCTGGCATTTAAATTAATGACTTAACTTTTTTTATTTTGTTTTACTCCAATATGCATCTTCCATCTTCCAATTTTGTGGTAGAGGAGGAAGTGGCACCTGGGTATAGAGAGAATGTGGCTCCTAACCTGCGTAACGTTGGTCAGGAGATGCAGCCCCAGCCCACGTATTCAGTGCAAAATGAGAAAACGCAGCTGAGACACTGGGTAGATTCTTTTCAAAATTCTCAGAATTGCTGCTTGTTGACATGTGCTATTACAGGGTTAATAGGATCCACCTGCAGCCAGCTTGCTGTTCCCCGTTTCTCCTGGCAAACAAGCAGTTGAAAGCCCTCAGCCCTCTTCCAGTGAGACACAGAGCAAAACTCCTCTGGTCCTTTCCAGCCAAAAGTGCCAAAAGCATTTTGCTAGCCCTAATAGATCACGCTTATATCATAAGAACGGGATGAATTTGTCTTTTCACATAACTTTCATTAGATATATTGCTTCATCAACCTCCAAATTGTCTTATTTTGTTATACTTTCCACAGCCACTTCTTCCAGTCATAAAGAAAAAGCAAATTTCCTTTTTGGCATGCTTAAGTGAAACAGTTGAATTTTCTACCTTTCAAAATGTCCTTTGTTTTTAGGTTTTTTTTGTTTGTTTGTTTGTTTGTTTGTTTGTTTTTAAAAAAAAAAAACAACAAAATGAAGAAGTGCCATCAACACTAATGTCGTCCTGGTTTCTTTCCTTTCAATTTACATGACCATTGAAAGCAAAAAAGTTTTCATCTTTCAAAGGGAATGGCCCATATTTTCCTTTTCCGCAAGCTGTCCATAAACACGTGTAACCTCACCTGCCTCTGCTAAGAGATAAATTAATCTTGTCCTATTGCAATGAGCATAGACTGGGGCAAAGAAAGCATGAGAGCGTCTTTAGCAGGAGTAGGAAACAAGTCATGGTGAGACCAACCTGCTTTTTTGGTAGTCGTTTTTCTCTGCCTGAGCTGGCTTCCTTGCTCAGAGCCATTCCCACTTCTTAGTCTTCCGGGGCATAAGCGCACCAGCATGGGTCAGATTGGGATTTGTAGTCTTGAAATCTTTATACCAGGCAATTCATATCACCTAATCCATGTCACCTGCAGATTTTAGAGCCTCAAAATTCCCCCAAAATTGTCTTAGAGTGAGTTGTGGCATGAGAAGGATGGGTCACCTACCATCTTTTGTCTTTCTCCTGTTGGGCTATGGGAGAGTTCAGCCTGTGAAATACGGACTTTTCACTGGTGAGATCCTCGGGAGACGGATTCAGCCCCAAGAAAGTGCTTCTGCACGACGCTGAAGGGAATGAAAATACCTTAAGGGTTCACAAATAAATCAATCTTTTCTAGAAATGATTTTAGGAATTACCCTTTTTTAATTCTTTCTTAGATCATAACAATTCAGTAAGGAAATTCACAAAAAAAAAAAGGAAACACATCCATTTTGAAGTGGAATATTTTTGTACATTTGTATTGGAGAAAATCAATGGCTTTTAAAAAATATTCCTGCCACTTAGTTACCATACAAGACAGAAATTTTTGGTGTTAACCATCTTTTTTTTCTCCTAATTTTGAGACTAAATTAGAGAAATATCATTTGTAGTAGAAGCGTCTTCCCCTGTGTGAGAATTTGTCAACATTTCACTGCCCAGATGCAACGACTGAGCCAAGAAATTAAAAATGGAGATAAACCTGAGGAAGAAGCATGAAAACCAGGTGATCCAAAGTGTTAAACAGAAACCGGTGGGAAGAATTTTTTAATGGAATTTAAAAAAAGAAAATAGTTTACAAGTACCTCTTCAGAAAAAGAAAAAGGTTCTTGTTTTGATGGCATTTGCTGGAGGGAAAATGTGAGGGAGAAGAATAAGTCAGAGCACTGTCCATTTCCCTCCATAAAAATTGTCTCTTATCCAGTCCCTTCACCCAGATTGAGCACAGTTTTGTCCTGCAAATTAAAAAAAAAAAAAAAAAGACAAAAAAAAAAGACAGGGAAAAAAAAAAGTAAAATAAAAAAAAGGAAAAAAAAAAAAAAGACCAACAACTTCCAGCTATGCTTCAGGAGGAATTTCATATGGAGCTAACTAAGGAAAATCGGCATCTCAAAGCTCCTTTGGTCCCGTAAGCGAGGGGGGTAATAAGTGACAGATCCAGCGGGGTGAGGGCAGCGAGGGAGCGGGACGGGCGCTCGGGGAAGGCAGGTGCTGCAGTCACTCTTCTCTGCCAGGAAACCGCAGGAAGAATGCATGACCAATTCGGTTTCAGAGCAGAATACTCTCTTTAATGGACAGAAAACACTAACCTTTTATTTTTTCTCTTCCTCTCCCTCTCCTATTTTCTTTTTTTTTTTTTTTTTTTTTTTTTTTTTTAATTTTAACCCTTACAAAGGACAAAGCTCAAATCTCTGTTGCAACCTATTTTTACCCCTCCAAGAGCTTCCGTGTTACCTAGAATCCTGGACAAATGCGCTGTTGTGTGAAAACAAAATAAACATCCTGAGAGGGGTGGGATTAGCTGAGTGAGATGAAATCAGGGTAAAACATACAAAATATTGCAGTGTTATCTAAGCACCTGACTTTTTTGCTTGCTGCAAAAATTGCACGGCTCTAACGAGCGCTGCTGGTATTTAACGTTTTGACTACGGGGGATCTCAAATTAGGAGAATCTTCTACAGAGGAGGGAAATTCTGAAGTGGCCCAACACTATGGGAAAAACTGGCTTAAATAAGCAGGTTTTGATATGACACTTCACTTCGGATCTGCTGAAAACAAGGGCCGAAGCTGCTCTGTGCAGGATCAAACCTGGAAGTGGCTTAGATCAAGTGAATAATTTGGTTGTCATCAATCACAGCCGTCGTCAGCGGCTTTTCTTCCTCGGGATTTAGTCTGTGTCAGTGTCCGTGCCTGTGTGTACATGTACTTTTTCCAAAAGACATACAGGTTAAAGCTTACTCATACAGAATACAAAGGAGATGCAACTACAGTGTAAAAGCACAGCGAGAGCAGCACCCCATACGCATCCTCACACACGTGCTACAGGCAGAGCGCACTGACCACACACCAGTAGCGCACACACAGCTAGCACAAATTAAAGGATTTATTTCCCAGCTTGACTGTTTGTTCCCAAATACGATTCAGGCTTAAAGTTTCCGAATATGCAACATGCTATAATACAATATTTTTTTTTTGTTCCCCGTGATAAATGTGCGTCAGTCCTACTGGAGTTAATGGGGATGAAATGTGTGCTCTTCTTAAAAAAGGAGTCTCCCCCCAACATCCAACAGATGCACACTGAAACTTATCCTCCCACCTACAGCTTGCTCAGAGTTTTCCAATAACCGAAGTAAAGCAGCATTTAAAAGAAAAAAAAAAAACAAACACTGCAAAAAAAAAAAAAAATTAATTTTACGACTCAGTAGTTTGAATTATAGCCTATGACAAAACTGAGATATTTCAAACACAGGACAGAAGTATGACTTTCCTGGGATTTATTTTTTGAAAGTCCTTGAATCCTACGAAGTCGCATTTTTTGGATGCTACAGCAACAGAAAAGAACAAAAGTATCTTTCTGTTTGTGTGTGCACACGTGCATGTACATGTGCGCCTGCACACATGCATGTGTCTAATATAAATTATACATTTTTGTTTTATCTGTGTCTGTGTATAAGCATATGCATAGGCTTATGTATATTTTTTACATATAGTGTAATGCACAGTCTTTAGGATTTATAAAAAATCAGTGGTTTGTATCCATGTTTTAAAATAAACTGTTTTGATTTCCCATATTAAAAAAAAAAAAAAAATAAGACACTAATGAAATTAAAGGTTGCTTAAATCAGGGGCAATTAAAAAGCACACATTTCTTTTCCTAGGGTATGCGATTGTATTCAATGTTTGCAGCGCGAGGCCTGCCTGTAGGATAAATAATGTAATGGGTTTTGTGATTTGATACTAAAAGCATAACAAAATCCTACAGCTGTAGCCTCATTTTTCTCCACACTCAAACTGCTCACTTTTTTTAAATTGCATATTTTGTACAGTTGAGAAAAAAAAAAAAAAAAAAAAATCAGATTCTTTGTCTAGGAGAACCAATTTCCAGCATAACAGGTAATTGCATGTAATTACAGGAATTTTAGAAAGTGAAACAAAGAAACAAAAGAACAGTGATTGTGGTGGTGTTTTGCGATTGAGATTAAATTGACAGCTGACATCTTTCAATTTTTACATTTTTTATCCCTTTGTCACAACAAAATGCATGTAACTTTTACACGTTTTGTGGAACAGAGCCTATATATGCCAAAGATGCAATTCTCACTGGCACCAGGGACAACATTTTTAAAGGTAATGAGATGCCTAAAGATACAAATCAGAGATCTAATGGGATTTTCAAAAGTACCTCAGTGCCTAACTTCCCATTTTGGGTGCTTGAATATCTTGGAAAAAAAGTCTGTACAGAGCTTCCAGAAAATTTTAGCCACATTTAACCACTGCACAATCCCCCTTTAGAAAACTGAATAGTGGAAAGATACCACCAAGCAAACACCTTCATAATTTGTTGTTTTCCTTGTGAGTTTAACAAAACCAGGGCAACTTCCTCTAAGTCATGTAGAAAACATCTTATATCGCTTAAAACTATTTGGTCTTGTGTTGACACAGGGCTTTGGCATATGACCAGGCTTGCTGTGGCCAAATAAATTCCCATTTTTTCAGATAAATGTCAGGAACTGAAAGCACGTATGCTGCTCCATTGTGGTCTAACCACACTTTGCCTCCTGTTTGCCACAGGTCGTGGTCACACACCAAAGTTCACCTGGGACATGCGTATCTGACAAGTCACTGCTCTTTGTCAAAGGAGGAAGGTGCACACTTTCTGCTGCCCTGGGTTTGGATATATAACTCAATTCTGGGCATCTTAGTGGGCCACATTAAAGGGAAACTTAACAACTCACTGGGAAGTAAATGGAGAGAGATGAGGCACCAAAAAGGCTCCAAGGTGAAGGAAGTTCAATACTGAAAGAAATACGGGATGAATCCAGGCATGCCTTTCTCTGCATCCTCCATAACAAGCCTCAAAAGAGAGTTAGAAGATCAAACCCACTTGTTTTTCAGATGAAGAGAGAAACTGAAGCACCACCAAGCTCAAATGTTTTGTCATAATGTCGCGAAACTTCCCACCAACTTTGGAAGCAAATTAAAGTAATCCCAATGAGAGGAAGCTGGGAATTATTGAGGAAATGTTTTTCATTTTTATTATTATTGTAAAATGCCGATGACTCAAAGTGGAGCTATTCCTAGGAACATTGCTTCCAATGTGCTCACCTCTCCCACTGCAATTTGCAACACCCCAAAAAGTGTTCAAGATACCCAGTTCTAAGGCCTCTAAATGGAAAAAAAAAAAAAAAAAAAAAAAAAAAAAAAACCAAACAAAAAAATGTCCTGTTTAATTGAAGTGACTTTTTTCTGGTTTGGAGTTTAAATTGATACTAATTTTAACAACAATCAGGATGAAAGAAAGAAAGAAAAAGAAGAAAGAGAAGAAAGAAAATGAGAAAAGGAAAGAAAGAGTAAGAGAGAAAAAGAAAGAGAAAAAAGGAGGGAAGGAAGGAAGGAAGGAAGGAAGGAAGGAAGGAAGGAAGGAAGGAAGGAAGGAAGGAAGGAAGGAAGGAAGGAAGGAAGGAAGGAAGAAGAAAACTTTTTTCCAAAGTGATTCAGTTGTCCAGGAGTGGTGCCAGGACAGAGGTGGACCTCTGAGAGGAGTAGCTCTGTGCTTGCTGATGGAGTAGCTGGTGCCTCAGCCTGGGAAAGCAAGGCAGGTAATTAATGGAACAAAAGGAACCACAGCTTCCTCTCCTGATGCCCCAAGAATGACCACCCCGGCCTAAGGGATCAACATTTCCCCAGGACATGTTAGAATTTTCCTGGAGTCAGCAAAACCTCATCTTAAGCCAACTCTTCCTCATCAGTCTTGCCCTTTGATATGAGGAGACTTTTAGGGGAACACAAATGGTGTCGCCTGGTGATTCATCTACACCCTTAGAGGCAAATTTTCATGGCCCAGAGATCCAGCATCTCTGTCTTAGCGTGGCTTTTGCTCCCTCCTCCTGACCCGCTCAGCGCACTAATCCTATCCAGAGATCTAACTAGAGGGGTGCCCTTCATGATACAAAGCCCACTTGCAATAGCAATGATTAAAATGACTTTATCTTGCCTTAAATAATCTCACATGGCTCCTCACAATTCGTCTCTGTTTTCATTGTTCAAATCCATAATATCAGGCTGGAGCAACTCCTCAACAAAGCTGCTCTTTCCTGACCCCTTGACTTCTTGGGCAAGGAATATAATGACCTCCATTGATTCAGCTGCTGGTAGCAAGAGTGAAGGGGAAGAAGTTTCCCATTTCCTCCCCAGCGAGGCTTCTAGGTTGGTGGAATTGTTAAAGGATTTTGTTTTCTGTCCAAAAGAATCTTATGCTGGTGCCAGGGTTGCGTGCGGGAATAAAAACAAGGAACAGAGGCAAGGGGGAGACAAGTAATTTAGATGAGGGAAAGATTTGCTCTGTGCAGGATGTCCGTCTATTTTGAGACAGATATAGCTAGAATGAATCTCAGTTTGTACAATGGCTATAACAAATACAGAGTATAAGGGGAGAGTGAAGAACAGGCAGAATAAAAACCTCCGTTGCCTTTATAGTTCAGTCTAGTAACTCAATGATTAAGTTGGGGATTAAAGAGAGGTGGAAATGGCATCTGAGACCTTTAATGGCAGAGCTAGAAGAGGTACCCACCCTTCAGGCTATGTTATAGGGGCTTTGGATATTGCCCTATGTGGAGTCCTTGACAAAATGGTCTCTGCATTAAGTGAGGAACCTCTCTAGAAGATATTGAAGCTCTTCAGGCCCATCTGTGCTGTTACCCTCTAGGTTACACCACCAGCAGCAAATTTATACAGCATCTATCGGCATTTGCACCTTAACAACAGCCTTTGGAAGCATAAGCCACATCCAGGTAACACAGCGTATTTGGTAGAAACATAGAAGGGAAGGAAGATTAATAAAACATGACTACTGGAGGAGCTGGTTGCAGTCTCACTTTACATGATTTCACAGTTAAAAATAAAAACACATTAAAGCTGGTGATGTATTTTTATAGCTTTTTCCAGGAACTCTCATACAGACTGAATGATATAAAGGAATCTTGCTTTAAATACAAAGCAGGACCACAGTTTTGCTTATTGTTTTATTATTTATTTTTTTTATTATTATAGTTTAGTATTTATAGCACTACTTTTTAGCTATAATTAGGAATACCTGAGGGGATCAAAAAGCTTCTACAGCATCCTCAAATATTTAGCAAACAAAGTGTTACTGGAAAGGATTTCTTTTTGCTTTACTGTTTTCTTCATTCGTTTCCCGTTGAGTAGTATTCACACATTCTGTAGCGGAGTTTTGCAAGGGTATCTCTCATGGGTTTCCTTGTTGCCTCATGGTGTAACCAACACGCGCCACTAACCTGCTCCCCCTCTTGTGCCAGCAGGTAAGTAACTGCAGAACCATGGGCCAGCCGGTGACCCCCATTACACTGGGGTAAATCCACTCTGTCTTTCCTCTAGGTTTCCACTGTTTTAATGGAGATCATCTCATGTGTCCCCTCAAATTAGAGGCAGAAAATGCCTGTAAAGGACCTGAAGACACCCCCTCAGCAGGGCATTAATGCTCACTAACGTTTAGTTCCTAAAACCTCAGCCCAAGTGTGCGTCTCATAAATAGGGTCTTATTCTACATGGCAATCTGCAGGCTAAGGCTTGTTCATTTAACTCTTTCACTGCTCATCCATCTATCTCGCCTTCTAAAGACATTTCACGTGAAGATTTAACACCCCTGAGCTACTCTTCCCCTTGCGTTGTAAGTTTTCTCCTTGCAGGGGAACTAGAGAGCAACCACAGTCTGCAGGAAAAGCATACTTTCATTTGAGTGAAATTCAACTCGCTCTATTTTGAAATGCGGGTATTTAAAATGTTTCTGGACAGGGAGGCTGGACAGGTCATCAGATTCTCAGTGTGGAGTGTAAAAAACACAATTAGAGAGGCATGAACAGGAGGAAAAGAAGACCAACCACATAGGCCAGGTATCTGTCTTTTGTGTGTACTGAACGAAATGCAGAAGGGAAAGAGCCTTTGGGATCACAAGAAGAAAATCAGACAAAGTTAGACCTTATGAGTATTTATTATTAGAGGGGGTTTTATCAGTTTCAGCTTCCGAGACACTTTGAGACACGTGCCTTTTCTTCCTGGTTTGGGATAGGATTATTTTTAAAGTCTGAATATTTCCGCAGCATGGAGAAGCTGCCTGTGTGCAGCCTGGCAGTAATGCAATCAATGCAAGTTAAAACCAGTGTGAAACATTATGTGTTTGTGAATCAATTAGATTCATCCACCAGAGGTCATTAGATGATCAAATGACACTTTCCTACTGTCTTTATAAGTAAAGGTATCAGCATTCTGTGCTATAAAAAAATACATTCTCATTAATAATAAAAACCTTAAAGGAGAAATAAAAGTGTTATGAAGTAAATTATCACACAGTGAAGTTCATGATTTTAAATAGCTTTGATAAGAAAACAAAAATAGGCTCTGAATAATATTACCAAGAGGGATTACAATGCTCATGAATTCTTATTCCAAAATGATGTGAGATGCTTAAAATGTAAGTTTGACTCTCCATTATTCAAATGACATATTTCTAATTGTACTATATGAATGGCATAAGCTGCCTAGAACAGTCCATGACTATAGAAAATACGAGGTAATATGAGAGAGGTGTCTAATTGTGCTTGTAATGAGATGGAATGAATCTCCCAGGCTTTGTTCTTGCATACCTTTACACCAGTGGAAATCAGAAGTCCCTGTGTCAAATAAAAGTGGATTTGAAGACACAGAGAAAAGCTTTCTGATTTTTCCCTCTCCAGTTTCTCACCATCCTCACTTTGACTTGTTTCTTCTTTCCATTAGTTTCTCTACTTTCTTCTCAAATACCCTCTTTTTTCTCTTCACATATCATCTAAATGCAATTCCCTTCTGTTTTCTCTTACACTCCTCAAATCTTATCTTCCATTTCTTTTCAATATCATTATTTTGGGCCTGATCTCATAGTCAGTACCGGAAGAAATGATCCTCATGCAGGATTAGTGATGTAGTTGTGGATTTCAGGTCACTATCTGTGCAAGCAGCTAGGATTGCTTCCCAAAAGTACCGTTGTCCTCTCCAGTGTATTAAAATGGGTAGCAGCTAATTAGTAGGAGATATTTGTGACCGAGGAAATTCATAATTGATCTCTGCTAGCTTTCCAACCAAGTCATTTCTTTGCTACCAGGATCCCTCTGAAAGTCTCATCAAATCAAAATGAATGCAGTTGTTAGTGCTCTACATTCATTTCACAATGTGAAACCCAGCTCCACCACATGTGCATTGCAGACGCCTGGCTCAGACCCCTTTTATCCAGGTTTTCCCCAAGATGTTCCCCTTTCCTTCCCACCAAGTACTGGGTGCGTTTTTCACACGGGCATTGCCACTGGGGAAGCAATATTTCAATCAAAGGGTGAAGTCAAAGCTGCTCTGGCAGCTGAGAGCTGGGTTTGTGTCCAGATCTCAGGCAGTGGGACAAGGAATGTGGCACAGTAAAAATGAGCTGGGGTTCAGGTCAGGAACAATTTTAAGTTTTGCTAAGTTGCTGAGACTCCTCTGTCCCAGGAAAATAAATTATACTGGTGTTTGAGTGCAGCCATTGCAGAGCCAAGATCTCCACCTTGCCTAGAAGATCATAGTTCTTCTGGGGTCTTGTTGTTTGGGCCTTGGCTGTTATCTAAAAATGTTACATTTTAGCCTCTTTAGCCTGGACCATTTTCAAACTTTAGTATCCATGTGTCACCTAATATCCTACATGGTTTGAAACTATTTGGATACTGTGTCCCAACTGTTGCTGAACAAAGTGTCTGATTCTTGAGATGGTCCTCGAGGTCCCTTCCAACTCGATGTGCTATGATTCTATGATGCTGTGGTGCAAGGAAGAAGTGGAAAAGTGTGGGAAGCAGTGAGTGAGTGAGCAGAAAGTGTGGGAAGAAGTGAGAGGCCAGGGAGTGCTGAGGCTTGGTACCCAAGAATGATCCTGTGATGTCAGAGTGTTGGGTGAAGAAGAGCTCTGGGATGGAAGGGTTGGCAGCTCCTGGTGGCAGAATATCTCTGGGGATTGGGTGGAGAAGCTGTAGGATCTGAGGCAGGAGGGATGAAGCATGGTTGAAAGAATATTTTAGAGCTGCCATTGGCAATGCTCACTGGGTGTTTAAATACGATGACCCATGAAGGTATAAGAATTCACAAAAACAAGGGCAAGATGAGAGAATATTCCATGGATAGACTATAATGTTCATTTGTATCCATTTTTGAGACATTATAGTTCAGACCATTTTGAATTGGATGGTTAGACTAGATGATCTGAAAGGTCCCTTCCAGCCTAGGCAATTCTATGATTCTATGAATCTCTGCAACCTGCCCTGAGAGAAGGGCAGCACGTAAAGCGAGCAATGCTGCCAGGCAACTGTGGCTATGGTTATAGCGGTAAATTAGACAGTACCAGGTCATATATCTGTATATCCTGGTACTATTTTGGCCCACGTGAGTTGATACTCCTTTAAGAAATTAGTGGTAGCGATTCAAGACCTAGACCAGGCCAGGGACCATTCCCAAGCAGCTGGCTGGACATGGCTTCTTTTGGAGTCTAAGGATAATATTAAAGATAATATTAGGTGGTCAAATTATGCCAGATGGGCTCAGTGTGTGTGAACAGGCTCTCTCACAGGTTAAATAATGGTTTGGTAGAGATTTCACCTGAACAGCTTTAATAGTCCTGCAGATCAGGTGTAAAAGCCAAGATAGCACTGGCAGGAGTGATGACATTCTGGACAAAAAATCTAATTAGCTTAAGAAGCCTGTACTCTTTTTTCTCTGTTTGCTTCAAAGCCACGGTATAAAGCAATTGCCATGAGCACTTCATGCCTCAGTTTCCCTTTCAAAAAAAGAGAATAACATTTCTTCATACTTTCACCCACTTTTCTGCCTCTTAACTGTAATCCTCCAATGATGTAAGAAGGTGTTTCCTTTTTCACTTCAAGGTTATGAGAAGCAATATCTACCCAGGTGGGAAGATAAGCATGTTTATATATCATAGCAGATCTGGGGACCATAGTAAAGAGCAAGTTACTTTTCAAGTTGTGTTTCCACAAGGAGAAATGAACTCTGCAACACCCATGGCTAAATGTGGATCTGAAAAGAAAGATTTCAGCATTTCCATTTTAAGTTTGTGGGCTCCTCAAATTTCTGTGGTGGACACGCAATCCCTGCACAGTGAAAGCAAGCCTACTAGCAGAAGGTGAAATCTTATGTGTTACCTTCACAAACCTTGCAGAATAAGTCCTTCATTCCCAAAGATCACCCACTAGATACCGCTAACAAGAGAGAAGCAAGTCCACCCATAATATCACATTTAAATTACAGAACAGTGTAGGGGGGGGGGGGTGGGAAATGGGGAAAAAAGAGAAAACCGAATGCTGGAAAAATAACTGCTGGCAGGTGAGAGAAAAGCCACTCTGGATTTTGTAATTTAAACATTTATTCATTTGAATGTATAAAAACATGGGGGGAAAGTAGGCATCTTGTTACTGGTAGCCATGCCTGAGGCTGCTGGAAGATATGACCCTACCTGTTGGTGAGAAGCTTAGTGTCATGAACAGTCCCATCAGTCCCATTAGCTGCAATAGACTGAACCCAATTAGCATCGCCTATACTTGGGAACAGCTAGTTGATCTGAGCTTGGTCTGGGAAATGAAACAAATACGTACGTGTATGTATGCATATGCATGAAGTTTTATACGCGCAACTTTTAAATATCTTTCATTACTTACCCAAAATGTTCACATACAATTTTTTCTTTTCCAGCTGTGAAGAGACACTGTTCTTTCCCTACAAATTTGGCTGCAAACTGATAAACTCTGAAATGGTCAATTCATATTTCTTCCTCTATTAACCTCTTCCCAGTGACTGCCTGCAGCAATGAGCCTTCCTCAGTGCATGTCCAGTCAGTCTGGACTGTTTCCTCTATTTTTGACCCACATTCCCTAATCTATGCGTCTTTATCTAGCTACTAGTTATACAGTTAGCAGTGCTGGAGATGTGCTCTCTATAGTCTTTATCAGTGCCTTGGCGGGGGGGGGAAGAAAAAAAAAAAACCAACTTAGAAAATACGTTGGGCTTTAAAGTCCGACGGGCTCTTGTAACTACACTCTGTCAGCTCTTACAGTGAGAGGTTCATTTCAGCCCCCTGCCGCGACTAAAAACCACACAGTGAATATAATAAAGCATTTCTATTTTTGCCGTCTAAATGCGAAATTATAGTAGAATGTCACTAGTTTCAATTTCCCCAGTCTGTATAGTTTGTGGTGGACTCACACCCTCCCTCCACTTACTTTCCTATCCCCTGCTCAACTCCAGCTCTCCCCACTTCTCCATGGACGCTCAAAAGTCAGCTCTGCTATTGCTTTGCATGAGTCTTTCTCAACTTAGTAACTACTCAGAATAGAGTGCAGTTTAACAAGTAGTTTAGACTACAGAACACACATTAAGTTTTCAGAATCAGATCCTACAGAAATGGAGAATGAACCCTGAGTTATAGAAGTAAAACTCTAATCTCAGTTAGAAACATATATATTGCTCAACCACGTCAGGTTCATCTTCTCCAATGTCCAGACTAACTGTAGCCAGAGTAAGAAGCTTCAGAAGGAGATCCCAAAGTGGACAATTGTAAGGTGATTTCATTCCAATAAGTATGGGGTATTTGTTTATCTGTGTGTTTCTGTCTCTTGGTTACGTGTTACTTTTTGGTTGGTTTCTATATTGAAAAAAAAAAAAGAGGGTTAAAACACAAGCTCACCTCACTCTAATGAGCTCTCCTGGGACCTCCATAAATGTGTGTTATATCAGTGTGTTCATTTTAATGGGGCACGGCAATTTGCTGTATCAGAATAATGAAACAGAAACTCGTAAGGCTGGAAGGGACCTCAGAAGGTCACCCCTTCCCTGCCCCAGCCCTAGGGCAAGGTCGGCTCTACCTGTGTTGTTTCTCCAAGAACCTGTTTGTGAGGGCCTTTAATGAGGGAGATGCCACACAAGGTCTAGCTTGGACACCATCACACAGCACTTTCCAGACATTATCTCATACTGAACAACATCTAAGTGACATTTTTAAAATAAAACATGCAAGCCAAAACCAAAGAAAGAATGTGTACAATTTTAAGACGATGGGCACTTGGCGGGGGAGGCGGGGAGAAGAAAAATAGGGTTGTAATATCCAGGTAAATATTAAGAACTTATCCTAGTAATCTAATTACTGGTGAATAGAACTGGTTACGGCCATTGGGATTGTTATAAATATGAACTTAAGCAGTGTTATAAATACAAACACTAAGCAGCGTTCATGTGAAATTAGACTGCATCTCAATAGTTTCTGAGCTTCTATTTAGCACAATAACCTCATTTTATCCCAACATATGTTAAGATATTGCTGGGTATTCTGCTGCAGTAATAGAATGTGACATCAAATGCCATGGATTAATTACATCTAAAATGCCTTCTTTTGTTAATTAAACAGTTCTGCCTTTAAAATCCATTGGAAAGTGTCAGTTCAACTTTTTTTTTTTTTTCTCTTCAAAAGTAAAATATAAATATAAGCATCTGATTTACCTCCCTTACTCACACACCAAAATGTATCTTTTTTTCATTTGTAGTGCTATTTGTTTGCTCTGTATGTACCTTTTCTGTTTTGCCTTACTTTCCCTGAGATGGGGATCAAAACTGAACATTTAGTTGGAGATGAAGGAGTGCTATGGACTCTTGTAGCCATGTCAAATTTGCAGAGTTATGCTCTCTCCCTGTCTTTATGTTGGTAACATTCACATTTTAGCAACTTAATAACAAAGATTTTCATTTATTGGTTTATTTATTTTGTCCTGGGTAAGTTCAGATAATTGTGATTGTCTTTAGTCCCATTAGCCATAGTACTGTATTCATACAAGCAATTTCCCATCTGCTTGTTTGCCATCCCTGCTAACAATTCTCCCACATCTCCATTTACTCTACCTTGTGTCTTGTCTTTAAATATTAAAGATAGCCATTCTTCTCTTGCCTTTAAACCGGGGTTCATTTATTCTTTTCACCTGAGCAAGCTGTATTTTGTGATTTTGAGAATGTTTAATTTTGCGGCATGTTTAATACACATTAGAGATGCCAGAAGATGCCTCCTTTCAGGGAGAATTTCGATTTCTCTCTCCCATTCAGTTTTACTCCTGGTTGGTTTCAGCTTAGGGAAATCAGTCTTTCTCCAAGCAGCCAGTATATGTATTAGTAGCTGGAAGTACATCCTGCTTGCAAATCACAAGCAGAATTAGGTCATGAGGCCATGTGCACCTAGGCAACCATCAGTTTGAGTTCAGCAATCAATTCAGCATCATCCACCCGTGCTAGGTTTGTTAAAGCTTCATGGTAGTGCTGAAGGACAGAAATAGCAAACTGCTTACTTATTTTTAAGGATTCTGCTGAAGCATAAAGACAATAAGGCTACAAATAAAACAGGGCAGAGCAGAGGTTCAAGCACTGAGTTGTGGTTCTCCAGACTGTTTAGCAGCTAGAGCAGTTCTTGGTATCGTTTAGGTCTTTGCTATTTAGTACTATGGCAGTGAATGCGCTGGCACTCTTCAGGATTTGTCACAGACCATCTGGACATGGCCAGTCTCCCCTGGGGTGAGGAAAAAGTGGAACAATTTTGCTGTATTGGGCCTGCATTAAATATCTATACACACCTAGAATCTCTACATGCGTATACCCAGATCTGCTGGAGTTGTGGCCACTTGACATAGAATCATAGAATGGTTTAGGTTAGAAGGGACCTTAAAGATCGTCTAGTTCCAACCTCCCTGCCATGGGCAGGGACACGTCCCAGTAGACCAGGTTGCTCAAAGCCCTGTCCAACCTTGCCATGAACACCTCCAGGGATGGGCCATCCACAGTTTCTCTGGGCAACCTGGGCCAGTGTCTCACCTCCCTCAAAGTAAAGAATTTCTTCCTAATATCTAATCTAAACTTGCCTTCTTTCAGTTTAAAACCATTCCCCTTCTTCCCATTGCTCCACTCCCTGACAAAAAGTCCCTCCCCATCTTTTCTGTAAAACCCCTTTGGAAGGCTGCTATAATCTCCTGGGAGCCTCCTCTTCTCGAGGCTGAACAACTGAACAACCCCAGCTCTCTCAGTCTGTCTTTATAGAAAAGATACTCCAGCTCCCTGATCATCTTCGTGGCATCCCTCTGGACTCGCTCAAACAGGTCTATGTCCTTCTTTTGTTGGGGGCCCCAGAACTAGATGCAATACTGCAGGTGGGGCCTCATGAAAGTGGAGTAGAGGGGCAGAATCACCTCCCTAGACCTGCTGGCCACACTTCTTTTGATGCAGCCCAGGATGCTATTGTCTTTCTCCTCCTCCATCCTCCTCCTTCAGTGTCCCCTGAAGAACTTGTTCATTTAGGCTATTCCAAACACATGGACAACATCAGGATACCCCCAAAACTCTCTGTAATTGCTTTCCATCAGTGTGTCCAATGGTGATGGCTGTCTACAGCCACTCACATAAATATTGACTTACATTCAAACTGGGCCTTTAAACACTGAACATGGCAACATTCCTTGTCTACATCACCAAATGGCAGCAGTTTCTGCTTGGAAAGGGGCTAGGCTCCACCTCATCCTGAGGAAATGTCAAGCCAGTATTTTCCAGGAGTATCCTGAAGTCCCTGCTTATTAGCCACGTGGTGGTGGGGTGATTCTTCACCCATTCTCTTGAAGCAGGCTTCCGTGCAGAGAAGTACAAACTGTACCCTGAGAAGGCAAGAGCAAGAAACAACGTGACTCATGAGTTCAGCAGTTTGCGCTCACATGAGGTGGGTGTGGGCCCCGGTCCCTGTTCAAAGGACTCTTTATTTTGCATTAAAGAGTTATTTCATGTAACACGGAAGCAATGCTGGAAGCAAGGGCTGGAGCTAAGACCTTCATGCTGTAAACGTTCTAACCCCAGGGTTCAACATTTTCTTCCCTCTGCACTCCTGAGGTAGCAAGATAAAAGTGAGAGCAGACCTTTTCCTTGCTGTTTGGATGAGGAAGCACTTACTGTAGCACAACTTAAAAAAAGAAAAAATACAGTTAAGTTATTGGCTACTGATTTAATTGGCAACCGCAAATGGTTTGTTAGCAGTGTACTTCCCTCTGAGGAATGAGGTGTGATTCACCTTTACGTACTTCCTTGATACAGGTCATTGTGGGATTGCATGGGCCAGGGACTATATAGCCAAGATGTATAATGCCCTCCCATGGGGTCTTTTTTGGGGGGAGGAGTGAGGGGGAGTGAGGAGGAAAGGGGCAAGAGCACTTTATCTGCATGAATGCAATCCAGCCAAATCAGATACTCACTTATCCACTAGCATAGACGTAGTCCTTATGTATATCTCACTTCAGAACATCCTTTCTGTGAAAATATGAGGCTAAAATGTTTTATTCTGACCTCTTATTCTGGTAAGTTTAGGGGTAATTACATTTCACACAGACGGGGTGTGATTCTACCTGTCTCATATTTCAGACCCAATTTTTCTGAAATATCTGTAACTGGGGACTGGAGATTCCAGGGCCATCCCAAAATGAAGGGGCAAAACCTGAACACTTTGTGTTAAAGAGATGTCTTTTTTTTTTTTTTTTTTCTTTCAGGCTTTCCAAAGAGGTAATATTACAAAGGCAAGGTACTGTGTATTCAGTCACCGTTGCTCCTTCATCTTAAAGTCACCCCAGTCTGACCACTGATCAGCACTGGATGAAGCTGTGCTCCAGGTGGATCTGTTTGCAGATTTGGCAAACAGGGTAAAAATAATTTTTTAAAAAATGATGAAATTCACTTGCTGCAAGGCTGTACTTGATGTCAGGCAGACTCCTGATGCTGACACCCAAAGCCAGCTCTCTTCTCTGTTAGCACAGAAATTTGAAGCTCCTTAAGGATATTTAACCCTATCTCAACAGAAGAAATACCATATCACCATGTAATGATTTCTAGTAAATAATAGTAACCGTACATGATAAGCAGAAGGATGCCTTCCCAGCCAGCCCAGATCTTATGTTTACCTGTTTATCCGTGTGTGTCTTTATGTGCATATAGATATATACACATCTATTTACCTCTATATACCTATACCTATCTAGCTATAAATATATACACACTGCAGCAGACACACATATGCAATTTAAATATTAATGACAGATTCTACTCTGTAAAACATCTGTGTAAACATTGAGCTACTTACTGACCTCATTGGAAATGCAGAGAACAAACTCTGGCCAAATATATTCGACAGACACGAAAAGAAACTGAAATGACGGGTCTAAATTCAGTACCATTAAAATACAGAACCAGGGGGGTTAAAACAAGTCAGATGGTCTGCACCAGATCTGTATTATGTATTATGCATGTGTTTTATACAATTCTGTATGTTGGCGGATTGGTATCCAAAGAAATAAGTTAAAGTTGTGACCTGTCTGCTTTTGATTTACTAAGGTCAAAGAGAGCGGATACCTCTTCTTCACGGAGAGTTATATATGCAAATCACTGCACAGATAAGCCAAGTGTGGGCAGTACCTCCTTGTTACTTGGGAAAAAATGCCTGCTTGGCTCCCTATTGCTGCATCTCTGATACAAAGACAGATTTGCCAGACTTTTGTGGTTTTTTTTTTCTGGTGGAGCTTTGCTAAAGGGTTATTCATTGAAAGCCTGGATGGCCTGTGAATGTTTTATCCTCCTGAGCAGGGGCATTGCTAAAAGGGACAGAAAAAGAGCTCCATGCGCATCGGTCGAATGCTCAGAACAGCTCTGCGGTAGTGAATGAGAGTCCTGGGAAGTGTTTGTAGCCTAACAAAAAAAAAAAAAAAAAAAAAAAAAAAAGGGGGGGTTGGTATCTGGGCCAGAGGGTGAGAGCTGTTACATGTGTCCCTGTCTCCTGCTGCTTAGGGCCACCAGAGTTCATGGAATAACAATAAAGAATTAGAGAGCAAGAGGCACGTGTGCTGCAGCTGATTCAGACTGCTCAAAACCGAGCCATTCGTCGTGCCCCGTGCAAATGAGTTATCGGAACCAAGCAGATGGGACGCCGTGTGTGCCTGCGCGTGTGAGACTGGGAGAGTTTGGTGTCACTGAACTTCTGCTTTATTGTCAGATCATCTCTTTTTACGGGGTCTTCTCACTCATGATTTTATTAATACGTAAGCCTTTTGCTGTGGAGAAGTAGATGTGAAAGCTGTGTGCTGCTCGCCAAAAAAACAAACAAACAAAAAAGCCCAAGCCCCAAACATTTACCAGACCATGGTAATTACATTTACTGTGACACTTTTGGCATTTCCTCTTTTTATAGGGGGAAAGCTGCATCTAAAGTGACAGTGGCAAACAAAGAAGGGTTTTAAGTATTGATCCTTTGTTTTTATGGTGACTCTGGTGGAAAGATGCAAGGTAAAGCCTGTGGGTGTCAGTGGAAGAGCTCCGTTGGCATCTCCAAGCTTGAATTCAGACTCAAACCAGAATGAAGTAGTAATGTGGGATTAATTCTTCCAGCATTATCTAGCCAGAAGCCAAATATCCAATCTAAGCTAGTTGTTCTCTATAGTCACAGAAGAGGCAGGTATAGAAGGGAGAATGTTGCCTGGCCCTGAGGAGGTTGCTGTCATTCTCATGGTGGATTATTAAGGTAAACGAAGTGGTGAGCTCAGGTTATTCACCTGGCTTGTACATCACAAACTTTATGGGAGAAGAAGTCACATTTGGTGTTGGCTCCCGTTGAAGTCATCAGCAAAATTTTTCCCTTATGTCAGCAGGATTAGTGCTGGGAACCAAGGCCTGAACCAGTGGGCGCTGGGGCATGTGCCTGTGAACGGTCTTATTGGGGTTAATGGTGCCACTTGCAGCTTAAAAGGCTGCAAGAAGTGGAACACATGCACATTCCCATGGACTTTGTGTCTACACTGGTAAAAGCTGAGCACTGACCCTGTCTCATGGTTACGGGGGAGAAAGGCAACGAAAAAACAGAGGCGTTGTGAAATTTTTCAAGAAAATATTTGGAAGGAGTTGGCTGGAAAATGCCAGTTTGTTGAACCCCCATGTTTTCCCAGGAAAGGGTTAATTTCAGTTAGTTTAATATTAAAGAAAGAAGAAAAAGGAAGTGTAGATGTCAGGAAGTACAAAAATAGTCCACTTGGACATTATTTAAAAAAAAAAAAAATTTTTTTTTTGGTCAGCAGAGATTTTCAGTTTTGACTTTTGAAGTAATTTACGGTAAAAGAAAAGACTAAAAAGAAGAAATAATGTGAAGCTATTCAAATGAAAAAGTTCAACTAATGGATCCATATCCATTCCTGGAACTATTAGATTTTTTATTTTTGACATTTAGTTTTAGCAGGGTAGAAGACGCATGCGTTTATTTAGCCTTCTGAGTACTTCGGCAAAGACTTGGCCTACATCTTGGTCAATAACCAGACAAGTTAGTTACTGGACTATATCTATGGATTAAAGCAATTGAGCAGACTAAATTATTATAACTTTTGTGTCAGTCAAAATTTCTGAGATCTTAACAGATAAATGCACGTATTTGTACATCTATATAGTCCCAAATTTGGGCAAAAAAAAAAACAACTGTATTTTTACATAAAATAAAATAAGGATACTTTGCATCATTCAACCCACTTCCCCGAAGAACGTAAACACTTTCTGGAGAAATGTTCACTTACTCATGAAAGCTAATCTTCACTCCAAAGCAATATCGAAATAAATTCTTCAACTAACCATAATTATTCATACTATCTACCTTCTTTTCATATCAACTTATGCATGCAAAGAAAATTCTTATTTCTTTGTGGTTAAACTTGCAAACATATCCTATTATAAAACTACTGGTTCTACCCTCTCTGCTTTGGAAAATTAGTTTGATTGGCAAATTGTTGCATTTATTTTCAGGATCAAGGGAATCATCTAAATGCGAAGAAAGCACATAATTTTTTTTCTCCCCACTTTCAGTTTTATTAAAAATTACCTTGAATATTGTATTTACTTCTCTTATCTCCATTTCTTTAGCCCTAAGGAAGAATATCATCAGTTTGATTCTAATAATGCCTGGTGGGTCCACTGTAAAAACTCTTTGTAAAAATGATCTCTCTACTCAAAAGACAGCAGCTTAAAAAGGAAAAGCAGATAAAGTGTGATTAGAGCTGGTTCTCTTTTTTCCTGAAATATAAACAAACCTTGATATCAAAAGCTACCTTCTTCTTAAAATGCTGACTTATAGTAGCAATCTTATTGAAATCCTCATGGAAGGTATTATCAGAATATTTCATGAAATGTCTTGCCTATTGAAAGGCAACTTTAAGGGATTCATTTTTATTTTTTTTTTCTGTACCTTTTTGAGAAAGAAAAAGTTACAATGAACGATGAAAAAGCTCGTATTTGGATAACAGGGAACTGGAGCACAGAGAAACATGAAGAAGTGACTTGTACAAAATCCCTGTTGTGGAGCCTTGAGATCCCACAGTGGAAGGAAAACCACGAAGGCATTTGGAGACAGTCTTAAGAAGGCAGGTAAGTGGCAGAAACCTGATTTAGGAGCCAAAAAAAAAAAAAAAAAGCAGTGGGGTCAAGAGAAGTTGGGATAAAGTCTTAGACAAGCTGTTTTAGTGTGGGCTTTTAATATATTTTTTTTTTTATTCTAGTAGGTCATACAGCTCTCCTAGGTGCTTTTTATTATTCTGGCTTCACCAGACCCTAGTCAAATGAGATACCGCCTGATGGTGAACATTTTGGGAACTTGATAAAGCCTATAATAGAGCTGTGTTTCAAACCCAAGCTCTAAGCTTTGAAATGCCTGAGCTAACTGCAAATCTATCCTTTTCTCCTACGATATTCCCAAACCTTTCCATGAATTCAAACTTTCAGAAATCTTATGCTTTTAAACCTTAAGTGTTATCTGGTGTCCATCAAGGAAAGCCACGAATAACCTGGTGTCCATTCCTTCTGCCACTGGTAAAAGAGTATGAGTTTAGACTTTTTATAAGTATATTCTCTTTTGTTAATTTGGAAAAATTAATAACCTAGTGATTCCTAAGGAAACAAGGTTAAAGTAATTCACTGCCTCTTGATCCATCTGTCTGTAAGTCCCCCCTCTTCTGCTCTAAACTTTTTGATCCCCTGAGGAGGACATGGCATTGACCAGCATTTCCCTTGTGTGAAGTTGGGATGCCAATCACTAGTCACAGAATTACTGGGCACAGCTTAGAGGGTTGGGGAGTGCACGTGGTGATCCATTTTTTGTGAGGGTGAGAGAATTCAGCTGTATCAACATGAGCTATGTGGTCCCAGTGCAACAGAGAAGGATTTCCAGGTGGTTTTAGTCAAGAGCAAAGACACAGTTGAAGGTAGCTAGGTTTCTACAAGATTCATCAGAACCAGCAGCTAGGTGGAGAAGAAATGTCAGTGCCTTTGTTAAGAGAAAAACAAGCAGAATGAACTTCTAAAGGAATCAATCTTTGTTAGCCCCATTGCATAATTTGGTTTTGTGTTTTGGTTTTGTTTTTTTTTTTTTTTTTTTTTTTGTCTGATGATATTGATATCTTTGAGTTCCGCTTTTACCTTTGTTGAGAGCACAGCAGAGACTTTCAATTTCAACACAGCAGGACAGATCTGACTGTGTGTTTGAGGACTGACATTCCAAGAAGACTGTGAGAGAGCACACTGACAAATGAATTTTAAGGCTGAAGGAAAAGAAACAAAATACTCACTCATAACATTATGACTGAAAGTATTTCAGTTTGTCTTAAAACAGAATATTAGCCCTTTTTTCACTCAGTGAAAGTATTTATTCAACATTTATTTATTATTTGTTTTCAAAGTTTGAACGATTGATGAATATATTTAATCATTAACAATAAGTTGTTTTCTGGGATTTGCTGGGGAGTGGACAGAAATGGGGATCAGCCCCCAACTGCTGACTCTACTTTTGGATTGAGATCTTCCTAAATATTATACCTGTCTAGAAAAACCTTTTTTTTTTTTTTCTTAAATGTAACAGAAGGAATCAGAAATTTTGCAGAACAGAGTAGTATAGCATCAGACCGGTTTAAAGTGGGTGGGTTTCCTTCTGTAACTTCTTTTCAATTCTTATTGCTCAGTAACATGTCTTTGCACTTTGCAGACCAAATCCTTTAGGTAGGCAAAGTATTCAGGACAATGAAGTTACACCTTCTTAAGAGCCTGCTTTCTAATCTGAATTTCTGCTTTGAACGAATCCAAAACTCTGTGTAGTGCACACTGATAGAAGGCCACAGAAGCTGGAACCCTGTTTCAAGAACAGGCATCCAGATTTGCTTGAAAGCTCTGAAAGCCATATCTCACCCTCAGAGAGATAAAAGTAGAAATAGAAGAATATAAGGAAAATTCTCTTTGTATCCTCTCCCATATCCTGGGGCAAGGATGAAAGACATGCTAACTTAATATGGGTAGTCAACATTTAGGACATCTTTATGGCTTTCCTTGCCTTTTACCTAAAGATCAGAAACAGAATGTTGCCAGCGGTACTTGAGGGGTCATCGGTTCAATCTGGTATGACAAATCCTCGCTTTTATGTGTTTTGCATTAAACGGTCACGTTAAAGATGACCTGATGGCTCTGATACTCTGAGCTTCCCATGCACCTTACCTTTCATTAACTCACAGCTTGCAGATGGGGACAGTGTTGTGGTGTGCCTAGCTGCTCAGTAATTATTAGCACGAATAAATTCAAGTAGTACCATTTAACTGCAGAGAAATGCTTAGCTCTGACAGCTCATTAAAGAAAGTACCATCTTTAAAGGAACTGATGCAAAAGAGAACATATGAAGCTTAACCCCGAGGTGGATTTGGCAAGGAAGAACAATGCCAAATGTCCTTGATGGATTGCACTAAGAATCTGTGGGCTGGAGTAAATGCCAGGTCAGGTGTGTGGAGTCTCTGGCCTGTGATGGGTTTGCAGTGGATGGCAAGCAGATTATGCAGAAACATTAAATAAACTGTAATTTCCCTGAATGAGAACGAAGTTGCCGTACGGGAACATTAGGACACAGTAGGTCAGATAAATGATAAAGAAAATATAAAGCTACGTGTACACAAGGGTCCTCCTAATATTTCACCGGTCTGTTGAGTAACTTTGGGCAAGGTACTTTGATAGATAAACCAACATGACTTTACATGAGGCTTCTGCTCCTGAGTCACAGATGCTTCTCAAAACTCCACCTTCAAATCTTTGTTCTTAATTTCCCCCTTAGTTTAAACTAAGAATGGTCATATTTCCGAGTTGGGGTTTTTTATGTGTGGAGGGGTCCTAAAAGCAATTTGTAAGAAGGATTTGGGAGAGGAGAGGCTCTTGTCTCCTTATAGGACAATCTATCTCTATTTTTTCACAAAACTCAACAGGAAAAAGAGGCCAGCAGTCAATCAAACCAAATCAGATTTCCACCAATACGAACAATTTCATATTTAAATTAGTCTCATATTTTATGTGAAATAATGCCCATTTAAAAATGAAGACTTGCTTAGAATGATGAAATAAATATTTTTGATTCACTAATGTTAAAATAACATGTTTTGACACTTTCAACTTTATTTTCTCTTTTTTTTTTAATTCAAGGGTTTTTTTGTTTGTGTTTTTTTGTTGTTGTTGTTTGGTTTTTTTTTACAAAATGGATATTTGTGACCATTATATTTCCATTAAAAAAACCACATAATCAAAATTTGTGTTATGAATAAAATTACTCTTGGGGGAAAAAAAAGCAAGCAAATACCTGACAGATAAATTAAACACGTAATAACATTTTCAGGCATTAGAACTCAGTTTTCTCTACTGTTAAATCTTTAGAGTGGTTCCAGGCCATCTGGAAGTCTCCCCCAAAGTTTCTGAGCCTGGCTCAGGAGGTGGAACTGGTCATGGACCCTTTCCATGGGAATTCTGGTTGTGGTCACCCTGTTTCAGAGGTTCAGAGGATTAAATATTTTGGGTGCAGGTTTTCCATGCCAGCTGGCCTCAGTGTCAGGCGACAGTCTTGGAGTGTGTATAGGCAGTACCAAAGATTATTTAGGAAGCTTTATGTGTTGTTGTAGTTGGCAATATCCATCCTACATGTATTACAGTGTTAGACTGCATTTCAGCCTGCAATTCTCTCAACTCTCTGCATATGTTCATTAAAACATGAAGAAAGGCAGCTATGTTTAGGCCTGGCAAATGGTTCTCATCCAGTGATATTTAGAATTAATCTCAGCAGCCAAAGGCAGCAAGGGTTAAAGTTTGATTTCAACTTAATTTTACTGTATTACGATAGTTTTTATTCCCTCTAACTTAATTTCTCTCTGTCCACACAAGGAGGGAAAATTGGTTTTGACCTGCAAGCTGTTTCAAACTGCAGCACAGGCTTCTTCTCTGATTTTGGACAAATTAGCTAATCCTGTGCAACAGTTCCTCCTTATCTACGAAAGACAAGTGGTGAGCAGTGGCAGTCAAGTCTGCTTTTACGGATTTCTATCTTGTGAGGGTAATTAGGAAATGCACAGGCAGACAGGTGGGTACCTAGGAAAAGTTTGAATTTTAATACACATTGGTAAATGTTTCACAGGAGCCTTGTTTAATAAGGAAACCAATCTAAGGAATGCAATCTAATGGAACAGAGTTGGTACTATCTTACCTTACAATGGTGTAATAACAAAGGTTACACTGGGGACACATATTTCTATACATTAAATATATTCTTACAATTTCAGGAGCTATATCACTCTAGAGCGGTACAGGGTTTCCATTGATCCCATATTAACCAGTACCATAAGAATGTCTTGGATACCCCAGGGGATTTCAAATGACAGTTTCTATATACTTTTAGGCAATTAAATTGAGTCCTTCATGATGCGCTGGCCATGACAGTCATGTATCCCTCCTATATTCTTATTTTTATGGGGACAGAGTTTAAGCCCTGAGAGATGTAATTTGCTACCCTTGCAAAAGTCTGTTCACAACCAGTATTTTACCTCTGAATACTCAGTGTTGTATCCGGTAGCTACCTGTATCTTTCTAAATGACTTAAGTTTTCCTTTCCACTGGTTTTGAATTCATCAGCTTGATTTTTAATCTCCTTTTTCATTGAATGACTAAAGTTGAAGTTCCTTATACACTTTCTTTAGGCAGCTATTTGTTTTACAGGTATACTTTTTGTTGTACTCTTTATGTTTGTACCCACATACAGAGAGCTGCTTAATATTGCACACACGCACATACACATACATATGTATATTTCCTAAGATGGAAATAATATATTTTTATATGCAGTTATATATATGCCATATATGGTTGGTAAGATACAGAAAGATACTGATGTGACCATAATATGCATTTTATATATCAATGTAGTGTATGTAATCACAAAGCATTAGGCTCAAAATCTAGTTCAACACATCATTAATTTAGACTGCCTTGACTAATAACACTACTGCATGGACTGAAAACTTAATGAAAATACACAACAAGACGTTAATGAAAACTAGAGCCTCTTTGAATCATGTGGAGGACTGTATAGATGCCTCAGTGGGATCTGCTTGCTTATACCATGTAGGAAAGTAAAAGTTGGAAGTTCTTACTAATGCTGTGGAAGAAGGCTATTGTAAATAGCATGCTATAATTGTATTTGCCAAATATATTCAATTGATGTCTCCTAAAAATGGGACACTTCATTAAAAACTGAGGGGCATGATAAAAACCCATCTTAGTGAGACCATAACAGGTATGGAGAAGCCACCTTAGGGGAAAGAGAAATAATACAGAGGGACACACAGAGTATGCACCAGCAAGGAGGGCAAAATAAAATTAAACTTGAAAAACTCAAGGTAAAGTGCTCACAAAAAAATCAATTCATGCAAAAAGACTGTGTGGAAAGTGAGACTCAGAAGGCAAATTTACTTGAGATAAAAGTAGTCTGCAAACTAGTTGTGAAGTGCTCGTGTCAGAATATAGAAAATAAGATGTTTTAGCAGAGATAACATTAGAGCTACAGAGCTGCTAACTCATTTCCCTGTATCATTCACCAAAAAGAACCACACATATTGTAAGTCCTGATCCAACACCTAGTGAAGGCAGCAGCAATTTTTACAGACTTGACACATTTGGGATTTTGCCTACATTCTGTTTGGTGTGGATGGGTTGACACAGGAAGAGAACTGAAGCTCTTCCAGAGTGGTAGTGAAGAGCAAGGCTAAGACATAAGAGAGGCATGTGGTGAACTGACTTATAAGGACGGATCTGAAAAACTAATATCCATTGTAGCTTGGCTAAGAAATGACTAAAAAGAAACAGGAAAATTACCTACAGTCATTTGAAGGGTTTAAATGCCAAGGAGGGTGAAGAATTATTTAGGGTGTGGACATTGCCATGAGCAATGGAATTAAATTAATCAAAAGAACGTATAGGTTGACTCGCAGAAGGGAAAAAGGAGTCCTAAAGTAACTTTTAAACAGCCTGTCACCAGTAGAAGCTCCATTAATAAGAGTTTAAAATTGAAAAAAAAGAAATAGGAAAAAATCCTGTTGGGGATAATTCTTCAATAGCCAAAGTATGGGACAGCATGATCTAAAGACTTAAAGGACAGAGGAGATCACAATAATCAACTTATTACGCAGGAGGTCAGACGAGAATTATAACGGTCCCTTCTGGCCTCATACACTATGAATCTATGAAAGTGGAGATGGAGAAGGACTTCAGGAGATGTCTCAAAATTGTTACTAAATTAAAACTCGCATTGGGCCCAAGATAGATTGCTATTTTTAGGTGGAACAGGAGGGGAGCATCCCAGAAAGATTCACCTTTTCCTCCTCAGTCTGTGTACACACGGTCACATCTTGCTCTTTCAACCAAATGACTAGATTCTGCCACTGAACCAGTTATAGTTAGTACAATATTTGTGTATTAAGAACTGGAAGCTCCTTACCAGTGAGTGAATCCAAGGGATTTCAGCCTGAGTGACCTGGGTTGTATAAACTGAAGTTGAACATGTTCTTTATTTTCCTAAGTTCGTGATTGCATTGACTTAACTTTAGCCTACAGGACTGCCCTCCTACCCTATGCAGTCAATCACAACCAACAGAACAGGAGCCCTGAAGCTGGGAATATTGGACTCAGGGAAGAAAATACTATAAACTGCAAATCAAAGACGATGTCTAGTTTATGAGTATTTTGCCTGAAGATATATTTTTTATTCCCAAAAGCCTCTTTGCTAAAGCATTTATTACTGATCCTAATTCATCTTGCAAATTTAGTTAATACTCATAGATATCTTTTGCATACAGAACAGCACACATGCAGTTACGCTAATGTGTCTCAGTTGCTGATGTAGGCCTGAATAGAGCAGACTGCAAAGTTGTTGGGCAGAGAGCTGAGAGGAATGTTCATCTGAAAAGAAAAAAGTTGTTACTTGTGGAAATAATGCTGCATTCGGTTAAATATCCATTGTTCTAATTATAAACATCATTAATGTAACACAACCATATAGGAAACCTCAAACGTCACAGGCCTACCTAGCAGTAAAGTGGAAAGAAGATGTTGTGTCCAAGAGATATTGTATGGAAGAAGAATAAGGCATTGACATGACTTTCATTTCCTAGTTGTAGGTAATGTCTTAACATGAAGGGCATTTCTGCTAACACCACCAGATTTAATGAATTGTTTCTTCCATAAGAAGCCTTGCACCTTTTTTTCCCTGCATTCCTTTTTGTTTAGTAAAGAAACTTCACGTCTTCCAAATTCACAGAGCTGCTACCTATATGGAGAATAGCCCAACAGGGAGGAACACCAGCTGAGTGATGAGGGGCTCAGGATTCATGCGTTTGGTCTTAGCTCTGAGCAACCTTGTCTTCAACTACCCTGTGCAGAAGCTCTCTGTTTTACAACCCAGAATAGTAGTGGGCTGGAAGGCTGAAAAAGGTAAAGGAATCCGATACGATCCTAAAGTTTGCATTCAGGAGGATGCCATTTCACAGTTCAAGAAAGCAGTATGGCAGTACCTCTAGATCAGTTCTGGTAACTTCACCTGGGATAAGTTTTTATTCTTGGCATCATCAAAACAAAAAAGTGCTGACAATATGCAAGAATTATTCTGGGAAGAAGAACAAAAAGATCAAGGCTGAGTAGAATAAATATAGCTTTGCTCATAGATGGTTAACAGAAGCATAATAACGGTATGCAAATATTTGAAGGGTGTAAATGTCAAGGCTTGAATAGTAAGTATTTAGGAACTGACAAGAAGCTTTCTTGAGATGCAGTAGGACAACAAGTGAAGGTGAAGAGTTAAAATAGCATTTGACTGGAGAAATATACAGCTATGCAATAATTCCCAGTCAGGAGTGGTGAATGGTAATTTCAAACCTCAGGATTTTTAAAGTTCAGGTAAATCAATTTAACAATATTATAGGAGTGCATGGGAATAGTATCGTGTGGAGGAAAAAAACTGGTTATCATAATAACAGTTGAGAACCACTTCCCTGAAAGAAAACTCTACCTGTAGTGTCTTCATTGTTATGTTCTGCAGTCATAATTGTTGCATTGGCGAAGGAAAATTTTCAGTGAACTGATGTTCCTCTTGCTGATTTATGGGATTTCCAAAATTTTGGCTCAGTTATGATGCTATTATCTCAGTTCGATTAACACGTGTGAAGTGCATTATTGTTCAGAGTCCGTGGGCTGAGGGAGAACGGAAATATTACCACCCAGACATCTTGTTTTAACAAGGTTAAAGATAAAAGAAATCTCTCTGAGATGCTATCTGACTCTGGAAAAGTATCAAAATTGTGTGCGCAAAATGAAAGTGGATTATTTAGCCAGTGGGTAATGTTGTGAGAGTCCCCACCCTACTCATTAAATCTCTAGGCTTTAAGTCCTCCAGGAGAAGGAGTTGATGTGCACTTGTGCTTGTGTTTAGTGTGGTGTTTCTCAAATACTTAGGTGTGTCCTGTAAGGGCAGGACACAAAATGTACTCGTTGGAGGAGCAGGAACTGGGAACAAAGAATATGCTGGCTTCCAGTACTAAAATAATTTAATGCATCATTCTGACAATAATCTTTGGTGATGAGGGAAGGCACATGAATAGCACAGTTCATCCTGATCATACACCACCCAGGGAAGAACTTTGACAGCCCATAATGCATAGAACTTCCTGTGGCGATCAAGAATCTGAAGAAGTTCAGTTTGGTGTTAAGTGAAGCAATTTATGAATACACATATAACACAGTAAATTATTTAAGTGGAGGTATATTTTATTTTGATGTTTTCAAGACAGCAAAAAATGTAGCTTTGGAGAAGCAATTTGATTTCTAGATTTAAAACATATATATATATAGATACACATAGGGAGGGAGAGAGAGAGAGTACACAAACATAAACTAACCAGAAAAAAAATTAAATGCTCCTGTTTGGGCTAAAATGAGCATTAAGTCAATATGTTTCTTTTTTCTTTAAAAAAAAAAAATGAAAAATTTAACTTGGGACATAATATTGAATGTTGAAAAAGAATCACCTGAAAAGCAGCCAGACTGAAACCTGTTCTGACATTTTTTTGGATGAGGGTAATTTAGTTCATATACAGTAGACCTTGAAAAGGGATAACAAGAGCTGAAATAAGAGATTTTAGGATATGTCAGTCAGAAGAAACAAGGCATCATAGAATCACAGAATCACAGAATCGTAAGGTTGGAAAGGACTTCTGGAGATCATGTAGTCCAACCCCCTGCCAGAGCAGGGTCACCCACAGCAGGTGGCACAGGAACGCGTCCAGGCGGGGTTGGAATGTCTCCAGAGTTGGAGACTCCACCACCTCTCTGGGCAGCCTGTGCCAGGGCTCTGCCACCCTCAGGGTAAAGAAGTTCCTCCTCATGTTTAGGTGGAACTTCCTATGCTCAAGTTTGTGCCCGTTACCTCTTGTCCTGTCACTGGGCACCACTGAAAAGAGCCTGGCCCCATCCTCCTGACACCCACCCTTTAAGTATTTATGTGTGGTGATAAGGTCCCCCCTCAGCCTTCTTTTTTCCAGACTGAAGAGACCTAAGTCCTTCAGCCTTTCTTCATAAGAGAGGTGTTCCAGTCCCCTCATCACCTTGGTAGCCCTTTGTTGTACCTTCTCCAGCAGTTCCCTGTCTTTCTTGAACCGGGGAGCCCAGAAATGGACACAGTACTCCAGATGTGGCCTCACCAAGGCAGAGTAGAGGGGGAGGATGACCTCCCCTGACCTGCTGGCCACGCTCTTCTTGATGCCCCCCAGGATGCCATTGATCTTCTTGGCCACAAGGGCACATTGCTGGCTCATGGTCATCCTGTTGTCCACCAGGACTCCCAGATCTCTTTCCACAGAGCTGCTCTCCAGCAGGTCAGCCCCCAACCTGTCCTGGTGCATGGGGTTATTCCTCCCCAGGTGCAGCACCCTACACTTGCCCTTGTTGAATTTCATAAGGTTTCTCTCTGCCCAGATCTCCAACCTGTCCAGGTCTCTCTGCATGGTGGCACAGCCTTCCGGTGTGTCAGCCACCCCTCCAAGCTTTGTGTCATCAGCAAACTTGCTGAGGGTGCGCTCCGTCCCCTCATCCAGGTCACTGATGAATATATTGAAGAGGACCGGACCCAGTACTGACCCCTGGGGAACACCACTCATCACTGACCTCCAACTAGACTCTGTGCCACTAATCACGACTCTCTGAGCTCTGCCTTTCAACCAGTTTTCTACCCACCCTACTGTCCATTCATCTAACCCACATTTCCTAAGCTTTCCTGTGAGGATGTTGTGGGAGACGGTGTTGAATGTCTTGCTGAATTTCTTCAATATCCTGTCCATTATACAGGCTGCAGAATTTCTTTCAATGATTTCTGCTATATAAAGGACCAAGAATATCCTTTTTTCTGGGACATGCTCTCTGTAGTGCCATGGGATAAGCTGTCTTGTGAAGTAGTCAATGGGTATTTTAGGTCTAAAACAAGCAGCTGAGCTCCCCAGCCTGACTCCTTCCTCTGACATGGACCTGACCTGTAACAGGTTCCTTTTCTCCAGCATCATTCTGGAGCATCAGAGAGAGAAATGAGCAGTAGTTTGTTTGCATAGACCTTTCTCATATCTGCTTCAGAGACGGGCTTAACTAAAAACAGGCAGCAAAAGAGATGTAAAGGTGTGAAACTTTAGCCAAAACTCAATCTAACAGGTGCTCCACCCCTTGGCTTAATTTTGCTAAGTCCCACCTTATGCAGTTTTTATCGGTAACGATCTCCCTTAGGTATAATTTTTATTTTGCTCTGCTCCCTGGTTGCAGATGAAACATGACCTACTTCCCTTTGTATGAGCTCACAGATCCTTATCAAATCGTTTCTTTGTGATAAACAAAGGAGATCAAGCTGCTCCCTCTTACTTCAAGACATAATTTCAAGACCTCAGATTATGGACATAGACCTGAGAAGAGTTTCCTGGCCGTCATGTTCAGACTGCTGCAGTAGAGATTAGCCATGTCAGACGACTCCTCCTCAAAACTTTTCAAATCCTGTCTCAAAACTAAGATTTCATTTGCGTTCCATATTATCAGTAGAATCTCTTCCGGTACCTAACACTTTTCATGGTTACACACTTTTTATTGTATTGTGCCCTGAGGCCCTAACAGCAATGAAGCAAATGCTTCACCTTAGGTTGCATATATGTATCTCTTTGCCAATGAGGCTAATTTCAGTGGTACCTTCTGTGAGACGATCGCTCTTAAGACACCCACAGCCTGGGGTATGCTGGATATGATAGTTACCCAAACTTGGAATTCTGCCCACTCATTTTCACTGTCTGAACCTTACTTCTTTCATAGAGTTAAAAGTTATTTTTTAATATGACTCCCAACTGAATTATGACATTTAAGCCTGCATGTAGATGCTTCAGCACTTTGGTGCCAGGCTGTTCCACCTGGTTTCTAGACTCAGGTCTCTAGTACATCCCACATCATATTTCTGTTTTCATGTGGATATTCCCAATACTCCACAGGATCAGTAACAGGACTAGTGGCCTAGATTTAGGTACCTGGGTTACTCCCCTAATTTCAAGTTGCAAAACACCAAACTCAATGCAACTGGAAGGCAAACCTTCCGATGACATTTAATTTTTATCAGTGATCAGTCATAATTTATAAAGATATCCTTCTAAAGATATATATGTAACTATGCATTTCCCTCCATGCAATCTACCATAAATCATACTGCAGATTAATTTTCATAATACAGACGTTTGGGTTTTTTTTTAGGTAAAGTTGGATTAATTTCATTCAGCTTTGAGATGTAACATTACGTATAGATGATCAGAGCTAATCACTCTAAAATATATATTTAATGGACAGGAATAGCTACCTTCAAAAGGTAATTCACCTTGTAAATTCAGATATCTACTTCAGGACGAGAAAATTCATATGGTAATGTCTGATAAAATAAGGTTGCCAGACTGAATGAAACATTATGGGGGAAATCCAGAAGATCTGCAGGAATCATGCAAAGGTACCAGAGCTAATTTTAAAGGTGGTTGGATCCTGGAAGCACAGAGCAGTGACAGAGGCACATAGAGCATGTCTCAGTGGAAACACTCTTCTTCATACGCTGGTAATGAACTATGAGCTTATTATTTCTGAAGGGTAGTTTTTAGGCAGAGTATCATCTCTAACATTTTGGTTTAGAAAATGTTCAGTACCATTTTTTAGAAGTATAGAAGGATGATTGCCAGATGTCAGTATACAGAATTAGCTTTAAATTAGCACTATCGTTTTGCCAACTGCCATATTCTCTTGCTTCCCTAAAACTGCGTGGTGTGGCCATGGCCTTTTAGTGGATGGCTGATTTCGACCACTGGAGGTGGTTGTACCTCACCAAGAAGTGATTTTTTTTTGATTGTACTACCAAAACAAGATCAGCTTGATCAATGTCTACTGGGAATGAACGGGGCTTGTGCTGGACTATTGCAGAGAAGAAAATTTCATGCTCAAGTTAAATTGTCTTCCTAAATGACCTGCGAAACCAAAATGTTAAAGGAAACCAAATATGATAGCAGATGACTGACATTGAAACATTGGTCACCGGACCATTTCAATAGGTCATTGAAACATTTTGTGTTTAAAAACAAGGGATTAAAATTCTAAAATACAGATCATTTTCCAATAATAAAATAATAAATAATAAATAAATAATAATAATAAAAAAATCACAATAGCCAATCTATGTTAGTTCACTGGAAATTATGAAGTGAAAATTGAAAACTGAAAGTGAAAATCTTTAATCTTGATCACTTTAAAGTTGACTTGACTATTTTTTTTATTTTGAAACCCACAATTTTTCAAATAAACACATTCATTCCTATCAAACATTTAGATTTCAGTAGGCTTCCTCACCTGTTTTATTGTTTTGTTGTTGTTTTTTTTTTTTTAACGAGCAGTTTATGAAACAGACTTGCGATCGCAAATCTGCAAAGTTGCATGTAAAACACACAGATGTTAAAACACGGAATGTATCCCATTTTGTGCCATGTTTTGCTTGGGGGTGACAGCTCTGTCCCTGGGTCCTGAGCACCCAGTTCTCAGAGGTTCCACCTAATGCATCTTACAATGTTAAAAATAGAACTGGGAGGGGAGAGGAGGCATGGGTTTTGCCAGTCCCCACTTCATGCTGTTTTCACATTTCCCTAATAGTGTAAAATAACAGCGTTGATCAAAGAACCAGAGTGACTTGACAACAAACAGTAGACCAGTTATAGGATCTTACAACATTTGTCTGTTACAATATCTTCTGGGAAAGTTTAGTCCTGGAGTGAAATTTTTACTGCTTGTTACATGTAGTTAAGGGCAAAAAACACCGCTGCAGCCTCGAAAACAACTTAGCCGTATTCATTAGACAGCGCAAGGGCGATCTAAGCACAGAATCGCTATGTTTCTCAAGAGAAAAGGCGGGATCTAACATAGCCTCCAGGAGACTTTTAATTCGGAGGCACAAACAGTTTGATGGCCATTAAACGTAACAGCTGGCAACACAAGGAGCCAAGAAGGAATGCGGAGCCAAGGAGTAATATTTCTGCCTTCCTGGGATGAAGTGTGAGAGAGCTCACTGATACTCCACCCTGGATGTCCAACAGATAGAAACAGCAACCGAGACACTAACACATGAGTCATCCTCTGTATCTTCAGCGTAACAGTGATGGAAAGTGAACTTCTTGCGTTATCGGCTGGCAGAGGTAATGCTGATTGCAGAGCAGTGATGCTGAGAGCATCCACAAGGTTGGCAGAAGAAGCAATGATTGGGTTTTACATCCTTAACCAGCTCCTGTTTAGAGAGAAGGAAAGAGGATCCTGCTGTACCTTGTGATTATTTGGCCATTTTAAACAAAGCTGTGGTTCTTGAGGGTTAGGAGTTTACTCTGTCAGAGCTTCTTTTTCACTCCAGCATCTTGTTTTGGTGATGGTCAGCCACTATTTGGACACTAAATCTAGTATAATCCTTCGCACCTTGTCCTGCTGGAGTAAATAACTTGGCTGTTATTAAAGGACAGAGAAGCTGGTGGTTTAGAAATGGCCTGGTGGTGTCCAAGCATGTTCTTCATGTATTGAGTTATAAATCAGTGTCAGCTTTGAGACTATACACGGGATTTCAGGTTTCAGTGCTGGCGGTAAGAAAAATAACCCAGGATTACTGCTATATAGTCTCATCCATAACTTTATGAGATTCATTTTGGAGAAGGAGGATTTGGAAGCAAAGTTCAAGGTCCCTTCTGAGTCCGTCCCTCATTTAGTCTGAGTCTGCGGTACAGCAGTCAGGCAGCATAAAGGGGAGTTTAAAGTGGGGAAAATTATGCTTTTGCTCACTCTAATGGCTTTTTTTCACTAGCAGAGAGGTGTCAAGAGGCCTTGGTATAAATGAGAATCAGTTTTATCTGTTTTTTTTCTTTCCTGGTTTGTGCACTCAAAATGCTGATGAGCACTGGGAAGTGAAATCGGAAGAGAAGCCACACCTGCACTGAAATGACACCCATTTTATGTTTGATGGTTTTCCTTTTCTTTTTATTTTTTTCCCCCCTGTAGATGCAACAATTAGTCTTAGAAAGGGGGAGGTGAAGATACCTGCTGGCGGGGATCTCTGCAGCATTTGAAAACACTCTCTGCAGTAGAGTCTCAGAGTTTATCGCTTACGGTTAACCTCTGGTGCAGGAGGAGTCTTGCTGCTCCTGAGGGAGAAAAAATATCTCAGAAAGAAGTTACCTACAAGTATGAGCGCGGGCACACATACGTGTGCGCATCTGAGTGCGTGCGTGCGCGCCTGGTGGATGTGTCTTAATGCTTGAAACCTTCACATATAAAAAATGTAAAACGTGACATCTCATAATATTTTCATATTGGGTAACTACAGAGAATATTTTGGCAAGGGTGCTTAATCTAAAATGTTCAATTTTAATCAGCTTGAACTATGGTCTGTCTTTCTGTGAACTGAAAACCACCAATCAATTTTCCTTTATCTTTTTTTCTGTTTTTCTTACCCAAGGCAATGCCTTTTGTAAAAGGGTATTTATTTTTAATGGATTTTTTAATGAATTTTTCAGTCAAGCTATTAATAATGCCATTAATTATAGGCAGCTTGTATTAAAGTGCATGCTGGCCTCTTAATCCTGACCCCCAGCTATTGGCTTGCAGCTAATCCAGCCCGGTGCTTGGCAGTGGTGCCGGCCGCAGCCCGTGGCTGCTGGGGAACAGGGGGAAGACGGGACTAAAGGATAAGAAGGGCTGGGGAAACGAGGGAGGGGGGGGAGCAGCATTTTGAGTATATACTTTGCCAGAGGGGCTGAAGTTTAAAGCCAGATGATACGTTAGTGCGGTGGGGATAATCCTGGAGATGCGGTGCCAGCACTTGGGAGGACCTTCCCCGGCGGAAGGCTTTGCTCTGCCTGAAAGCCCTGGCCGGTTTGATAACCCCCAGGAGCCCCGCGCCGCCTTACCTGGGGCGGTTGTGCGCGACGGCCGCCCCACTTCAATCTGCTTAAAAGATCGGGCAGACAGAAGGCCCCGGCCACATAATAGATTCCTTTCCCTTCCCCAGGCTGCTCATCTGACATGATTGTTACGAAAGTTGCTAATTATCGGCTGGCTGAAAGATAATGAAGGGGCCCCATCCTGTGCAGTTAGAGGAGAGAAACTCCTGTCATTAGGAGCGGGACCAGATCCAAAGAGTTTCCAGCCTTTGTGCTTGGGTGCACGTCTCTGCGTTTCGTTTTCTGGGGTGATTGGAGGTGTTAGGGAGAACTTAGAATTCATCATTTCGTGCCCATGAAGTTTTAACCTTTTTTTTTTTTTTTTTAGTACATAAATGTTCTTTTTATTCCTGTACTGAGTTTTGTTTGCTTTGTTTGTAATTTCTACCTACACATCTTAAAATAAAAAAAAAAAACAAAACAAACAAAAACCAACCTAGATACTTTATTCTCTTTTTAAATGTTTATGGAACAAAGGATGGTGTGTTTGCCCCATTACAGAACTGTCTCTGGGCCACTCTTCACAGCTGCAGGATACAAGTTTCATATTCACAAGCTCAAGGAGGAAAAGTCCTTTCTGCTGAAGATCAGACACCCATAGAGATGTTAATCTGATATTTTATGGTAATTAATTTGAGCATTTAAATAAGTGATTTGGCCACTGGATTTGTTAAGGGTTTTTAAAAGTCAATAATGCAGAACATGAGGCAGTAGAAAAAGGCAGCTCCTGTCCAGAGAAACAGAAAATTTGGACCTGAAGGAAGCTGAGACACTTTGGGGAGAAAATAAACTGAGGCTTAAGTTTTTATCTTTCTTTTTCTTTGTTTTTCTTCTTGCAGTTATTACGGAAGCGTGTCTTAAGAAGGTGCTTGAACACTGGTGTGTGTTTGGGTGTTCACTGTTCAACACAGACTTTGGAAAATTATAGAGCCAGCCAGTTTGGACACTCCAAGCCCAGTTTTTCCCATGCCCAGCACCAAAACCCCTGAAGTCTTCTTTCACTCTTTCCAAGCACTGAGCAAATTTTTCAACTACAGCCCCAAACCTGAAGCTTTCTTAGGAAAAAGTAGTGGCAGGCTTGGGAATCACCTACCCTCTCGGACATTGCGTCCATCACCCTCTGTTATTTCTCTGTCTGTATTTGCTTCCCAGAGCTTTGTGTCTCAGTGGTTGCCTCTGTATCCTGGTATCAATATTTAATAGTGTGGATACAGGTATGATTTCAGCAACGGCATAAGGAGTTATGCATGGTAATGATTTGCTTTTAATGCTATTTATCTTCTTTGCCTTTTGGGGGGTTTTTGGTTGTGGGGTTGGTATTTTTTGTGTGTCAACAATTACCTTGGCTGTAATAGAGCAACATGAAAAATCAAGGTGGTATAAACTTTTTTCCTAGAAAAACACTAGCACTGAATTTTGTAACTGATATTTCTTCAGTTTGCTCAATGGTTTACAGCTTCTGCAGGTCTTCTCTTATCACCAGTGCTGCTCACGCCATGTCCTGTTAGAGAGACAGGTGAGAAATGGAGCGGAGCTAAGGGTGGAGGACCACTATGAATGCGTACTGAGCCTCCTAAATCATGTTCCATAACACTAATATGGGGAAATGAGGCACGGCACACGCTATCCTAGATGAAGAACGTTAATCCCATAGAATTAAACCAAAAAATACCAAGAAGTAGTTCGGCTTTTTTTCTTACATAAAGTTTTTGTTTCAAGGGTTGTTTGTGTTTTTTTTTTTCCCAATCTGTGTGAGGATATTCAACCTTTGCCGGCTAGAAGAAGAATTGGGACAAATATATCCTCTTTTTAAAGTTGGTCCAAAGAAAACCAAACAAATTCAGACAGCACTGCCTTTTTTGCCTATATTCTTAAATAAAACACAATGCAAGGCAAATGAAACTAATTTATTTCTGTTATTTTCATGTGTTTTATGTTTTCATGCTTGTTTCTTGTCAAAGTCAGAACAGCAGATACACAAGTACAACAAATCGGTGAGGGCCACAGGCCCTTTTATGACCCAAGGGACCAGTTTTTAAACCCAAGACAACATCTTGGATAGCTGGGATAATTTCAGCCATGTCCCTCTTCCCCCAGTGAATCCCTACGCTGATAGATATATTGTCACCGTTGAACTCACTGGTGGGGTTGTACCTAATTTTTATATGAATCACGGTTTTTTTGAACATTTACCCAAAAGAAGTTGTGAAACTTTCGAGATTCACCTGTTGGTAGTATTCGTTCTGCTTGACAGTTTTTAGAGTTCCAAATGAAAGGGATATTAGCCTGTTATTTCAAAGGTCAGATCGAAACTGAGTTTGATCAGACAAGAATGAATGAATAACCGTATGTTCTGGCAAGATAACTGTAAACACAGCGAAGAGAAATGAGCACGATGGTCTCAGCAAGCTTTCTTAAGCAATGTGATTTTTGCCATCAGAAGGTTATAAATTACTCAGAAAATTTGTTCTGAGTTAAAAATAGCCCAATTTGGCTCCAACATTTGCTGTCTTTCACTAAATACACATACACACATACTTCTTAATGAAAGTGAGGACTGTGCTGATTGTCAGTGGTTTTAAACTTCAGTTTGATTTTTTTTTTCTCCACTACTAAAGGAGCGCTTTTACCACTTTTTATAGAAGAATAAAAGGGACGGGAGAAGATAAAACTGATTCAAATTAAATTTGGGAACATTTCTGCATAATGTTACTGGAAACTTTCTCCCACAGGATTTCTCTCAGTTTGGGATTTTTTTTATTTTTTTTTTTTTTTTTTTTTTTTTAATTCACATTAATTTAGTAAGCTATGTAAGTGGGTGCCTGGCTTTAAGGGTAAAAGGAGGTACATGTGTGCTCAAGCTCTTGTTAAATTGGATCTTCATTAATTTTTGAACATCTATCTTATTTCTGGCATAGCTCAGGAAAGCTGTCAGTCCCTGCTTGGAATGGGAACCTGAAAGGCTTTCAGCACATTAGAGAGTTGTCTTTTCAGGTCAAGGCTGAGATGCAGTAAAAAGGGGGGGCGGGAAGATTGCATTGTGCTTGCTTGACCTATGCAATATTTTATTTTTGGATAAACAGAGCACTGCAGCTTCCAATTTTTTTCTGATCCGCTCGTCTTCACAAAGGCTGCATTCAGCAAACAGGGCACGCTGTTTCAATATGGGCTGTGTTTCTCTTTCTGTCCATCTCACTCATTTCTTTTTGTAAACCTCCTCGTGGACTATATATATTTAATTGCAGATCTCATTTGTTTCTTTTTTTCCCCTTCCTTGTACATGAAATGAAAAAAAAGAAAAAGAAAAATGATCATTATTGATTTTTCTCTACTTGACCCAGTGTGGGTCAAGGATTTATACCCTTGTACCAAAAATCGCCTTCTAACAGGAGCCATTTACCTGAAATCAAGCAGCTGGATCATGTAAATCTGTGTAACTATTAATTTAAACAGAGCTGCTCAGATTATACCAGCTGAGGACCTGGTTTAGAGGAAAAAATTCTAAGAAAAATGTCCTCTAGCTGGCATAAACAGTTTGGCCCCTAACAGCAAATTCATTTTCTTTTTAAAGTAAGAGGTAATGTAGTGCAGTATCCTGTGTTGCAGTATTCTTTTCCCATGGCATTTCAATGGGAGTCAACTTCCAGAAGACTGGATTACACAAAGGAAATAGGACAAAGCAACAAATGTTGTGGGGTTATCGCTGCTCAAGCATCATTCACACACTGATCCTGGTTTCTCAAAAAAAAAAAAAAAAAGATAAAAATAAAACATTCAATATTTGCCAACCAGAAGAAATACGTGCTTTTATTCCCGTGAATTGTTTGCAGTCGGCTTGCTTTGACTGCCATGACTGCTCATGTCATTCAGAAGTTTTTCGTCACCCTGGCTGACTGATGTGTTCAAGACCAGATCTAAAAATCCTCAGAGAAATAGTCACTGGGGCTAAAAATGGTGGGACTTTACAGCATGGAATAATTTTCACCTTTACCTGCCATAATACCATATAATTTGGAAATAACCCCTAATGCGACCCCATGAAGGACAATGAAGTGTTGTCTATTTTCCTGGGAAAGTTAAATGCCTGAAATCGGTGCTGAAATGTTGTAGAAATGCCCCAGAGACGGGGCATGGACCATAATAGCAGCATCTCAGGGCTTCTTTTTTTTTTTTTTTTTTTTTTTTTCTTTTTTAAGTAACGGTAAATGTAAACGCTGATTCTGGCATTTCTGAGTTTCCATTTCAGCCACAGGTCAGAATATTGGTGAGGCTCCTTCATTCATTGGGCGATATGAATTTTAGTCTTCGTGTCCTGCTATGCTGCATTTCTGCACATGCTCAAGAAGCTACTATCATACAAGATTGCAAGGTAGTGGATTAAAAAAAAGCAATTAAATATTTACTTCCATATGAGGCATAGTTGCAATGTGTTTTTCTCCTTTAAATACAGCGTGAATCTGTGGTGGTTCACTCACACATAGAAGACGCAGATCTGCATTGGAGATACCTAAAAATACCTTAAAATAGAGGAGTCTGACCTTCACTTTCTGTTCTGGGCATGCTGTTGGCCTGTGCTACGGCACAGAATTCACATTTTTCAGGATGTCATTTTTCTCTTTTATAAGGTAAGGATGTTTGTATGCTACTACAGATTTTTGTTACATGCTATACACAATGAATGTCCGCTCTGTAAACTGTATGATTTTACTGCTATTTGCAAGCCCATATTCAATGATTCCATTCTGTACTTAAAAAAATAAAAATAATAAAAAAAAAATCTACTGTAAAGCACCCTAAGAAAGGGGGGAGAATGTCAAATATTGGCACATTAACAGAGACACATCACAGTCTCTGTCCTTCTACCAAGTCTGAAATTATTTGCAGGTTGAAAATGATTTCCCTTTTACAACAGATGGGAAAAATTCCTGATTCTTCTCTACTGAATGAGCTGTTGAAAGACCAAAAATCTGTTGAAGAGATAAAAAAGATCAGAATAATTTGCTAAGCATTTTGACACTGTGCATGTCCAACCAAAGCCGTCTCCTTCTGGCGCGGAAGATAAATGGCAGTGAATCAAGATCTGATAGTGACTCAGTATTTGCTGTGCCTGTGACTGGAAATGACTCTGAGACTAAATTATCATGAAAAGGGGCTCAGCATAACAGAACATTTTCTCTCTTCATTTTTTTGCCCTTTTTTTTTTCCTCTTCCATTTCTCCTTTTCCTTTTCTAACGAGGACTCAAAAACATGAGACCAAAATGACCAACAGAAATCACAAAGAAGTATTTTCTAACATTAATGTGCAGAACTCTTTTTCGTGTAACCCTGCACAATGTTCGTGCCTTCTTGCGAGTGTGGATGGTGCCTGAAATCCAACCTTTCAGTAGAAGGTAACCAAATTAGAACACCACAAGGGCCTGTCTAGGGCTTCTGGCATCACTAGAAATTAGGAATTGTGTTTATTTTCAAGTTTTGCAAGGTCTAAGGAAACATGGTAATAGGTGCTTCTTAGATATATGTTGAGAGACATTCCCTTCCCCAAAGACATTACAGCCTCCTACAGAACACAAGAAGCCCTATAATGGAGATTCTCTCATGGCAGATTTTCCTGTGGCTGCTCATTTGCCGATGTCTTTCCTCCGCAAAAAACATGAAATCCCTGCTCTGACGCTGGAAGCAATCACATATTTTTATAGCCAGAAAAAACCCCACATTTGATTGTTGAATCTAATTTTCTGTGTAAAACAGGTGATAAAGTTTTGCCTATTAACATCTGTTTGGAGCCTAATTATCCATTTCTGGCTAAACCATATCCCTTGGTAAGCCATTCTTTCTTTGTATGAAAGTATCGAAAATGGAGGCATTCATGCCACGTTTTTCACGTTTGCTGTCATGTCTTGGTTGTGCTAAGCGTTGGTCCTGTCTTATTGTCTTCTACTTGTCTAACTTCAGCTTCTTAACACTAGATCCCTCTAGTATTTTCCTTTGTTAAAAAGGTTTACCTAATACCCGCTCTTTTATTTAAGAAACACAGAAACTCAATGAAAGTCCTTGCAGTCTTCTTTGCAGACAATTAGCCAAAATGAACCTCTTAATTATCTCAGTGTAAGACTTCTCTCTGAACCATGTCCAATTTTTAACATCCTTCTAAGAGGCAGACAACGTAAGTGGACCTGGTGAACTGACGTTAGTCTTACCAATGCAATACACAAAGGTAAGACTAGTTCCCTGGTTGTTCACTCTGTTCCTGCGGTTCCTTGTCCAAAGGTTACTCAACCTACTTGACACAGCACAATATTAGGAATTGTCATGAGGCTACTTTTTCTTCTGTAATCCCCACTATTTTTTAGCCTTTCTTTTTTGAGCAATATCATTCAAACAAGTCAAGGAATCCTTGACATGTAGTGTCTGTCCCTCCTTGTGCCACATTTACTCAGTTCATCTTTATCAAAAGAAGCTGAAATGAGGGTTTGCCAGTAATGTGTAAGTGTAGGGACTTGGAAGGTCCATGTACACCAGTACATACACTTTCAGGGTGGTATTACTTCACCCAGTTTTAGTTGTCTACATGTTAATTGATGAGCAAAAATCCATGATTTAGGCTTTCTTTATGGTCTACAAAGAAGCAAATGCCTCAAAAACTGTCAGACATCTTCATTGACAACTGTCTTAGGGTGGGATGAATAGGGGACAACCAAACTGGGAGGTGTTGTTGAGGGACAGAAAGCCTTGCAGAGGGATCTAGATAGTTTGGAGCACCCAGCTATGATTAATGGGATGAAATTTAACAAGTTAAAAAGCCGGATTCTGCACCTAGGATGCAGTAACTCCAGGCACGAGTATGAATTGGGAGAAGAATGGCTGAAGGGCAGCCCGGCAGAAAGGGATCTGGGGTGCTGGTCAAAAGCAGGGTCAACAGGAGCCAGCAGTGTGCCCTGGCAGCCAAGAGGACAAACTGCATCTTGGGGTGCATCGGCACAGTATAACCAGCTAGTCAAAAGAGGGGATTATCCTGCTGTACACAGCATTGCTGCGGCCTCACCTTGAGTACTGTGTGCAATTCTGGGCCCCACAACTTAAGGAGGTCCTTGAATGTGTTCAGAGGAGAGCAACAAAGCTGATGAAAAGGCTGGAAGGAATGTTCTGTGAGGCGCAGCTAAGGACTTTGGGCTTGTCTAGTCTGGGGAAATTAGGCTGAGGGGTGACCTCCTTACTCTCTGCAGCTTCCTGAGGAGGGACATGGAGAGGGGGGCTGCTGAGCTCTTCTCCCTGGGATCCAGTGATAGAACACATGGGAGTGGTACACAGCTGCACCACGGGAGGTTTAGACTGAACACTGGGAAGCATTTCTTTGCTGAGAGGGGGATCAAATACTGGAACAGGCTTCCTGGAGAGGTGGTCGATGCCCCAAGCCTGTCAGTTTTTAAGAGGCATTTGGACGATGTCCTTAACAACATGCTTTAAGTTTTGGTCAGCCGTAAAGTGGTCAGGCGGTTGGACTAGATGATCATTGCAGGCGCCTTCCACGTGAAATAGTCTATTCTAAAGGTGGCAGGAGGCCTGCATGGATAAACAAGGAGCTCGTAACAAAACTGAAGCACAAAAAGGAAGCATCCAAGAGATGACAGCAGGTGACCCATGAGAAGTATAGAGACACTGTCCAAGTGCATGGACAGGGCCAATAAAGCGAAAACCCACCTGGAGTTGAATTTCCCAGGTAATGTGAAATGCAACAAGAAAAACTTCTACAAACGCATAAGGAGCAAAAGGAAGACCAGGGAGAATGATAATTTGCTGCTGAATGGGGCAAGGGACTTGGTGACAAAGATCACAGAAAAAGATGGGGTACTCAATGCCGCCTTCATCTGTCTTTACTATTACGACTGGCCTTCATTAATCCCAGATCCCCAGGACCAGAGGAAAATTCCAGAGCAAGGAAGACTCACCTTCGGTGGACAAAGATCACGTTAAGGAACATTTAAGCAAACTGGACATACACACATCCATAGGATCTGATGGGATGCACCCATGAGTGCTGAGGTAGCTAGACAAGGTCATTGCAAGGACACTTTCATTTATCTTTTAAAAGGGACAGCAACTGGGGAAGGTTCCTGAGGACTGTTAGAAAACAAATGCCACTCCTATCTTCAAAAATGCAAGAAGGAGGATCCTATGCACCTCCAAGGAAAAAAATTATTCTGAATTTCTTGAAAAACTTAGATAACTGAAAGCAACAATTAGATTGCCATTTAGCTTTCTGTTCTCCAAGCTAAACACAGTTCCCTCCGCATCTCTTCACACATCTTTGCATGTTCCAGCTCTGTAACTGTGTTAGCAGCCTTTCTTGGACTTTTTCCAGTTTTCAAACTCTTTCTTCTACAAAGAAGCTCAAAATTGGGCAGACTATTCCGATGCAGCTCAAGTAGTGGGAAATGATCCCTTCTTTTGACCTACTGGCTCCAGTCTTTTTGTGACAGCCTCTACTTTTTTGATGGCTGCAAGTAGATGAGCTACACCTGCACAGACCTGGGTATGGGTCAAATTCTATTTACTATCATAGGTAGAATAAATTTGGAATGGGTCCGTTTGTCTGCAGGGTGAGATAGAGGGGATGGCACATCAAGTGATCATTGTCAACTGTCCATGGGCATGTTCTTCATCCGTGGCAATCGTGCAGGTAATTTGTGCCATCTTAAACTTATTTAACTGTAAGGTAACGTGATTCTCATTAGCTCATATATGTCATGGGCTAAGAATGTGCACAGAAACTCCTACTGTGGCTCAGCTGACTTACAGCAACACTCAGTTCTGTGTCTGAGTCCTCAGTCCCAGTTTTGTATTCTTTAAGCCCTGGCAAAACAGAAGAGATGAAAGAGGATCTCTCTGATATGTCACGAACATTTCAGACACAAACCCTGAAAGAACTTCAGACGCAGATTTGCTTCTGAGCATCCTCGGTGGCCAGCAGCTTTGATGAACTGATCCAAAATCCTGACCTCAGTCACATATGAAATGTGGATCCAGTTCTGAACTGGACTCTGCCTGTAATGTGTAAATTCACATCTGTCTCAGTTATTAATATTTCAGGGTCTGAATGAAGCTTGGCCAGTTTTTCTCTGATCTCTGCTTCATTGATATCTACTGAAAAAGGGCTTCTTTCTTCCAAAAGCAACTTCTCTGCTTCAGACACTGTCTCTTTGCATTTGTTACTTTATGCAGCCGTTAGAAAGCTTTCTATGGAAATCCATACACTTTTCAACATGAAAATTTGCCTAACTTTTTTTTTAGAACAGGAGGTGCAAAAAAAAAAAAAAAAAAAAAGACTTAATGATTTTCCTCCTGACTGTCCTAAAAATGTAATATGCAGAGGGAAAACCTGCTTGCATAGAGCAGACATATTTCTGGGCATCTACGTGGTTAGCAGAGGGAGGATGTTCAATTAGTCTCTTTACCACAAGCTCCCCAGTTAGTCTCCCTCTGGAAAATAGGTGAGAAATTCTTATATTCCTCTCAATATGTTAATCAGACAACTGGTATCACAGTTCTCTAACTGTGTAATACCAGTCCCCCTTGGCAGATATATTTTATTTGGATAATGATGTGAAATTTAAGATCTACGTTTCAATTGTAGAGAGCCATAGGCAGTTGTCAATTTTAGTGACAGACATGAACCTGGAGCTAAATTCCTGTGCACAAGCAAAAATTCCAACAGGCGTAGCGCAATTCTGGTCCCTTAATAGAAATACATTTTCTCCCATTGAGGGGCAGTATTTTTAAATTGTGCATTGCTTCTCCTGGTGCTGGCAAATCACGAATGCTCTCAAATGCTTCCTTTTACTTGGACAGCTTGGTGACCTCCGCTATCGAGCAGTTTGCTGCAAAATCTGGTTATCTGGGTTTTTTTCTGCCTTAAGTGTCCAGTGCTTTGGTACCAAAGCACTATTGTATGAATCTCCTGCTTTTCTTTCCCATTGCTGAATATAATTCTGCCTCATCATGCTCCTCTGAATGGTCTTTCTGGGCAAATATTATGATTTTTAATGCACACTACACTCTTTCTCTCCTATTCTTTTCAAATCATCTTAACTCTGAGTTAACTTCTGTGTCCAGTGCAGAGAAGGGTTTTCTATAGCTGTAGCTAAAATCTTGAAGAGTTGTTCGGGGTGGTTATTTAGACCTCTCTTTCCTTTTTTTTCCACTAATGATAGTCTAACTGAAAGCATCATTTTCCTGTAAATACCAAATTGTAGGTATATTGGTTTAGGTTTTTTTCTATTTTTGTTGTTGTTGTTGTTATTATCATCATTATCATCATCTTCATCATAATCATTGTTATTATCATTGTTATTATTTTGCATAATGTTTAGAGGGGAGATTTTCAGTTAGTGAGAGTGAAATTGTCTTTAAAACTTGCGGGTGCATCAGAAGCCTGAGGAAAAGATGAGCTGCATTCTATTAGTTTTATTTTTTTTCTCCCCAAAGTAGATCTAACACTGCTGAAAGCTGTCCCCAGAGCTGTCAATCAAAAAAAGGAACAATATGAATAGCAGCAGCAGCAGCACAAAATTCCTCCATACTATATCACAATAGACAAGGCACAAGGTTAGGACTCAGGAGTCGGGCTCTTTTAAATCTGTGATTTTTCAGCTTTACCATCTAACCAAGAGAAAGAAAAGAAAAAAAAAAAAAAAAAGAAAAGAAAAAGACTTAGATCAAGTCAGTCTAAAGCTACATTTTCATTTTAATTTTTTTTTCTAACATCTAATTTAAAAAAAAAAATGGCTTGTGTTTCTTTTTAAATGTTTTTCAACAAAACTTAAGAGTTCCTACAAAAAATCAGAGATGATCTGGATGTTGTTCTGTTTCCAACAACATACATTTAGGCTGCTGCAGTCCTAGGTCCAGATCTCTTCTCTCATGAAGTCAGAACAGAGACATAAGCAAAATCTCTCAGCTTTCACAAGGTGACCTAGTGAATACACCATGGAGATGCTTGGACTACAACCTCCATCAAATCAACTTTGTTTCATAAAACGTACTTAAGTACTCCTAAGTGCCAGGACTGGAGCTGTCTTTCAGGTGCATCCCCCAAACACTGAACTATAGAGTTATTTGCACACTCTGCTCAGCCAAAATAATTTCTCCTGTGAAGTTGAACTGCTCCAGCTGTGACAGCAGAGGGAAAGATGCTTCAGAGAGTCCTTCAGCACAATATCTCAAGCACAGCGTTAGGAGGTTGGATCCCTTTTGTCACTCCAGAAGAAAATCATAATATTAGAGTTTGACGCAGGAAGGGACCTCTGGAGATCATCTAGGACAACTCCCCTGCTTGGACCAGGGTCATCAAGAACCAGGTTTCCCAGGACCATGTCCAGCTGGGTTTTTAATATTTCCAAGGATGGACGCTCCATAATCTCTCTGGGCAATCTGTTCCAGTGCTCAGTCACCCTGACAGTAGAAAGGGAGCTTGTTATGAGGAGTGGCTGAGGGAGCTGGGGTTATTCAGCTTGGAGAAAAAGAGGCTGAGGGGAGACCTTATCACTCTCTACAACTACCTGAAAGGAGGTTGTAGAAAGGTGGGGGTCGGACTCTTCTCCCAAGTAGCAGGTGATAGGACAAGAGGAAATGGCCTCAAGTTGCATCAGGGGAGGTTTAGATTGGATATTAGGAAAAGTTTCTTCACTGAAAGGGTTGTCAAGCATTGGAACAGGCTGCCCAGGGAAGTGGCAAAGTCACAGTCCCTGGAGGTATTTAAAAGATGGGTAGACGTGGTGCTGAGGGACATGGTTTAGTGGTGAATTTGGCAGTGCTGGGTTAATGGTTGGACTCAATGATCTTAAAGGTCTCTTCCAACCTAAACGTTTCTATGATTCTAATGTTTAAGCAGAATTTTCTGTATTTCAGTTTGCGTCCATTGCCTCATGTCCTTTATTGGATACCTCTGAGAAAAGCCTGACTCTGTCTGATTTATTCCCCTGTATTGTACAGCTATACACACAGATGAGATCCCCCAGAGCCTCCTCTTCTCAAGGCTGAAATGAATTGCTCTAAGTCTCCCTGCAGTCCTCACTGCAAGAAAACTCCCATTTCTGCAAGAGGGTAAGTGCTAAACTCGGAGAAAATTTCTGATCTCCTACATGGACTCAAAGATCTTCTAGCTAGGGATAGATTTAGGCATCTGCTCTCTGTCCAAAGATGACACCTAGCAGGTAGTTTGGAAGAAGCCACATTGCTTTGGAGGTTAAGAGAAATGAATTGTGTGATCAGAGCTAGGTGGTGACCATTGGCTGAGGATCTAGCAGCACTTAGTTTACTAGTATAGCTGTAATCACTGACCACATGGGTCCTGGATGGGTGTCAACCGTCACCGGAACAGGCACTTGCGTCTGACCTAACCATCTGAATTGCCTTCAGAGATGTAGGAGGGAAAAAAGTCCTTCTGGGATGCCGTTCGTCTCATCCTGAGGCACGTTTCTAAAGCAGGTCAGATGGGTCAAGCCCTGGAAATGTCTGCTTTTCTCTCTAACTGTACAGTGATGAAAGCAGACACAGCCGTCTACACTGTAGGCATCTGAAGTCAGAGGGGAATAAGCACAGCCCAGGTAAGTGTTGTTGCCTCCGTTCTCACTGTTTAAAGTCCCCAGGCACCAACTATTGAGAACAAACACAGCCTTTGCCATGGTGGGTGAAACACTCAGTGCTCATGCCACAGGCAAATGCCAGCCCTGAGCACGTCTCCGTGACCTGGTGCCGGGCTCAAAGACAATTTTTACACTGGGTCAGGAATGAGCACGTGGAGGACTCGTGTTCACAATCCCTCTTGCTCCTGCAAAACCTCAAACCCTCTCTCCCTTTCTGTATGGTGACTGCCTCAGTGGTGCCTGCAGACCCAAGCACCTCATCTGGTGCAGGAGCACTTCAAAACCTTTGCAGATCTGCCTATTTGCCAAAATAGTTAAGTCCTGAAGATATAGGCTTGATATTCTTTAGGGCCATATAGGGCTTTACAAGTCTGGCTGCCATAATCTGCATTTCACAATGAAGGTTCCTCATTTTGGGCACAATCCTGCCATGTTGACATCTGCAGAAAGCTGCAGTGGGACACGTCACAATAACTCATATTTCTGGCACGGAAGCAGTTGTCCTCTGAGCTGCTTCCCCACAAAGAGCCCAGCACTTCAGAGGAATACAATGTGTGCTAGAAGGGTTTCCATTTTCCCAAAGAATCAAGGAGACTGTGGGCTTTAATCATATTTATGATTCTTTTAAACTAGATTAGTTGTTCCTGTTGTTAACAAGACCACGGTGCTTTTTGTCACGTTGGAAGTGTGATGTGCTTTAGCATACCCGGATTTGAAAACAGAAGCTGACAGGGTTTTGTTCACGATTGTTTTGATAGTAGATTTTTCCTTTTCTTTTTTTTTTTTTTTTTCATTCTTTCTTCTTCAGACTCCGTCTCTATTGATCTTTAATGGCTTCCAGATGGGATCACGTTTGGCCATTTTATAGGCTGAGCTCTGAAAGACTAAGAAAATACGGTGCACGAAAGCAGCCCATTACCTAATAAAAAATAAAAAGGCACTGCAAATATACTAATAAAGTTTGTAATGTTGTAATATATTAAGGAGATGACAACTGCGCAGGAAATAGGCCTGGCCTGGCTGCATGCAATAACGAGGGAGTTTTAACAGCTTATGGTAGAGGTAACAGCTGTCGAGTAAGAGCAAAACATTGCTTACATTTTACATTGTAGCTGAAACAATACATTAACCGGCCTTCCTGCTAAGACTTCGACTGTCAGCTAATCTAGTAAATTCCTCCGTGGGAGAAAGTATCTTCTCACCCTTTATACAAGGCTGGGGATGCCAGCAGCAGAAAGGAGTTGTTGAATATCGCCATGTTGTACAGATTGTGGAATACAGTTTGTCCCAGACACAGACTACCGGAGAGGAGGCATTTTCAAGTACCACTTAATGCCTAACACACTGATGAGAGTATCTTCATCCTGCTTCCCATGTGCCACACACCTTGTGTAGCTATCAACGCCAGTATGAATGGAGTGTACAACATTACTGAACATGACCATTTATTTGCAGAAATCAGAGATTTTACACGCACACGCTAGCATGAGGGCACATGTGCCCACATATTTTGCTCTTTGCATAACATGTATCATTAGGTGATGATTTTTACTGATTAAAACCATTTGAACTATTATCACATATGCACAAAACTTCTTCAGCTCTTATTTCTGATTCCATCAATGTTGTTAAAAAGCTGTTGGTAACCGTTCATACACGGTGCTGTGTGTATGCTTGTTACATAGTCAATATTTTGAATAACCTACCATCTACATGCATGAGATTACAAAGGTCATTTATCTATTTTACAAAAGGGGCAAACAGAAGGCATCTTGCAATGTAAAGTCATCTGACAGCATCCATTCCTGCATAAAACCTGCGTGTGAAGAACACGGTCTCTTAGAAAAAAGCATCTTTCAGTTGGAGAAGTGCATAAGTGTATCACCGTGCATGTGCACATGGGTTTGAATGTGCGCAGGATGGAAGAATGTGTGTTCCAGAGCTCTTGGCATCCACTTTGATGTGGTGGTGTAGGACATGTAGAATCATCGAATCATACAATCATGTAGGTTGGAAAGGATCTTTAAGGTCATTGAGTCCAACCATTAACTTAACACTGCCAAGCTCACCACTAAACCTTGTCCCTCAGCACCACGTCTACCCGTCTTTTAAATACCTCCAGGGACTGTGACTTTACCACTTCCCTTGGCAGCCTGTTCCAATGCTTGACAACCCTTTCAGTGAAGAATTTTTTCCTATTATCCATCCTAAACATCCCCTGGCACATGTCATGGAACACATGGGGATGAGTTTCTGCAGGTCGAAGTACATGGTAGGATTAGGGTGCATTATAGGTTGTGATGGAAGGTGATAAAGCTAAAGAGAAAGAACTTGCTCCCAGTCCAGGATAGGTAAGTACTAAGGAAGAGCTGCCTGGGTGTTTCAGGCAGATCTTCCCTCTGTCTAAAGCCCAAGGTTGGGATTGTCCACACTCTCACAGGCTGTGGCAGAACCGGGAGCAAAACTCACATTTTACTCTTCCAGTTCTTTACTCATAAATCTCAAATCTCTTTCCTTTGGAATAAGCTGTATTAAATTCCTGAGATATTTATTTAGACTACTTCCCATTGAGGTCTTCTGTGTCCTTACAGTGTCAGCCCTGGAGACCGATATTAGGAAATATGAAAGGTTTCTTGTCCGTATTCTGTTTTATTCCTTGAAAATAATAAGTATTTGGTTTCCCAGTCACTTCTGGGCTCATAATTGCAGTCCTAATATGAATGCATAGAGCAGCACTGGGTTTCTACATCTGTACAGAAAATGACAATAAGATTAAGAACATGGGCTTGATTATAAAGGCACCATTAAACTTTGGCGTCATCCCCTTAGTGCACTCCACCCCTTCGCTTCAGAAACAAATGGTGTCGCCGTTTGTTTTTGGCTGCAGAAATCTTCATTCAAGTTGAGGAATTAAATATAGCACTTTAGCTAATTAATTATGGTTTGATCATTTTGACACCTCCAAATGACTCAGCCACATACCTGGAAGCTTTGTCAACTCAATTGCATCTTTATTTTTGTTGCCTTTAACCAACAATGAAGACTAATGCCACTCTTTCTAGTTTTCAATCACCTCTACAGAAGTGCTCCCCTGGCAATGTGCAGGGACAGACCTAATTAATCCCTCATCTGCCCTGCGCTGTGTCTATACATCACGCTGGCAGTTGGAACTGCTGCTTGTTTTAAGGCTATTGCTGGAATGAAATGCTCATCTGTTTTTCAATAATTTTACCACAGGTGGTGATTTGTAATTAGAAAGGGCAGAATCCAAATTTTGATTTTTATTTTTTTTATTATCATTATTATTTTTATTATTATTATTTAGGAGAAGTGAGGGGAGGGAAAATATGTGAGGAGGAATAATAACAACAACAACAACAACAACAACAATAATAGCTGCTGCACAGCAGGGAGAGAACATTAACATCTGGCACCGTGAATGACAGTAGATTTTGGGCTCATTGAGAGAAAAGAACAAAGATTTGCACTGATGTGGCTGCACACAGGTTAAAGATCAAAGACGTGAAGTTAACAGATTTTTGCTGAATACAGAGGAGCTTTGACAGCTCAGAACGTGCACAGAGCACTGAGAAGATCCCAGTACAAAAAGTCCCTTTTTTACCTCTTTTCCACCACCTGCCTCGTCTGTTACTGCTCTCTGCATCAAAACACCTCCTGTCTTCTTAGGTGTGGGTACACAGGTTCTTACTCTCTGACACCAAGTTTTGGAAGTGTGATCTACCTAACAGCAAAACATGTGCAAAAATTGCCGGATAGGTTTAGCATAACATATAATATCATGGGAAGAGATCATGACTACAAAAAAGTCAGAGGTTTCACAGGAGGCTGGGCATTTTTGGTTGATATTCATTACCACTGAACACTTAAGGTCTGATCAAATTCATCTTGACAGACTACCACCTTAATATATTTTGGACCAGGTTCTCTGATGCTTTGACAGGTACACAAAGCAGTGGCAACATCGTCACCTGGTTGTGACAAATGTTAAATGGTGGGGTACCATGGCCTTACATAGCCTTCCATACTAATTTTTGTAATGGTTTCAAAGCACTGCAGAAAAGGGATGCTATGCTACATGTTATAGGTATGTTGTGAGTTGATTTTAAAACCAAAGTGACTGGTACATTAGCGTACACTCAAAATACTCTATTGTAATTTCACAGAGATCGCAATAATAGCCTTGTGCAAGTTGTTCAGACTGGGATTTTGAGAGGCATTGATATGTTTGTAGATATATGCTAATATCTCGTAGTGTTTGCAAGAGAACATAGGTTCTAACACTGTTTGATTTAAGCTCATAGGAACTTGAAAACCTTACTGAGAAATTATTTCTGTCTTTAGTACCCTCATGAGCTCAGTACACTACCTCATGTTCCTCTAACTTTCTTGCTGACTCCTAGTTTCCTTTGAAAGCCACATGGTGATATATGGTAAAGGATAGTATAGGTTTAGATCCTTCTACTTTCTGAATTGGCCCATGGTGTCTTGTAATGAAGACTTCCCTCCTGTTTCAGGGTGAGGCTGTTCAGCTTTTCATAAGGCAATGAAATATGAATTAATCTAAGGATTATAAATCCATAGCTCTTATGTTAGCGCAGTCCTGAGAGAGATCTGGCTCACAGGCTTTCTTTTGTTAACTGTTTTGTGTGAACTGGAACAGCTTCAAAAGCAGAGACCCATCTCGCACTACCTCTTTGTTCCAGGAACACTGAGGTCTTCAAGGAAGCAGAAAATCTGGGTGCAGTTCCAAGCTCCCAAACAGGCAGAAGTGAGACCTCTGTCTACTGGTTAAGAGGGGTGTACCACCCCTCTGAGAGGTTTTACTCCCTCAGGGGGAAAAAGGGATTACTAAAACCCAGTTTAGACTTCCTTATTCTTGATGTGTAACTGGCAAGGGGAAGAGAAGAGTGGGCTCATTTGCTGCTTCTGCTGCCAGTAAGTATGGGATGCATGAGAGAAATTAATGAGTTTTCACCTAAGCAGACCCTTCCTTCATCTCAGCAGCAAACTTGTGCCTTAAGCAAAGTATTCCTCTGGTTGTTTTCCATGCCAGTAGCCTTGCCACCTTCCTGTTTTTCTCATGCCTGGGCCTGGCCACCTGGCCCTGGCTGGCCTGTTGTGGCTACTTGGTGCTAGGAAGGGCTTCCCATCAGGTCTTCCAGGTGAGATGGGTTCCTTATCTGTATTCACAATCCCTTTTTTCATGTTCTAAGTTCAAACCCATATGTCCTTCTTAATCTTCTGTCTTTTGACCTCTCACAGTTCTCTGTCTAAAACCCACCAGGGCTCATGTACCTAGGACCTGAAGGACACAACTGTGCCATGCTACATGACCTACCTCAGTGATCGCTGAATGTTTGATCAGCCTGAAATCCTTGGGTTTGGGTGCATTTTTTTTGTTTGTTTTAATTTTAGCCCACTGAAAGAGAACTAGCTTGAATTGGAAAAAAAAGTCCAGGAGACAGGGTGTTGTACCTAGTCCTCTTCCCAGCACCCAAATCTAATGCATGAACTGAGCACCCAGACAAGTCACAGGCTGTGGGAATTACCAGACAGACCCCATGCGTTTTTCTGGCTCAGCTATTCCAGAATATTGCTTTTCTCTTTCACTTTTCCACTCTCTCAGGGCACCTTGCCCATTTCTGGATGCCCTGAAATCTCTTTCTATGTGGCCAGGCATTTTGTTTTAATTTTTTTTAATGAATTCATCTCAGTGCCCACACATCCCCTTAACCATGGATTTGTACGCTCAAGAGAAGACACAGAGAGATGTTGATGTTTTTGGCTAGTATTCATGCCCTCAGTACCCTTTTTTTTTTATTCTTTTTTTATGAATATACATGTTTTCTTAGCTCTTTGCACTGGAGCCCATCTGTTAGAATGGTACGGTTCCTGCTCACAAGTGGAATCAGACCCTCGCTTGAGGGTGTAGGTTTCAGGCAACGATGGGTTTTTAAGCGGAGCAGCAGGAGCCCTACAGAAAGGAGGTCTCCTGTGCCAGCGCTGGAACCACCTGCCTGCTTCGACATCAACACACCAGTTGACACCGTTGCACCGAAGGCCAGCGGGGCCAAGCAGGTTAAGGGAAGGAAGGCACAGGGTTTGGGGGCTGCCAGGAATGCTGCCAGTGTTGCAATGGTGCCCTTGAAAGAGCACAGGATGCTTTAAAAATAAACTTGTATCTAATAACTGCAAAGAAATATAACACTCATGTGAGACAGAGCAAGAGACACCAATTCCTAGACAGTTTAGGGCGTTAGCTTAGATACAAGGAACTAATTTCTCTGCTTCTGAATAAACAAATTGCTTCGGCTTGCATCGGAGTAAGGACTGTTTCCAGGCAGCTCACAGTAAGTAGCGCATGAGTCATCCTTAATCACTTTAGACATAGACACCAACAGCTCTGCTGAGCTAGGTGATGCAGGAGGAGTCTGATGACTCCAGAGTATTTGGTTTTCATTTAATAAAACTTTTTTTTTTTTTTTTCCCATTTCTCTTTCGTCTCCAGAAGGCCTCCAGCGGAAACATATTCTAAAATATTGGGCCCCGTAATACAGGAGGGACATTGAGGTGCTGGACCGTTTCCAAAGAAGGCAACAAAGGTGGTGAGGGGTCTGGAGCACAAGTCTTATGAGGAACAGCTGAGGAAACTGGGGGTGTTTGGTCTGGAGAAAAGGATGCTGAGGGGAGACTTATCGCTCTCTACAACTACCTGAAAGGAGGATGTAGAAAGGTGAGGGTTGGTCTCTTCCTCTCTCTACAACTACCTGCACCAGGGAACATCTAGGATGGATATTAGGAAAAATTTCTTCTCTGAAAGGGTGGTCAAGCATTGGAACAGGCTGCCCAAGAAAGTGGTTGAGTCACCATCCCTGGAGGTATTTAAAAGACGGGTAGACGTGGTGCTGAGGGACAAGGTTGAGTGGTAACTTGGCAGTGTTATGTTAATGGTTGGACTTGATGATCTTAAAGGTCTTATCCAACCTAAACAATTCTATGATTCTGTGATTCTAACATTTGCATCTACATGAGTGTAAATTCAGATGAACTTTGGAAAAGGTGTGTGGTCTGAAAACATCACTAAACAGCAACTTAAAATTTAGTCCACCTGCTCAGATTGCTTTAAGGGGACAGAGCACAAGACAGCTAGTTGTTGGTGGAAATTTTAGCACTGATTTCTTTCATTCACATATGATCTTTAGGTTTCCTCAGAGAAGTTCAATGTCTATCTGTTAGCTAAAAGTTTTCATTTTTGTCTGATTTTTCACTATTTTTTTCCTCCACAATCCTTTTTCAGTTATCACTCAAACTGAAAATGGTGAAAACATAGAAGGTGATGGGAAGAAAACGGATGAACCAGAAATACCCACAGTATGACCCTTTCTTCATAACCCTAGAAACCAAGGAAAATAAAACAAAACCCAGAAGAAAAAAAAAGTGGAAACCCCCTGAGACAAAATGAATCATACTCCTATTTGATCAAAACAACAGAAAAACTCAACGAGGAGAGAGAAGGAAGTTGTCTTTTTTTTTTAAAAAAAAAAAAAGAAAAAAAAAGATAAGCAGACAAAAATGCCTTTGGAAATTCTTGCCTGATTCCTCTAACTGGATAACAGGTGTGCCTTGTGCTCTCTGTACAGGTAGGATTTCCTTTGACACCTGCATGGACCTTTGCCAGGGAAAGGTGCAGAACTCGGCCACAGTCAGCTCTCAAATGTAGATTATTTCCTATGAGACAGCATGGCTCATATCTTGGCTATGGCAACAGCACAAATATTTTCTCACTGATACCAAAGATAATTGCCTTACTTTCTGTCTCCATTATTCATGAGTTTGAATTTTCAGACTCTTCAGTCATAAATACAAAACTTTACACTTTGTGAGAAGCAACCTGGAGCTACTAACAGACCTATCCAGACTTCCCTTTCTGGGCATATGATTAAAACTGTTTCAGGAGAACAATTAAGGATCTGCCTAGGTGGCTGGAGTGCTGAGCCAGCTCTAAATATCTTTTGAGCAGTGGGAACGAGATTATAAGGGCCAGGGAAAATCCACGGAAGAGTAAAGACCTAAACGCAGGAGTCCCCCAATTTAAGGGGTTTTATTTATGCTTTTAGAGTAATCTCTGGCTGCAGTAATGGGAGAAGAAAGACCTCAGAAAGTAGTGAGTACAGAGTCATAATTCTGCTGTTACATCAGAGGTATAGCTGTGGTCTTTATTCAGTTAATATGAGGTTTGGTTCTTATTTTTCATTTTCAATGGAGAATTTAAATTGGAGTTAAAAAAAAAGAAAACAAAAATGACCCATAACTTTGTAGGGGTGGTGACCATTTTAAAAATAAAACCTGTTGTTAATCATCTGTCTTGTTGGCCAGCATACAAACGATTGAGGAGATCTGGAGAAAATCAGTCCCTGCTCTCTGTACAATGGATGGTGGGATACACTCCCTTGGTGGCTTTAGGAAGCTTGGTTTTCAGCCGCTCAAGCTGTATTTATTTAAGCTCCGTTAGTGAATTTAACGTCCCCCATCCTGACTCCTTTTGCTCATGAGTCATGAATGTGAACATGGTCTTACAGAATCATCATAGAATGTGTTGGGTTGGAAGGGACCTTTAAAAGTCATTTAAACTTAAGGAGAAAGGAATCAGAAATCCTAAATTTCTAGGTGATTCTTCTGCTCTGCCCCAACATCACCTCTTATTAGGAAAGAGGATCCTGATTTGTCCTTTGACTTGAAGCTGAGCAACCTCAAAGATTATTAGGGGAAGCCTTCTTTCCCTTTCAGCCTGGATATAAGGAATAACTACACTGTCCTCGTTTGAGGTAAAACAGAACCAATTTTCTGTTCAGTAATTTTACTTCACAACTACACGTCTTCTAACTCACTGAAACTCTCTCATTTTAACAGCTTATTGTGCAGAAACAGGTCACTCTCAGAGTGATAAGACCAAGGAATGGTGTGCAGAGAGGCTCTTGCTTATACTTATTGCTCTAACACCCAGGGTCATCTAACTTTGTTATTTGCCCAGTTGGAGGGTCAAAAGTGGAAAAGCATAGAGGGGTCCCACCTGTGGGGAGGAGTGGACAGGACAGGTGACCCAAAACTGACCAACAGGATATTCCATCCCGTCTGCCTCATTAGTGCACCAGCTGGGAATCGAACCCAGGTCACAAGAATGGGAATCTTGCATGATACCACTACACCACTGGTGCACACAATACCTGCATTGATGTTTAATAAAAATAACACCCCTAAATTTATGAGTTTCTTCTAAACTCATAAATCTCTTTATCTCTCTCTCTCCTCTGCTTGGAGAGAGAGAATGGAGAGAGCATCTGTCATTCATCTCAGTGGCCAGTCTGGCCCAAAACACAACACACACCTATTCCAACAGACATCAAAGCCTCTTTTTCCTCTGGCTTTTTACTTCTCTAACCTTAAAGTTGATAAATATTAAGCAAAGATTTTGAGTTCAATGTACGTTTGATGGTTCTCATCCTAAGAGTGAGAGACATCTGCTTAAGCATTTTGTTCAGCTGGGTCCTTGGGAAGCAGAGAAGCCTATTTTCTTCCCTCAGTGGAGCGAGAGCGTGGTTCCTCCATTAATTCAGGACATTGGTGGGACAATGAAGGAATTGCATGTTGGCAACTCACATTTCCTTTAGCCTCTGGATAAAGGATTTGAGTTTTGTGCATGCTGCCAATCCTTTAACGATCTTACACACCCTATAATCACCCTAAAAATTTGGAATAAAAGGGGAAAAGAAGGACTGAAAAGGAAAAGAAAAATCCTGCAGGCTGCCTTAGCCAAATATCTTGGACTTGAGAGCTATTTGATCATTAGTTTAAGTATGGATAATCGGTGTAATGCTAAATAAAGAAATTATACACTGAAATGGAAAATTCACTTGGTAAAAGCCCAAAGAATTATTTCTTTTCTGGAAGCTAACATTCCCAGTGAAAGGCAAATGCTATTTCCCCCTCATTGTGCATTGCTTCTTGTGGTGTTTAGCTGTAATACTTCAATGCTAGGATTCCCCTATGAAGTGTGGTTTCACAGTCTGCCAAGCAATGTTGAGACATACAAAAAAGATACGTCTTCATTCTGCAGAGTTAACAGAGGTTAAACTCAACTCGGGTTTTTAAATCACCTTATCTCCCCCACCTAATTGATTTTCCCTGATTTTTTTGTCTGTTTTAAGCAAGAATACTAGAATAAAATTTAAGAGATACTTTCATTCAGGTTCGTGTTGCTAATCTTTGCACTGACGGTGCTATGGTAGACTGCAGAGTGTTCGCAAAAGAAGCCACTGGAAAAAGATATATTAACTGCAGAATTACAAACACACACATACATAGAAAACAGAGATTTGATCCATAACTCTTTGCAATTGGAGTAGGAGGTTGCAATGACAAGTTTTGGCTGTTTATAGGCAGGAAAGGCACATGATCTTTTAGACTTCAGGCCACCACTCCCAGTTATCTCTGCAGTGAAGTTATAAGGAAAGGGAAAATCTTTGCCCCAAATAATTCACAATCCAGAAATGAACAGGAAGAGGGAACAAAATGAATATGCAGAGGAAGTGCCGAGAAGATGTGAAGGAGATAAATGGAGAAATGTGTTTGGAGAAATGTGGGGAGTAATGGAATAGACATGTGGAAGACATTACTGGGGAGACTACTGGAGAGGCACCCTTGAAGGAAGGTACTTCATGCAAGGGGAGGTGCAACTCTGACCACACTGTGGCCCATGGGTAACCCATGCCAGGGTAGGAACAGATATCTGCCCATGACAGATATTAAAAAAAATAATTCCACGGCATAAAAAATTTAAAACCTTTTACATTTAGATATGCCTGACTGGATCAAGGTCCTGTGATACATGTATGGATGGATGGAATGAGGACAGACTCACACTTGTTTCGAACAAGGTCATGCAGAATTATTAACCTTGACTCTAGTAATACAACAGCCACTCGTCAGTGTGTGTCTCCCATAGTTAATTATTCTGGGCACAGCTCGGTGATACCAAGACCATACTGTTACCGATTCCAGAAATAGATTGTTCTGGTGTCTTCTCATCTTCATCTGAATGTTCTACCACATGTGATTTGACCATATTTCTAGTGATTTGCTTGACCTTAATGAAAGAGCTTACTATAACACTGGTAATGAAAGTTCATCTCAAATTATCAGACAAGTATCCTCAGCACAAAACTAGTTTTCTGTGCCTCATATGACCTATTGTGCTTTAATAGCCTTTTTTATCCGGCCATCAAATATTATACAGACTATATAATATAATATACAGATATAATATCTATAAATAAAATATAATAATAGACTACTAAACCTTAAAGCACAACCCTTTACTAAAAAAGCACTGCTGTCTTTAAACTGCTTCTAGAGACAACCTGTATCTTTCTCCCTGATTAACTGCAACTCTAAATCTTCAACCTGTCTCCATCTACTTTTTTAGTCTCAACACTTGTTTTACCCAAATTCAGATCACCTGAATTCGTCCAGCCAGAGAACACAAGAAAAAAATCTGCTTTATTCTGGAAATGCCCATCTCAGAGCTTCAAATTCACTTGTGGAATTTAAACGCTGTTCCTTTATTGAAATTGGGCAGATGTTAAATATCAATGTTAGGCTTAGAGAAAGTCCTAGACGTGTTTCTTTTTTTGTGTCCCTTATCTTACTTGAGAACACAGACAGAAAATACTATAATTCTGTGCAAATTCATGGTGTGTGTGGTTTTACAGCATGTATTCACCTTGATTCTGTCGTGCAGAAGTGATACACCGCTTCAACTTTAATGACATACTTTGCAGAAACAGTCCAAGTATCTGTAAGATTCTGAAGACATAAGGGAAAGCATGAGGTTGAATCCTTCTGAAATCTTGCATACCCATGTATTCCATGGTTGCCTTCACACTATATGTGAAATTGTGTTACCAAAATCTTGTCTCATATGACTCCTTTATACAGATCCACTTCTAATGTGATGGGAATAAAGCTGTAGACTTTCCACCTTTATTTCTAGGGATTCAGTTTTCTGAAGATACCCGCCAGTACACTGAGCACAACGGGCAGGGACTCTCTCCACCCCATAAACTATGATCACAAACTGCACAAAAAATGCCCAACAACCAAGGTTTATTGGGTCCTCTATGATCACACTGAAGTTAGCCTTTTGACAGTGAAAATGTACATGTATTTGTGGTAAAATAAACAAGATATAACTCCATAAAGGTGCAGTAATTAATAAGTCACAGTGCATGACATAGCAAGGGACAAAGTCTTTGCTTCAATAAAATGGCTGTAGTTAGACAAAGGTGAAAAGGCCAGTTGGGTTATGGTCACACAGCAGAAGATATGACCCTACAAGTCCTGAACCTCAGGCCTCTTTCATCTCCTCTTATTTTTGTAGCTTCCACTGGTTCAAGAACTTACCAAGACCTGTCGCAGGATAAAACAAAAAATGGAGGTTGAATAATGACAGAGACTTTCCAAGGGTGAGATCTGTGGGAGTAATTGAAAGACCTGTGGCCTCCTACAAGCAATTAAATGTGAGTGGGCAGAGGACCGGAGGACATACCCATTCAGCGCCTAGAGAGACCGATCCTGAGTTGCCAGGAGTGGACAGAGCAGATGACCTCAGAGGCTTCTGCCATCTTGAATTTTAATGATTCCTTGAGCTGCATGGCTTAGAAATACAGGGACATGCATTTAAATGATTCACAAGCTTCGTACACTCGAGGAATGCTTTAGTTGTCATGACGTCCTGCAGTAGACTTGGCACAGACCAAAGCAGGAAGAACAAGCCATCATCTTAGCCTGACTTGGACAGAAATGTCTCTGGTTTCTCCCCGCTGATGAAAGTTCTCATTTCTCCTGTAGTTCCCAGTGTGTGTCGCTGGCAGAGAGGAGGCAGAGGGAAAGGGGAAAAAAAAAAATCGTAAAAAAAAAAAAAAAAAAAGAAAACCTCAAATCCTAAAAGTCATCATAACAAACTTGCTGCTAAGTGAAGTTGCTGTTTGGCTGAGCGTGGTGACTGCTGTGCTGTGACAGATCCTGTCAGAGAGGCACTGTCCCAGCTTGCAGGTGTAAGCATGACCTATCAAACTGAATGGGAGCTGACAGAAGGGATTTCTGCAACGTGAAACGGAGGGCTGACATGAAAACGGTGACGTGTGAGGGACTGAATCACCGCAAGCGCAACTGTCACAGATGATGTCCAGAGAAATGACAGGAGAATACTAACTTTACTTGATGTCAGTTTAGTTGTCCTTTGTGTTTGGAAGAGTAACTGCTAGGAAGGGGAAAATTGTAAAAGCACACAGGAAAAAAAAAAAAACAAAAACAATGAAAAACTCACACCACATCCATTTCTGCTCCAAATCCAAAGCATATTTCATGTCTACCTGCAACATTATTAGTATAGGCAATTCCATTTGTTAGGGATTTTTTTTGTCACACTTTCTTCTGGCTAAAATGGTAGTTTTGCATAAACTATTTTAAAGCTGAGATTTTATTTAGTTTATCGACAACACCAAAGAAGACCTGCTACAACCACTGCTATCAGCTACTTCTATACGAATGAACAGCCAGTTACCTTTTCACAGCAAGTGGATATTTTCAAGGCATAGTTGTCTGAGGAGAAAAAATAAAACTGTGTACTAAGACATCTGAGATTTGTGTCGCGTCACCTTACAGACTTTCTGCATTGGACAATCACTTCACATCTGTTACTCCTCCTGACACGCTTTCGTGTAGCTCATGTACTCTCTGGGTCAGTAGCAATCTCTTCCTTACACTTTTCTAATCTCACCTAAAACAGGCACCTTCAGTCTGTATTTTATGAAAAAAAAAAAAAGCCTATGCATAGAGTAGAAATGGTTTTACCATACTGAGATTACAATAAACATATAAAACTCTTTACGTTGCCGTTAATTATTCAGCAGTGAGCATAACCAGGAGTGGTGATACTGGACAAATGTTAAAGACACCATCCTTCAAGAAAAAGCAGACTACTCATGATCTTACTACTGCCTCTGCTCATGCCAGGTTGGATGATATGACTGACATGAAGGTAGTGAGAGATGAGGGGCATGACGGGCAGTCCTTGGGGCAGGAAACAGGGCTTCCACTTCTCCCAGACTTCTGGTTTCAACTAGAGCACCGAATAAGTTTCTCTAAGCTCCAAAGCAAAGTGGATTCTGAAATCTTTCTTTTCTCTGTGACCGGAGTGCCCTGATGTAGATCCAATCCCATATTCTTCTTTCGGTTAAAGAATAGCTATCAATTGTTGCTTTTCTGAGCAAGCAGACAACCCCTAGGAGAAATTACATTTGATAGGTGAAAGTACAGACTGGAGAGAGCCCTAAATGGTAAATTGCTTATTCTGTTGGCTTAGTTACAGTATCTGATTTGATTTGGTTTAAAACAAAGCAGAAAAAATAAAAGAAAAAACCAAACCAACCAAAAAACTCAAACAACCTGAATTAGGTCTGGTTCATAGAATAAAAGAGTAGAGGATGTTAGAATTAATATTTTTTAATGAGGACAGAATTGGAATAGCCACCAGAAGTTGTTTTCTCTGACCTTGGGTAAGTCCCTTTTCTTCCTCCACCGTCTGCCTGCTCTCTCTGTATATCATCTGCTTGAGACAGAAATCCACTCTCCTTGTGAGTCAGATTCAAAGTCTACAGAAGTCTGTAGGACTATTTCCGTCAACTTCTCAGGGCTCTGGATCAGCCCATCAGCAATCGTGCAGTGCCTTGGTCAGCTGTGGTACAATTGCATTAGAAGCCTCCAAATGCTCCCACATTGTAAATAACAGTGAATATCTCATCAAATTAATTCATCTGGCTATCAAATCAGATCATGATTAGAGCTGATCAAAACTTGGAATATTTGTTTTTAAACACTCTTTCTTTATTTTCATTTGTTTCAATGGAGGGGGGAAAAAAACAAAATTTCAGAAATGTCTTAGAAGATGGAATTACTGAAGCATTTCCTTTCAGGAAAATGAAAACAACCTTATTAAAACCTCAGTTATACAAAGGCTGAAAAACCTTCTTTCACATGAATGCATATTGAAGTAAAGCAAACAAAACTGTGAACTTTGGAACTATTGAAACTGAATGTTTCAAATTATTCTTGGTGTGCTGGATTTTGTTGAGTCATTGTGTTAGAATTCAGTGAAACCACCATTTTCTGACAGTAAACTATTTTATCAGAAAACAATTCAGTCTTTTTTAACACAAATGAATTTTGATCATAGGACAAATCACATAATAAATGGTGCATGTGATCAAAGGTCTAACAAATTGCTCAGAAAAGTTGAGACTATATGATAGATTTTCTTTCTTTGAGAATCATACGCATATATGGCACCAGCCACGGTATGATAAAAGACTTGGAAGAAACTAACTACATGTAAACATTTCTCATCCATTATCTTGGGTTTCTGCTACTGTGTGACAAATCATTAGTCGTAGTGTAAGGCAAGCTTTAAAAATGTAATTACTTAATCATGCAGTTAGTTCCCCATCAATCCTACCAGCACTTGTTCTTAACTAGCTTTAAAGAACAAAATTAGGAGTAATTTGTAAGCAAAAGTAATTGAGGAAAGGCTGATATTGCCAAGGTGTTGACAGCACAGCACATGGTGTTGTTTCTTTTAATTCCCCAGCAAAGCAGTGGTCTGCAAACTTTGCTGAACAGCACTGGTGGCTGGTGGAGACTTAAAACATGCCTCGGTGTCCTAGGATTGAGGTCAGGAACGAGGATTTTCCTCATTTTGTGTCACCCATCTTCGAGGGTGGCGAGGGTGGGTCATTCAATGGGATGGAGAGAGGATGGATCCATGAGACCTGGATATTAGGCTGACAGTTAATCCTGTTTCATTTTCAGAGATTTTAGCACCAGGAATAGCACTGACCCAGAAAAGGGAAAGGGTGTGTTGAAAGCAAGAAAAATCAGAAGTTGTAGTCAGGGGTTTTTTTATACTTTCATAAAACTCCAGGTGATCTAAATTAGGGTAAGGTAGAAATGGGTGGTGAATGGGATTTTTTTTAATGTGATCTGTTTCATCGGAGAGTGTAGATTCATCAAAGCTTAAACTCTCCCAAGGAAAAAAAATATATTTAACACTTTTCTCACCTGTGAAAATTCTGAAAAATATTTTGAAATTATTCAAGAATCTGGTCTTGTCATTTCCCAGGATGAAAAACTCTAGTGTCCTGATTTAAATCAACTTGTGTACATGCTCTACCTATCTATCTATCTATCTATCTATCTATCTATCTATCTATGCAATACAATCCTGAAATAGTCAAAATGAAAATGAATAATTGTGAAAAAGCTAAAATAAAATATTTAAAAAACTAGAAACTAAATTAATTCTCATGTGCTTTTTCTTAAAATAACAGTTATTTGAGCTAGCTGGAAATTAGTCTCTTCTACAAGCAAGTCAATTTAAAAAAATAATGAATCTTTATGAAGAGAGAAAGGAAATAAAAAATTATATTTTTGGGGGGGAAAAACAGATGGTCTTGTTCCCAGGATTTCTTCTTCTTGGCCTTATTAAGTTTCCACGCAGGATGTTGCATGTGGATTTACACTGTTTAGGGAGATTCCTCTAGAGCTGTTATTGTATGTTATAACAGTATGTTATTGAGGGGAAAAAGACCAAGGATAGCCAAGTCAACTGGAAAGAAACTAAGGAGTTTTCCAGGGGAAGTTTACCTGCTTTTTATCAAATGTTTCATGAAAACTAATGTCAAAACGTGCTTCTATTGGAAATTGGCTATTTCTTTTAGGGAAATTTGATTTTAATTTGGGAGGGGGAGGTGCTGGGTCAGTTTTCACTATTTTGCAGCAGCCAGCAAGGCATTATGAACTCTTGGGGAAGAAGGAAATTAACAGTTTTCTGATTCTGTGAGCTATGTCCTCCCAAGTGCTTGCAGAGACGCAATGGAAGAGTGGCTTTTCAGAAGAGATAGTCCTTCTGGGTGGGGGTGAGGGGTGGAGAAGGATATTCAAAGGGAACACGATCTGAAGAAGAAAGTGGAAATGGCTTGTGAAGGTCAAAGTTCGTTGTAGAAGATGTTTCTAGCCCAGCTTAACTGAAACTAATTAAATGCGATTGCAACACATTTCTTTTCAATAATTGTGTCTGTGGGTTTATTTAGGACATAATGTTGAATCATGTCTAAAGGCACAGTCCTCGTGACATCTGATACGATCACAGTGTGCTTGTGTTAGCCATCTCGTGTCTCCAAAAAAGGATAAGAGACTTAATAAGAACCATGTGCTCGTCCCATCTTAATCACTTCTAAATCACTTGAAACTCTTGCTGTTGCAAATCCTGCCTTTATATCATGCACTTGGCTTGGCTATAAATTGCAATTAGGGAGGGAACAGAAGGAAAGTTACATTGATTGTAGAAAAGTGATGCACGCTTACAGCTACAGCATTGTGTTTTGCATCACAGAAAGTCAAAGTGATGGAGAAAATCACACCAAGCAACGTACCCAGGTAATTTAGCTTCTCCTTTTCCTTAGAGACATTGCATGGGTAGATCGAGATTTTCATTTGTTGTTTTAGCCAACAGATATTTTAGCAACAGAAAAAATAGCATCTGCCCCTAGGCCTTTTTGTACAAAAGATCAGGATGTGAATAGTGTTTTTTCTTGTGATGAGCTCAATGAGGGCAGGCTTCTATTGCTTTTTTTGCAAACAAAAGCAAAATCTCTCAGTTCGGTCCTTGAGTTGGTGCAACGATGCTCAGTATTGATCTAGGAGCTGTATAACCCTGTTACTGAAGCCCTGGAACTGAAAAAAACCCACACACTGAAAGTGTATTAAACGATGGCTCTGAATACTACTATAAAAGCAGTTGCTGGTGCCCTTTAGCCCCTGGGTTTCTACCGGAATAGCAAGTGAAGAAACTGAATATTAGCCAGTTTTCCAGCTTACTTAAAAGACCTCTTTGGGGGAAACAGGATTGTGACAGATAAGAACAGCTATGATATAACTGTCTTTATTGTTTGGTCCAGCTGACTCAGATTGGGATTGAAAACGGTGAAATTCATCTCCTTTTAATGTTAGATAGGTAAACATTGTATGCCAAGATCTAGTGTAGTCAGTTTGACGGGGTTTTTTTGTACCAGTAGATAGAAACTGGTACCTCCTGAGAGCTCTTTACCTGTCTCTCTGTAGAGACCTATATTAGGAAGAAAGAAGTGACTATCTCAAAGGATCTCCTTTTATTGACTGTGAAAGCACCCTTGAATGCCTAGCTGAGACTCAGGCAAAGAACATTTAGACACCTAAATGGGATGAGAAGGAAAACATTTGAATGCTTTAACCTCATCTCATGACAGAAAGCAAGACCCCAGGCTCCAGTGGAACAAGTCTCTCTCCTCTGATTTTGCAGTGACGTACGTTTGGGAGATAATTAAACCATTTTTGCAAATATCTCTTCTAGTGGTTCATTGTAGAACAAAGTGGTATTTGTGCAACATTAACGTTTTGTGTTCAGCAACGTCCAAGGCATCTGAGGGAAGATGAGCCAACGTCACACATCCAAAACGTAGGAAAAAGGTAAAGCGACCAGAATGGATAAGCCGAGCAGAAACCGTTTGCTTCTCATGAACACAGCTCTCACCCCAGACTCCAGACCTTCTAACCTCTGTCTCTAAGGATGTGTCTCATTTAAAAACTGCATAATGTGATGGTATCCGGTATTTAATAAAAATAGTGAAACTGCTACACGGTGCCACAGATTCACTTGCTGAACATGTCATGAGGCAAAATTTTATAGGCATTGTAAAATGTTTTTACCACACACAGCTGCGTTACCCAAAATTACTCAAATCTGCAGGGCATCTGAAATGCACACTACAGCAGTAATAGGCTTTGCTGCTTAAAAAGTGATTATGACTAATGCACAAAAACAATTATCACCCAGCTCAATTGCAAAGAATTAAGCACAGTATATATATGTATGCACACACAGACACACATATATATATACACATATAGATCGCATTCCATATCTGGATTCCTAGTAGAAAACAGGATCAAACAAAACTAAAGATGAGGGGAAGATGTGTATTTCTGAGGGGGAAAAAGCAAAACAAAAAGAACCAAAACCAGAAAGTGTTTGTTGAACTGAAGATATGGAAGCCAGCCAGAAAGCAGAGACAGGACTCTTAGTGTTTAGGGTAAACAATGCTGTACTACTAACGATGGTAATTGAATTACAGCTAAATGTCCATTGACAGCACACTCACTTTGGGAGTGACCTTCAATGGTTCCTCAGGTGAAGATTACAAAACAAGAAAAAGCTTAAATTCTATTTATTTCCTGAGTATATCTTCCAGGAATGTACGTCTTAAAGACTTTACAAGCCAGAAGCCCAACCTGTGTCTTTATTTGTCATGAGTCTGGATGAACTTTGCTTTCATCATTTTTTCTAGCTCCTTTTTGAAAGCATTTATGGTTTTGGCCACAATGGCATCTGTTGTTGTAAACGTCCATATCTGAATGATCTGCCTTGTGTCTCTCATGCTAGCAAGATTGGCTGAATGGTCTGGACAACGCCAGTACTTTTACTATGCTGGCTAAATTCAAGAAAAAGTGTGGAATTTCATGCTTGGCTACTACTCAACACTGCAGTGTCAGTATAAAGTCTTATAAGCAGAGCAGGTACCAACTACTTTATTACAATCATTGTTTGGAGAGGTTATTGTTATTTCTTGTGCAGCTTCCAGCTGTGGTGGTCCTTAAAGGACAGAGTTGTGATTAAAACAGAAATAATTAGGAAAAAACCTCAACTATTGCTGGCTTCATTGACTTCAGGAAAAGTAGGTCAACTGATGTCAATTGGGGGCTCTACCAGTTGAGTTTGGGCTGCTTCTGCTTCAGGCTTTTGCTGTGACCTTCAGTAATTAAACCATACAGCAGGCACATAAGCAGAGGGACTAAGTTGTTTTAAATTAGGTGGATAAAACACCAGAAAAATACAAGGTTTATTATTAGTATGCATTGCAGTGAGGCCCATTGGCTGGAAAAGGCAATATTTGTAGTGTGCAATCAAACGTGGGTAGGATGATGCCTGGGAACACTACGCTGCGCTGGCAAGGGTCTGTCAAGCAATCCTTTCACCTCTGACTGTGGATCACTGTGTTAATAACTGTGTCAAGGCTTCCTTGATTCTGTTGCTATAGATGAGTCTTTTGATGCTGCTTTAGACTCTGTGGCTGTCTTTGAACTCATAAACCTGGAACAGCAGGTCACTGGCACAATGTAGTTCCTACCATTAAATTGTTAGCATAACCACGGGATTGTGCCTAGCTATATTTTCACAGAAAATTCACATGAATGATTTGGGCAACAGCACTGGAGCACTTCCCATCAGGTGGCTGGGCACTGCGGGTGATAGGGAATGCCTATGTGGATATACGCACTGCTGTGCCAGGTAGTGTGAATCTTAGAATTGTCCTTGGCTCAGTTTAAATATGTAGTTTTTTGAGGTAAAAAAAAGTCCAGTGTACCTCTATGGTATCTATTTACCCTTTACTAAGATATCTCTTGTTGAAAACTAAGGTTCTTCAGTTGATAATGAACACAAAAAGTATGTATTGACATGAAGACCAGAAAAAGATGGGCTTTCTGCTTGGCTGCTGTACAGACGTGGATCTTGAGGGCTTTTTCGCTGGATTTCTTTTCTTAAAAATAATCAGAAGGTCAAATATTTGGGGCCTGTAGTGATGCTGAAATATTGATATTATATTTAGGATTAATTTCACTTAATCTAAAATTTAGGCATGTGGTATTGACAGCTACTACAGTGGAAGGAGAGTCAGACTTCTTCAGAAGAAAATTTACCCCACAACTCTTAGATGTCTTTCTCCAGATGGCACAAATTGCCTTCTTGATGTGCACATCCTCCTCTATCAACAATTAAAGGAACTCAAATGACTGACTTTGAATGTATGCTTGGCGTTTCAATGATAAAATTAAGGCATGACTTGCATTCTCAGACTTGGGATTTGCTAAAGGACGCTAGAACATCCAAAGCCCCACGAAAGTCAATGGGAATTAGGTGTCTAAAGCCAAACTCTGGGTAGATTAGGTTCCTTAACAAATTGCGTAGGTGCAATAAACTCTGCCTTATAAGGGAATCCAAAGTCTTGTTTCCCTGTCTGATGGTGGGTAATAGTTGAGCAGCAAAGTTGGATGCATGTCAGTCAGGACCCTGTATGGAAAACTACCTAAATTTACCAGTAAAGCTGAACAAGCACCATTTGCCGTGTTTTATATTCAGTGGCCCAATTTTAGGAAGCATCAGAGAACTGAATTGTTTGAATAGGAATCACACTTCAAAATAAACGCACTGGAAAGAATTTAGGAGAATGCACAATTTTTTATTTTCTCTTCAGTCTTTAATTTCTACCATACCACCTCCAGATAGCTCACGCAGATTATAGTGTTACTTCTAAGAACTCCATTAACAAATTAACAGTAAGAGAACTTAAAGTCTTCAGACATAGACCAGGACTCTACATAACTAAGTACTATAGACATATCGAAGAGAGAAACAGACTCTACTCTTACATGACATTTTTGTTAGAACTGTATCTGGAACTTTTGAAGTATATCCTAAATACTCAAATTTAGCTGTTTGAAAGCAAGAGAAAAAGTTACACAAATTTTTTAAAAGGTAAAGGTATCCACTTTGGTATTTTCATAGAATTTGAAACATATTTGTATGGATTTTTTCATCTTCATACATTCATCTTATATTGGAAAAATTATTTCTCTGTTTTTTACTGGTGATGAACTGGAACTTTCTTGTGACAAATCTGGTGTCTTTTACAAATTCAAAGTCTGAGAAAATGTCAGCAGATAAATCTGATATCTTACTCAAAGGCTGCTGTGTTTTGCATTTCTGATGGAAAAAAAAAATCTGAAAAAAATTATTAGCTCTCTAGGAGAACATCTGTTTGTGATTGACTTAAATCATTAGTCTGGTGTTTGGTGTTTTTCTTTTCTTTTTTTTTTTTTTCTCTTGAGAACCAATCTTCAAGCTTGTTTCTATCCTTTCTAATAAAAATCTAAGATTTTCCTGTATCAGTTTTGAAAAGACCAAAATGCTCAGTTTTCACAAGGGGGAGAAAATAATAGTGATTAAGTTGAGCTCTACACCTCCCAATAGAAAACAGATATTTTTTTATGGAAAGCGGCCACAGCTGCACATAACAACATGCATTAGTGCATCTTGCAGGGAAATGAAATCGAACAGCAAGACACGATCATAAGCCTATCTTGGAGTGTAGTCAATTTGTCCAGTAAATATTGTGGCACTAACAGTTTTATTTGTTGATCATTTCTGATGTTAATGGTAATGGGCCCCTTTGGTATTGGGATATTTATGTCTGACAGTGTGGTGCAATTTACATTAATAAGACTCATTAATTTCAGATGGTTTCTACTATGGAGGAAGGAAATATTAGTAGTGTTTTGTGCTTTTTTTTAACATTAGTCTCTCTCTCTCTCTCCATACAGCACAGAGTCGCTAAGCTACATTGCTGTACCACAATGAATGCTCCCTTGTTGTTGTTATTAATGATTTGCTTGCCTGCCAATGTCGAGGGTGGGTAGCTGCCTCTTGGAGGAATCATCTTGCTTCCACATTTTACTTAGACTTTTTTCTTTTTTTTTTTTCTTTTTTCTTTTTTTTTTTTTTTTTTGGTCTGTGTGGAACTCATAATTCCAAACAAAACTGGAAACATTTTTGTTTCCTTCTCCCATTTCCTACATCCTTTTCATTTCCATGATGATGACAATCCTGGCCATCGGTTAGAATCTGGATGCTAAAATTAAGCACAACTTTGTGAGAGGATCCATGGCAGAAATGACAATTCCTTCCTTGAAAATGATACAAATGGCTCAGTTCTTTAGTGTGTTCAATTTTTATAACAGGAAATAGAAAGCTAATTACTGGTTATTAAGGGCTTTCTAAATCTCTCTCTCTTTTATTAGTTGGACAATGAACAGTTACTTCGTATGAGATGGGAAAAGTCAAAGAAAATAATTTATTGGGGCTGATTTCCATAATGGGTTTTCAGGCCCAGACTCATGGCACTGGCAGCTGACATGACTGCTACTGTCCTGCCTTAGCTTCAAAATGTTTTTCATTCCTCATGAAAATGGAAGATTCAGCATTTTAGCTCTTTAAAACTCAGACAGCTGCATTGGACAAAAGTGCACAGCCTTGCAATGTCTAACTCCACAATGTAAAGATTCTGGTTTGGTTTGGGCGTTGTTTTCTTTTACAATATCTTCTCTTGTTTTGTTTTGCGGAATACAATTGAAAATATATTCTTTTTCAAGTAACAGAGAAAACATGAGACTTTCTTAAGGAAAAGAATCTAAGGAATTAACTGTATAGGTAAAGCTGAAGAATAGGACTTTGGAAATAAAATGTGAGGGTTTAGCTAGGGAGGAAAAAAAAAAAGGAAACAGGGTTTCACTCAGATCCCATTGAAAAGACTCTCATTCTTACTGACTTCAGTCGCTGAAAAGTCTTGATAGCAAAAAGGAATATGCTTTTTCTGTAGTTCTCAGCTTTCCCTCGGTGACTCAGCATTACAAGAAAAAGCCCTCTCAGATTTCTCTTAAAGTCCAGGTATGAAATGAGAAGGAATGTGTTCAGAACTCATTAAAAATGTGTTAACGAGGTCTGGTCTGAAAAAAAGTCATAGCTGGAAAGCTCATCATCTAATTCAGATAATTATTGAAGTTTAAAATATTCTTGCGTAGAGAGCAACCTTGTGTACGTTTATACAGGTGTTTAGCTTTTGGGTCTTCCATTAATTCTGCTAAAACCAGGATCAGCAAATGGCACGCAGTAAAATATGAACTGAGGTGTTAAAAAGAAGTATTTAATAAATGGAAAATAACTAGGGACTGGCAATCAGAAAAAGACAGTAACTGACTTTAGGAACTGAGTGAAGTTAAGGACAGTGAAAACCCAAGTTTAATATATTAGGAAAAAAGGAAGGGCCCAATAACCAACTGAAAGATGGTTTGGGTACCTTGTACCCAAAAGTATGAAATAAATTAAAAAAAAAAAAAAAAAAGAGGTCAGCAAAATATTCACAGAGGTTCACAATGAATTTTAGACATAATTGGCAAATGACTGAAGAAATAGGTTGCTCTGTTAATATATAAAAATGGTAAATGGAAGATCAGGAGAACTATGCTAGGGCCTCAATAAAATTATGGAAAGCATTATTTAAATTATAATTATTAACAGAAAGTAAGTGAAAATATATTGAAGTAATTTCCAATTGTAAGATAGAGGAAAACAGATGCCGCAAGTCAAACTTGGGGTACTTTTTTGACCTGGTCACAGGTTTGATTTCTAACTGCAGTATATATTGGGATTCACTCATATACCTTCGTATACTCTCAAAGTGTTTCTAGCCACCTTTTTTTTCTATCCCTTCTCCCTTTACTGATTGGATAAAGAGATGAGGTTTGATGAGAACAAATAACCCTGCTCACAATTCCTCCATTTTCATTACTTGTTGACAGTTTCATTATTTCTGTTGAAATGAACCGGAAGCGTAAATTCATGCTCTTCCCTTTTGCCTGACCGCAGGCAGATGCTTAACAGCAGTGGGAAAAATAACTGTCTCCCCATCTCCCTGAAGCAAACCAAAATTGCTACCCCTGGAGCTAAGTGAGATTTCAGGGGCAAGCTGAGAAATGCACGTTTCTCATGCTGATGCACTGATTAAACCTTCCACTTTGTGTGTGCAAATTCTCTGCTCGCATCAAAGACAAGAGTGGCTCTTTCTGTAATGCAAACTCCTCTTTGATGGGTGCTTTCTAAAGCTGCCAAAGAAACATGCAATAAAACAATAAAGGGAGATACAAAATAAAAATAACAATGCAATGGAACAGGTTTACTATGCAGAATTAATGTCCTTATGGCACTATCATATTAACTCCCCTTTTTCATACTTACACGGTGACTGCAGAGAAACACAGATAAGTTTTATTTACACCCAGTGTCCCACCTGCTTTGCAGCCATACGTTTGTCTTGCAGATGAGCAGTTTGTGGATGACACCTATAGTTGCCCAAGATTACAACGTTACTAATTCACTAGACAATATTGGGCTAAGTCCTATGCCGTGGAATTCACTTGTCTATTGGACTAAGCCATGTCTGGTTTGGGTCTGTCATGGATCAGCTAGTACTCTTCCAAAGATTTCCATGTGCGTTTTGGCTTAAAAAGGGCCAAGAACCATTTCCAGTAGGAAATCTGGACTCCCCATCTCTGCTTTGTTGCATAGCAAAAATATGGCTGCATATTCACCTACACTAGCCAAACTGCATTAAGAGGCATCTTAACTGTTGATGCCACTGTGACTGAGGTTTAATGCAAAAACCTGGGCAGTCTGATCCTCAAGGTCATTTCAGAAACATGCTTTTTGAACAAAGAAGTTTTGAGATTTTTGGTTTTTAGAAACCTTATATACAAACCTTCAAAAATATATTATAGTATTTAGTATTACCCACACAATATAAGTGAAATGTTTGTCCTTTTCAGTCCTGAGTTTGATTATATATACTTCACAACCAGCTCTTCTGAATTCTTTCTCCTTAGAAGTCCCCTTGATTATTTCTTGAAGTCATTTCAGGCCTTAACACAAACCTTAAGCAATGGAGGTTTCTTCTCCGTGACCTAAGTCTCAATTCCTTCTTTAGATCCCACTAATCCTACCTTTTCCCCTCAGTCACTGCACATTATTACTATCCAACATCAGAGCAGATCTAGTTGTGGTAACAGGATGCTTTTATCTCCTGCAGCACCTTTCAACCTGTAGTTTACGGTGTGCAAAATATGGCTTACTGTGATTTAAGTTCAATCCACAAATTTCCTGCCGTCCCAGGCTTCTGGCTAACTTCTATGTCTACATTATAGGTGAATTTCACTTGGCCGCTGAAGCGAGGAGATCTGCCAACAGTGTTGACTACGAGTATGTTTTAGAATTTGGAGGTTTTAGAAGAGTTTCAGAGAGTTAGGAAGATAATATTGTATTTAGACTGTCTACTGTGGCACCTGGCAGTTATTCAGGCATTATTACCACACCTACATTTGGAGAGGGTTAAGGATTTGGCCCGTGGACCATCAGGGACTTCCAGAATTCGATTTTGTATAAAGTCAATGAACAGGGGTAGTTGTGATGTCTGCTGTGGATGCCTGATTGTCACTGTGACTCTTTCTACTTGTTTACTCTCAAGCTAGTAGTCTTGACTGTTCATCCCTCTCTCGAACTTAGATATTATAATACTGATTAATGCCAATGAAAATACCACGTTTTAATATATCCATTAAGAGTTACTGTCAAACATTGTGAGAGCAATATGGCTTGGAGGATGAGCTGCAGCCTATTTACCACAGATAGTAGTTATGATAGCTGGGTTACAGACACTTTCAGGGCTTTCTCTTTAGTGAGTTATTCTTCACATTGCCATTTTCTTTATTTTTCTGAATTAATTCTCACAGTTATAACATGTCTGAATTTTGCCTTTATTCATGGCTTTAAACTGTGCTGTTGTCAAGTTATAGCACGATCATACAATTTGATACCACCCATAAAAGAAAGAATAAAACAACATACCAAGTTTCATAACACAATTTAATTGACCAAAGGACTTAGCTTAAGATAACGTATTTGATTAAGGGCAGATTCCCCATCTATGTAGAGTAAGACCTAATTCTGACTGTCCCCTCCACTCAAATCATGCCAATACTTGGAAGTCAACTTAATGTAGGTGAATAAGAACCAGAGAATTAGTTTTTAATTTTTAGGATAGGCACAGCTGGGAATCATATCAGATTGCCTCCAAGTATAAAATTCTGCTACTACTTTATAATTTTGCCAAAGCTGAGCCATTTGGCTAGAAAAATTCTTTGTCCTGAGTTTACATCCAGCCATTTGATGTTTTTTGTTTGGTTTGGGGTTGGGTTTTTGTGTTTGGTTGTTGGTTTTTTTTGAGGGGTGGTGTTTTTTTATTTTTTTTTTTTTTTGGTCTTTTGAAATGATTCTACCAAAAGATCTTACTATTTCAAAGAACAAACTGAATGAATCGTCAAGACACCATTAGCCCTGCTTGAGGAATCATCTAAAACAAGGTCAGGGTTGCTGTTCATGTGAAAACCTTCCCAGATTTGGCCAACCTAGGAGGTTTTGGAAAGTGCTCAGTAATAAGACAGCGTAATTATGCAGTGGTTTAGTCTGAACTCAGCATGATTCAGCCCCTCATGTCTCCTAGAAGACTGTAGATCCTTGTCTACCTTTCATAGCTCCTTGGTCTCAGAGCTGGGCAGCCTAGGCCTGGCAGTCTGTAAAATGCATGGAGACAGGGGAAAACCTCATGAGCAGCTCATCAGGGTGCTTTTGATGTGGTAGTGGAGAAAAACAGCCAATTCTTGCTATTAGCTACCTCTGTCAATGTGAGCTGAGGTTTGAATCCTGTTGATAGATTTGTGCTGGCAGAGTGCAGACAGGAGGAAGGCAGAAGAAACTGCAAAGTCCATCGACAAATGATGTGATGGAGCAAAATAAGTCATTTTGTGTTGCCATTTCTAGATTTTAAACCATAGGTGATTACGTGGCCTGAGAAACAATTCAGGTTGTGTCCTATGAAAGCTAAACTACAACATGTTATCGCATCATTAAAAATTCTATTTAATGAGTAGACATAAGCAAATAACCTTCTTCCTGGAACTGCTAAAACTCAGAATTTTCATATCTAGCATTCTTTGAAGATTCTTTGTTTGTGGGGTTTTTTTTTAGCTGAATTTAGTATCTGCCACCCTCAGATATCAAGTGAACCCAGCAATTTTTGCTCATGGTTCCAAGTCTGTCCATGTCCAGTTTCAAAGAGGAGGCACTTGACTACCAGACTTCTCATAGTACCCTAGAAGCTGTAGCCTGTCTTCTCCAAGAAGACTGAGGAAAAGGAATCAGGTTACCTGCAACCAATCCCAGTGTCAATCCCCAGACCACGTTGTGTATAAATATTGCTTTAGCCATCCAAACAGTAACACAGACAGCTGCTTAGTAGTACAGAAGTCACCTTCTGAAAGGTGTTTGTGTCCTTCAAGAAAGCACCAGGATATTTTTGTGACGTGCGACAGCTGCATTTGGGGTTGTTCTCCCACCTGAACATATTTTGTAAATGGAATTGCTGTTGGTTCTCTGCTGAAAACAAGGTTCCAATTTTCAATGGGGATACCGCTTGAAATAAATCTATATTACTTTAAAAAAAAAAAAAAATAAAAATCACCCTTAAGAGTAAATTAAAGCAGATATGTTGTCTTTGATCAAGTTACAAGCAGGCAGAAGTGTTAATATACTGGAGCGCTTTCACAGCGGAAATGAATTACACCATAGGCCATGCAACTGTAAAGTCGAGCGGAAATTGTAACAAAAAAATCAACAACTGAGTCTAAACTGTGAAGGATGTTGGCAAATGTCCAGGAAAAGGTATGGTTGGTGCCAAACTTGCATAAAAGAATGGTTTAACAGTCAGTCCAATTGCTATAACTGCCTCTTTTTTTTTTTTTCTTTCTTTTCTTGTCGCTGTTTTTCCTATTGTAACTAATCTCATTAAATAAGGCCCATTGTCTCTCCCCCTCAGACAACAGGCTCATTCAGGGGAGCTGTGCCGTGCATTGAGATCCTTCAGCAGGATTTGAAAAGGACAACAGCGCATCATAAAAATAGGACGGATTGAGTATGTTCCACCCTGAAAGGCAGGAAAAAGCCTTCACAGCATGTCTGAAATCCAGCACCATTTGAAGACATCTCTTGGAAAAGCTTGTGTGAAATCCTATCAATGTTTAAGATTATTGGAAGGTGGGAGAGAGAAATATTTTGGGCATGTCTGATGATTCCATAAACCTATGGCAGCATGACAAAAGGAGGGATCAGCCATCAGGATTAGTGCGGGGGCGATGGAAGGAAGGAAAAATTAAATGCAGAGAAGGGTCAGGATTAAGAATCTGATCCAACTCCCTCAGTGGGAATGGGAAGTTTCCCATTAAATTATTAAAGAATTATAAAAACTCTACTTATAAAATACCTCTTCACTTATCCGCACCTTCCTTTTCTTGCAAGAACACTTGGTTAAATGAATGGTGGTCATGTAAAAGCTCCTCAGGAGACAAAAGAAATCGCCCAAAATTTAGTGATAGCAATAAGACAGAGATGGGTAAATGAAAAATATAGTAATTATTACTCTGAATAGTCAGTATTTGCAACTAAAATTCTGAGACAAATCTAGGCATTTGGACTTGATGATCCTAAGGGTCTTTTCCAGCTTAAATAATTCTATGATTCTACAATTTCACTAGCTCAAGTGAGAAATATTTGCTGTCAAGGCCTTAAATCTAAAAAGAATAGAACTTCAGAGTGAGTGAAAGCAAAGGAGGGAACAGAGAAAAGTGCCACACTCAGATTAATTCCAATCTGACTCCCGTGGGAGTCTGTGCACACAGTACAAAGCCTGCGGATCTGCTGGAGCATATTCAGGTACTACCAGCAGCATCACACTGCTAACGTTACGCTCTCTCTAGAAAAATATTTCCTGCTCTTTGACTGAAATAAATAGCTTAGTCAGAATGCAGCTCATCCAGTTCCAGGACCCAAGGAAGTTCTTCAGGAACCGGGGCAAGTGTCTCTGGGTGACCTCGCTTGGTGCCTAAGGACATTCTCCATGTCTGGGGCTTAAGCAGAATCTTCTCATGGTTGACTAATGGGAATAGTAATAAAGTTTTACACCTGTAGACTTAAAAATCACTTTATTTAAAAAACTTTAAATATAAAAAGAAAAGTTATTATTACTTTCGGTTACCAGATGAGGAAACTGAGGTACAATTTGCATGGGGTCCTTCACATAGCTAAAAGCAAAAGCCACAACAGTCTAGTCCTTTCAGTCAGATCTTTTGTTCGTTTGTGGGCACCACCAAATTCCACCTGTTTGCTACTGTGTTTACATTCCTCTGTCCTTCTCACTACATCATTCTTCTCTTTGGCCTTGTCCTTCTGCCTTTTCCATTTCTTTCACATACGGTCAGCCAAGCACTCATGCTCCCATGCTAAGTCCATGCACAGAGTTCACTGGGCTCAGGTGGCAGGTAGCCATAGAGAGACAAATTAAACAAACCCTTGGTTATTTCAAACTCTCTGAACCTCCTCTGTAGGATCTTATAGGGAAATTGATAGCTAACAGACTACAGGTTCTACTTCAAGGAAAAAAAATGCCTTAAAATTCTTTTTTTGACTAATCCCCACCAATACCTTTCAACTTTATTACAGAAAGTCAAGACCTTTTGGAGTTTTGGCCATCACTGAGCAGCACATGCTTGGGTTGCCCTGACAAAAATTTCTCTGGCTAGGAAAAAACCAGCATAATCCTCATGTATAAAAAGTATCCTCAATGCGGTGATACTCACAATGTCAGCTTTTAGGTGAGTTTCCATTGACCATTGCACCTATTGAGGACAATAAGTGTGATCCAAGTGAGCTAATTAACTTGTATACTGGAGAAGGAGGATCTCACTAAGGAAATGCAGTACAAAGCAAAACTTAAGCATCCTAAACCCTGGCCTGTAGCAACAGGGATAAACCACAAATATTAAGTAAATTAAAAATAACTGTCATGTTACATCACAGAAGCTTTATTCCCTCAGTCCTGGCACATCTCTACACAGCGGTTATCATTAGCGGTTGCAGTTAAGAACAGCAAGAATCTGTTCTTTTCATTACCATTAATATCTTAAGCAACAGAGGCATTGTGGGTGAATCAAGCTCAACTGGAACATGAAGTAAATCCCTCAGCTGTAGCCAATTTGGATCTAATTTTACACAGAGCTAATCTAGATTTAAACTTGCTGAATTAGACTGTATTTGCAGTCAAGTCAGCAAGAGCAGACTCGGATCCTTATTATCAAGTATAACGTTCTGGATGCTCATCTGATGGGAGTCCCCGATGCACAGCACTGGAGTCAAGTGAACTATCCTAATTTATACCTGGTGATCTGCACCCCCAGTGGTTTTAATGCTTTACATAAAAATTTTGTGCCTGGATTGTTGCTGTGTGACATAGCTGGTCTGGTGATTCAGTGACAAAGGTGCTTCCACTAACAGCAGTTTAAACTATTTGCAGAGGTAGGGAAAATATTTCTGATGGCTTTTAATATTGGATCCTTCAGTAAAACTGTTAATTTTAGTAAAAGTACTTTTTGTGTTTTGGATCTCTTGCCTGTGACACTGCACGCATAGTGTACTAGTAAGTAGGAGCCGTCAAAGAATTATTTGATAACATCATGGATCTCTCCTGTATATCTTTATACAGGGATGAATTTTGTATTCTTTCATAATAATTTTGTGGTTGTGAAAAGGTGTGGTCTTACCAAATCCCTGGAAATTTCTTACAGAAATACTGAGACCTTCCTAGCAGCTACCACATTTGAATCGCAAGGTAGATAATTTCCACACATTCATGTTCTTTCAAATATATTACTGTGTTTTGCCTTCATTTATAGAAAGAGTTTGTTGTATTTTTGTTTTGTTTTGTTTTGTTTTTTTTTTAAATGGAAACAGGTCAGCCACTGTGAAATAGGATAATAAGAGTAAAAACCTCGTAGGTTGTAAAGTCTTTGGGGAAGTTATGGTTATTTTATTGCTTTTACACATAGCAAGGAGCTAAAAGGAGCCCTTCTTGATTAGTCACCACAACACTAGGAATACTATGCATTATAAACAGTAGTAGTTCACCCCAGGGCACATTATTAGCACCACCTCTTATTTAGACACGCACAATCAGATGGGACCATGCTGCTCATCATGTTTTGTCCACTGAACTGCTGGGCAGCACTGCCGTGAGCGTGGTCCACTGGTTTTCTCTGTAAGGTCAGTCTGTTCCAGAACCTCATCCCACCAAATTTTAGAAACTTTCCTTATACATCATCAGGGTAAATGGTATTGTCTTAGTGACGATATGATCATTTCACTTAAAAAGTTCTTATGCTTTTCTGTTCCTCATTTACAGGCAACTTTTCTGTGCCTTATGCACAATCCAAATACATTTATCCATTATTTTACTGGTATAAATGTGTCATGAATTTCTGATATTGCCTATTCCACCCACTTGCAAATAGGATATGATGGTATTTGGGACAGGAAGAATGGAATGAACTTTAGCTAACGCCACCAGCCACAGAAATAGAATTTTATATCTCAGCTGTTTACCACGGTCGCCTTTTAACTTATTTCGAGCAGCAGTTCTGCACTGAGGCTGTTGGCTTCTAGCATCATAACTTTAATCACCTGCAGGTGTTCCCATGCGTGCTGCGTGCCCCACTGCTGTCAGTGGAGACTGAGGCAATGGATTTGCCAGATTTTGGAAAGCATTTCAGCTGTTCGAATGTATATTCTTCCTTCAGGATTCAACACGTCACTCTTCACACCCTATTGACCGATTAATTCACTCTTAGACTGAAACTGGGATCTAAAATACCCACATGTGGGCACCAACACCGTAGATGTCTGGAGTTAGGAGAGTTGAGTCCCAGCTCAACGATTAGTTTGAATATAGTTGTCTATGTGTGGTGTCACTATCCTGCCCAGATTAGAGACATTTAATTATTTTTATTTTTATTTTTAAACTGTGTCTGTCACCTCCTGGCACAGCAACTCCCAACTTTGACTGCACTTCAAATAAATGAATTTGAACTCTTGCACATTTGCAGCCCTGAGCCTGATTTGCAGAATAAAGCTTCAAACCCAGAAGAAAATCTGATCTCTCCTAAGCAAATGAAGGAAAACGCACCCTCTTTATTGAACTTCATACTCTGTTCTGGCACACTCTTGTTATAAACTGTTGTTGATTATCTAATTCTTCTGGGCATATGAGCAATGCCTCAATGTCGGTTTTACATTAAAAGGATGCAGTTTAAAAAACAAAACAAAACCCTAAATACAGAAATAAAATATGTGTTTAATTAGGGCTTTAATCTTTCCTGAGCTCATTAAAAAAAAAAAAAAAATAAATAAAGTGGGGAATGGATGCCCATAGGGTCTGATAATATTTTCCTAGAGTGAAAACTGTTCCTACAATATATATTAGTAAACATCCATTTGTGTTAGTAATTAACTTCAGTGCCTGGATATTCATTTATTTCTCCTTATTTCATGTTCCGGTCCAGATCATTGTTAAATGAGCAGCACCACAATAGCATTGATAGAACCGTTTGGACAATTGTTTTTTCAGTTAAAGCTGAGACACAGCTACCCTGGAAGTCAGCGTCTTTCCTCTGGGGCAAGCTGGTCCCTATCTGCCCCATAGCTGAGCTTGCAGATCACTTGAGACTTTTGCTTTTGGGGCAGATGAACTGGACAGAGAAAAATTCTATTAAAAATGTTGAGATTTTGAGATCTGAATTTCGGAATACCAAGTTTCTCCAGAAAACAAAAATAGAATTTTCATTAGGCTGTAATAGCTGATCAGGGAAAAGATCCTCAAAATGCAGAGACAAAGGCTTCTAACATACAAACCTCTATCCACAAACTGATCGGCAAAGCACAAACTGATCAGGAAGCAAGTGAAATACTTTCCTCCATTAAAGAATCTTGATCAAAAATATCTGATGAAACCAGAAATAATAACTCCTAGGGTACAAATATGGAGGAAAGAGAGAAATATACTGAGGGAGTACAGACCACCATGAAATTTCCAAATAATGGCCTTAAAATCCCAGAGATCTTTTACAGCCACAGAGGTTAAAAAAGTTAGGAAATGTCCAAAGTAGAGCAAGCATTATGCAATGTTGAATTAATGTCTGAGATTTGGGACAAAAATAAAAATGCTGATATTGTTCTTCAAAGTATCAAAATATGAGCATACATACACATATGCATATGCTTATAACCCTTATCTGTCTATAGATTTGGGAGTGTGTATATTTATTCAGAAGGGCAGAAGTGTGTGTGTGTGTGTTGCTTTAATGTAATTAAAACCCATTTCTTCTCAGGTTTAGTGTAAAAGAAATATTTCCTGTAAATAATATATGTTGTGAAAATATTTTCAAAATTGTGAAACAAAATATCTTATTAACGTAAAGAAATTTGGAACCATTCAAAACACTTTCACTCCCCCTACCCAAAAAAAAAAAAAAAAAAAAAAAATTGGGTAGGGAATGTTTTCAAACCATCATCTCCAGTCACAAATTTTTGTCTCGATTAATTGGCTTCAGTTTACCTAAAGATGAAAACTGACATTGGATGAAGGTGTTGCAGGGGTTTCTTATCAGCATGCAGCATCCTAGTCTTTGTGTTCAGAGGGAAGGCAGTGAACTGGAGGGGTCCAGGGCTGGTTCTCTGCCCTAATGTCTCAGAGCTGGCTTCCTCCCCAGGGCAGAGTCCTTCCCATCTGATGGGAAGGGCCATGGTATGGGCGAGCTCTCAGACTGTGCCTGGTCTTTTTTTTGTTTGTTTTTTTTTTTGGGGGGGGGGGTGGGTTGATGACTACTAGGCAGATCTCTCCCAAAACCTTGGCGAAGAGCAAGCCAACAATTAAAATCTGTAGCAGATTTTGGAAAAATATCTCAGCCCTTGGTCTGGTTCTAGTCAACTGCTATAGACAGAAAAGGGTAATGCTAATTTTCTGTGTAATATTGGCTAAGCCAATTAGGTTTTCAAACTTTTGTGCCTGAAGTTAAGCATATAAATTATTTTTTCAGGTCTTTAAATAAAATTGGCTAGATTTTCTGAGAAGCTGAGTATCTTCTGAGTTAATTTTCTTTAGACTTCATTAAAACTTCAGGTGATCAGTGTATCAGCATCTTCCATGTCTGGGTTAAACCGAGACTTTTTATATTTTAAATCCCAATTTGGATTAGGAACTCAATTCTGAATTACGTCCTGAGCTTATTTCTAAACTTGCCAAGAGCAAAATTATTATGAAACATCCCAGACAGATAACTTGTTCAGGACAGGGACTTAATCCATATAGGAAAACAAGAATTATCCTGCATAGTTTAAAATGGAAATTTCAGCATGTGTTTTCATTTGAAACCAAAAGATTTTTACTTTTTTTTTTTTTTCTCAGGGGAAAATAAGCTGCACTTCCTTTCTCTAATGCTTCAATATGCTCCACTGGGAAGTGGGAACCAGATGCATGTTTTTGCTTTTATTCAAATAAACCAGGATGTCCCAGGTGACTTGGGTTATTGGTATTATTACTGAGATATTGGTATTATTGACATTGGTATTATTAGTGGGATATTGATTTCATAACCTGGATACATTTTTGGCTGTTTAATTTGACCACAGGAATCATTGCTAGACTTGAGGAGTTGTCTCAAAATATGTAGCATGACACGTGATACATTTCTGTGGGAAATTTAACTTTGATAACTGGCCTTTTCCAAGCACAACATTTTATCCAGACTATTAGGCTCTTGAAGCTGGCATTTTCTGACCTACTGGGTTAGCTGCTTGGGATCACCCACGCTCTTTGAAAGAACTGTCTTCGACAGGAATGAGGTCTGCTTGTCAATTTGGGGAGATCAAGTTTATACAACTGCTGCGATGTTGTAATGTGATCCCATTTATATGTACATACCACACATAGCAAAGTAGAGCCTCAATTCCTTATTAAAGTCTCTAAGTGCTATGGTAAAATAGGCTAAAACAGTCACAAAGACAAGAGATGTATAACTGGTATTATCAGAGCAGCCACAACTTCACTTGAGATTGGAACTTTATTGCTTTAGACACTGTGTATAGATGTGGTAATATGTGGTCACTGGCCCAAGGGATACATAGACAGAAATTGGTACATGAATACGTAACACCCACAATGGCTAGTCATTGGAACAACTTGCCAACACTTTGAGTAAACTTGTCATCAAGTGAGATCTGAAAGTCAAATATACCCTTGTCTTTCTGAAAGTTGTGTTGTAACCGAATGAGACGTGACGGGCTTCATGCAAGAACCTTGTTGAAAAGTCATGCACCTTAGAGGGAGCTTCCCCCATAGCCTGTGGAGGTAAGTCTTCTTGTCCTAAGATCAGTGTCGCAGTTAGGTGGGACGGATCACCTCCAACAGTGTGTCCTTCTCCTAACATAGAGGTGAGCAACAACTGAGGAAATTAATCCTCCCTCACGATCATCCTTATGGAGCCCTGATCCCTTCAAGACGATGGACGTGCTTGGCCCCTGACAGCACTACCAGTAATTTTGATGGGATTTATATAGCAACAAGGATCGCTCCACTTGGTGGTTATGCCCTTCACTGGCAAGACTGGCTGGAAGACAAGCCCTCAGAAAATGAGGTGGGGACATTTAATTTCATTTTTGTTTACTGTAGCTGCTATTTTGTTGAGGTTTTCCTTAACCAAGGATGGAATTTTAATATTATCGGGAAGTTGGAGCAAAGGCTTGGAAACATTGTTATTGCTATTTATATCACCGTTTAGTTAGCAGTAGTGGAAGGTATTAATATCACCCTCTGCATTATTAGAGTGAAATAAATGTTGGGAAACATTGGTCATGACAGAATGAAAAAAGAATCAAAAAGTGAAGAATTTTCTCCCTCCTATTTTTTTTTAATAAGAATGAAATCTATAAAATAGTCCAAAGAATAAGAGATATCATGTTAGAAACAAACACAGATATAATAATAGTAGTAAGAACAACCACCAGGTCTGCTCTTAAGACAAAACAGGATAATCAACTCTGCTCCCATCCTGATGATCTCATTTGAATTTATGCAATTTCCTTTATTTTCTCCTTTGTTTGTTCTATTTTCCTTTACCCGTGTGCTTTTATCATTTCTGTTGTTTATTCATGGCAGATCTGGTTGCAGCTTTCAATCAAAAAAGAAAAAAAAAAAAAAAAAGAACAGAAAAAAACCAACTGCACCATCCTCCAACTGGCCAACGTGGAGGTTGGAGACCACACGGGGATCAAAGCGATATGAGGACAACAGGGGTTTCATTAAAATGTTCTCCTCTCTGCCTGAGGAAAGAGCAGTGAGGACAGGGTGAGAGGGGGAGGGGGGAAGGGAAATCATCTGGCCCAAACAAGTTTAACTAAAAAAAAAATCCAAGCAAACCACCTGTGGTCTCCTTGGAAACTGGCTTGCAACCCCTCCAGCCACCTTTTAATGAAACCCCAGAGCCCCTTTATTAATTTATTAAAGAATCTATTTTCTGAAGATTCATAAACCGCGCATAACTCATATTCCAACACATCTCTGCTATGCTAATAGCGCGTGCTGCCATGAATAATTAATTCTTTAATTAGTAATAATTAGAGGTTGTTGTATAGGTCAAACCATTGGGCTGACAGCATGCTACTGTCAAAATGTCATTTGAATTAACAGGACTGTGGCCCTTTCTACACAGAATGATTCTCATTTGGGGTTGGTTGGCCCCTCCTCTCCAAATTTTATTGTTTCAATGGTGAATTGCTTCAGAAGGTTTGGAGTATGTAAAAAGAAACATTTAATAGCATTTATGCCAAAAGAAAAGGCTGCAGACCTTCAGCAGATTCTTATAGTGGTGGATCCTGGTTTGGGCAGTATTTGTTCTCTCTGTGGAATAAACAAGAAAAGGGTGAAAGTACTTGCACTGACATGCACTGAGTCAAGTCATGATTTTTTGGTCAAAATCACTGCCCACTCTCTACTTCCCTGTAAGGGCTACAGTTGAGGGTCTAGTTCTTCTACTCAATGGATGACCAGAGGAATTTAATCCTTGGAACTGATATACCAAGATCTAGATTCAATCCTTTGGCTATTTATAGCCTAAGGAATTTTGGACCATTTTTCTCCACTTTTTCAGGAGAATACAGAAGCCACTGGTATGCACAGGCTTGAAGACTGAGTGTTAGTACTGCTCTGCACTATAGGAAACAAACCATCACCACCAAAAAAGAGTAATAAGTTACCCTACAAGTTAGGCCACTTGGTTGGAAAGAAGGGCTTGGGCAAGAAGATACTTAAGAAGGGAAGTGAAGTCAACAAATTTCTGAAAGATATATGTCGGCAGTATTGATTATACATCTATTTATTTCGCTCCTGGGTGCAGCACCCTCTAGAGAAGGACCACAGGTCAAACCAAAACTGCAGATTTCCTAGAAGAGTTCTTCATAGGCCTGTCGGACCTGAATTGTGCCAGAATTTCTTATTTGAGGAACAAGTGACAGGGCTTATCTGAACTCACTGGAGCTACAAGGGGAGACCAGAAATGCCTATGGAGAACAAATGCTTTGAAGATTACTAAATATACAGAAACTACAACTGACTCTTGAAGTGCCTGACTTGCAAATGCTGGAAGCTGGGAAATACGTGAAGGAATATGTGAAGGAATTATCAGATATTCCTCTTCCTTATTATTCCTCCACAAGCATATATTTTTGGCTGCCCTCAGAGACAGTATGATGGGTTGGTTGGACCTTCAGTCTGACCTAACACAGCCAGTGTGTTATAAAGAAAAATTCCTATATGAGGAATTCAGTGCACTTAACACCCTTTTGTCTGACTTTTTGGTGTCTCTTCTGAGGGAGGTAGCAGACGTTTTCAGATGCAGTGGGGTATTTACCAAGCTTACACTGCCAAGTGAAGTGGTGGGTGAAGGGAAATAAGCAGGCTTGCTATGGCTGGGCAGCACAATAATGAAATGAACAGAGGAGACTTTTTGCCAATTTGAAGAGGGAAAGAGGAAAGACATGGTTTAGTTGGGTAATTGCAATGGTAGTACAAGATGGAGGAACAGATGTGCATCAGACATGGTGGGGTAAATAACTTAGTCAGTCCCACACTATTGCATTTTCACTGATCTTAGTTGAGCTCAAATACTCTGCACGGCGCTGCTGCACCCGACAGACCCATACGTTAAGCACTGATGAAGCAAGGGATTTGATTCATGCATTTCATTTCACTTGAAAGACACCAACCTGAATGGGTCAATGTTGTTGCAGTCATCACAGAAATACAAACACACAACCTTAATCATAACCAAAGTGAATGAAAAGACGTCCCCTAACTCACAGAAGAATGGTTTGGAGCCCAAGAGCCCAATCTTTTCAGTTCCCGCTCTGACTGCAAAACACACATTCTTTCTTTATAGGAACAACCATAGCAGCCTTTTTATGCCTCTCTTCCTTGCCTACTAACAGAAGAATTAATAAGTGGAGGCTAAGCAAATGCAAAAAGGGTTTGAGTATGTTTTCCAGTTAAAAGGAGATTAAAAACAACCCTTTCTATAAAGAGGGAAAAAAAAAAGAAAAATATGACAAGAAAATAAACTGATAATAATATAGGCAGTGGGGTGAGGTGGCAGCTATTTTGCTGCCAGTCAAGAAACTATGTTATCAGAAATCCTTTTGTATCATTACATATTGATGTTTTAAAAAAAAAAAAAAAGAAAGAAAAGAGAGTCACCAGAGATTGTACATAAAAGTTGTTTGCTGTTGACAATGCAACAAGGTCAAGCAGGATTTTACATGAAAGCTCTTTGAAATCTGCATCAAGGGGTCTGGTTTGCAAAGGGAAACAAGCGTTGTGGTGACAGTGAACGTTGCTGCGGATCTGCTGCTCACAATACAGGGGACAATTTGCGTTCTCCTTCCAAAAAAGTACAAAGGCTTATTGGTGTGCAAATGATTTATATTAATATGTTAGTCAGATTTTCAGAGTCAACAACTTGTGGCTGTGTTGTCAAAATAACCCCACCGTACATTAATAGCAATAATAGATTGTTGGGAACAGTGTTCAGAATATGACAGAACTCAAACCATTGTCACTGGAGAAAGCATGGTCCATTCAATAGTCATTGAATAGAGTTATTAGCCCAAAGTTAGACAGAGGTTGTTTTACTCATACTCATACTTCTGTCTCCAGTCTACTCTAAGACCAGCCACACATTAATTAATCTATTTACCTCATTTTCCACATCTGGGAAAAGCAGAGTGACCAGGAACTTGCTGGGGATGAGATAACTGGTGTACTCTTCTCATACAGCTTATTTTTCGCCCCTTGTGTGCATTCTCCTGGCAGAATACACAGTCTTTTGTTCTCTCTACGCATTCTTGTGATGGGTCTTACAGTTCTCCCCAAGAAAAGTCCCCAGCAACACACGTCTTCGTGAAGCTGCCATGAACTCTATGAACCACAATCTGCCTCTTCTGTTCCTCCTTCTGTCCACAGAACTTTTCATGTTCTGTTCTCTCACAACAATCTGCACACCGGCTTCATTTCTTCTCAGGATTTTCTCCAGTGTCTCTTAATCTCTTTTTGTAAGAAAGAATTGTTCTCTCTCTTTTTTTTTTTTCTTTTCCACCTGTTTTTCTGCCCATTTCTTCCCATGGTTCTCTTGCTCAGAGAACTTGTTTTTCAACTCGTTCTTCCAACAAAGAAACTCTTATTTTGCCTTGTTCTCATAGTTTTACAGGCATCTGCCCAGCCTCTTGCACTCTTCTTGTTTAGTTATTATCAAAACACCCTGAATTGGCCACATATCTTTTTGTATCTTCCACCGTGACCTGTGTCACCTCATCTTTGTATCCAGTAGCATCTTTATGCCCAGACCTTCCCAGCTATGAACGCTATGGACAAAATGCTCCCTACCATAAAGCCTTGTGTCAATATGCGGAAAGGGAGACAACATATCCTACAGCTTCTGCTTCTAGGTCTCTCTTGTCACTGATACTCTTTGTGTTAGCTTAGGTCAGGTTTGTATCATCAGCTGCCACCAGCTTATCTTCCTTGTCCTAACTGTAAGATGTGAAGTAACCGTTTTCCTCAAACTTCTTTCAGTTTTACAGGGAGCCTCCTTTTTCCCCTTGTGGTGATCTTCAGTTTATGAACTGCTCTGGTCCAAAGCTGCTCCCTCTTTATATCTTTGGTCCAAGTCAGCCTATTCCTCTGTTAGAACTACTGTCTCCTAATTGCATTTAAACGTCTTCTACCATATGGTAGCTCCCAGTTCTTTTGACCCTTGCATAGGCTGCTTAATATGCAATGCCGTAATTCTAACGCACCTGATTCCAGCATTTCAGATATTTTACTTTTTTTAATTATGCCTGCAGATAAACTTCCACCATGTATAACACAGAATACAAGTAACGCAGACACTTGTGGTGGGCTGGACTTGAAAGGATTTGTGCTTGTGCAGAGATCTGCATGCTGTTTTAATGCATAGATCTATAGCTCCTACTGATACTGACAACACCAACCTGCCTGTATAGATGCCCTATCCTGCTACCCACGTGTTTGTGGAGGGTGATGCTGAAAGCTATATGGATGAGAAAGGGTTTTTTCATAATGGATGGATGGACTATAGTAGTCCACTTGTGGTGTCCCTCAGGGCTCAGTTTTGGGGCCAGTTTTGTTTAGTATCTTTATCAATGATTTGGATGAGGGGACTGAGTGCACCCTCAGTAAGTTGGCAGATGACACCAAACTAGGTGGGAGTGTAGGAAGGCCCTACAGAGGGACCTGGACAGGCTGGATCGATGGGCCAAGGACAATTGTATGAGGTTTAATAAGGCCAAGTACCGGGTCCTCCATTTCGGTCACAACAACCCCAAGCAACACTACAGGCTTGGGGAAGAGTGGCTAGAAAGCTGCCCAGCAGAAAAGGACCTGGGGGTGCTGGTGGACGGCCAGCTTCACATGAGCCAGCAGTGTGCCCAGGTGGCCAAAAAGGCCAACAGCATCCTGGCTTGTATCAGGAATAGCGTGGCCAGCAGGAGTAGGGAAGTGATTGTGCCTCTGTACTTGGCACCGGTGAGGCCTCACCTCGAGTACTGGGTTCAGTTCTGGGCCCCTCTGTACAAGAGAGACATTGAGGTGCTGGAGCGTGTCCAGAGGAGAGCTACCAAGCTGGTGAGGGGTCTGGAGACCAAGTCGTATGAAAGAGAGGCTGAGGGAGCTGGGCATGTTTAGTCTGGAGAAGAGGAGGCTGAGGGGAGACTTCTTTGCCCTCTACAACTACCTGAAAGGAGGGTGTAGAGAGGAGGGTGTTGGCCTCTTCTCCCAGGTGAATAATGACAGGACCAGAGGAAATGGTCTGAAGCTGCGGCAGGGGAGGTTTAGATTAGATATTAGGAAGAATGACTTTACTGAAAGAGTGGTCAGGCACTGGAACAGGCTGCCCAGGGAGGTGGTTGAGTCACCATCCCTAGAGGTATTTAAGAAACGTCTAGATTTGGCACTTCGGGGCATGCTCTAGGGGCAGAGATTATAGGGGTTTTTTTGTGTGTGTATGGTTGGACTCGATGATCTTGGGGGTCCTTTCCAACAATGAAGATGATTCCCTCTTGTGAAAGTATTTTTTCAATAAAAACCTGGGTTTCATCACAGCTTACAAGGGAGCCTTGATTCGCAGCCAGCTTTGCTGCAGCGTCCCAAATGTTTCAGATGAGTCAGCAGAATGTGCCAGGTTTGTCTTTAGTTTTCAGTGAGACATGGTAAAACTAAGAGTACAGATCAAATCTTTGGGAGCAGAATTATACAGACATCCTACGCCAACTGACGCTATAAAACATGGGAAGAACATGTCTGGCCAAAGCTCTCACACAAATGTTGAATTTGGCTTCACATTCAATGTGTTGGCTTGAGTTCCTTCCTTTAATTTGTTATAAGAACATCAGGACAAAAACCTGCTGTACATGGTCAGACCAAAAGCCCTTTAAAGGCCATCTAGCCCCTGCAATAAGCAGGGATATCTTCAACTAGATCAGGTAGCTCCATCCAACCTGACCTTGAACGTTTCCAGGGATGGGGCACCTATCACCTCTCTAGGCAACCTGGACCAGTCTTTCACCACCCTCAGCATACCTTATATCTAGTCTAAATCTACCTGCTTTTAGTTTAGCTTCTGTGTTTTCTGTGAGGGACAACAGAAGAACAGGGTGATCAGTCAGTACTTTGGGGCCTCTAACATGTTTGCCCAAATCACTTCCTTGGCTTGATTCAGCTAATGTGTATTGCACAAAAGCAGATTTCAGCTCTGCACTAAAGTACATCTCTCCCAGACTTGGGATAGAAAGTTGCAAGGCTGCATTGGGCGAGAAGTTATTTATTATGAGGAAAAAAAAAACAAAAAAGACTTTAGAGTGACTTCTGGCATTCAGTTTAAGCCAGTCAAATGTGTCTGAGCCAAATTTCAGGGCTGTACATCTGTGCTGGGGCCTGAAGTTACTGTCTTGTACTTAAGTGCCTCATGGGTTTTTTGCAAAAGGTCTTTATATGTTGCTGACTCTCTTCTTTAACCTGCTGTCCATGGCTAGCACAAGATCCAAACCACTGCTCCTAACATCTTTTTTTCTTTTTTTTCTCTTTTCCTTTTTCTTTTTTGGTTTTTTTTTTTTGTCTTTTCCTCCTTCTATTTTTTCCTTTTTTAATTCTTGTTTTCTTCTTTCTTTCTTTCTTTCTTTCTCTTTCTTTCTTTCTTTCTTTCTTTCTTTCTTTCTTTCTTTCTTTCTTTCTTTCTTTCTTTCTTTCTTTCTTTCTTTCTTCTTTCTTTCTTTCTTTCTTTCTTTCTTTCTTTCTTTCTTTCTTTTCTTTCTTTCTTTCTTTCTTTCTTTCTTTCTCTCTTTCTTTCTTTCTTCTTTCTCTCTTTCTTTCTTTCTTTCTTTCTCTCTTTCTTTCTCTCTTTCTTTCTTTCTTTCTTTCTTTCTTTCTTTCTTTCTTTCTTTCTTTCTTTCTCTCTTTCTTTCTCTCTTTCTTTCTTTCTTTCTTTTTCTTTCTTTCTTTCTTTCTTTCTTTCTTTCTTTCTTTCTTTCTTTCTTTCTTTCTTTCTTTCTTTCTTTCTTTCTTTCTTTCTTTCTTTCTTTCTTTCTTTCTTTCTTTCTTTCTTTCTCTCTTTCTTTCTTTCTTTCTCTCTTTCTTTCTTTCTCTCTTTCTTTCTTTCTCTCTTTCTTTCTCTCTTTCTTTCTCTCTTTCTTTCTTCTTGTTCCTTTTCCAACAGAAGAGATACAGTGCTTTGGACAGTTTATAAAATGTACTGGTCCCAAACACAGATCAGGAAAGCCTAGAATCCAGATCTCTCACTTCCTGGCTGAATTCTAAAATTATTTTGCTTTTATTCTTATTGTATAGTAAATGAATCTTTATCCTGGGCATAGGATCTGTCCTGCTTAGTGCGGTATCTCTTTGGCCTTGACAATTTTGCTTTCTGGGTATTATCGGAGCTATTATGGATGCACAGGTTAATTAAAACATAAAAAGCAGTCACTGCCCTGAGGTATTCATTTTATTTTTAGCTCAAAGGAGACACAATAGCCTTGCATAGCTTCTGTGAGGTTTCTATGGGTTCCTCTCCTGGTTTAGTCCTCCAGGGGGCCAGAGCAGCCAACTTAACCATCACTGGAACATTACCAAGCATCTCAGTGGTTTAGGAGCACTGGACATTTCTTACCAAAGATTTAGATGCCAGGAACCTAATAAAGGGTTTCCTTATATTTGTCTCTTGAACAGAAACTCCCAAATGTTATCTTTGATTGGCAGCTACCATGAAGAAAGCCTTCTGTTTTGTGCTGTGTTTGAGTCACAGTTCTGTCCTCAGTGCTCCATTTTCCCTAAATGCAGACCAAAGTTGCAGGAACACTGTGAAAAGATTTTAAAACCTCTGTTTCAGGCCATGCCAGGGATTCTCCAGGTAGGAAAAATAGAAAAGTAGAAATTCCTCAAAAAAGGGAACATTTTAATACATTTACATTTTTATTTAAAAAGTAATTTCCTTGAAAAGGAAATGCTCATTTGGTTCAATGGGTATTTAATGGCCTTTGTTCCACTGTGAGTATTGTTCCACTGTGCAGCAGTGATCACTCTGCTCTGCTTTTGGCATCCAGTGGGAACAGGAAAAGTCAAAACTCCAGGCTTCAAGCTGAAGAGTAAAAAAGAAATCAGTTTGAAGAGTGCATCTGTATGACTTAGATATTTTTTGTGTCTGAATCACTGTTTTTTTAATTCCATAAAGAGTATGTAGATGACATGTAAATGTTATGTAAATTGGGTCCATAGTCCATTAAAACGCAATATTATAATCACTAATACCCTATAGGCATGGACAGATCAACGAACCAAGTTTTATTTGATCTTTGTCAGAGGCAGTGAGCCTTTTTATGCAATATTTTGTGTACATGCCTTTATTGTGAAGATCATCACTTCAAAATGTGCCTGTGCAGGATAAATAGATGTTGTTGATGGGCATTTCTGCAGCAAAGTTCAGCAAGTATATTACAAGCAAAGAGGCATTTTATAGACTGACCAAAATGAAGGAATGCTGCCTTCCAGTGAGAATTTCCATCTGAAGTGATCACCTAATCAGTAGACTTGAACAACCTCAGACTGCCTACAACACTTAGCCTTCAACACCTGCTACTTTCACTAGCCAAATTAAAAGAAAACAAGTGTATACAAAAAAGACTGGAGGGCTGTTTGGCCCTTGCCTAGGAAAAATATATTCCTTACTAATTGGCACAAGACTGTTAATAAATATTAACTGGTTTACACAGCCCTCCTGTTTACTTAATGAAATGGTAGTTGAGGGGTTAATGGGTTAATTGGGGAAAGGAAATGAATCTTCAAATATATCAAAATCTGATAAGTGATTTAGCCTAATTAATAATTTACATGTCAAGACAGCATTTTTCTAGTTGCCACTTGCACTTCTGGAATATCAAGGTATAAAAAGCCAAATCCAGGTAAATTCACAGTAAATGTAAAGCTTACACTTTTAAGAGATAGGACAATTAATCACTGCAATAACAGCAAGCATTGTGGTGGATTCTTTATCACTAGACATTTTTTTTAATCAAGATTGTTTTGTTTTATTTTAGGTATGAATTTGAGAAACCCGAGGAACAGCTGTGACACCAGAAATGGAACCATGTAATATTATTTGTCAGTACTCATGCTGACCTTGAATGTTATGCATTATTTCCAGTTCTCTTTTGTCATCTGCTAAGCCTCACCTGGTGACTTTTAATGAGGTTGCTTGGAAGGGTATAACATATGTTGTTTATCCTTAGCCTCATTTTCCACATGAAGATGATATTACGTTGGTTGTTAAAGCAATCGCTAATGCTGTCTTGTGAACGTTCATCATGGAAGGCACCATCCTATCCATATTGGGGCTGGGGATGTTGAGTATGACTTTGAAGAAAGGATTCACCTGACTTCATAGTACTCATTCAGCATTTACATGTCTGTTCTTGATTGAACATCCTTCTGCTATTAATATTGGCACTTTCAGAGGGTGAGTCATCTCAGTCTGATAAATATCTAAGACAGGCAGGACTAATCAGTCCAGGAGTCACCCATCTTTCTCCATTAGCTATAGATGAAGAACATGTAGCTAGTCTAGACTAGATATATAGCTGACATATAGACAGCAAATAGAGTGACCTTTTCCACCCCGTGCACCACTGGCGTTGCCACGATGTAGCTGAAATCGATGGTAGGATTTCTATTAAGATCTTCCTCAGTCCTTCTAATGCGTTCACTAGGAGTTAGGCCGGGTGTACCATCACAATTTAGTTCTCCAGATGCAAGAGAGAGTTCACATGCCATGGAAGTGAGGAGCGAGCAGAGATTAAAAAGAATGTGGAGCCCTGCACACTGCAACCTCTTCCCTGGCATTTTTACGGAATTGTTCTTGTAATAATCAATGTCATGTGTAAGATGGTAAAGCACCTTGTACCCTTGTCTTGCATGTCTGTTCGAAAGCCATAGCTATTGGATCTCCATCAGTCTGAGCTGTGCTAAGTACTGAGCGGAATACATGGTGTATCTACATTCTCTGCTGGAATATTAAAGATCCAAGCTCATGAGCAGAGAATTGTCAAGCTGCTTTCTTGGATATATGACAATTATATGGGAACTAGAAATCAGACACAGAAGATTGGTAGTCTGGGGTGTCAGGAATGAGTGACATGATTAAATTAGAAAGGTACTACTAAATCAGCCCATGCAAACCTGATCTTCTGTACAAAGTGGATTAATCTCTCCACAGCCATCTTGGATTTTCATTGCATTTTGTATTATGCAGTGCACAATACAAAACTACTATAGAGAACTACTATAGAGCTTACGTACATTCATGCAAGTAGATCCGTATCTTTAATTCTCCTTTAAAGATAATTAACCTTTAATAAATGTAACGAGATTCCTGAGCTATATTTGAAATCTTTAACTGTTCAGTTTTCAGATTTCAGAGAAGAACAAGAGAACATAACTCCTGAACAATTTACTGATATATAACTGATCCTGAAGTTTCTCTTAGACACAGTATCATCTTTCTGAGGCAGATTAGCAATGTTAAGGAGTTTGGTCCTTCATTGAATACAACTGGTTTGTTCCACCCCAACATAGCCATGTGTTAGTGGTGGAAATCAGAATCCCTTCATAAATCCTTAAACAACGAGTTGGGGTATGTGGGGGGAGAGGCACAAAAAGATAAAGAATTGAGTGTTAACTGCTGTTAAAAATTTTGAAGACCTAAGTTCTTTCACTAGAGAAAACAAATGAAACTGGATTTATATTCAGAGATAAGAAATACATTTGTCTTAAAATCTTCCTATTTTGGGGGGCTTCTCTCATGTTTGCTATGAAGTATCTCCTTGGTTAAAGGATTATCAGGCATGTTGTTTGTCTGAATGATGGGAGGACAGAAGATGCATTTCACTATCCTTAAACCATCCCTGACACCACCAGATGAATGTCAGGTCTAGTCAGGAGAAACAGAAATGACAGGCATTCCCCTGCCTCCTTGAACGATTTACTCTATTGGAAATGACATTTACCCCTCATGAATGGGTCCTGTACAAAGGCTTTTGCACCACAGGCGTGACACAAACTTCTTTGGTGCTCTCCAGTAGGGCAGCTCTCTTGTACACTAGGGTGGGTTTCACCCTGTAAAATCCTCCTACAGTTCTGGTTCAGTAAAGAAACTCAGGTGCTCAACTTAAAGGATGTGTATTAATAATCAATTCCCCATGTGAGGAAAATACCTATATATGTATATAACTTCCAGACTGTGTCTTGTGTCTTCCACCATATGATGGGATTTAGATTGGAGGTGCCTAAACTGGCTTTATACAGATTTTCACATGAAAATAATACACCTGAATTTTGTGTTAGTAATGGAGAGAGAAATTTTTAAAGTAGTTGTAGTCCTTGGCATATAGGACATTTGAGAAAGCAGTTAATGAATTTATTACTTGTTTTCCTGTTTACTTCCTGCCTACCTGCTTTTTCTGTCTGTCTGTCTATCTCTTCATCTATCAATCTATTAATCTTCAAAATCAATTATGAAGTACAACTGAAAACACAAAGCACTCATTCAGGGCTTTGTATGTCCAAAGAAGAACCTAAGTGCTAGCTTAATACTTTACATTCCTCTTGCACACAATTTATAAAACTTTTCTTCCTATTCTATAGACTGAATATGTGCCCTTGTCAGGACATGTGAGGTCACTGATGTTGTCAAAGATGATCTTTGTCAGTTATTGAAATGAGAACTAATTTGACGTAATCTAAGCTGTCAGAGAAAATGGTTCATCGGTAAAACAAGCCAGTTCCAGAAACTGGTGCTACAGAAGAGTACAGGAGAAAAAAATGTGAGTTTGCTCTCTCAGTTCAGGTTTAGAAAACTGGACTTTTAATAAGTTCCAACATAAAGCATCCAGCCAGAGCTATTAGTGGGAGGAATGTGTGCTAAAATACTTCTTACATTATATTTACATATAGTTTGTTGTAGCTTATTCTTTTGCAATGCTATACGCTTAATTTCACTGTAATAAAATTATCATTATGATTAGTGATATCGATGTAGAATCCAGGAGGCATTGGCACTGTGATCAGGAAATTATTCTAAAAATCTATATCCCAGCAAATTTTATTCTACCAGGACAGAAAATTGCTGTATTACCAGTAATGATTGATCCTAACTGTGTCAGAAAAAAATTGTTGATTTTCTTGAAAGGGATACGGCTGGTTGGCTTTTTTCAGCCGAGCATTTGAGCTTGTGCTAAACTTTGCTGAGCAGAAGACTGTGCTCTCTGCAGCTAGTCCCAGCTATTCTGCCCAGGTGAGTAAGGCTAGATATGAACTTCAGTACCTGTGGGATTAAGACCAGGGAAGACAGATGGTATAAGGAGTATTGCGTGCAGCTCTGGAGTCCTCAGCACAAGAAGGACATGGACCTGTTGGAATGGGTCCAGAGAAGGGCTACAAAGATGATCCAAGGGATGGAGCACCTCTCCTATGAGGACAGACTGAGAGAATTGGGGTTGTTCAGTCTGGAGAGGAGAAGGCTTCGGGGAGACCTTATAGCAACCTTCCAGTACCTAAAGGGGACCTACAGGAAAGCTGGGGAGGGACTCTGGATCAGAGAGTGGAGCGATGGGAAGAAGGGAAATGGTTTTAATATGAAAGAGGGAAGATTTAGATTAGTTATTAGGAAGAAATTCTTGACTGTGAGGGTGGTGAGACACTGGCCCAGGTTGCCCAGAGAAACTGTGGCTGCCCCATCCCTGGAGGTGTTCAAGGCCAGGCTGGACGGGGCTTTGAGCAACCTGGTCTAGTGGGAGGTGTCCCTGCCCATGGCAGGGGGGTTGGAACGAGATGATTGTTAAGGTCCCTTCTAACCCGAACCATTCTATGATTCTGTGATTAATCACTTAAAATTAAAGATGGTCTATCTCCCAGTGCCCCACAATTGTTGTTGATATGACAGTGTCATAACTGATATATTCATCTCATGGATATCTCTTACTAGCTAAACTGAGATATTCCATTCCCGCACAGTCCCAGCATGAATTGAACCCAGCAGTTTTCAAATAGATGTGCATGTTTCTTACATACGGCTGTGATTTATACCAAGGAACGGAAAAAGACAAAGGTAAAATAATATTAAACATTAGCACCTAATATTTAGCAAGCAGCTGCCTTTCCCAAGGATCCTGTAAAGCTTTATGAACGTGACATCTCTTAAGCATTCGCTTCACCATTCAGTGAAACGTAGTCACCCAAGGCTGCTTAGACTGCTCTGAACATTCTCCCTTTAAACAGCTTTGAATGGAAATTGGCTCTTTGTTCAAAGTGAGAATGTTTATGGAAAATATTCATCTCATTGAATAAAAAAATAAAGTGTTGTTTCCCACTGTCAAACAAGCTTGTTTTGTTGGTTTTGCTTTGTTTTCTTTTGTTTTCTGCCTAAAACCAGACAACACTTGAGAGTACATTTAGAGGTAAAAAAACCAGGAAAAAATGGCTGCTTTTTGTTAATTGCTGACACCTTGGTGTTAATTGTTGACACCAAGCTGTGATACCTTGGTCTGCTAGGGAAACTATGAGGCACCTATGCAAAAGGACATTTTGAGTACCAAAACACTGAACACACTGCATTTCCTAGTCCTGTCAGGGAAGTCACAGGATCTTCAAGTGTTCAGGATTAAATTCAATAACTGCAAACTATTGAAAATAATCCAGTAATGGAAATAATTCAAGAAATAATTCGATAATTGAAAAGTATCGAAAAGTGGGAGAGCAAATATATAAAGTCTAAAGTGGCAAATAGTTTAGTTAGGGTTGGACAAGCAGTGGATTTTTGTGGTTTGCTGATATCTGTATAAAGGATATTGTGTGAGGGAAATAATACACTGGGAAAATAAAAAGGCAAGGTGCTCTTTACATTGTTCAACTCAAATAAGCAAACTTTAATTTCGCTTCTGACATATTCATTTTAAGCTCATAAAAATAAATTAAATTTTAATTTGAAAGCTCTTCTAAATGAAAAAATTAAAGGTCATATATTTTCAGTTTATAGTTTTTGCCTTATCAATGTACACTAGAAAAACCCAAAAAATAATTTATGAAACATTTCACTGAGAGTCTTTTGTTTTTTTCTAAGAAGTTTTGATGAGAAACTTTCCTCCAGATCCAATTCTGAAAATCCTGAGAAAAGGTATCATGTATGTTTTATGTAGAGAGGTCATCCTAGGACTGTTTGATGTTTGAACCTAAAATAACTTACCTTCCCTCAGAACTTAAACTAATACTGGGGCTTCTTTGAAGTGCTGTTGTTTTTCTGGCATCTCAGCCTAAACCAGAAAGGTCAGGGAAGTAGCATTAGATGCCAAGAGCCAACCTACTTCTTTCCCTGGAACAGGAGATGTTCCTGTATATCAACAGAAGCCACTTCTTTTTTTAATGTGACTGTGATAAAAAAAGACAGGGGAATGCCCTCTGATATTGGCAAAGGAGCGATTAGGGCAAATAGAAAGCCATATCAATGCATTTCTCTTTTTTGATTCAAGAGACACGGTGCAAAAATCTATCTGTTTTCCCAATGCGCGTACGCGTATGAATTTGGATGTGTGTATTTACAGTTCTATGCTATATGCATTCTTCTCCAGGCAGGCTCCTGTATTATGTATCAGATCCATTCTTCTTACTGTTTTATGGTCTGTAATTTCCTATTACAGTACAACAAGTTAGATTGCAGCAGTGATATATTTAATAAAAAAATTAGATACACTTCTACCGCCTCTTTCCCCCCACTCTCCCCTTCATCTGTCTGGGATACTGACCACATCAAGTTAATGTTTAAAATAAAATGACTCAAATCACTGCTGAATAAGTAAGATACTCTGCATGCTACGGGTTCTGTCTCAGCCGTGAAGAATGAAGATGTTTTGTAAAGTGCTAATGGCTGCCACACTCTTGAGTTATGGGTCACGAAAGGAGCAGAACAGTTACCCTAGGGACACAAGCTATCCCACACGTAATATATTTTCCAAAAGTGCAATGTGATCATAATTTCTGTATGTCTGTAAACTCAGAGTTATTACTACTGCTATAGTTTGGTTCAGGATTTTTATCCAAACTCATAACATTTCTATGAAATATCTTTCTCTCTATCCCCACAATTAGTGTACAGGTTAAAAGGTCAATCAAACAAATAAACCAGCAAAACACAAACCCTGTTCAACCCTATAAAACCAGTGCTCTTGAGTCACATTTCTTCTGGGGAGGAGTGAAAATGGACACCTCCTGTCACGATCTGAAGATCAAAACCCTTGGGTTATTAGCGATCCAAGCCTGGGAATGCAGGTGCTGAAACTGGTTGTGTCACACGCACTGATGCCAACTGCCAGCCTTCTTCTACCCACCACCTCCACCTTTTTTTCATTGAGAGTCCAGCCTCAATTTGCTGTGCAGTAAAGCAGTCTTCACATTCACATATATTCAAATTCATACGCAAGACTAATAGACAAACTCAAACTAATTGTGATTCTTTGGTCATCAAGTGCTGTCTTCTGTCTCGGAGTTGATCACTGTTATTAATACAGTAACTTCTTCGGCAAATTCCTATCATGTTACAAATGTCTCACACAACTTTGTGTTTGAACCCAGAGAAAGGATACCCACAAGAATTAGTCTGGGTAAAGAACTAGCCAAGACGCAAGGACTGGATATGATCCAGAATAACTTGAACTAGTTGGATTTTCTTTGATGGTCGGTTGGACTATATGATATCCAGAAGTTAATTCCAATTTAAATTATTATATGAATTTGTGATTGATATTCTGCCTGGGTTACTTTAAGCTGATAGCACAGCTTTCTGTTTTAGTCCGTACTGGTTTGTGTTCAACAGCAGCAACAACAAAACAAGCACTCTCAGGTAAAAAGTTATTACAGAAACCTCTGAGACAGGGACTGGAGAACTGCTAGAGAAAAGATTAAGAAAGTTCCACAGGACATGAGACCAGAGGCCACAAAGGTTCACTAAAGCTAAGAAAGTAGCAGAAGCCCAGAGCTGAAAGAAGCTTGATGTCTTTTCTAGGCTAGAGGGTTTTGGTTGTCTTATAGAACATGACAACCTGCTCTTAAGTAGTGTTATAATGATAGGTATAGCTGCTCTGATGAGGTTGGGACCCACATGAATTGGCAATTATACACAATCATGCTACATATTTGTGAATGGGTCTTAATGTGGTAGTGAATATGCAGCCATAGCTACACTAGGAAGTTAAAAAACAAAACAAAACAAAACAAAAAGCTAATGTATAAACACGGGGGAAGGATTTTGATCATTCTTGTTGTTAAAATGGTAATATGGTGCCTGTTCTGCTTTTGGCCCATGCTGTTGAGCTTTTTCTAAACGATTCTTGGTCACTGTTTGGGAATTAACACAAGAAAGGGACTCTTTTTCAGTAGGTACATGTATGTGATCAACTTCTTTTGGAGGTTATGAGAAACTAATAGTATATGAGGCTAAGAGAAAGCAGATATATTCAGGGCTAAAGAACTGGTCCTGGCACTGGTTAGCTTATTAGTTAACTTGCCATTAAAGTACCAAATCAGTTTCATTGACTCTCAGAGAGGAACATGGACCGAGATTCAGGAATGGAGAGAGATCTGATTTCAATGTCTGTCTTTTTCCTTTTTCACCTTTTAGAAAGTGCTTATGCAGTAGCATAAAGACATAGGTGTGCTTAGATATGAATCATATTTTAACTCCTTTTGTAACTACTACCTGCATCACCCGTCCACCAGAGCTAAAGGTATTGGAAATTAAAATAGGAGACTATTTTCACTGTAGTAACCACTGTTACCAGTGGGAATGTTTCTGGGTTATGGGAACTAATATCAAGGTATAATTGACTCATTCATGTTGAAAAGGTAAAGGAAGGGAAGTAAAATTAGGCAACTGATCCAAGCTATTCATCTTAGACTATAGCCAAGGGAAGAAGACAGATACCTCCAGAAGATGATACCCCTTCTGGCTTCCAGCTCCTGGTCTAGAGCATGAAGTGTCCCGTAGACCAATCCTACAGTTGCCAGCAGATGTTCTAAAGCATCCAAAGAGTTGCTGACCATATAAAAAGATCATAATTACTCTCTCAATATGTTACATTTCCATTTCCAAAAGTAAGATGGGTCTCACCCTCTCTGGCTTCAATGAGTGGGGTACATTACAACCATTCATTGGTGCCAGTAGAAGACAAAATAATTTAGGGAATCTTCTCATGATAGTGAAATATGTACTTCATCAGAATCTGGAAAACAAATTTATAATGCATCTGGGACAAGAAGAAGTCATTTATATTAGTCTGTTTAATTTTTGTCAAGTTCTTCGGGTAGGTCTGCAATGGACTGGAATAAAACTGGACGCTATGTTTAGATGGAGCCAGTACTTTTTGAAGTAAAATAACCCAATCCATTTAGATGGGTCAGAGACAGACAAGTAAAATCAGTCAAGTGGCAGACTTAATCTGGAATTGAGTTCCATGCCTTTAGGAAAGGAGAGGACTTTAGAAAAGCTGTACTGTGTAGGTATGCTGTCATGCAAAGGTCGAGAAGACCAGCATAGATATGTCTTCATTAGGGTCTCGCTTTAAGGAGTGATATGGCAGGGATTAAGAGGTTCGTAGCAGGATAAGATGCATTCCTTGTCACACCATGGGACAGGGCTGCTTTTGTGGCAAAGGCTTCCCATCAACGTAGCTCATGTCTATAGTAGCACTTGTCTGTACTATTTATATGTGCCAGGAGCTCTTCCTCCTGTTTGAGGGTGTGGGAAAAAGACTACCTTGAGTCCATGGTGAATTCCCTTCTCTACCCAGTATGGCCAGGTCTTTGTTGCTCCCTGGGAAACAGTAGGGCAGGCGCTTTTCCCTGAATGATGCTGGCATTGTTCAGCTTTGCTCCCTGTCTCTGTCACCTCTTCCCTGAGAGGCGACACTGCAGGAACGCTGTGCCAACAACTTCAAACTCTCTCTTAGTGTGATTTTTCTTTTCCTGGGGAAAGAAGCAAGGTGCTGTGAAGAACTCATGTCTGGCAGGACCTTGTAGCTGAAAGCCATCCCTCTGAACCACTAAAAATGGGGTATGAGTTTCCTCAAAAAATGTTCTTCAGATACAGCAGCTCGTGACAATCTCAGAGCAGGGTTGTTGTCAGCTGCCTGTTATTCTGTTGCCTACAGAAGCTTCCCCAGGTGCATCCCCCCCAGCTAAGGTGTGGGACCCTGCTGAATACCAGATCCCTTTGTTGCACATTATCGTGTTAGCTAAGCTGTCATGAAAGTTGCCAGTATATATGTAGAACACAGAGATTAATCCAATTAAACCTCCACTGACTTTTCCACATTCCTCATGTTGCAGCCTCTATCTCTTCACAGGTAGGCGTTAGAGCATGGGGAAGATTAATCAAATGATGTTTATGGAGTGGCAACCCAACAAAAAAGCGTGAGATAATGAGAGGGAGAGAGTGAGTGAGTGATTAGCAGCTCAGCTTTAACCCACCATAACTGCTGGTGATCCTTAACCTTTCGGTGTCAGTTTTAATTGTAAGGATGGACTTAAAAAAAAAAAAAAAAGGCATTAAGGTAAAAGCATTGCATTCCCTGACCTGAAGTTTATGAACAATACAGGTTTCAGACTTTTTCCAACATCTGAAGAAGAGCCCTAAATACAGTGTAAGGTTTATACAATAAAAGCTAACATGAGAAAAGGATTTAGTGAGAAAAAAAAAAAAAAAAAACAAAAACCAAAAACAACAACAACAACAACAACAACAAAAAAAAAAAAAAAACAAAAAACTAGGAATTAAAACTAACAAATATGCTTAGACTGAAATTTATGTAGTCACATAATGACACAGATGGTAAATTTTACTGATATATGTTTTTCCCCAGTGGAGAACACACAGTTGCAATCCAGCATGACAGATTGTATCCCAGGCTAAAACTGTGTCAGACACAAAGTAATCAGAAGATGCTATCATGTAATTTGCACTGGGGCCAGCCTGAATCTTGTAACCATTCTTTGTTCTGCTGCACTGAGGTGTGTTCCAACTGGGTTTTCCTTCTGTAATAAAACTCTTGTATTTTTCCTGTTATTAGTCCTTCTTTTCGCTGGTTTCAAACAACGCTCCACCTAATGATCTACTACTATTATTATGATTCACATAATAATATGAATTGTCATTAATACTACTGGTCCCACCCAGTGAAGTAATTCAGGCTGATCTGCAGCCCTTTGTGAGGTCAAATATTGAGATTTAAGTCACCATTGAATATGTAGTTAGATATAAGATGAGATTCATTTCTGCCAGTTTAGACATTTAAGATAAATTAGTCTGTCGAATTATGCTCCTGCTATTGAAAAGGTAAAAGAAATGTTTCTTCAGAGACTGTTCCACCTTATCCTTTTCAGAAATATACTTCAGGATGGGCAAACAACCCTGTGAGGATGGTCACCTCATCTCGGAAGAGTGACTTAAGTGAATTATCTAATATTTATCTAATTGCTAAAGTTAGAGAAGATCAATAGATTAATCCCTTCTGTGGTAGGGACTTTTTGCACATGAAGGCCAGAAGGAGCATCTGCACTGGTCAGCTACACAGTGTCACCCAGCTCTTTGAACTAGATATAGTTGTTGAACCACATTAGTTCCCAGTCTTTAGGAACTGTTTGAGAATTAGCTACGTGACCTGGAGCAAGTGCATGTGAGGGCCCATGTGTACAATTCAGTGGTGTAAAAGAGTGTTTTTCAGTGTCCTGGTTCATGCTCAGGAACCGTCTACTAGTATAGCTGCAATCAGATCAGGCCCAGGTTGCAGCTCTAGGCATCTTCTCATCACTTATTTTACTTGTGTCTGGATTTTACAGATGTGTTGAAATTGGTATCAACAGTTGTCATTCTGTAAAAATATATACGTGTGTTTTGTTTTTGTTTTTTTTTTTAACTTGAGAGATGTGAATGCTCCTTCCAAAGCAGAATTCTGCTCAGTGGGTGTCAAGTGAAGTACACAGGTAGCCATTTTTCCCATGAAATCTCCAAACATTAGGTTGTAGCCGGCTATGTATCCTTTCCTTTCCCTCTGTTTTAAGGGAAGGATAGGAAAGAATTGATGGTAAAGGGATTTTCTCGCTCTGTATGACCCTTCAGAGAGAATTTTTTTTTATTTTTTATTTTTTTTTTTTAATATTGAAACATTTTTTAGCTGTGGTCTGTGTATGTTGAGCAAAAGATCACAAAATGCAAGTTCTGTTCCCATGTCTGCCTCTTGCTTGCTGGGTCATTTTGGACAAAAGTACTTCTTCGCCTCATGTTGGACCCATGCTTTCGTGAGTCTGACCTTCTTAGGGACTGGTGATGAAAAAGTTTGCCTTGTACTTTATGACTATGGATGTACATTCTTTCCCCCCCCCCCCCCCCCCCCCCCCCCCCCCTCTTATTCTGACATATGACAACTGGATCAGAGTCCTCCTGGAGAAGGGCTGGGTTTGAAGCCGAAACAGTTAATCCATCCATCTTTGATCCAAAGAAAGTATCTTTTGGGCCAAAGAAAGTATCAGAAATGTATAGCAGTGAGCAGGGGCAGGCAGTGTGACTTCAGCTAACTATGGGTGATCAAGAAACTGCTACCTTGCTCCCCTCTCTGTAAAAGCAAGATACAGTGCAACATCTCAGCCCACAACCACCAGAGAAGAAAAGACCACAGGCTCTAGACCTGTGACATGCAGGATATGCAGGACTGCAGGACGTGCTTTAGAGCTTTCACAGTTTGCTGCATCTCATGAATCCACGCTGGAGCCACTAGCTGAAGGCTTTAGACTCTGCTTACCCTGTCCAGTGTGATCCCAGGCCATGCAGTCATGATGGTGCCCACCTCAGTGCATCCAGTTCTTACAGAGGTACCACTTACAGACCCACCTTGGATATCTCTGCCTTCTGCTCCCCATTCCTTACAGCTCTAGGGTTAGCAGGAACTGAAGGTGAGATCTTTCCCAAGCCCACATGAAGCAAAGCTCATTAAAGTCTGAGGTACGACAGCCCTCCAGCAGGATCAGGTCACTGCCTAAAACCTACTTTTCCCTGGATATTTTTGCTCAGCAAGTGGTATTGCAAGTCCCATTTTACACAAATGCCGCCTGTTATCGCTGCAAATTCTTGGCACCCGTTGTAATGAGTTGGAGTCGTAATGGCATAAGCTGTGAACTTGCCGCAATAATAGTAATAATACAGAAAACTCAGTCTATTTTTAGTGTCCCCATACTTACTTCCTTTGTTCAATGGGGCTGTTAGTTTAAAGAAAAGAAATTAAGCTGCAAAAGCTACAGCAGGCTGAAACAGTTTTAAAAGGCTGAAGACAGAATGGCAAAACGATAATAATTACAGTGCAATAATGTACATTTATAAGATGGCTTTCATCCAAAGCTCTCAAAGTTCTCAACAAACTTTGTAGGCAGAGAACAGACTGGAGGCCACATGCTTTTGGGGCTAGGGTACAGGTGAGTTGTAGTGAATTTCTAGAAATTTTGGAATATTGACTTTCCTGCTTAAAGACTGTTGGATGTTGTAAAATCAAGAGGCTGATTGAACATGGTGACAAAATTAATGTGATTTTAGGAGCTAGAAAAGGAGGCTAAAGCTTTTACAGATGGACATTACTTATTTATAGAAGACTGAAGGCTCTGTGATTTGGCAGAAAAAGGCTACCCAAAATCCCATGTCCTGGAGTTGGATCTAGATGATTTCAGACTGGAAACAACAACAAAACACTTAGCAGTGGCAGTAATTAACTATCAAATCAGCTCACCCTGGAAGACGAGTGGACTCGCTGTTGCTTGAAGTACTTAAATCAGAACTATACGCAGCTTGAAAAGATATGGTGTAGCTCAGAAAAGTTATGGGCCAGACATAAGAATAAAATTATAAAGCCTGTCTTCAGGAGAGGCTCAACCAAGGTGATTGTAATGGTCCCTTCTGGCCTTAAAAATCTATGAATATATGAATCTATTTATTTATTTATTTCCAAAAGGGCTGTGGAAGGGGACAAGCAGGGACACCAAAGATATATTTGTGTAACGGGTTAAAAAATAGGGCTGTTTTTCCTGCTCTTATATTTTTGGTTGGACTGAATCAATTCTGTACTTGTATGTTTGCTGTTAATTAATAACAGGTTTTATAAGTAACGGTAAAATAATAACAATAATTTTTGGTTCTAATGGTTATATGGAGCTTTTAATTTGGCCACATTTTGGTGTTATTTCCATTCAAATATGACAAACTAAGGGACTCAGACCCCGCATTTCAAATGATGTCCATTCTGCCATCATTCCCTTAGTGTCCTTTCAGCAGGAGGCTGTTTGCCTAAAGAAAGATTTCAGTCCTGTGTAGTTTTTTTTTGCAAATACCTGTGATGTATATTTACATTTATTAATATGACTTCAAAAATACGTTAAAACTGGTGCATGTTTCGGTGTATTTGCATGTGAGAGCAGAACTTGAATACATTACTAAAATTACTATTTTTTATATCTCCCTGTTTGTATGTACATCAGAGTCAGAAGACAGATACACAGTCAGATCTTTAACCCTTAAAGCAATTTAAGCCTTGTGATAACAAAGCCTGTTTAAGGGTGAGGCAGTTTAGCTAGAACTTCGGACTGTGCTTATCTGGCTATACAAATGCTTGTGAAGTTATTGGGTCTGATAAAGGGGGTCCAAAGGAAGTTTTATCCTTCATAAAACCCCTAGTTGATGCAGTGAACACGGCTTCCCAAGGCATCTTTGTGGATAGTCGGTTCTTCCAGCCAAGAGCCACCCCCAGAAAAGATCAAACTAACCCAAGTCCAGTGTGATGCTATGCTCTTCTCTCCCCTAGTCCTGTGTGTGCAAGACCTCCTCTCTCCTCTTGCGCTGAGAAAAGGCACTGAACAAGTGTCATTGGTTGATAATAGTTAACACGTTTCCTGCCTTCGACTAATTTTCAGCCAAATCACCTAACCACACAGCTGGGATGGGAACACACAACTGTGAGATCAGAATGGAACCACACAAGCTTGTGTTTAAGGACAAGTCTACACTAATGAGAAGGCAGAACTATTTCTTAGTTATTCTGAAGCCCTATGACATGACACTGCTTGCATCCATGCAACTGAGCTTTCTTATCACACCAAAAAAGAATAGTTGACGGGCACAAATCCCTCTTTCATGCTAGCCTTGAACCATGACAAGGCAATGAGTGTGCTGGTTACTTGGATCAAAACCACGACAGGTGTGTTAAGTGTACCAATACAGACAATAAGGGGCACAGACTTATACCTGTACTCAGCTCAGTTTGTTTATTTTTTTAGTATAGATATAGCCAGACTAGCTTAGGCTGCCATGGAAATGCAATCTCACATCATGTTGGTGTCCATCAGCAGATCAGACTGTAGGCAGCAGTTGGCTCATGCCTAACCAGCTCAAAACACAAGCTTCCATCTGTCTGCACTCATCTTTGCAGCCGTTAATTACCTTTCCTCACCTACATTTACTTGAGAGACATCAAGTCGTAGTTCCTGATGGAGTGCCGGCATTCAGGCTATCCTAGTTCTTGCTGACTTAACTTCCAAAGCCCATTCATTCTTCTAGCTCTTATAATGATTCATAAAGGTGTGAAACAGATATGTGTAAACAGTAAGCACCAATATTGTGAATTACAAGGAAAAAAAAAATCAGCAGCAATGAAATCAAGTATTCAAAACTATGCAAAACCTTCCTATAAAAGCTCAACCATGTTCAAGCAGCGTGACTTCAACAAGCTGGTGGGAAGGGGATGAGGCTATCTCTGTGTGTATCTGTGTATTTGCATATCTGCATGGGCTTTGTGCCAGTAAACAAGCCAGTACCATTGAACAGAAACGAACACTGGAATTTGACAGTCTGTGACTAGTCAGAATGTCCCTGGCATGATCCAGGCTCGCTAGCACGGTCCCAGACAATTCCCAGGCACAACTCAGGAGCCAGCATGCACCAGGCACTGTCCCCGGTAGGCAAGTTGGAATGGGCTGTTTTATTTTGGAGGTAAGGTTGTTTAATACTAAGGAAATGGCCAGACTGTGCCAGCTGGCCTCAGGGACAGAGAGCTGATCCTGTCACTGCTTAGCTTCCTAGCAGAGATGTAGCCAAAATGTCTGGCAGGAGATTTGTCTTGGTCCCACTTCTGCAAGCTTGCCTGGCAGTAAACACAGAAGTTCCTTTCTCCTCTGCTGTGGCTCAGCAGCGAGGAGCTAAAATGCTGAATTTTATTGATCAAAGGGTGAGGAAAGCGCTATGCCTTCAACACAAAGGGAAGAAATGAAGGGGCCAATCTGGGACAGAGAGCTGGAAGAAAAGCCATGAAGAAATAGCTTGCTGTGCCTGCTGCTGCTGCTAAGACAAGAGGAAATGGCCTCAAGTTGTGACAGGGAAGGTTTATACTGGATATTAGGAAAAATTTCTTCACTGAAAGGGTGGTAAAGCATTGGAATAGGCTGCCCAGGGAAGTGGTGGAATCACCATCGCTGGAGGTATTTAAAAGACGGGTAGACGTGGTGCTGAGGGACGTAATTTAGTGGTAACTTGGCAGTGCCAGGTTAATGGTTGGACTTGCTGACCTTAAATGTCTTTTCCAAAATAAATGATTAAATGATTCTATGATTCTATGAACAGGATGGTAGGGACAGGAGATGCAACTTTGCTTTTTGCTGAAACACTCCAAGTACGCAGGCTGTCAGCACTTAGGCATCTGCAGGAGCCAGTTTGGCTTTCCTGACATAGATACAATTAGCAGCAAAACTATGCTCATAATTGTTGCCTACTTAGCTGGGTGCTAATAGGCAGCACCCATCAGCTATAGTCCTGTTCCTATTACGGCCCAAGATTGTCTAACTACAGCGTCATTTTGAGGATTTGGCTCCGTCATGGCCACCCGAATGAGAGACTGTGGGGAAAGCGTTCAGATGGGAGAAATGAGGGGAAGGGATGGGGAGGAGAAATTTCTTCTCAGATTTTCTTGACTCTCTAATTAAATACAGGTTGCTGTTTCTTCGAGTTCAAGACATAGCATCCATTTTAAAATAATAATAATTAAAGATTCCACATATCATTTTGTCTCACAGAAGGCTTGCAAGGAGTTGTTCCATAGCCTGAGGCTAAAGCTAGCCCAGATATTAGCTGAACCAAACAGGGTTGTCATTGTGAGCCAGTCTGCACCCCTGCAATGTGTTGTTTTTTTTTTCTTTTTTTTTTTTAAAAAAAAGTTAAATTAATACCAAAAGATGAAAGCTAGGATAGCATCTGAACTGTACAGGAAAATAGTGATTGCTGAGGAAGAGGGGGCCAAATACCTATATTTATTCATCTGCCACAGGACCTAAGGTGGAGTTTATGGGCTCTGAGGGAAAGAGTTCAGTGGTTTATTCAGCTTTCCTACCGTACCTGGTTACATGACCTTGACTCCCCAGGTAAAGGGAAGAAGAAAGTCTTGTATTCAAAACATTGCCTTATAGATGTCCTTTAGCAATTGCACCTGGCTTTCCTCTCTGACTCTAGAGGGAAATAGGTCTTGGCTGCCTGAATAATAGGTGAAGTTAATTCTTCTTTTGGGCACAGGCTCCACCACAATTATATAAGTTTATTTCAGACACCACAGAAAGCTGCTTTGTGCAGCCCAGGTTGCAAGCTTGTAACCTGAAGAACCAGCAAGGACAGGAGCAGGGAGGCCTGTTGCTGAGGGAAACTGTCACCAAGCAGCCTGGCAGGAGCAGAGAGATGTCAGTGATGTGCAATGCTGCAGACCCTCCAGCTCAAAGAGGCAGCGGCGCTGCAATATGTCAAGTGCATCGCTGCGTTTCGGCTCAGTGGAGAGGGCAACACATACACCTGGGAACTGGGGAACATCTGCTGGAAGAAGTCACTTGAAAAATAACCTTGCAATGGCTTGGGAGAAACATCTGTGCAGCAAATGACGTACCACCCGTAATGGAAGGATGGAAAAACAGAAGTTGGGGAAAGCACAAGAACCACCTTGTGTCAATAATACAGGGAGCTGGTGACAGCATCAGGGGGATTTAGGTCAGCACAAACTTATTTGGCTATACAGCTTTTCTGCATAGGAGCTGATGCAGCAGCTGTCTCACTGAAATGATTATTCAGCTGTTTTACTGCTGGCCGATGTCAACAAGGGGAATCCAAATTTTCCCCCTTTTCCCCATTCTCCACTCTGAAACTCTTTATCTCTATGGTATGAGGTTCAACAAGGCCAAGTGCCGGGTCCTGCACTTGGGTCAAAACAACCCCATGCAGCGCTACAGGATTGGGGCAGAGTGGCTCGAAAGCTGCCCAGCAGAAAAGGACCTGGGGGTGTTGGTGGACAGCCGGCTGAATATGAGCCAGCAGTGTGACCAGGTGGCCAAGAAGGCCAACAGCATCCTGGCCTGTATCAGGAATAGTGTGGTGAGCCGGACTAGGGAAGTGATCATCCCCCTGTACTCGGCACTAGTGAGGCCCCACCTCGAGTGCTGCGTTCAGTTTTGGGCCCCTCACTACAAGAAGGACATTGAGGTGTTGGAGCGTGTCCAGAGAAGGGCTACAAAGCTGGTGAGGGGTCTGGAGGACAAACCTTATGAGGAACGACTGAGGGAACTGGGGTTGTTTAGCCTGGAGAAGAGGAGGCTGAGGGGAGACCTTGTCACCCTCTACAACTACCTGAAAGGAGGGTGTAGAGAGATGGGGGCTGACCTCTTCTCCCTGGGGACAAGGGATAGGACAAGAGGAAACGGGTTCAAGTTAGGTCAGGGGAGGTTTAGATTGGATATTAGGAAACACTTTTTCACTGAAAGGGTTATTAAACATTGGAACAGGCTGCCCAGGGAGGTGGTGGATTCACCATCCCTGGAGGTGTTTAAAAGAGGGTAGATGTGGTACTTATGGACATGGTTTAGAAGTGTTTTTTGTCAGGGTACGTTAATGGTTGGACTTGATGATCTTGAAGGTCCCTTCCAACCTCAGCAATTTTATGATTCTATGATTCTATGATTGTTTACTTCTTACAGGAGTTTGCTCACACATGCTTCCTACAAACTTAACAGCAATCTGGGAGGATATGAAACCAGATGAATATTGCATCCACCTAAGAGATGTGGAATCTAAAGCACAGAATGATATATTTTGGACAGAACAAAGCTAGTTGATATACAGGATAGGAAAAAACTCCCAAACCCCTCATGTCTTCACATCGACTGTTATGCTATCCATTATTTTAGACAACTGTCATTCAGGCTGAGCAAAGATTCAAATGAAACATCTTCCAAGAGTCACTGACTTGGAGAAGTACTGGGTGAAATTCCCCAGGCTATGTATTTCAGGAAGTCAGACTAGGTGGCTACTGGTGCCTGCTTTGGGCTTCATGTGCCTGCAGATTTGGAAAACATAAAACTATTTCAATTGTCTGAATTAGTAGAAGTAAAAATCATGTCAGGGACTGTGTTAACAATTTACCAGTGTGTATGACTGGGGGTCAATACTCAGAAATGTAACCTGAATCTGTCTGGTTTAGTTTAGTTTATCTGTATCCAGACCATCCTAAAAAGTCATGCTGGCATCCGTCTGCAGTTGAAGTTGTGGACAGGATTTGTCTCCTTTCTGGTCAGCTTCTATATCCAGTCAATACAGGCTCAAACCTACATGCCCCAGTGTAAACAGATGATCAGCTGGTTAACATCTCAAATTTGCAAGATTATTTTTGTCTGCATGCCTCTGGTGTTGCAGACACACACAATGGAGAGTTTGGGGGAGAAAATACGTTCAGATTATTTCAGTCACCAAGGAAGAGGCAGCAGCACTTTCCTGAAATGTGAACTGAAGTTTGCTGACCATGGTACACACCAGTCCTTACTGGTATGTCCTTATTTCATAAGCTTACATAGTGAACAGAGCTGGTAGAGAAATAGTTTGACCAGATTTGCATAGCAAGTTAATAGAAAAAATGTGTACAACATCTACAAATTGTAGGTGTCTCTTCTGTTACCCCTTCACCTTGCCTCCACGAAGGTAAAGGCATCAGCTCCATAAAGGCAATGCGAGGTTATCCTCCCTCTCTACTCTGCCTTGGTGAGGAGTACTGTGTCCAGTTCTGGGCTCCCCGGTTCAAGAAGGACAGGGAACTGCTGGAGAGGGTGCAGCTAAGGGCTGCCAAGATGATTAGGGGACTGGAACATCTGTCGTATGAAGAAAGGCTGAGGGATTTGGGTCTCTTCAGTCTGGAAAAAAGACGGCTGAGGGGGGATCTTATCAACGCTTGTAAATACTGAAAGGGTGGGTGTCAGGAGGATGGGGCCAGGCTCTTTTCAGTGGTGCCTGGCGACAGGACAAGAGGTAACGGGCACAAACTTGAACATAGGAAGTTCCATTTCAACATGAGGAGGAACTTCTTTCCTTTGAGGGTGGCAGAGTCCTGGAACAGGCTGCCCAGAGAGGTGGTGGAGTCTCCACCTCTGGAGACATTCAAGACCCGCCTGGACGTGTTCCTGTGCAAGCTGCTCTATATGAACTTGCTCTGGCAGGGGGGCTGGACTAGATGATCTGGAGAGGTCCCTTCCAACTCCTACCATTCTGTGATTCTTTGATATTGTAATGGGCCTTTTGAAAAGGGACCTGACACTACAGCAGGACTGGGACAGCTGCTGGTAGTCTGAGAGAAGGAAACTTGTGGGGCGACATCGAGTCACAAGGATTAGACGGTACAGATCTAAAGACTAAAGAGATACGATACTGAGCAAGGAGAATGGGTCTAACATATGTCGAGTGTTAGAGATGTGGAGGAAAAAACAAACATAATTTGGGCAATATAGGTAGGTGATAGTGTGATTTGCGAATACTAGAGGACTGAAGGTATAATTGAACAATTACTCTCTACTCACTGTGTCTTTGAGCCAGATATCAGCTCTTGGAGAGTGTTGGAAAAGGAACTCTGGATTAGACAAAGATTTTATTTTATTTTGTATGGATATATCTCTTACTGAAGATAGCAAACCAACTACACCATTCACCTGAACTCTTTTCTGCCAGAATTTTTACACTTTGATGGCTGCCTTTTTCTTGTTTTCTGGATGGACAATGGGAAGAGAGAGAGAGGGATAAAGGAAGAGAGTGGGAGACTAGGATCAGGAGACAGAAAAAAGTTAATTAGCTGCACATGAATTCTGAGAACATCGTGTTTCTACAAGTGAACAGATGCAATACATTTAAGGAGAGATCTTTAACCTTCAGAGGAAGAACCTGAGTTCAGTGAAGTGGAAAAACAGGACAGAAGGAATAAAACAAAATGAACAGGCTTCGGAGGACTTCTGTCACTCATGACAGTGCTGTGAGAAGGAGACTGAAGTCAAGAAGTCAAAAGCCTTAGGCATGTTTTTACTAATTTTATGTCTGTTTTTCTTCCTGTCTTTGTTCTTGACCAACTCATTATGGCTGCACTGGTCTTAACAGCTCACCACGTCACCAGCGCCAAAGAAGTGCATGTGTAAAATGCAGCTGTTTGGTTTATGCCACACACCCTGGGTCTTACTATTTGAAAAAAATAAAATAAAATGACACTGTCATAATGAACCTTTTCAGTTCACTGTTATCATAACAACTATTTCATGGCAGTACGTGAACAATTAATGCCACTTGATATAGCTGCTGAAGTATGAAGCAATATTTGCTCTGTGGTATGAAAGAATACATTTGGAACTGGAACTTATCTTTGTGCCTCTCTAAAGCACAGTTTCAGTGATATCTCTAATCTTCTACCAGAACTTCAGTACCTTCTCATCACTGTAACTCTCTTTTTCCCATTGTTTCCCTCTTTTTGCTCATCAGCCAACTTAGGATTCCATACTTCTTAAAAGAAAAACATTTTTTCATTGGGATTTCTATGTATGTTCGACTTTTCTTGAGACAGGGAAATCAAGGTTAAATCCCCTTTAGGCGTTTCTGATAATATGCCTAACTTCAGCATATCATCTGTACTCCAACTCCAAGGGAAGTCTATAAGACTTGATTTTCCAAGGGAAATCTTTAAGACTTTGCTTACACTGTTACATTGGCTCACCACCTGACTGTTTTCACTGCATTATTATTCTTTCTTATTCTTATTCTTATTCTTATTCTTATTATTATTATTATTATTATTGGCAAATGCCAGCCAGTACTGAGAAGAGTTTCTACAATAACAACACGAGAGGGTACGGTGATGGGATATTGGCACGAAGGTATGCCTGTTCACTCCTAGGCTTCCTTTCTTAAGCAAGCAACAGTGAATCCACAGATGACAAGATGATACTTTCCAGGGTCCATTTCATAAGCTGTTGCTTTTTTATTCCTACCCAAGAGAGTGTTTCCAGCACTATAACCTGAGGATTTTCATTCTCAGACACTTCCAGATGCCCTCAGGACAAGCTCAGATTCCTGCAATGCATTTTCATGGTGCTAAATGACCCAATGAAAGAGCTATTTTGCACCCTTTGTACTCAAAAGGACACTAACAAAATTAATAACTGTCACTGGACCACAGAAGCAGCATTTGGGATGCTGCAAAGAACCAGACCAAACACTCTGCAGCGTTTATGGCTGGCCCACATTAGATGGTCACAGTCTTGACTGCTATGGACACAATTAACTCACGTAAAGTAGCTGAGAGGGGACAGTATTCTTGATCATAGAGTCATAGAATCATAGAATGGTTTATGTTGGAAGGGACCTTAAAGATCATCTAGGTCCAAACCCCCTGCCATGGGCAGGGACACCTCCCACTAGACCAGGTTGCTCAAAGCCTCATCCAACCTGACCTTGAACACCTCCAGGGATGGAGCATCCACCATCCACAACTTCCCTGGGCAACTTGTGCCAGTGCCTAACCACCCTCACAGTAAAGAATTTCTTCCTAAGTAAAGAATTTCTCCCTTGATACAGACTATGAGGACAATATAAATATACCACAATAGGAACTTGGTCTGGTCTCGCTGGTAAAGAAAGTAGGCATTCTTCCACTGTGATAGATTTCATATAGTTTGCACAGGTAAAAACATTTGAAACGGAAAGGAGATTTCTACTACATGCCAGCATGCTGCTGACGAGGTCTCATAAAAAATGCACCATGACCATGTCTCCCCCTTGGTTCCTCTGTAAAGGATGTAGCAACCTGTGTCTGCGCCACAGGAAAAGCTGTTTGAACAGATCATCCTCGGGACTTGACACTGAATGCGATACCGCACTCCAGAGTCTATGTAGCACTTTCTGTTTGTGACTCTGTTTATCATAGTACAAGTCTTGATTATTCTAATGACACTGGGCCTCTTCAGAAACACATTGTTTATACCCCCAAGGAGTTTGCTGCACACACAAATATTCTCAATCTATTGTATAAACAAATGTGTTATTCAGCAGACAGCTGCAGTTCTGCTGCTGATAACTGGCGAAGGGGCTGACAACAACAGAGCAAATATTACCACCAACTCTAAGTAGTTCACAGACTTGTACAGGGACTGGATTCATTCTCCATCCTTTCAGTGGGCTCTGGAGCTTGCCTTGTTGTGTGTTTTGGGGTCCTTGGCAGAATTTTGCTTCAACAAAAAACCTTAACTTTTGACCCTGCATCTAAAACTTTACTTTGTCCTATTTGAGCAAGTGCCTGTTCACAGCTTTCAGAAAAGGTGTCAGTTATCAGACCTTTGGGAATGCATCAAACACAGGTGCTTCTCCATTAAAAGCACACAAGTTGCAAGAAGATACAAGTTGGCAATTAATGGAGGTGTTTTTCCACTGACGTTGTGGCAGTGTTGGCCTTCCCTGTTTCAGTTACCCCTGCTGATTCGCAGAAGTCCTTTGTTTGGATACAGGTTTTAGAAAGAGACCTTCTAAGGTGTTTGAAGTGTTTAAAGCCCGAATTCCACTTGGAGTGAATGTATAGAATCATAGATTCATAGAATCATAGAATCTGTTGCGTTGGAAGGGACCTTTAAACGTCAACCAGTCCAACCCCCCTGCAGTAAGCAGGGACATCTTTAACTAGACCAGGTTGCTCAGAGTCTCATCAAGCCTGGCCTTGAATGTCTCCAGGGATGGGGCCTCCACCACCTCTCTGGGCAACCTGTTCCAGTGTCTCACCACCATCATTGTAAAGAACTTCTTCCTAATATCTAACCTAACCCTACCCTGCTCTAGTTTAAAACCATCGCCCCTCGTCCTGTCACTACATGCCCTTGCAAACAGCCCCTCCCCAGCTTTCTTGTAGGACCCCTTCAGGTACTGGAAGGCCTCTATAAGGTCTCTATGGGGAGAGGAGAGAACAAAGGAGAAAAAAGTGTAAAGAAGTAAAGAAGAGAGATTCTCCAGTGAGTTGCACAATATTACATGAGGATGATTAAAATGATTAATGACATTATTAAAAAAAAGAAATCACGGAGTATGATAGGCTAAACATAGCATAATTGAAATTGTATTCCAGCACGTAGAATTGGGAGCCAGCGGAGATCATCAAAGGTACCTGCGCCATGAAATCAGTTGGACTTCGCAACTGCATATTGGTTTCTGGTTTCTGACCCTTCTCAGTGCAATGTGAACATCTATCTCTCCCTTTGAGTTGTTTTGAAAATATCAGAGTTAGGTTTCCATCCTTCTTTCCTTCAGGCCAGGTGGGTACAATTTGGAGATACCAGTAAACCAATCAAAATTACAATCTGCTACAAGGAAGAAGAAAAAACTCATCTTGTTGTTCCAGCCATGAAATGAGGGATACAAAGTCACTTTGTTAAACAATAATGACTTTAAGAACTTCAAAGCACCTCAAGTGTTTCAAGCAAGTCCAGTCTATGCCCACAAACGCAAATTCCCATTGTTCTGTCTTATCTATTGTGTTGATACTCAACAACAGACCAAACTGGTCTCTAGTTATCTATGTTTTGAGCCCTTATTTCTGACCTCTTTTGTGTGTGTCTTGGTTTCAGCTGGGAAGGAGTTAACTTTTTGCTAGCAGCTGGTGTAGTGTTGTGTTTTGGATCTGGGATGGGAATAGTGTGGTAGGGCACTGATGGTTTTGACTGTTGTTAAGCTCTTAAGAACTTTTCTGCTCCTCATAGCACCCCATCAGCAGCTATGCTTGGAGTGCACAAGAAGTTGGAGGGGACACAGCCAGGACAGCTGACTCCAACTGACCAAAGGGATATTCCATACCACATGACATCATGCTCAATATATAAAGTTGGGGAAAGAAGACGATGTAGGGGAGGTGGCGTTTGGAGTGATGGCATTTGTCTTCCCAAGTAACCGCTATGCATGATGGAACCCTGCTTTCCTGGAGATGGCTGAACACCTGCCTATGGATGGAAAGCAGTGAATGAATTCTTTGTTTTGCTTTCTTGCGTGTGTGGTTTTTGATCTACCCACTAAACCATCTTTATCTCAACGCACAAGTTTTCTCACTTTTACTTTTCTGATTCTCTCCCCAGTGTCAACAGGGGGAGTGAGCAAGTGGCTGGGTGGTTCTAGCTGCCGGATGGAGTTAAACCATGACAGTGTGCTTGGTAGTTTTCCTCCAATGTTACGTTCTTTACGTGCAGACCAGTCCCTCTCTGAATGAAGAGGTGTCACACAGCAAAGGGTGAACTAAAGGGGCAGCAGATAAACATGTGATTGTCGTTGTCTGTCCTTTCTTACTTTTCTTTGGCTCGCACATACACAGACAACAGTGCCTACAGTGAAGGCCCTATAAATGTGGAAGAAATGTAAAGAAATGAAGCAAATGGTTCAACTGGTACCACATCTCTTCTCATTGCAGAGTCTTTACATGTCACTGGAGCCAGATCATCCTGATTGCTCAGTTAGTATTTTATTGCTTATTTCATTTTGGTTTTATGTGTGCAACCCAGGCTTCATATTATATTTCATGTGTCTCTGGAGTTGTGGTCTGGGGGGTTACGGGGAGAGAATGGACTGTTCCACCATGGCAAGAAGATACAGGTACTGATCCTTGCCATGAATGTCATCAGCACTGAAGCCCTCTCAGAATTTTAGGCAGGGAGAAGAAAGAACTGGGATCAGGACAAAGCTGGATCTTTGCTGTTGCAGAAGGGAGAGAGATAGAGGAAAATACAGAGCTGGGATGGAGACCCAAGAAAAAGTCCTCAGAGGCAAACTGATCCTGAAGGAAGGCGAGCAGGGCCAGTGGCCAATACTCAATGAGGAACTGCTTCCCAGCAGAGGCAGCTGCTCTGCCTTGCCACAGCTCCGGCATTCATGAAATAATCAGGGTGATTGGCCGTTTTATGGCCCAAAGCAGTCTGCTCTCCTGGGCACCCATCTGCCTTTGAGCAGGTCTGGTGCTCGTCATGGGAAAAGGAATACCCAGAGAAGAGTCACATGATTTTACCATCATTTCCTGTTTTCTAGTAATACCAGGACACCAGCTCTGACGTAACTGAAAGTCTATGAGCCCTGTTCAGTGCTTAGACTCCGAGGGGCTGAGCAGAGTGACACTGCACAGAAATGTCCAGAAATGAACAGCAGAGGTAGGGTAGGTGCAATCCTTCCCTGGCAGGGGGATTGTGGACATAAAATACATTAAAATTTCGAAGTGCTCAGAGGTGGCATAGAAAAAGGGGTTCTTAGAAATCTATCAGACAGATTCTAGGAAGGACTACAGGTCCAGAAAAATATTTCTTATGCTCAGCCTGTGCTCATTTTGTTCTGAATTCTTTGTCCTTTCTTTTAGACCAAGATTTCTTTAAGTAAATTTACCCTTTCATCATGGAGATGTTTATAGTTTTATATTGTCTTTGTCTGGCTAGCTAAAACCACCATCTTCTAATTAGGCTGTCATTAATTTGAAGGCCAGAAGAACCAATATTTTTATGTAGTTTGACTTTTTCCGTACCGCAAAACACAGGATTTAACCAGTGATCCCTCTATCAGGTCTGTAACTTCTGACTGAACTAGGGAGTCTCTTTAGGAAAGACATCTAATCTTGATTTAAAGACTTCTTTAAAGACTACTTAACAACTCATCAAGCTTGTCTGGGGTTTCTTCTTTGGTTTATAGAAGTAATGAACCGAGTCCCCCATCCTCCCCTCCTGGAGATACTTCTTAATGGAAAGTAAAAATGCCACAATTACGACACACCATGTGTGGGACATAAAACCTCACTCTCACTCTAGTATCTGTATCGTATTTAATAAAGTACCAACAGAGCAGCAATAATGTACACTGGGAATCAGGCATCATAAATAAAACGAGGAAAATTTAATAATGGGAAGTTGGAGAAAAATATGAAAGCAGCTGTAAGAACAGAAACAGACAAGGGAAAAAAATATCAGAAAACCTCACAGACAGGCATGGAAATAATGTATTTTAAAGTAGGTGCACTTTTGGAGGATTCTTCCTGAACAGAAGAAGAGATACACAGGCATGCATGTACACACACACACATATACACACACACGACTTGCCAGATCTTACCAGATGATGTAGTTGAGGCTGGCTGAACTTAATTAACTTGGATGAGCAGTTTTAGATTTTAACCTTCCTTGTTTATTTGCTTTCACTGTGCAGCGGTAAAGACTTTCAGACATGGAGGGAAGGGGAGGAAGAAAGGGAGGGGTGAAATGACTCAAAGAAAACAATAAGCAGCTCCATATTTGTCCAGTTGTTTGTTTTTAAGGATGCGGGGTAATTGCTCAGCTGTTGTAAACCAGCACAGCTCTGATACTGATCTACATCAGCTGAGAATCTGGCCCTGGGAAGCTTTCTCTCTCTGGATTTTAAAGATTCTTTAAAATAGTTCCTTTTTCCTACAACTGCACCTTCATTGCTAAAAGAATCACTGCAGGGGCCTGTAGTCTGCGATTAAATCCACTTTGACCACTTCCATAGTTCTCTTAGGTTCCAAAACAAGCTGTTCACATCCAAATTCCTGTATAGGAATGGTCCCTGGCTCTTGCTAGCTCCCAGACCGTGCTTGGGAACTGTTTGGGAAAGTGCTAATTGGTCTGTGCTGAAGACTTGTCTAGAAATGGAGAAGTTTGGAAGAATGAATGCTGAAGCCGAGGTCTGTGCTCTGTCTCTGGGTAATTCATTTAGGCACTGCCTAAGCATCTAGAACAAGCTGAGATATACATATATTCTGACAAGATGGGACTTTCATGTCTGAATTTAAGCATATCAGGACATTTAACTCCCCTAAATCACAGAATCATAGAATGCTTTGGGTTCAAAGGGACCTTTAAAGATCATCTGGTCTTCCTGCCATGATCGGTGACAGCTTCCACTAGATCAGGTTGCTCAAATCTGACCTTAAACACTTCCAGTGATGGGGCACTTACAGCTTCTCTGGGCAACTTGTCCCAGTGTCTCACCATCCTCATCACAAAAAATTTCTTCCTTACGTCCTATCTAAATCTACCCTCCTTCAGTTCAAAACCATTGCCCCTCGTCCTGTCACTACTGGCCTTGGTAAAAAGTCTTTATCCATCTTTCTTATAACCCCCCAATTATATATTGAAGACCTTTGTATATATAACGTTCTTTTCCTTAGCCTCTGACAAATGCAGGTTTTGGCATGGTCTCCAGCATAATCTAGGAAGCTGCCTCTCAACTTTGCTACAGCTTTTGTGTTCCAGTCTTTAGACTTGGTGTGACGCACATCACAGAGGATGGTAACGGGGGAGTGTCTTTGCAAGATAGATAAGGGATTCTTCATAGTCAAGGGTTTATTTACTGGTGTCAAGGAGTTTCTGCAGAGATAATAATCTGCATTTGGGAAAGATAAAAATCATCCTGGTTAATCTGAGAGTGATGTACATGCAGAGTTTAACCCTGAAGAATACAGCTGAGGTCCGAGGTCCAAAGTCCAAGGTGCAGCTGAGATCGAAGGCGGATGCATGTTCTGACCTTCCTGCCAAGGAATCTCTACTGCTCCTACTCTGATTGTCAGAAACAGAGCTGGCCTGGGCTGGACAACATGGTCTGGCAATGCCTATGAAAGAAAATTAAAACAGCAACAGGAAGCAACAGAGGGCTGCAAATGTTTGTCCATCTGTAATCTCAGACCTTTGTTCTGGCCTTTTGCTCCTGACCGAGAACCTCAGCTCACTGCTTCCAAGGAAGGTGGATTAGTCCCTTGCACATAAACACCCTGCCAACTTGCCACGGGGCAGGGGGGGAAGCTCACTCTTGACCTCAGCACTGACAGTCGGTGCGGATGACCGAGAATCACCATGGGTAAGGATTTAACCTGACAGTGAAAAGACTGACAGCCACATTTAAAAATGCAGTTCGGCTCTGAACTCTGGTGTGTAAAAATGGCACTTTCTCACTCAGTAGATCAGCTCCCCGGGCCTTATCTGCTGCCTTAACACTCAAAAATAATACGAAAAATATAGGAGGAAGATTTTACTTGCGTCAGCCCTGTTGAAACACTGTTCTTTAACTTTCAGGTCAACTGACCTGTACTCTGAAGTTCTTCATTGTTGTGGTGAAGCTTTTCAGTGTTTGGTAGCAGAGCTCAAAATGGTGCAAATAGTCCCACCTGGCTTCTCAGACGCTGCCCAGGTCTCCTGTTTCTTCAGTGCATGCCGTGAAATATTACACTACCACGGCGAATGTGGGTGGCCCCATCATTATTGAGGAAGGGCCCTGTTTGGTACAAAGGGTAGCTGGTGCTCAGGGCCTGGCTCATGAAGAGGTCTGAGAAGTTTGGTCAGCTTCTTTTTCACAGAATAAACACTTCTGGCCTCATTCGTTGAGCTGAAGGTTGACACTTGTATTAATAGTGCTGAAAGGTTGTGTCCTGGATTTCTGTTGGGTGGCCAGTGGGTTTAAGTCCTACCTTCAGAAGGCTTTGGATCCGTACGTTCTTACCTCTTGCTACTTGTAAAATGAGGACATTACTCGATGAAAGCTGAATAGACAGCATGGGTGACGTCTCTTCCAGAAAGCAATCTCTCTTAAAACCTGCACTGTGCTGGATGAGATTTTTTATTACCCCAAAAAAGTTTTTTTCTTAACAAGAAAAAAAGGAAAAAGAGAACTCCACCACCACCAAAGAATAAACATCAAGAGACTTATATTTTTTCAGTAATTGGTTTGCAGCCCAGTAGATATCCAGTGATGGATATTTGACTCTCATAGGGTCTCTAGCTACATTAAGTCTTTCATGGATCCAGGAAGAGAATTGTGATAAAATGCAATAAAATGTTATTGATTCAGTCACTACTTTTTCCTGATCAGAATTACAGCAGTCCGATCTCATACAAACCAGAGACATGACACATCCCAGCACTAGGCTTCTTTTTCCAAAATACAGCTTGATTTTAGCTCATGAGGTGCTTGCAAGGCAAAATTAGCCAGCTGTCACTGGAGGATCAGATGATACTAATGGCAACTGGCGTGTCTATCCAGCAAGCTGAGCTCATCCCTGCAAAATTAGATGGAGTCCATTTCAAACAAAAAAAAAGGAAATCAGAAGTAGTCAAGTGAAATGGTAAAACTGCTACTGACTTGAACAATCCAGCAATTCATCACCTGAATGTAGTCTTAGTGAATGTAAGGAAGCCACAGAACAAGACTGGGTCTGCTAAGGGTTTTCTCATTGCTTGTACCAAGTAATTTATTGAATTTAGGAGTCCCTTGCCTCTGAGAGCTCTGTGTCTGAGCACCTGAGCCTATGACTTTACCAGTGCACTGAAATCCTGGCTGGCAATAACACTTGCCAACCAAAATGCATCCTGCGTCCTGCCAGACCAGTTTTTCATGTGTGCTCCAGGGTAGCAAGCATTAGCCCTACCATTCACCTAAGGATGTTCATAACTTCAAGTGTATGACCAGTCCCATAGACTTCAGTGGGACTACAGATGTGTTTACACACCTTAGCAATTCACTCATTAGTACACAAAAACCATATTTTATTTCTGTCAAAAGGAAATTTGAAGTTCACTTTCCAAATGCCAAAAGCCTGTGCATTTACCAAGAACAACATTTAGCTTTTCCAGCCTCTGTTCCTCAGGGCCAGAGAACTTGTACAAAGGAGGAACATCACCCCAAATGGGCTTTTCTTGTACCACAAGGATGAAAGCAAAAATTCATTAGATACAAAGAAGGTCTACATTTATGGTTAAATATCGGATGTGTAATTTAAAAGAGAAAGCCAAGTTGAATGCAAAGCAATTACCGCCACTTAATATTAGTCAGACTAATAAAGCAGCAATTAAACCTCATTATACAGCCATAAAATTGATGTGTAATAGATTGATTGCACCAAATGCTCATACCAATGTTTGATGGCATATCACAGGCAAGGTGAACTTGTTCATTTAATTGGCAGATCAAAATAATTTCCTGCAATAGATTTAACCTTATTGCATTTCTTGGCTTCAGTTGACATCGGTGACAGTACAAAAATATAAATAAACAGAATGAAAGAAGAGTGAAAAAAAACTACAGACCAGCTTGCTCTATGGCAAATACTCGTTATTCCATAGTATAATATTACTTCTCCCAGGAGATCCACGGTTATTTGAGAATCTTCTTGCCAGCAGCACAATTTGGATCTTGCACAGCAGCGCTGCTTCATTGTTCACTTCTTGAATTAAATGTGAGGAGCTGAAGGAAGGCTACATGTAAATGTTTTGCTGCATGTTTACAGCTGACATGGAATTCAGCACCTTGGAGTATATTAAGTCCGATGATTAAAAGAAATTGCTGTTGGAAACCTAAAGGGTAAGCAGTGCGGGGACCGTTAATAAAAATCTTTAAAATCCTCCAAAATCCCATCTGAATGTTTTTATTTTGGCAATACTTTCAGACCTAATCATTATAAATAATCAGTGTCTAATGGTCCAGAATATCAGGTTTGCTCCCTTTTTTAATACAAATTATTTATGTGGGTTCATGTGATGAATATATATTTTTTTTAAAAGGTCCTATTCCTTGATGGCTAGAAAACAGAATATTTGCTGAAGAAAATAAAATTTGGGCTTTGGTCCTTAGGGATTTTCATATCGCTCATCACTAAGGTCATATAAGGACCCATTATCCTTAGCTACCTATCTTTGTGTTTCACAGCATCATTACTAAATCTGAGCCACCATGCAGCAGTAAAGCTAAATGAATGATCATATTTTCTGCTCCAGCAACATCTGCCTTGGTCAAGAGGGCTTTATCTTTCTACACCAACTTCATGTCTGCAGCAAGCGAAGGGCTCGCAAACTGCAAAACCCCATGTCAGAGGAACCCTTTGTGGGGAAGAAATTATCTGAAAGACAAAGGTACCTTGTTTTAACCCCAGGCTCCTGTGACCAAGTAGGGTTTTAAATGCTCATGTCCTGTACAGCTGGCCAGCAAAGAGTAAGCATTTTATGTAAGGAGAAAAAAAAAAAAAAACAAGCAACTCTTTTAAAAATCCCGAGAAGGCTGATGTCAACAGAAAATTTGCTTTTGACATTAGGATTTGACACAAGGATTCTAAACAATGCTACTTAGGGATGGAAGTAAAGGAGATAACAGATCCCTCATTTTAGTGCTAGTGGTTCGGCTAGTAACTTTTCCTCCACAACCCCAAAATCACAGATGTGCCATTTTTATCAGGCTTTGAGTTTCCAATGAATTCTGTGAGAAAGTCATCACTTGCAGAACCCTGTTGCTCTTGTGAACCTTTCTCTTTCCTTGGTCTGTGATGTGCTTTGGTTCATGCTGATCAGTTGTGGTATGACCTTTTTCTGGAGTTCCAGCAGAGCAGCGACCTCAGGTCAGCTTCATTACTCTCTCATCCTGTAGAGCTGAAGCTCCTTATTTTCAAATTCCTGGAGTTTCTCAGAAGAAGGTGCAACCGCTGTATGAATGGTATGTGCTGCATTGCTACATGGTCAGGTGAAATGGCTCTGAGCTGACACCCTGACATCTAGCCCCTCTGCTAACGTATGTGACTTCTGTTCAAGAGACCATCGCTGGCATGAGAACAGAAGAAAATAGTGGGGAAATGAGACACTGATCAAACCTGTGAGATTTTATCTGGTTTCACTCAGACATTTCCATTGCACACCATGTAAAAGAATTATATATCAAGAAGAAGAAATTCCTGAATATACCTGCTTATACTTAATTTTTTCAAAGTGGTTTAAGTAAGAAAAAAAAAAAAATTCCTTAATGCTTAATATAACCTGGTAGTTAAATCCCTTGGAAGGCTGCTGGTGAGGGTCACATACTTCCACCTAGGCAGCAAATACTACTCCACGATGAGATTCTTAGAAGTAGGATCTAACATTTCAGACCATATTTGGGTTCTGTAGCCTATGAACTGCTCTTAGAAATGATGCCCATCTCATTTAAATGGAACGGCAAAAAACTTGCTTCTTTCAGAAGTCAGATCTTGTATTTATTGTCAAAATATTAACAACAGAGCTTGATTTTTGGCACCTAGACTTGTAAATCTTGAGCCACATTTTGTGAAATGTTATTTAGATCAAAGTTTCCCAATTTAAATTATACCTCTTTCTAACATATTGAATACCTAACATTACGAACTTAAATTATACCTCATTCTAACACATCAGTTTCTCTGTAGTAGGTTTTTATAGTTCCCCCTGCCCCCCACTTCCCCTCCATAGGAAATTACACATCTACTGGAGTGTACAAAATGTGAAAATGCAATATATTGATACAGATATTTTCCAAACACTGTATCAAAAGTATCCAGCATCTTACTTTTTCTTTTTGTTGGTTTTGTTTTGTTTTTCTGAGCAGCTCCCTGTAAGAGCTTTTGCTGTGTTAAAATCAATAAGGTCACCCCAGCCAGTATGTGTTTTGGATCCTAAATGACTCTTCTTTTCTGGTATGCAGCACCGTGTACACACTTCTCCTTGTTCATTCCTTATCAGTCTCTCCAGTGTAGTGCTGTTCTTTTATGGTGACTCTTTCATTGGGTTTATTTCATCTAAAATGGACTAAAAATTTGTGGAGAGACATGGCAACTGTCTTTGAAGATGTAAAAAAAAAATGCTGCAAAGGAGAGAAATTAACTGGTCTCTATATTTTTGGTGGAGTGGAGAACTAAGAGGCTTAAAAGACAGGAGAGGTCTCAGGTAAAACGTGCTAACCACAGCATCAGTAGGACTTGAAACAGCTTGTCTGGAGGGATTGCTGAAGCTTAACAAGTTTTTAAGAACAAAGCAGGTGAGCACCTAAAAGGAATTGTTTAACCACAGTTGATTCTATTTTAGGGTAAGGGAATGAGCTAGGCAATACGCTGAAATTTCCTCCTACACCGATTTCCCTAAAACTATATATTTTAAGGAAAAAGTCTTTTTACACTGAACAGAAATCATCGACTGGCTGATAACAACAATTCTTAGAGTTACTGGCAGGTAGGTCTAAGTTTCCTCTGCCACGGGATTTATTATGGCCTCTTATTTGAAGAAGGATTTGATGGGAGGCTAAGGGTGTTTTGATTAAGATTACAGAAAGGATAAAGGTTTTAAGGAAATCATAAATTCTCTAATAAGATGTTAAATACTCTGAAGAAAAAAAAAAATCTTAGACAGAATTGAAATTATTTTCAAATTATCTTCCCATATGGGGGAAAAAATTCAGCTCAGAAAACTAAGATGAAGTTTGATAACTTGTCACACAATTTGTTAAAACATCCAATATTGATTTGATTTTAAAATAGCTTTAAAATTAGTACAATGAATAGCTCTGGCATGCTCAACTCCCTCCGAATTGAGGAATTGAGGCTAGCTTAGAGCTGACAGCTCTCTTAGAAAGCTGAGGTCAACTGAGATGACTTCTCTCCTAAATGAGATGACTTCTCTCCTAAAATATCCACCAGAATCCCTCTGTGATACTTACGGATCCATCTCTTTAGCAGCAAAAGACAGCCATGCTCTATTACCATCCATAGCGATACACCGATTTATCCCAGCTGTGTGCCCAGACAATGCATGCATGTGAATGCAAATGCACATATGCCTTCAGCTGATGCCCGTGTTGCCTCCAGGGAGATGGGAGAAGGAAGGCAGTGATGCTGTCTCTGTGTAAACCCTCTCTCTAAGCAGTAGATGCAGCCTCCTGCTCCCTCATCCCTCCCTCCACGGTGGCAGCAGCCAGCCAAGCTTTCCAGGAGGGTGCCACTGGCCACTTGGTTCACTGGCTAAAATAGGATGCGGAGCGTGGGGTTTTGCTGTTTCCAGCAGCCTGCTGGCCTAGGCAGCCAAGTATGTTACATACAAATAAGACCATCTTGGACCTGAAGTAATTAGGAAAAATTTTTACACCAAAAGGATTATTAAGCAATGGAACAGTCTGTCCAGGGAAGTGGTTGAGGCATCACCCTTGGAGGTATCTAAAAGACGGGTAGACATAGCACTTAGAAGTATAGTTTAGATTAGTGATTTTTTTTGTCAGAGTTAGGTTGATGGTTGGACTAGGTGATCTGAAAGGTCCCTTCCAACCTAGGCAATTCTATGATTCTATGATTCTAAGAGGTATAATCCTTGCCATTTTAGGGAATAATGAAAGTGCTGGCGATAAATGTCCTTCTTATATATGTGCAGCTAATCTGTAAACATGGACTGTGGTTTTCACATCTACAATATGCTGTCATTTTGAATTATCTGATGTCAGCAAGTACAGCAGCTTGAGTACTGGCTAAGGTTGCCTATGGATTTTCGGTAACTCTTGTGATGCTTAAGTATGGTTAGATAGGAAGAGCCAAGTTGCTTTGAACACAAGCAGTAACAGTGTCAAACTCTCCAGGTTGTTTTGCACTGGAAATCAGTCCAGTGACCTCGGTATGATTGAAATGAGAGAGGACATTTCAGCCCATGTTAACAAAATGTGGTGGAGGCACTTTGAATAAATTTGTAAGCAGTGCATAGCTTTGCTGGATGATCTCCAAAGAGAGAAAGCTACATTAGCCCAGCCAAGATGTAAGACAGTCACAGCTAAGTGATCTGACGTCCTCCTCGGACAGGCAGAAAAGCAGCTCTATAGCATTGCCAAGATGGAGAAAGTGAGCTGATCTTTTTTTTCTAAAGATAGTCAGGACATTTTGATCACATGGAAACACTTCTTCACTGCCGCAGATGTACAAAAAATTACACCTGAACAGGGCAAGAAGGAGACAGGCAATAATCAGTGGAAACAACAGCAAAAGTGATGTGGGGGTTTTTTGCCTATAATAATAGCAAAATTTAAAGAACCATTAACTATTTCTCTGAGCCTGGGCAGGCTTAAATCATTGTGTAGTGGCCACTAACAGGACCAGTGCAGGTCCAGGTCCAATTATTACTATCTACTTTGACAACATTAGGGACGAGTTTTGATCTCCACTTTGTTGCCACACATGAAAGTTTCTTTTCAGGAAGACTATTGCTTTTACATGTTCAGTTGTACTTACTGATATTCTGGTGCATAAAAATCTTTGACACTTCTTATTCACAAATATTTTTCCTGGAAAATCATCTTTGTATAAAACAAAATTTATGTAAAATATTTTTTTGTTTGTATTTAGACGTATAAAATTAACTTTTTTATCTCTTTTTTATTTCCTGCTTTGTCAGTTGTTCCACTTTGTTTGCAAGTGGGAGAATGAACAGAAATGAGGGAAATGAAATAAATGGAGAAAATGCTAAAAGTCTTCATATTGTTTTCATCCAACATTTGAAATTTTCAGATAGCTGAGGAAAAGAACTCAAAATTATGTCAATGTACAAATACTACAAAATCATTAAATGTATGCTTTTAAATCAAATCTACTGCAGGATTACTAAAAGAAAATTTTAGTGCCTTGGGGGACACTGCACTAGCAGTATTTGAGGACTGGCTGGAAATATGAAACAAGCAGACATGTCCTGAACTGAATCCATTCCTATAAGATTTCCAGCCTAGGGCAGCATTCCTTGAAGGATATATCTGCTTAACTATACACATGATGCTCTGTCCCACTGAAGCCAACAGGAGCATTTGCTGTTCATCAAGTCCAGCATTTACATAAATCTCTGTGATAATGTAGTTTAATCGAAGACTCAAGTGCTTGGATAAATCTTGGGTTATTCAAAGCAAACTTCAAAGCTTTTTACGTTCACTTAGCACCAATTATTACCCAAACAAATCAAATGGACTGTATTATATGTGAAGTTTTAAATTCATAGATGTAACATTACAGTGGCTTTTTCTATTCATCTGCATCCTTTTTACCTCACTGAGAAAGGATTCCTTATTAAAGCTGGTTAAAAAAAAAAAAAAAAAAAGCCAGAAAACGCCTGGAACAAAGTAACTGTAACTGTAAAATGTCCTTAAAGGCCAATTAGAAATTGCAATACTGGGAGTTTTATTACAACTAACTCCTCCTTAATTATCAATCAATGGATTCTGTTGGAAAAAAAAATCTCAAATTCACAGCTGGGAAAATGATGCTAATTATTTTCTGTTAATTAAGGCTGTGCTGGGATTCAGACTTGCCATCCTTCAAATAAAGGATTGACATATCAATGCTAACATAATGCTTAGGGTCTTTTCCAAAGGCTTTATTTCTAATGGTAATAAATTGGTGTCATGTTATTTTAAGTGTCTTAAGCTATCATGCTATTACCTAACCCTGATATATATTGAAAAGTATGTGTCTATCTCAGTACTCATACTGACTTCTGATATGGAAGTTGAATATTCATCATTTTGCACTGTAGCTGTTCTATTGTGAGCGTGAAGGAGCTCTAAATCATTTGGAGCTGAAACAAATAAGACTAAAAAAATTTGAATGGCAGTAGTCGATTCTCCAAATATCATAGAAACTAGAGAGAATAAAATTGAGTAAAATTCTGGACACATTATATTCAATGACACTGTTCTTGTTGACTTTCAGAGACCAAGATCTGTTTTACTGTGGTCAAACATTTGGTCCTCCTTCATGGTCTCCTTCATTGTGGGCGTTCCCCAAACAGGCTGTGAATCTTCTCATGTTTTTTTTTCTGTGGAAAAGGCAACCAAACTTAATCCATTATAAGTCTCTTTTCTTGCTTGTTTAATATTTGCTCCTTATTATCTACCACATTTCTTATAGCCAAGAATGATGGAAGTAAGAAATAAGACAGTGGAAACAGATAAGAAGGTGGGGTGGAATTTAATATTCTGCCAGACTCGGTGTGGTATATATTTGAAATAAAGCTCCAGGTGAATTCATGCGTGATCTTAGGAACGTTTGGCCTAAGATTTAGACAAGTTTTAAAGATTTGTTAACAGTTTGAGACAAAATGTGTAGGAGGCTGGTGTTTTGCTTTGGTTTTTGCTCAGGATGAGAAATTATTGTGTCTGTTTCTGAAAGGCAAATAAACATAAAGGCTGATAAACAGGTCTGAAAATACACACCCCGTATACCAGCACAGATTCTTGGAAACCACAATAACAAGCATTTTAAAACACCTGAGATAGGTTGGACAGGAGCAGGCATGAGAATTAACCATCTTATCTCCCTCCTCCCTCTCTCTAGAAAGATGTTCTGGAGGGATCTGCCGTAGGTGACAGAGCAGGACAATCCCTCGTTCCTTTGGCCTCCCTACGGAGATTACCGACATCATAACTACATCATAACTACACAGGGAAGTACCGTTGGCTGTGGGATTTAAACTGCAAAGCCTGAGTTTGTTTGACAGGTGCCATGAAAATGACTGTAACACCCAATTACAGTCGACCAACTAGAGCATAGCACAGACCAACAAAGAGACTGTATGAGTGGTTCAGCCACTGTACCTTTGGCATCCACAGGTTCAAAGTTTGACCACCACTGTCCTTTCTAATAAGCAGAGAGAAACAGGCACCTCCACAAGGTATTTTGTCTCACTGAGGATAACATCTAAGGTCAAATGTATTTTCTCCTTACGGTATGTATTTCTCCTCAATGACCAAAAAATTAATGATGTCTCACTCTGACTTGGATGTTCACCTTTTAGGTGTCCAAAATTAGCTGTTCCAATATTTACAGTCTGTATACCTGTTCAAACTCTCTTCAGCAATTTATTCAAAGTTCAAGATTGGAGACAATGCAGTGTTTCCCACTTCAGTTATTTTTCAGACCTGGAACATTATCTTCCGCTTGTGCATAATACCAGTGCAGGTGGATCCATGGTTTTAGAGGTTGTTCCTGCTGCAGCGTCTGACCACATAGTCACAAATCCAAGATAATTCATTAAGAAGTCAAGAGCAGAAAGAGGAATGTATAAATTCACAATGCAAACCCAAGGCCTTTAATCATCACTGAACTGAACAAAAAGGTTGTTGTGGGCATTGGGGTATTTCTGGTGGGTGAAGATTAAGAAAGATGTTCTTAGGGGTCTTTGTTAAATCTAAACTCTCCTGCAGAAGTTCCTGCAACAGTGAGAGCCTACTCAATGACCTAGTTGGTCCTATCCAGTCCTGCTCTCCGACAGATATGAACTTCCATTTCAAAGCATATTACAGTCATATTTGTATGGCATAAAGAAGAACACAAATGGATGGCAGGCAAGTTAGGACAATAGATTTAACTCAACTTTCACCATTTCTTCAAAAAGCAAACTAAATGGAATCTGGAGTGTTTATCTTCACATTTACCTGATCCTTATCTACCCCCAAATAAAAAAATATTTTACCTACGCTACGTGATTACAAAGCTTTCTCTCAGCTTTTGTAATTCATTTGTGCCTTCTAGCAGTCATGAGTCATGGGTCTTTTACACTTGTCAAGTACACCTAATCCCTACCCTTCATGACCCAGAAATCCTAAAGATGGCTGAACATGTAACTGCCTTGAAGTGTAAAATATTTCCCATATTATTTATTATAGCATTGCCTGCTAGCACCTCTATAGTTAAGGTTGTGTCAGCATTTTCATTATAAGCCCCTATTTTCAGCTGTAAAAATGTGCTTCAGGGTGGAACTAGGAATGCTAGTGATTTTATTTTTTTTTACTATTTTTTTAAAAATAAAATTACCTTGGACATTTTTTTAAGTTATTCCATCTGTAGTCACAAACACACGCACACACCCACACACATGCATGTTTGCAGCTGTAGGTGCATGCGCGTTAAGTAATATTTAGCATGGTATAAATGTAAAAATAGATATTGTCACAATAACACACATAATTATTCATTTTTGTTTTCAGCTCCTGCTCATAAAAATTCTGTCTGTGTGGGAGAAATTTTAGTAATAGCAAAGGTTTTATTCTGAGCTGTTGCAGTGTCCTTTTTCCAGTTATGCTGATGATAGCAATAACAAAATATTTATTTATTTTAAAATCTTACAGTTTCATTCTGAGTGGATCAAATTTTCTTCTGGAATAATTCTAGCAAAAGTATGTCATCTCTGTTCTTGGACCATAAGCAAGAATACTGACTCCACTCAGGTGTTACTCCACCGAGGTGCACATGATTTAGTCCAGTGCGAAAGATGTCTCATTTTGTCAGGTCTTGCTTTCACACCAACTCAAGAGCGGGATGTGAGCACCAGCGCCAGGGCTTTTCAGACCTAGTGGCTGCATACTTTGCCTTTGAGGTACATCAGTTTAGACCCCACTGCTCTTTTCCACACCCAGCGTGGATCACACAAGTAGAGCTAAGATTTAACGTCAACTTTTGTCGGTTTACACATCTCTTATGAATTGACTTACTGTATCTAGTGGAAACTCCCACCATAAAGACACGGTTTACAAATATCCTGTTGTAGACGTTATCGATATTTTATGCGTCATAGGTGACATTATCAGTGTTCTATAAAATTTGGAGTTCTATTTTACCTTGTTGTTATCATTAGTACTAACAATAATAACAATAATACGACTAGACCAGAAGAGGCTTGACAAGGACAGGAGGAATATTAGTGTCTTTGAAAAATCAAAAGATTTCCTCTGTCTGTTGAATTTGTAGTTTGTTTTGTTTTTTTTTTAAACTATTTATGTTCTTCTTGTTTTCCTCAATATTTCAAAAATAAATGAAGGGAATAAAGAGATAGAAATATTACCCATTGTTGTTCATCTTTAACGAGGTGTTTCTGTAATGAATGCTAACCTTAGTCCTTTCAAACTCACCACGTGCCTTCATTCTGAAATGGGAGGGGGAGGTTTTCACATTACTTCGGCCTCTGACCCTCCAAATATATAATCCCAGCTTCAAGTTTTTGAATGTAATTATGCTTTATGGTCTTAGTGCGGTTCCCTTGTCTTTCCCCAAGTATTTCAGAACTGCTACCACTTCTAAGTCAGACAAAAAATGGACATGAGTGTTTTTTGTTTTTTTTTTGGAGAGAGGGGGTTTTTGAACCATTCTGGACCCATCTTTGAAACATACAATTGCTGAAGGCCTCATAGTTTGTGGAAGCTGCCCAGAACACCTGAATTCCCATTATCTTGATTTGAAACCTGGTGAGGCTGTGCTTCTGATCAAACTTCATTGCGAAGTTTTAGGTTTGTTTAGACCTTGGACTCCACATTCTGCACAAGGATATAAGCTGAAAAAAAAAACTGAAACCAAAGCAAATGGTCTCGTAACTCACAGCCTGGAACAGCTGAGTCTCATGCAGAACTGCCAATAGCATTCTCAGCTTAAAAATTCTTATCTCAAACTATTATGTAGAGCTGCAACGTGAACCATTATTAACATGTTCTAAGTGGACCTGATCCAAAAGAAAGAGACACTATTTTCAGCTGTGCTAAAACTGTTCAAAAGAGGCATAAAGGAAAAATAAATCAATGACAGAATTCCTTAGTTAAGTTATTCTTATACAGCCCGGCTGTTGATGATTTATGTATATGTTTATGAAAGACCACTGAGATTATATGCCTTCTACTGGATGACATCTATTGGATGTAATATTATTCATACAGTTTTCAATCCCCTTGTTAAATTCAGTTAGGAGTTTAACCCTTAGTATTCCTAGGAAGAGGTGTTTCCAAAACTTCAAGCTTTAGATGATTAGAAATGTTCCTATTAAGAAAAGGATGGATTTTTTCTGATCGAATATAGATACTTGATTGTCTACATTTGAGGCCTAAATTCATGCTGAATTCCCTTTTTATTCAATTAGAAGTAGTTGCGTTTAAGTGTGATTCATCTAACTTCAGTAATTCATTTTAGGACTAGGACCCAGAAATACCTGTCAATGTGCATTGACTATATAGGGTGCCAAAGGCAACACAATCTGCATTAGGAGACATTTACATTAAATCATATGCATCTCATCCTCGTTTCCCAAGTGTGTGTATGGCAGGCCTCTCATCCAAAGTCTACATGGTAAGTAACTAATTTGTTGGATGCTATAGATACCCACACACACAGTGGCCAAACCTTTTAAAGCCATAGATTAGTGGTTTTGTCCTCGTAGATAGCAGAGAATCCAGCTCAAACACAGAAATTGCAACATTTTCTTTTATCTGTGGAATTCCTTGCCTTTTTATCATGGTGTCATTTTAAGGAAATAGCTGAAGATTGTATGGGGGTAGAGGCTGTACAGATATAACACAGACAAAAGCAAGCCGGTCCTCATCCACACTAGCATAAAGAAGAGAAAAAGGGTGGACATGATCACGAAGACACAGAGTTTTAAAGAATATCTGAAAGAAAACTGTTGCTATTTTTTTATCCCCGCAAAAGACACAGCCTTCATCCACAGAGGGCTGCCCATGCACATCTGTCCATTCGTGCCTGTGTTACTCTAAACCTCCCTCCCAGATTCAAGCTGTAATTCATGCCTGACACACAAGTTCCCTGGGCAGTACATACTTTCACATTTCTTAAGGCTGGTATTGGAAGGTGAGCGGAATCTCTGACTCATTTCCCTGGTCTTTTGGAATGGGATTTATGTTTTCTTGGTTTAGGCATCTGAAAGTCAGGCAGTCATTTTAGTACAGTCTACAGACGGTGTGTTCAAGTCCAGGCTGGATGAGGCTTTGAGCAACCTGGTCTAGTGGGAGGTGTCCCTGCCCATGGCACGGGGTTTGGAACTAGATGATCTTTAAGGTCCCTTCCAACCTAAACCCTTCTATGATTCTGTACATGTCCTGAGAAACAAACAGATGAATCTGAAAGGAGATTCATCCCATCTAACTTAGATGGAAAGAGGAAGAATCACCTCACCTGATTTTATCCATTGAAATTGTAGTGATCAATTTTAAGTTTATCATCTAGAAGATGACAGTGGCTCAAAACCAATATGGCTTTTAGAACCAATGTATTTTTTCCATCCCTGGAGATGTTCAAGACCAGACTGTATGGCGCTTTGAGCAATCTGGTCTAGTGGGACATGTCCCTGCCCATGGCAGGGAGTTGGAACTAGATGATCTCTAAGGTCCCTTCCAACCCAAACCATTCTATGATTCTGTGATTTTAACACAGAAGAAAATCACAGCATGAGATCAAACCAAACAAACTAAGCCATGAAACCGATAAAGGCTTATACATGTCTATTGTATCTAAACTCCTACAGAGGACTATTTTGTCCTGACTCCAAATGCTGACGTATTTCCCATGCATAAGTGAGAGTTTATATTTTAGATTAAGGAGATGTTTGTTTTTCTCTTCCTCAGTTTTGACACTGTTGACAAAACTGGCCAATTCATTCAGATGCTGGAGCTGGGGCACACAGTTCTCACCTTGTTACTGAAACTACCTTGAAAATCATATAGTGCCTTCTTTTATAGGTAACTCCTGTAACTGTTAAGCTCTTCTTAATTTAAGTCCACTGTTCATCTGAGTATCTGAACAAGCAATTTCACTTGGGAGCCATAGGTCTCCAGCTCCAACCATTACCTTGTGCAGCTTCATTTTGTTCACTGGAGATTTCTTTGATATAGAAGGTGATATTTTATAACTAGCTTACCAGAGGATGACCTATGATCCTGTCCAGTCTGCAGCAGTTTAATATCTTTTCCTGGTCTTAACTGTTGTTTCAGTGTCTGCAGGAACTCTGTGACCCCCAGACGAAATGAAAGAAGAATTCTTAGTGGAAATAATTATCGAAAGTGTCACTGTTCCTAAGTCCCTTTTCAACTGCACACTGTCATGTGAAAAATAACTAAAAGAACAGGATGGCTTACCTATTTCTTTTCATTGACTACAGAAGAAAGTTAGGCAGCTAGCCTACTATAATTGTATAACTTTTGGTGGTGAAGTTGAGCCATGGTGAAGTTCTCACTTGGTATTTTGTATTATCCATGTCAGACGGATGAAAAAGGAAAGCAATTACACACGTCTAGCAGTACCCCATTTCTTTTTGCATATGATTTTCATTCTGATTTTACTGGGGAATCAATACAATCACTCATGGCTGAAGCTGCTAGCATGTTTTTTCTTGAAGTGTCAGACTAGTTTTCCCATTTTATTGACGGCAATTGCTTTAATACATGAAACTAGATGTGTTTTGTTGACTAATTTGAATGTCATGTGTTTGAAAGCTACACTTCCACTTTAGTTTTTCTTTTCCAAGTATAGTTGCCTTGATCTGAGTGATGTAACAACTGATATTTGAAAAGAGACACCCAAGGAATCAATAACTACAGCAGAATAAGACTGAAGCCATGACTTTTCCATGACATATGTGGAACAGTGCTTCATAGCATTCAGATGAATATTAAAAATGTATAATATTTACAGACTGACAGGTAATTCCACATCTGTCACACCATACTTTCTGTGGTTCGTTCAAAATTTACATCCAATATTTTTCTCCTTTTGGCTCACTACATTTGGAAATTTTACCGTATAATTATTTAGCATTACAAAAAGTGATTAATTAAAAATGATCATCAGGAATTTCTCTTTATATGCCCTCAAAATATTATCCAATATGTGGAAGTACCATTTCCTTCTGTTGACTTTAGCGATATAACTAAGCTCATTGTTGTTGTAATTCCCCAAAACTTCCCTGTGATACTATAGATACTGTAGAAAATAAAAAATAAAAAAAAAAAATCTTTCAAGTGAGCACAGGGAAAAAATGTTATCCAAAATTTTGAAATCTCAAAATAAAGTTAAATTAGCATAAAATTAATTGGTTTTTTTGCTAAAAATGTATCTCATTTGTACACTGATGATGGGAAATTGTGTGAATATTGTTGATGTTTACATCATGATATCCACCAATACAACACAAAACACAATTAGGGGATAGGTAATGAGTTTTTATGATTCTATGATTTTTCTTGTGTCTACACAGGCCATATGAAACACCTACATCCCTTTATTGATCTGATCCCTAATAATTTTGTATTACACTATTGTACGTATAGAATAAGAATAGTCACCAGAATAATGACAACAGTAACAAAATCAGCAACCTCTATAAAAAAGACTAAATCTCGCCACCTATTAAAGATGCTGTGGTTTTCTTTCAGTTTTTTGAATCCTTTCGTTTTTCAAGATGTGAAATAAAACAGATTAACCTCTTTTAAATTTTCTTGTTTCAGCTACAGTTTTATTTTTGTTTGATGCATTCATCAGTAAGCTCCGAAATGTTACATTAAATAGCATCAGCCTGTTGTCACATCAGGATTTTCAGAAAACTTCAGGGGGCATGAGGGGAAACCCGCACCTCCCTTTGCCTTATTTTTAACAAAGGATATAAAATTATAATACTCTTGAGACTCATAGGCTTGGTTAAGTATTCTGAACTCTCTGGAGAGAGAACTATGCAAACTCGTGTTCAGCAATAGATTTCAAAATAACTGGCAGACTTGTACCTCTCTGTGGATGTGCGTCTCTTCAATGGGGCTGGAAAATATGTCACTGAGACATATAGGAAACTATGCTGGCACATTCTTTATAAAATGAAAGCTGCAAAAAGATACTTGAAATTATGCAATAGGATGTGTTACGTGTGATTGATTTTCTTGTGCAATTTGTAGATGTATGGTCACAGGATCTAACCCTAAGGCCCTTGCATTCAACAGGGCTCTTTCCAGTAACTGCAAGTTTCAGACATATAAATTGGCACCGAAGGTTTTATAAGCCCTACTTTGAAGACTGCTTTTTATGAACTCACTTTATTCTTTCCTTTCGAGAAACACGGCATCAGAATTAGAGTGGTGGATTCAGAACTCCCTCTGCACCCGAACTTCAGGGAACTGAAATCTGGTGCTGAAGTCCTGACCTCGTTAACAAACAATAGGAATTTTGCTACTGGCTTGAATGAAATCAAGATTTCACTCCAGAAGACTGAAACCTAGGACTTATCTCTTGGATCAAACAAGAACACTAGCCCTAAACATTTATCTTTGATGAGGAAGTGCAGTTTCAAGTCAGTTTGGGCTTTGAAATCTGTGGTTCGGACTTATTTCAAAGATGAGTTCACATGATTCACTAGGCTTTGTAATCTGTGAATTTCATGCTTTAAAAAAAATAGCTGGGAGCAGAATTAGTATGTACAGAATAATAACAGTCCAGTTCAATTGCTATTTAGTTTGGAATGGTTGCTTTGAGAGCTTGTTGGAAAAGGGGAAAAAATGCGATGAGAAGAAATATTTACTGCGCAAACTTTGCATGCCAATAAAGAAATTATAGAGAGACTATTGTTAGGCTTGACTCTGTAATTATAATTGAAGCACAAAGATGATCAAAAGCAAGACCATTTACAGTTAATCATTTTGACATTGCTTGATTTTTCCTATGAACCATAGAATAGAAGAATCAAACAACATTATATCACAAGAGCCTAAACCTTGGGTGGTGCAAATCAACTTAGCTCCTTCACTTTAAACAATCAAGCCACTTTGCCTCAGCTGGTGGTTTGGCCTTACATATCTTTGTTATAGTCTGAATCAGCTTTACTGGAGGGAAAATTATAAGTTTGATGTCAACTCAATCTAGCAAAGAACTTGCTATGAAACAGATTCTATTTATAACTCTCTGGATTATTTCTTATAAATTACACAAGGAATTCAGAAACTTTTTTTTTCATATCAGAAACTATTTCATTATTTAGAATGTATTTATCTTTTTTGCAAACAGAAAGCAAAAAATCATTTATGCTGGGAAGTTAATTACTGATATTTCTGTCATTATTGCTGTTATTATTATTATTATTATTACATTGAAATCACACTTACAAACCCTTGAGGAGACCAATGCTCCATGATGCTAAAGATATAAATGGAAGTGATCTCACCTAATGATTACCATCTAGAAGTATATTACCTAGTCAGTCTTTTTTTCACTAGATCTCTTAAAATGGGAGAAGTCGGTCTGTGGATGTGCTTTTTCAGAAAAGCGGAGCCTGAGAGCAGCTTAGATGAGATATTTTACCTTTAAGAGTCTAACTGTAGGTGAAACGAGTCCCACAGTCAGCTCATTATCTCAGAAAATGTCATCTAAAATGTATTAAAAAGGGGGAGTGGGATTAAATGCTGACACATTGATGCACAGAGACAGCAGAATCCGTTTGTAAATAGTCCTTAAGTGCCCATGTCTATTTAGACTTTAAAAATATTTGTGGTTTTATTCTAGATTACTCCAAAAATATCTCATCCTTCCCAATGATTAGGCCAGAATTTGGACAGAAAGACTGTTCTGCTTCTCTTTCAGTGTTTGGCTTTCAGACTTGATATTAAACTTCTAAACTTGTGAGTGGTCAGGTAAGCAGAAAAGATAGCAAATTATGAATAGCCTTGTTCATCTCTGAACATACTTGACTGCTTGAGAATTTGAAACCCATTGCTCCCCCAGAATTTTTCGTCATGAAACCATTTATTGAACATTTTTTTTTAACTCATCAATTGTTTGGAATTTGAATGAATGATAGTTAAAGCTGCTTTTGCAATTTTCATACAGCTCCTGGTATAATCAATAACCCATATATAAAGGTGTCATTTTTCTTTTTGTCAATTTGTATTTGCACTTTTCACTTCCTTCTGCTCGCTAACTGAGCGCTCATTCATTGCTGCTGTAGTGTTCAGTTCCTTCATAACAGTGTAAGACATTATTCTGGCCTCATGATGCTTGAAAGATGAGTCAAATTAATATGTTTCCAGGATTCATGGGGAACTGATTAGTTGTAAGGTAACACACTGCCATTGTGATTAAGAATCCCTAGGGGATGCTGGACATCATTGGCCATGAGGAAAAAATCAAAGCTACTTTTAGTATCTACAGATGGGGCCACCTTCTGCTTTCAGCAATTGGCCTAAATCAGGATTATCTCCATTGATTTCCATGGTGTTCATCAAGATTTATACCAGATGAAAAGGTATAACATTTGCCTTTTCAGCAATGGGAGAGGAGATTATGACCCTATGAAATTTCACTGGATCACATCTATTCCAAGAGAGCAGTTCAACCAACAGCTCCCAGATAGCAATGCCATTGCTTTGGTAGTTTAAGTCACTTCATTTTACCATAGTTATACCTTCCAGTGTTTGGAGCTGAATACTCCTCCCGTATCTCTCTATGGATAGCAAACAGCTGTGATTTCTGACTCTTTACATTAGCTGGAGAAGCTTTGCCAGCTGAATGACAAGTTCCGGCTCATTCATCATATTGCAGGCATTGCAAAATTTACCAGTGATGTCATCAGGTGAGAAGGCTTGTTGTTGCTGCATTTTCTTGGATTCCTAGTCCATTCATTTGTTTACTCTTCTATTCAACTCTTCAGCAGCTGAAGAGTAACTGAAGAGTTTTCCAGGGTCTGGAAAACGTTAAAATACCTCCTTCCATTTTCACTGGGTCTGGGTTGCAAGAACTCGCTAAGGTTGCGATAGTAAGTAAAGCAAGTGTGAACAGTACATAGCAATAATCCCTATGGCTTAATTCTTTGGATGATGCAATTTTGGACTGTGCCTGGGTATTCAGGTGATATCCAGGAAAGGCTTTTTGAACAAGCAGGTTGAAGACAGTCATCATTTGGGAGGGAAGAGAGTTGAGCCATATGAACGCGATCTGCGACATACCTTCGTCCTGCAGAGCCCGGGCAGGCTCCTTGCCCCATTTCGTTTAGTCATTTCAACGTAACCCGAGTTACTTCTGAAGATGACTGTCATGGTGACCGGTGGCAGGGAGCCAGGGACCTGAGGTAAAATTTCAGTAGCTCCCTTGGACCATGCAACGCAGGTGTTGCATAGGTATATTGTCAGACAGTCATTGGCGTGCAAAGCTTTCATGCTAAGCAGAGTGGGAGATGATTAAATGGCCACATGATTGTCAAACATGAGGTCAGTGGGAAGGGGAAGGATTGGACTCCTGGTCTGCTTTTCCCAAGGACTTACTGATCACTCTGGATAGCAGAGAAATTTTACTGCCGCATGAAACACAATAAGAATTATTTTCATTATTACTGCTAAAGTTTTCATTGCTGCTGGTATTTTAATTTGTTGCATATTCAGAAGAGAAACGTTATGCCGATAGTGATTGCTGAATCAAGCAAGGGTTAAATCTCCCAACTTCTAACTGCAGGAAGATCAATAGCATTAAGTTACTTGGATCCTTTCTGAAGTCTGTTCCTCTCCTTTTTAGCCTGCCATGCTCTCTTCATCTTTTTTCCTGTGACATTTAGGTCCTCACCCGAGAAAGGTAATGCGGTTTCTTTAAGAAAATACTTATAGTAATAAAAAAAGACTTTAACAGCAAAAACTAATAATTGCTAAGGAGCCAATTAAATTCTGAAAGCGAGATGAAACCCTTCTTATTTCCCCTGGTGATTTTATGCTTTAAACTCGCTTCCGTGTTGGAGGGGGGAAAAGGGAAAAAAAAAAAAAGGGGAGAGAGAGAGAAAGAGAGAGAGAGAGAAAATATAATTTCAGAAGCTGACAGAACTCATTGTTCGAGAAATTTTAAATTCAAAAAAGTTAATAAAGCCCAACTATAAGATGAAGGGAATTTGCATTTCACAGATTAACAACATGTACAGCAAGAAAGGCGATCCGCCTTGCCCCAGGTGATAATTTAAGAAACCTTTGCATATTTTATTTAAAACTGGGCCCAGTTTGGCTGGGTAATAAAACAGACAGATAATGATTAGAAGGTCGGGCCTTCAGGGCACACAGCTTGGGCCCTAGCAAATACCAAACAATGATCCCACAAGCCTGGCTTGCTGAAGATTAGTCTAATTGCCTGCTGATGTTTTATTTTTTTTTTCCTGAAGTTTTTTTTTTTTTTTTTTCCTCCTTCTCCTTGAAACGCTAAGCAGGGTGGCAGTTTGGTATTAGCATTTTTTATTTTTTTTTGCTTTTCATTTTAGGAATATGTACACAACCAGACATACGCGCACACGTACACACACGCACGGTCACACACACACATGCAGAGACAAATGAAATCTAGTTTAAACCAGCACCTGCCCTTCCTTTCTTCAGCTGGGATACAATGAGCAAATAACTTGCATTTCCACAGTTTTTATTGCTACCTAAATCAATTTTTTAACTAGTAAATAAAGAGGCAAACATTTCTTACGTTAAAACTGCAGCACCATTTTCATGGGAGAATTTTTTTTTTATGCAATTGAATGCTTGTAAATTCCATAGATTAATTAATACACTACACATAAATCTAAGTATCATGTGACACACATCTTCCCTTGCTATATATATAAAACATAACACAGCTGATAATTTCAACACTTACCTGTGTGCACAAATATTCACATGTGCACATACACACACTCAAGGGTTTCAGAGAGCAATTGTTCACTAAATGGAGCAGCCTAAAAAAAACTTAGATGTAATAGATGTTACGATTTTAAGCTGCTTAAATTGAAATACAGTATTGCTATGCAATGTTTTCAAAAGTTATTGTCACCATGTTTAGTGAGTGCTTCAGGAGTATACTCCTAAACGTACACATGAACACATTTGATTGCAAGACTTTATTGCCTCTGAAATTTCTGTGGACTCTAATGAAGATCTATCAAATGGTCTAAGTTCCCTCTCCCAAATGTTTTCCAACCCAACTGAAATGTGAGTGAAAAAGAGTAGAGAGCAAATGAGGTGAGGGAATCATATGGTCATAAATCTGTTGCCCTTTTATGTTCATGCTCTGATTTTTAAAAATAGTTCTACTATTTTTAGATGCCACAATGAGTTGAAAAATAGAGATTGCTCTCTTTATTATGCACCTATTGAAGGATCAGTCTTCAAGAGGAAACTGAATCTTATAAAACAGTGAATCTATCTTTCCGAACCTCACACCAACGGGATCCATGTGGCCAAGAACTCCAAGCACACGTATCTTTCTTTGGTTAGAGTCAGTGGAGGCTGTTTGTGGTTTAAAATCACAGAATTATAGAACCACAGAATGGGTTGGGTTGGAAAGGACTTTCAAAGGTCACCTAGTCCAACCATCCTGCTATGGGCAGGCATGGCTACATTAGAAGTACAGATAGCAACAGTTCCCCAAGAAAACTATTCCCCATCTTACAGATTGGCCTTGACCACAGGACTACCAAGTGAGGACAGCTTCAGTACACTCTGTTGCCTCTTTTTTTTTTTTTCTCCAGGTTTTAGATGGTGGCACTTTAAAAAACCACAGGAGACTAGAGTATGACCGATTGGGCACCTTGGTGTGTGTGTAGTGGGCTAACTGTGTAAGCCATGGATTAAACCTGTCTATAAGCCAAAAATCCCAATAGAGAATCATAGTATGGCAATACTCCAATTTGTCTGGGGGGCCTCCTGCATTTTTTTTTAAACACATCCCATGTTAACCACTATGGGCCACTTTATTTCTGCTTTTTTATTTTTTTACATTCATATTTGTGGGTGTTTCGGTGGTTGCTCATGCACACCCATACACATGAACCTATAACTGATTGATTGAAACATTTCCTTGGATAATACCGGAATCATAGAATGGTTTGGATTGGAAGGGACCTTAAAGATCACCTTGTTCCAACCCGCCTGCCATGGGCAGGGACACCACCCACTAGACCAGGTATAATAAGTTATACTGCAGCATAGAGATCTAAAGAAAATACACTACAGAAACAAGAACAAAGCTTTTGGAAGTGCTTGAGTTGTACTTATAACTGATAGCAGAATTCTGTGCAAGTTTATGTGCAATATGCAGGCACACACACATAGGGGTGTGTGTATATATATATTTATGCATAAATACGTCTATAACAGAGCCCTGCAGCAGTTTTGTCCTACCAGAAGCATGTAATGCTTCTAACTGAAGTTAGGTCTGAATGTTCAGGACAGATTCTGGCCTGTTGACTGGTCTCATCCATCATTAGTAGTAGTTATGGCCCAAGGGTAAAAATAGCTCTTGAGTCTGCAGCATAGTGCCCAGAGCTTAATGATATTGCCCTCCAAGGCAGATGGTATTTGTTTTACTGTTCCTCTGGTGGTTTTCAATTGATGACTTATTACCTTCCTCTCTATCCCCCTCCCCCAAAAAAAAAGATTGTTTCAATTACGTTCAGTTTGTTAAATAATAGACCATCAATATTAGATGGATAAGGAGATAAATGAGCATGGTTCTTGAGGGGGAATTTCATGTTTGGGAAGGCAACCTAGCATTCCTTTGCAGAGAAGTGGCTGCTCAGAGGAATGAGTGGGAAGACATGTGATATGATGCGGCTGGACATCTGATATGGACGGCATCCCTGAATACATGGACAATTGCCATCCGCTGTCAATTTGGAAGGCAACCTAGCGCAATGAGTTCTTGTCATGTGACATGTTTTACAGGAAGAAGGTTGCTTTAAAATCTGAAAGATAAATACCACATATACATGGGCCTACTCTTTGGCAGGTACACCCACTGTAGTGCACATATATCATATTTCGCACTGTGCCTGTAAATAGTATATACAGATGCTTCCGGACTGCTTTCTTTGCCCCGCTTCTCCAACGCTTCCATTCACATAACTGGCTAAGCTCAGCGCTGACAGACATTAAGCGCTGTCATCTGAGAGAAGAATAAAAGCCAGCAGACGTAGATTCTCGCCCCTCTAATTTTGTAAGGAATATCAATATCTTCGCACTTAAGCATTCCTGGGAGAGGTCATGTTTTCTCAGAATGATCTCCATAAAGTCCTGCCACACGAGATGGTGTCGCAAGCATTAATTTCTGAGAGACCTGCTCCCTGGGAATGGAAGTCCTACAGAAACAATTCATGGCGTTCCTGCTTGCTTGGATCCAGAGTAAATCCCTATACTGTATTACACCAGCAACCCAAACCTACCCCCAAGTGAGATGCTAACAGAGGCTCTTAGGAATGAGAACAATTATTTTAATAAATAATCTTATGATCCTTTGCAAGTTGTGAATGCGATCTGAGCAATAAAATGGGTTAGAATTCATCTCTTCTAAATTTAAACAGCTACAATTCAGATACCTTGTCTAAGCCAGCCATCTTAGCTTCTTGCATAGCTGATTTAGAGATGTAGGCACCCTAAAGAGATTCTTTTCATGCAAAGGTGGGATGACTCAGACCATGCAGTGACTTATCTCTCTCTACTAAGCAGAGACAGGCAAGCATAGAGGAGGCACTCTTAGACAGATAAAATGTGGGGAATTAATCTTTCCATTCATGTTTGTTGGCATTTTTTTTTTTTAATTATATTAACATGAATCCCGAACAATTCTCTCCCAACTGCGTTTTTTAAAGACTGAATGATTACAATCTGATTGCAGAATCAAAATGATGGCACTTTCCGGAAAATAAGGGCTACAAAAGGTTTATCAAACAGTAAAATAATTTTTGCCACCTAAGGGGGAATACTTGGAAGCTGGAGGGAGAGGTTTGGGTTGTTTTTTTATTTAATTTAGAGAATGGTTTTAGAAGTCTTTTCCTTTCTATTTCGTGATTCTTCTCTCAGATGGCAACTTGGCCTGTCAGTTTTGTGTCACTGCTTGTTTATGCCATAAATGTCATTTGGAATGACAACACTAGGAAAAGGTCAGGGCTATTACTGAACAAGCTTACACCCTGGAGCCTAATACAGTCAAGACACTGTGATTCGACTGCTGGGAGTGGCTGGAGAGATGGCAGCAGGGAGAAATATTTAGGTATTTTTCAGTGCTGGTCCATGGAAATCATACCTTGGGGCTCCAAAAGGGACAAAGCCGAGAGCAGCCTTATGCATTTGATTCAGGTAATGTATTCACAAGAATTAACAACAAGCTCCAGGATTTGAGGAGGCAAGCAGAGCTGTCTGTTTCTTTTTATTAGTGCATGGATGCTAAATACTGCTCAGAGAATGAAGTTTGATCAATAAATCATACCCTAGTTGTTGTTCTGCATTGGCTTCTTTGCCTGGACTGCTAGAAAAGGACCATGTGTTTGCCTTTTTTCTTTCCCCCCAGAGTAAAAATTCTTCAGTAAGTAGAAACATAAAGGAAAAAGGAAAGCAGCTCTAGCTAAATACTATTTACTGTCATCTGTGGCTTAGGTAAATAACCTTGCATGTAGGTGACTCCTGCTAAGGTAGTTAACCGTCTAAATAACACCACCACACCAAAAAAACAACCCAAAACTTTAACAATCACACCAGTTGATCAAGAGCCACCTAAGCAGGAGGAATAGAGGGGGCAGGTAATCCTTTCTTAGATCTCTTCAGATCAAAAATAGTTGACTTGCCATAGGCAAGGCCAGGTAAGAAACCATTTTTTTTTTATATGCCATCAGATTGATTTTTTTTTTTAATTGGCTTTTGTCAGGACTATAAGATTTCCATATTGGATACAATCTTACAGAGTCTCTAAGAACATCATTAAGCTTTGTCCAATTTTCACATATTCACGTTGAAGAACAGATGTGGCTACCATCCTTATTTGAAGCTACAGGAAAATATAAAAGTTCTTCTCTGTAGCAATGATCCTTGGAAAAGCCATGAAAATAAAGACATTGAATACGTGCCGAAAGCTGTCCCAAAGCACACTTACTGGCTTTTCTTTGAAGTAGTGAAAAGAGAGAAAGTAAAAAATAAGCAATCCATAAATAAAAAAAAAACCCAATCTTCTCATCAAGGAATGATGAAAATGTGAAGTTGTAAATACCTGACAAGTAACTTCTGGCTGTTTGGCCACTGGAATTCTCTTTGGATAGTAGAGGAGAGTTATCAAGAAAAAATATAAAGACAGGTTTGTATGCTCAAAAGCTTGCTTTTAAACTAAACCTTTGCAACTGTTAGAAGATCTTATCTTTCTCTTGAAGCACTGGTTGGTAAAATAAATTGTATTTTATATAAAAAATATACTTGTGCTGGTTAACAAAAGCCAGGTGTAACAAAAAAAGTTCCTTTCAGAACTTTTATAATTCTGACTACCTCCTTTATACTACTTTTCATTTCTAGAGAAGAAAAAAATCCCCCAGTGTTTGACTTTAAACTGAGTTTTTATTCCTTTATCAGATGAAGTCTTGAAAAGATGCAAATTGGGCTATTGCAGCTATACTTGTATTTATTTATTTCATTTCTATTTTACAAGCATTTATCTAGCAATCTTGGCACTTAATGTTCCATGAAAACAGTGCCAGAAATTCAGATTGATCCAGATCTACAAAACAAAATCCAAGATCACCATTAGCAATACAAGATCCACAAATACTGATAGTCTTGCTGTATGATAAATGGGGAGTGGGGAGAAGAAAAAGAAAAAGAAAAAAAAAAAAAAGACCCATGAGATACTTTGGAATAATTATTATTTATTATTCCATGGTGAAAAACAGAAACATTGACAAGGGAGGTCTGATTGGTCCCATCTGTGGCACGAAGTTCCCAGTTCATTTTGAAGGGGACTTTCCATTTCTTTCCTCAGCAAGGATTCCTTTTTTTTTTTTTTTTTTTTCAATAAAGATGTACACATTTTTTAAGAGGGACAGTCTTTCTGGACATTTATCTGCAACAATTCACCCAGCTTTGATGGCCCTGCAGCCTTTAATGAGAAAGAAATACCAAGTCACAGCTGAGGACTAAAGTCAGACCTTGCAGCTAGCTTGCATGTGCTGTACCAGCTCAGCTACGAAGAATGCCACACCATGCCATAAATGCTCTTGCTGCACTTGAACCCCCTGGGTTTACTCCCCAGCAGTCTGACTGGATTAAGAACGGAGTCAAATGCTGCTGTTGGTCTTATCAGAACAGATCTGAGTCCAAAATGATGAAAACATAAGGAATCAGGATCACGGTGTTTTCCCTCGATGCTCTTGTCATAAACAATTGCTACAACAGAAAGAACATCAAGGGGCTATGCTCTTACTGTGAGATATTCAGACCCCCCCCCTTCAATTTGGGCTGCTTTTGGGAGCTGCTGACTGCCTAAACTCTTCAAAAACAAAGCCAGCATGGACTTGTAGAGTGGAGGCAGCTCAGCAGAAGGGCTGAGAAACAGCCCTTTCTTACACAAATCTTCAGCCAACCACTGTCGAGAAGAATAGAAGGGAATTCTTGCACATTACAAGCAAAAGCATCTGTCCCTTCAATGTGGCAAGATGCAAAACCCCAGCAAACGTGTCTGTTTTGATAAAAAGCATGGAACAATAGTTATACGTTACTGCAGGAGGTTGGGGGCTGTGGGAATCAACAACTGAGCTGTCCCATCTCAGCCAGCATTGCGGGACTTAATACATTCACTTGCGTTCCCTTCCCTACTGGTGTGCCCATAATTTCCATCTCTATGAAGCCAGGCATCAATAACAATGAAATTCATAGGGGTATATTTTGGAATGCTAAGTGATGAATTTTGCATCCAGGCATTAGAGACTCTCCATTAGAGTAAGTGGGAGCTGAAAAAGTAGGACATTAACCTAACTGTAGATGTCCTAAGGTGCTGGAGAGCTAATACAAGAGGCTTGTACTCTGTGTGATCTTGCAAATCAGAAATAGTAGGCAGGATAGAGGAGATTTGAGTGGTTCACACAATCGTCCCAGTGCCTCAGTTTCTCCATTGAACAAGAATCTGCATATTATACTCAAGAAGGTTCTCCCACGTTTCTTCAGGATATGCTTTTATCAGCCTCTGAACGCCGAAGCAACCTTTGAAACCAAGCTTAGAGCCAATTATCTACACAGACTCAGGCATTACAATTGCTGTATGTAAACTATTGCCTTTCTTTCTTGCAAAACTGCAGAGCAGAACAGCAAAGTATCTTAGGTATGGTGGTTGGCCAACAATAAACAAAAAGACCGTAATCTCTGAAAACTAATACAGTATACAGTGGCTGCATAGCAAGATGAATGAAAAGCTGTGTGGTGTGTGGAGTGTTCGGAGGGATATTTTTTTTGTTGTTGTTGTTTCAAAAGGAGTTTTTTTACCCCAGGCCAGAAGCCTTTGTGTCAGGGAGACTGTCTCATTTCTCTGCTCAAAGGCTGTCAGAGATGACTGAGATCTGAAAATGCTTTCTGATGTTGACGAGGTCAAGGGAGACAGAGCTTCCTACCATCAGTCGCTGCGTCAGTGGTGGGATGGGAAGACACGTGAGAAGGAGATTGAAAAAAAAAATACTGAAATTATCATCTCTGGAGAACCAGATAAAACAAAATAAACAGTATAAAATAAAATACAGGAGAAAGAAGAGGCACGGGTCAAACAGTCACAACAAAGTTTATGGCATTAGTATTCGGCTGGAATAAGGGAAAATATCTTGGTTCCCAACAGGGGATGTTCTGAAGAGAGGGAAACTGACTGGAGGCAAAAGATATATTAATATTACTCCACTTAATCAATACATAAAATCCTCCAATGTGTTTTTTGTACAAGCCTGCTCTGCAAAGTTAACACCTGCAGTGTTTTCTGATTTCATCTAATTGTGCTTGCAATAGTTCAAATCAGGACTGCCCAAACCAGCCAGGAATTGAATCAGGCTGTGGGAGTGGGCAGATAAACTGCCACAGGTCACACCCATCTTGCCCAAAAGAAAGTGGGGCCAATGCCACTGTCACCCTTAAAGATGGACTTTCTTTGTCCTACTTCACAAAGAAGCAGCAGGATGCTCTTTGGATCAACCTGGGACATTACATTGAGCTGGTGATTTTCAAAGTTCACAAAAGAGCCTTGTGTGGGGGATATAGTTCTCCATGGGCTGTGCTTCTACACTAGGATACCCAGCTGGGCTGATCTGGAATAACCTTACATCTCAAATCTGTTCAGAGAAGCAAGCACTTCTGTAGGGCAACATACGCGGCCATATTTAGAGTACTTTCATTGGTTTCCAGCATACCAGTACACACTGGTAGCTTTTTTTATTATCGATTTCAGGAAAACATTAGACAAATACAAAAAGTGATGCCACTATTTGTAACTGTAGATTTATACTGGCCATATATTTCTTAATTATTAGAGTTTAATTTAGGTAAAATTACTGACCTTGTGAAATCACGGGTCAGGTTTGAAAGTGTATAAGGAAACTTTTAAGACATTGTGGACATCCATTTCAGACAACTTTGCCCCAGACAGTCTTTTTTTATTAAAAAATAAGTACGTTTGAGTTTCACCATTCCTTTTCTGGGTGTTGATGGTGACCAGTGGTGCTGGTGGTGGCAATGTAACAAATTGCAGCCGTTTAGCACAGAAAGCGAAAAACAGCAACAAAGCACAGCAAGTTCTGTGGGAAATACCCTTCTGCAGCCTATTGCTTCAGCGTTTACTGAAACTTAGGCAGGCAAAGGATTTCATACGTGCAGCAAAGTGAAGTAACTAACACGATTTAAACAATTTATGTCCGTTTCTCCGCCATGTTCCCTTGATAAGCAGGCAAAGGTAGACTTGCTCATCCACATGTACTTGGTGGGAAGCACAGCTGCTGCTTCATGGCTCCTTGTAGTTTGCCCAAAAATCTCAACTGTGAACCATTTATAACTGTGGTGCCAGAAAGCTCCTCCTGCTCCAAGGTTCCTCAGTTTGATGCAGTGCTCAGTGGACCACAGGAGCTGCTGCTCACTGTAGAATGGGCTCCTAGAGTTAGAGGGAGACTTTAATGACGTGCTGGGATAAGGGAATGCCACCCCAGAAAGCTATATGCTTCAAAGGATCCTACGAGGTGATAAAAGTCCTGTTTTACAACCCATTCTTTGTCAGATGACCTAAAGTTTAAGGAGTGGCCTGCATGTGTGTGACAGGTAACCGCTTTGTCTTATGCACAGGAAGAAAGACATGGGAGAAGACATGTAAAATGAGTCCATATGTACCTGTTAACGCTGCCTAGTCAGCTGTAATTGAGCACTGAGGAGGATGACAGGGCATCCAACAACGACATATTGCCGCACCACATCCCAGTAGCCATGCATGTCCGAAGAGAGGGCATAGCAGGGAGCAGGGACTTGACTGCACACTCCTGCACTCACAGCTCCACATTGCAAATCCCACCCCACTAGAGCCAGTTTAAGACATTTCCACGCTCAGATCCCATTGATAGACACTCATTGCAGTCTCTCCTTTCCCTGAAGATTAGTATCCCTTTAACTGTGTCGAATCAGCTGTTTGAAGGGTTGCTATCTAACCCTCTGGATCAGTGAAATAATCTGGTTTTAAATAATGCTTTCCTCCAAAGACCTTTGATTTTATTTTTTTTTTTTTAATTTTGTTTTATTGTGTGCTTGGTTTTAAGTTGGCTGTTTCACAGATCTGCTTTGATGGTAAGACAAATATAGTCGTAAACCAGTACAGCTGAGTGGAAGCCAATCTTCAGCGGTCATAGTAGTTTTGCTTTAGGTAAGGAAGGAGGTTCCCTCTCAAACTCTGCCTGTGCAGGTGATGTGGAGCTGCAATTATTTCTGTATTAATAAATACGGAGAACAATCAGTTTTGTATTAATAAATTAAATAGTGCCAAGTCCATTTAGCACTAGAGCCAGGTGGCATGGGATGGTCCATGTCCATACTATTAAACCGTCTGGACATCCAAAATTGGGGTGGCTGCATCCAAACTACCTGTTGGGAATGGTCTCTGGAGTATGCCAAGTCCCAGATTGTGTCAGGACACCATTCGGGTCAATTCCATCTGGTCTACACCAGGACAATTGCAATGTTTAGTCTCCATGTTCACAGCCTGGAACTATTTAATTTGGTATCACAGACAGTCACAGAGTTTAAATTTAAATTATCTCAAAGCCCATATTTATGGCCTGACTAAAGGTACTGCTTATTGTACATTTTCTTGTCCATGTTTTTGCTTTCCACAGCGATCTAGTCTGAGGTCCTGAATCTGCCTGCTTGTTCCCATCTTCCTCACATTGCCATCTACTCTCCTGCCTACCACCAGTTCTGCCAGTAAAATTATTCATAGTGTTATGTTGTAAACGGTATCAGTGAAATGACAGCGAGGGAAATAAAGGCAGCAGGACATGGCATTAGTCATTTGCTTGCATTAATTTATTTATTTCAAAGTGAAGACATTATGCATTAAATCTTAAGGTGACTTCCTGATCATTATTTTATCCTAACTGTAGGGAATGCCAAATAATCTAGTGTATGACCCAAACTGAGGCAAACGTGTAAGGGGATATTGCATCTACGTTGTCACCAAGGAAACAAGAAGCAATGACAGTTTTCACCAGCTGAGCACTCACCTCTACACCTTTAGTTCACCTGGAGGTAGCAACCTGGCACTTTCTTCAGGGATGGGTAAAGTAGAAGGTATAAAAATAGCAGTAGAGACAAAACTATAAAAAAAAAAAAAAAAGAACAAGGAGAGAAAAGTAAGAAATCATTTATTCTTTCCCATCTACTCACATAGTTGCAATAGGATAGATGATGATAAAGCAGGGCTGATTGTGCCTTGCAAAAGTGAAATTCATTAGTTCCAAAAAAAAACAGATCCGCAAAGGCAGTGGGATACTACCCAGTTAGATACCACCTGGGGCAGAGCTCGTGGGAATTGCTGAGAGAGAAGCTAAAAACACCTTCGGAGATTTGGGTTGAAAATCCTACCTACTGTGTAAGAAAAGTGAACAAAGAGGAGTAACTTTTAAAATAGGTGACTAACGTGAGCTTCCTAAGTCTGTAATCAGCTTAAAGGTGTAAATTCAAATAAAACGCAGTTCACACTCTCTTTTCTTTAATTAGATTTACGAATAAATAGAGATAAATATGATTGTTTCTTTGCCTCTAAAATTTCCATTTGTTTCAAACTCCTTTAATTGCTGTTTCAGTGGTTATGAAATAAAGATTTGCTTCTTACCTTAAAACCTCATCAAAATGAGCTTAAAACAACCCTCCTCCCTTCCTGGGAGGAAATTCTTCCTAGGTGTTTTCTGCATCTACAGGCTCTGGGACTTATCTGTGCTTATGAGGAAAGCAATTTTATCCTTCTAACAAGATTTTACTCTGGAGTAAAATATATTTTATTTGGGATAGTTTTAGTTTATATAGCTACAATAAGCTTCCACCTAATTCTCTCATTTTATTTGTATTTTTAGTAGATCTAGAGGTACTTACCCTAGTCATTTAAAAATCAAGCAAACAAACACATAAACGCTTTTCACAAAGCTTTCTATTTAAAAAAAAAAGAAATCGTGTCAGAGAAAACGAGTATCCAACAACAACAACTTGGAGTAGATTTACAGTTCTTCAGCCTTTGCTCTAGCCCTGGAGCCTGATGGGACGCTGGTGTCCTTGGAGGAATGGTAGAAGGAATTGCTAGGGGCCAATTGCTGATTTTATCATTCAAACACAAAATTTGTTACACCACTTTATCGGTCACAGGGAAAGCAATTATAGTGTGGTTCAATTTTCCACTCAATGGCTGTACTGGGGATCAAAGTCAGGGTTTTTTTATGATGGAGAAAAAAATGTTTTGCTATTTTGTTTGTTATTTAAAAATAATAATAATAATAAAAAGCTTGCACTTACAGTGCAATACTGTGTTTGCCTGTGTGCCTCTTTTTTCTTTCTTGAGATAGAGCTGATTATTTGGGTTTCTTTCCTGTTAAATAATCAGGGTATTTTGTTGGTGGTTTGTTTTGTTTCTTTTTTTCTTTCTCTCCTCATCATTGACTGAAGTCACTGCCATGTAGAAATGAAATTGTCATGCTTTAAAGCAGTACAGCCTTAGAACTCTAATCACAAACACAGGAGGTAAAATTGTCTAAATGCTACATTTCTTAATGTGAATTGTTTTCTTTTTGTACTCTTTCAAAAAGGAAAGGTCTTCAGTGTGCACTTGTGGTTTTACGTCTTTAGCCATCTAGAATATAATTGTCACTGTGATACAAAATACTTCAGTATCATTTTAAAACACAATCCATTTGCAAAAGCAAACAAACATATTTGATGATCATACAAAAAAAAAATGTGGATTGGAGTCCACTGTAAAAGATAAAACATCCACAGACCTCTCTTTTAACATTAAAAAAAAAAAAATCTTTGAAAAGAGAAAAAAAATAAGGAATCAGAATGAGCAACAATAAAAGGAGAAAAGCGTATTTCCTCAACTGTAAGTGTAGTAATCAAACTTACACAGAGCTTTTATCTGCAAAACTCTTTACAAATGTTAACTAATATATCCTTCAGACACTCCGGTGCAGCAAGAATTTGAGCAATAAGAGCAAAATGTTGCCACATCAAAGAAAGTCACATCAATTATTTAGACAAATATTTTAATCACTCATTCTCAGAAAGCAAAACAGAATTTCCTAAAGTTTTTTTTTCTTCTTCATTCATTTTGTTGTTGTTGTATTTTTTTTCTTTTTGAACTGGTTTAACATAGTCTTGCTTCTTAGAGTGGCTACATAAAATAGCATCTCAGACCAATTCACAGTTTCAAGTTCCACAGCTCACTTTTTTTGTTGTTGCTATAAAATTATTTCTTTCTTTTTATCAAAATCTGTTCTGTCCCTGCTAGAAGTAGTCTCTGTTCAGGAGGAAACTTTACACGTTCTTCTATCAAGTGTTCACTTTGAACGGGACATGCTGCAGTCAGTGAAACTTCCTATATTACTAAAGTTAAGCGTGTGCTTAAATGCCTTATTATACTAAGCTTTTACACAGAGAGCAATACCCAAGGAAAAGAAAAATCATTAAAATTTGGCCATTTTATTTTCTGAATGCAAAAAAAAAGGATTAAAAAATTGGTTTTTTTAGTTGTTGGGGTTTTTTGTTATTGAAATCTTGTGATGCTTCCATTAGTGCTCTGGTTTATGGATGGTGAGACATTTGGTGAAGATGTTCCAGGAGCCACGTTGCTGAGTACTATCTGTGAGATAATGCACACTATAACTCTCATATGTCACTACTCAGCCCCAAGGTTGAACAACAAAGATCCTGCAATGTGTGTTGGGCACAGCAGGGATGTGGGGTGGTTTCTCTTCTCGTGAATCAAAGGGTGCTTTGATGACTTGTAAAGGCATTATTTACCCAGGATTCACCAAACTGGATTTTTCCATGAAAATGCTGGGAAAAGTTCACAATCAAGCACGTGTCAGGTTGTATCTGGGCTTCTCTGCTATGGCTTTTGGATCTTCTGATCAGTCAGTGACAGTTCAGACAACAGATGCTCAACAGAGCTAGAGAAAAACAATCTATAATAATCCTTCCACCCCCCAAAATTGTCGGGAATTGTTGAAAACTTCAACTTGCCTTTTGGAATACTTTTTCATATTTTTCGTCAAACCATCATATATATTTATTCATCACATCCTTATAGTTTTAATCAACATTAATGATAGAACCACAGACATTTTTAAGGATTTTTCACAGTCATGCTAAAAAAAACTGTGTTCCTTTTAAAAAAATAATATTTGTCCAAAAGGTTTTGATTAGCTCTACCACTCTGACCCTATGGGGAGGATCCTCTTCAAAAATTCCCAATCTGCTCTGACACAAAAGCAACATGGAGCTTGACATATAGTTACTGCTCACAATGTTTGTGCGTGCAAGCATAACAACAGGTTCTCACTTTTTCTGTCTTGTGTTACATATAAGAAAGCAAAACAAAATTTTGAAAAGAAGGGGAGAGGAGAGGAAAAGGAAAAGGAAAAGGAAAAGGAAAAGGAAAAGGAAAAGGAAAAGGAAAAGGAAAAGGAAAAGGAAAAGGAAAAGGAAAAGGAAAAGGAAAAGGAAAAGGAAAGGAAAGGAAAGGAAAGGAAAGGAAAGGAAAGGAAAGGAAAGGAAAGGAAAGGAAAGGAAAGGAAAGGAAAGGAAAGGAAAGGAAAGGAAAGGAAAGGAAAGGAAAGGAAAGGAAAGGAAAGGAAAGGAAAGGAAAGGAAAGGAAAGGAAAGGAAAGGAAAGGAAAGGAAAGGAAAGGAAAGGAAAGGAAAGGAAAGGAAAGGAAAAAGAAGTCAAGTCTCAGGGGGTTAAGTCTGATCTGCAAGCAATACGGCTCAGTTTGAAAAAGCTCCTGTTTCAAAATATTAGCTCTGAATTAATGCTCAACAACTCCAGCTCTTGTAACAGCAAAGAGAATCTCATTCCCAGGCACTTTTTGAGGAGCACAATTTTGTTTAATATATTTGCCTGCTTAGAGTAAAATAAAAATAAAATATCATTACTTTGTCCTCCCCAGCTATAAAAGCAACCAGACAGCTCCGCTCTGACAAATTCAAATTAGTGGAAGGTTTCTCCCACTTGGGAGGCTGCAGCCCTGGCCTGTAGTCAGAGATAAATTTTTCAGTAAACCTGCACCTAGAGTGATTAAGGGAAACCTCCCAATTTACTCTGTCACAGCTGAGCTGATAACATAGCATAGTTGCCTTTTTGTTGATGCCCAGAGATGTCATGCAGGGGAGCAGGAGCAATAGGGTGGGAAAGGGAAGAGGTCAGTGATGTGAGGATCTTTCCAGCTGGGGAGAGTGAAAACAGGTTCACCCACCTGACTGCATGTAAAGGGACCGATGCTGGCCTGACAGAGGCTATTGACTCTGTTTGTCCATGTCTCATAAATAATAATTTTGGAAGATTCCCAAAAAACATGATGAAATTAAATGTACCGCAACAGCTAGAAGCAAGAAGCAAACATACCCTTAACAATAACCTTTAAGTGCCAGGAATTCACCACTGTGTCTTTTCAATCCCCTGCCTTCCTCCTGCTGCTTTCTCATTTTTTTGGCTAACATTTCTCCATTTGAGATTTTATTTTGAACAAAATTATGGTCTCACAAGCATCTGAGTTATTTCAGGGATGTTTTTATTTTTAAAAGATTAATTACTATGGAAACAACTTGCTATGGAGCATGATGATGCAGGCTGACTTTTTTAAGGAAAGGATCACTCGCTTTAACCCTAGATTAGAATTGTTGGGGAAAAAATGTACATATAAATGTGCTAGTTTAAGCAGGAGCTCTGGGATGTAGGACATTGCTGGGAGGTGAGACTTTCTCATCTGAAGTGTGAGGTTTTCTCAATTATCTTTTTTAGGGATCCAAGAGATTTGTGCAGCAAGCAAATGCATCTGGCGTATAAAGAGACAAAAGATCATAGAACAACTGCATTTCACAGAATCACAGAATCACAGAACGGCAGGGATTGGAAGGACCTTTGGAGATCATCTAGTCCAACACCCCTGCCAGAGCAGGTTCACCTAGAGCAGACTGGACAGGAACGCATACAGGTGGGTTTTGAATATCTCCAGAGATGGAGACTCACCACCCCTCTGGGCAACCTGGTCCAGTGTTTGTCACCCTCAAAGTAAAGAAGTTTTCCTTATGTTGAGATGGAATTTCTTGTGTTCCCATTTGTGCCCATTGTTTCTTGTCCTGTTGCTGGGCCTATGGGATCACGGAAGAGACACGTGGACAAGGTCTTGTGGTGGAACTGGTGAGATTGCGGTTGAAGGTTGAATCCCTGCTCCATAAAGGAGAGTGGATGCCATGCCCAGTGTTGTCACAGAGGCAGTTTGGATGACCGTAACACTTTTCCATAACCTAACCTTTCTTGGGTTTTTTGTTTTTGTTTTTGTTTTTTAATTTGTGAATGACTGTGCCAGCCTCCGAGTATCAAATTGGTGAACTGCAGAGATAAAAGCGATGTTTTCCAGAGTGTGAGCTAAAAAAAGCAGCTTTCTGAGCTGGCAGGAATAACAAGCTCTCTGAAGCATCACAGAGAGTGGTCTATCTGAGATGGGTATTTCTTCTCTCACTGTCAGCTGGAGAAATCAGCTTGTAATGGCCATGATTTAAATTAGACTGTGTACTTGAATGGAGAAGGAGCTTGATTTTAACAGGTCGTTGCAGAGAGGTAGTTCAGCAAAATGGTTCTCACTACCTCAGCAGAAAGGGATGCCTGAGTAGCTGTTCATTTGGCGCTAGCAGTGAGTTTGCGTTCAACTCCCAGTTTCCTGAAAAGTGGGCAAATTTAACCAATGTGGATTTTTTTTCTCTGAATGTCATAAATGGAGAACAACTGTTGTTTTCAAATCTTTACACAAACAAGAGTGAGAATTGTCTTATGATGGGTGATTTCGTGGTCCATTGATTAGACAATAATTTGGAAAGTTTGGGTTCAAATATCTGTATCTGAAAGCAAATAAATACCTTGACAATTCCTTCTTACGTCCTCCTCAAAAATACAATAGGACAATAAAATGCTCATTCTTATACTTTATTGCTAGTGAGTCAGTCTTACTCTGTGTACTAGTAGGAACACTTTTGCATTCTCTTTTCAACAAAGGTCCAAAGTAAAGTTTTGGGGGGTTGTTTCTTGTTTTATACAAGCCTTATGATAGAAATACACAATATCACATTTTCAAGAAAAGAAACACTAATGTTTGATGGCATTTCTTTGACAACTTGTCATGTCTCAATCTAAATTAAAACCACATCTGACACACCAAAAACCTTGTCTTGATCTGTCTTGTTTGGATAGTGCCAGTCCATGATATGACCTGAAATCCATTCCTTGAGGTCATTTAGACAGACTCATTGAAGCAATATATACTGGCTTCATATATTGGCTGCTGGTCAATGAAAACACTGTCTAATGTGACGCTGGAGACTCTATCCCTGCCTGAAAGGAGTAAATGGATTTGATTTGGGGAAGGGAGGGAAGGAAGCAGAAAGTATCTCAAAGGGAGAGTTCAGTAATATGGCGCTACCTCACATGAATAGTCCCCGTGGATCACCTCCTTTTCTCACATGGATGAGCACAGATAAGGATAGCTCAAAGTTAGAGAGCACCTGGCTTGGAAGAAATGAATCTTTTTTTTTCCTTCCTGGGTTTTTTACTGCGTCACCTTGGGAAAAGGCCTTACAATAGTTGTGCGCGATTTTTTCCAGGTGGAAAAAGTGGGAGATTCCTACTTCAGTGGATGCACTCCTATAGCTCCACACAGCAAGACTGGGAATGCTTGCAAAATTGTTCACCTTACTTTCAGATAAAAACTACAGTATTGTACTTAACTTCAGAGTGCTAGGGAAAGGAGCAAATAGTAAAAGCAAATCCCTAGGCCTTTACGTTCAATCATCTGTCTTGTCTTGAGAATTGTGATATCTACTATAAGTTAACTCAAACTAGTTTATAGCTCCTTGAATAACTATCGTGGTTTAAAGAAACAAGAATTATGCCTATACCAGTAAATTAAACATGGTTAGACTAATTCTCCATCACTGAGGTCAGCTGGCACAGAATGCTCCACATCCATACTCTTGAACTCCCTTAACTTCTCAAGCAAGGAGGCTGCCCCTGAAGTGCCTACAGGCATGGGTCCTTTGCTTTTCCTAATTTACAAATGCTTTGGGTGTGGGTTAGGGTCAAATAATCTCCCATTTGCACAGCTATAGATTATCAAGTTTCAGTGCTTGGGAATATTTCCTGGAGCCGTTTAGTTTACTAAGATCACAAGCATCCCCTTCTCCAAGCGTTTTACCAAGAAGAATGCAAGTAAGCAGTCATGAGAAAGAAAGGGAGACTCTGATCCTTCAAATGAAGCCTGCATCTCTGTGATCCCAAATTTTCACTCTTTTCCTTTCCCCTGAGTTCCTCCTGCCTTGGCTTTACCAAGCACCATCTCATCAAGGATGCTGAAGGGCCACTTTCATGTTTGATTCCACTGGGATAAGAGTGAAGAATTCACAGATAATGTATCTTCATGCCATGAAGAAACATTAGATTGTCTAAATCCACTTTCATTGTATTAACACCCTTGGAAAGCATTAACATTTCACTTTGTTTTCAGTTTACTGACAGGTGTCTTTAATTAAAGCTTCATCAGAAAGTTATCTACACTGAATCTGAAGACACTGAATGTTGGAAACTCTATCCTTTGCCCTGGAAATGTGTTCCAGTTCCACATTGCCCTCACAGTTTAAAATGTGTGTCTAATGCTTCATTCGAATTTCTCTGCTGCCAGCTTTCAGCCACTGGATTTTTTAATGCCTTTACCTGCCTGATTAAATAGCCTGTTAGTTCAGGGTAGTTCCTCCTTGAAAAAGAAGTGCTGCTATGTCTTCATTTTCTTTTTGATAAGCCTGGGCTCTTCAAGTCTCTGATGATAAGATGTTTTCTCCCACCTACCAGGGAGCAATTTTCCAATGTATTTTTCTACTATTAAGGACATGAGAACACCTGTATTGTAGACTATTTTTCCTCTTCCTTACTATTCCCCTGTGGTGGTAGGCAGTAACCAGTAAGCATATTAGTTTTTCCAGACCTGGAACTCCCTCAAAAATATCGCTGACCTGGTATTGCCTCATGGTATTCCCTCATATTGGTTTTCCAGTCCACTGTAGTCTATCCTAGCAAACTAAGCAGTGGCAGGGCATGGACATGGGTCTTGAATTGTCATCCATGCTGTTAAATTGTTAAAGGGTTCCTTGCAATGCTTTTGGCTTCCAGCACAACTCCTTAGTAGTCTTCAGAAGCTAGCGCAGCCTTTCACAATAAGCAGTTTGGATGCAACCAACCATTTAATCATAGCCCAATGCTCCAATCTGTCTACAGGCCTTGCAGAGGGATCTAGATAGATTGGAGCACTCGGCTATGATTAATGGGATGAAATTTAACAAGTTGAAATGCCGGATGCCTGGCAGCCGAGAGGGCAAACTGCATCCTGGGGTGCATCAGCACAGCACAAGCACTCAGTCAAAAGAGGGGATAATCCCACTGTACTCAGTGTTGGTGTGATCTCACTTTGAGTACTTGTGCAGTTCTGGGACCCACAATCCAAGCAGGATGTAAACGTCCTTGAATGTGTGCAGAGGAGGGTAACAAAGCTGGTGAAAGGACTGGAAGGCATGTCCTGTGAGGAGTGGCTAAGGACTTTGGGCTTGTCTAATCTGGAGAAAAGGAGGCTGAGGGAGGGCCTCATTGTTTTCTGCAGCTTCCTAAGGAGGGGGTGTGGAGAGGGATGTGCTGAGCTCTTCTCCCTGGGATCCAGTGATAAGAGGCATGGGAATGGTTCACAGCTGCACCACGGGAGGTTTAGACTGGACATTGGGAGGTATTTCTTTACCGAGAGGGTGGTCAAATACTGGAATAGGCTTCCTAGGCAGGTGGTCAATGCCCCAAGCCTGTCAGTGTTTAAAAAGCATTTGGACAATGTCCTTAACAACACGCTTTGAGTTTTGATCAGCCCTGAATTGGTCAGGCAGTTGGACTAGATGGTCATTGTAGGTCCCTTCTAACTGAAATGGTCTGGTCTGGTCTGGTCTGGTCTGGTCTGGTCTATTCTATTCTATTCTATTCTGTTTTGGACACTGAGAAAGTTTCACAGTATGGACGTTGCTAGGCTATGTCAGATGGCCTTCAGGTTGTAGAACAGGACCTGGCAATTATACAATTACAGATATAGGCTAAAAGCTCAGCCTCCTTTTCAGAAATTCCGTTGATAGCTATTCCAGATAGAAGTTCAGCAGCTATGCATATTGCAGGCAAAAAATAAGTTTATTTAAAACTAACCAAACCTAGTAGAGAGACTTGGTTAAAAACAGAGCTCTAGAGATTTAGGAACCCCCAGAATAAAGCTAATTACCAGGCACTTGTCACAACTAACTTTTGTAATTGAGAATCACTGTCTTGAAATTAATTGCAAGAACTGAACCAAGCTGCACATTACATGGTCTTTTTATGGGACATTCAGACACCAGTTCCACCTGTTCATCAAATCAAACTCCTGAGATGGAGTGGAGTGGGGATTACCAAGGCCAACCGCACTTCTTTCACATGGAAGACAAGCTGCTTTGGGGGATTTGCGCATGTAAGAGCCAAAGCAGGTTGTTGCGTGGGGAAGGGATTCAGTTCTCACATTTCCACCTTTTATGCTCCACACCTCTCCAGCTCCTGTTTTCATAGCACTCTCAATGAGGGGAATTCAGTAGGGTAAATGTTGCCATGGTTAAGTCAAACTTTCTGATATCGTGATTTTACCAGAGATTATTTCAAGTATTAATACACTTCATTGTGACTGAGTCCCCTAACTTCCTGCATTGCTTTCTGTCATGATTTGGATCACAACAGAATTAGCAAGACATCTTTGCACTCCTTTCCTGCCATGCATTTTCTGCAGGCACAGAAACTCTTGGCACTGATTTGTCTTGTCGACTTCAATGGCTGAGCCTTTCCTCCCAGAAGCAATCCAGATTTCCATCTATGAATTGCTTCCATAAGGTCAGGACATGTTATTTTATACAATGGCTTTCCTGGAATCCCCCCTGGAGCTCCTAGCAGTCATCCTCCATAAGCCCCTTGTCTGGGGGTAGCACAAGCAGTTTGGCAGAATCAAAGGAGGCTGCTTGAAACGGGATGTTTTCCAAAGGAGTTGGGCTGAGTTTCCAGGTGCAGCATCTCCTCCTCGGAACAGGGACAGGATATTTAGCAGGAATTCAGAATGGAACTTTGCACTCAGGGGGTCATTTAAGAGAAAAGCCTCTCTGTTAGCCAGTCCCTGACTTGCAGCATATCCCAAGATGGCAGCCATCTCCTAACCACATGGAGTAAATATGACACATGGTATTTCATGGGCTGAGATAGATTGAATCCCCTCTCATACTTAAAGTAGTCATTATGTCTAATTTTCCTTTTGAAACCCCGTTCAGTCTCACAGAAGCATGGTTTGAAGTTGTTTTCTCCATGGAAGCATGGAAGCAGTTGGTTTGAAATGGTGTTACGTGCCCTGAGAGAGTAGGGTTAAATTTTTAAGAACTTTGATTTTCAGTAAATCAATAAAGACCATATCTTCTTTTTGGATACTCATTGTGCTGTATTAACCTGAACAATAAAGCAACTCAGGCTCAAATTATTATAAATGTTATTACCTCTATAAATCTTTGGAACTTGAGACACATTTAAATCGTTTGTCTAGTAGCTTTGAATAAATGGACAACATTTTTTTTCATTTATTTACATGAAGAAGGAGAGTTAGAAGATTCAACATAATAGTAGCAGGCTGACCAAAGACAGAGACTACTGACTATTGCTTGACTTAGAAATAAATAACTATTTTTAATATTTTGTGTAGTCAATTGGTATGCAAGTGTATATCTGAAATACAAATGGATAAAATTGCTGCAAACTCTATACTTACTTGAGGACAGTTTACTGAACCAAACTACTTCATTATCACCTTTATTTAGCCAATCACAAACCTTGATTTCTGTCTTGCGTGCAAAAGCTGCAAGTTCTGTAAAGCAATATGACTGTAAACAGCACTAAAAGTAAGCATGGTTGATTAACTGCAGAGTGGCAAATTTAATTTGAGCAGTTTTGACAGGTTGTGTTGCTTGGGTTGAACTTGAAATAACGTCTTGACATATCAGTGGGTCTTGTGCTTTTCCAGGTTGAGTCGCTCCTTAAGGTGTTGAGTCATATAACTTGATGGTGGAGTGTCAAACATAATGTGTTAAACATAGAAAATAACAGATACCATGATGACCAGCACATGCTAAAATATGTTTTACCATTTCTAATTAAAAAGAGTAGATTTTCAGATATTTCAGTTCAATATATAGCAACAGCTTTGCGTTGTCTCTGCTGTGCAAAACAAAAGGTACATACTGTTTTAAATGAATGGAAAAAATCAGATTAAGGCATTTTCATTTAAATTAAACAGTAGTTTATGGGTTTAGGATAAATAGTTTAATGTGTTTCTGTGAGGCTAAGAACACTCTTAAATGAATTTCAAGCCAAAATATCAACACCAAAAACATCTAGCAGCATAAAGCCCAGTAAAAGGCATCCAGTAGGAAGTATGTGATGTGAAGTGGCTTAGTGGTATTTGCATGCAAGGAGATAGCAGCCGTATAAGCGAGAGATAACAGAATAGTTGAGACGGAGAGTAAAATTTATCATAACATGTCTAGTGATGATTAAAAGCCTGTGCTTATTAGATGCATAAAATGTATTACTAAATCATTTTTGGAACATATAATTTTCCAATTATTTATGCATCACAGTAATTAATGATAGGAGGGACAGAGTCAATGATTCACTGTGTAATACATATGGTAGTTACCTGGGGAGGAAAAAATTACAGTGCTACCAATTATTTGCTTTAATGTTTTTGTAATTATGCCCTACACCCAAGTTGAAAATTTCTTTAATTCTTTTTTAAACCCTTCATTCCTAACAATGAAACTGCTTTCTTTTTAGCCCTTCAATTAAGTCTAATTTTTAAGCTGCCATCCAAGAAATATACAATTCCATAAATGCCTCGTTTGCTTTTATATTTTGCTGGCAACGGTCTGCAAGTATGAAATCTTGCCCTTCAAGCATCTTATTGACGAACTAATTTAGCCAGTCTGAAGGATGATCTTCTGTTTAATACACGTGACTGGGATTTGCGTGATCTCACTTTCTTTTCTACTTTGGCTTTAACTTCTTGACTGCAGGAAAATGAACCAAAGCCCCGGAGCTGTTTGTCACCAGGTAGGTCGTTATTCCTGTGGGTGGGAAGGGAGAAATAATTCTGTAGTCAGCAGAGTCACTTTTGCACTGCACGTTTCTCATGTTCTGTGTTTTGGGATGGTGAGAAAGAAGTGCCAAGCAGAAAAAGAATACCTGCAATGTATGGCCAGTTGAGTTGAACTCATTCTTATTAAATGGTACATGCCTACAGTGTAAATGTTTGTATTTGAGCTACCCACCTTGGGCTCCTTTTGTAGACAATGGAAAGAAATTAACACCCTGGGGTCAATTTGTCTGATGTATCTGGAAGCTTTTGTTTAAAATGCCATAAATTATGTCCTAAAAATGTCTTTTTTTCTCAGTGGACTACAAAGAGCATTGTGAGCAACTCGCTTAGATAAACTTTCTAGCTATCTAAAACTAGATGAGTTAAATCCCTCCATCTGTGTCTATACTGTCCTATAAAAATTCCGACACTGAAATGCAATTGCAGATGCTCTTAAATTTTTGAGTGGCGTGGCATAGTTTTTTTTTCCCATACAATAAAAACTATTTGTGAAACATCTCTCAGACACCGCTCATGAGCTAGCGTGGTCTAGGGACTATTCCCAGTAAACAGTTTGGATGCATCCACCCATTTTTGGAAAAGAAAAAAAAAAAAAATGATATAGATGCAAACCCTTTTCTGCCAGTTTGCCCCAAGAATGGAGAAAAGTCCCAGTTCATTCCAAGATTTGGGTGGACACTTTGAACTTAGCTAACACCTGACAATCACAAGTAATTTGGGTAGAAAGCACACGAGTCATGCGGCTTCACGTACTTAATCCTGCTTTTACCGTTCTTCACCTGACAGTGAGCCCCCCACAAGGCTACGTGCTGTCACACACAGCACATCTGCAGGGATGTTTCCTCTTTCTATTCCCACTCAAAAACAGAAGTGAAGGCAATTCTTCCAAAAGATCAGGCTGCATTTCCCACGTAACTGTCAGCATTTGGGGATTTTACTGTTGTGATTTCCAGGGAGTACGCTGAAATTTAGTGACCTGATATGAACTTTTCCCTTTCTAAGAACCCTATCTAACAACCTCTGTTTTGCTGTTGGCTACAATGGACAAAAGTCATCTCTTCTGTGTGGGCTGGGCATGGTGCTCCCAAACAATTCATGCAGTTCCCGCAGGACAAAAGAATGCATTTCCTTTGAGCCACAACCAAAAGCCTTTTCCAGAGCAGACTTAGTAGTGTTTAAAGGTTTTATTTAATTCTTTTCCCTCGAATAAATGAGCTTGGAGGGTTAGAAGAAGATTTATCAAAAAAAAAAAAAAAAAAGAAAATTGCAGTGCATTTTGGCAGATTATGTGGGTGGTATATGAATCAATAAAGCTTCCAGCTATACAAAGCCTTTGGGTGCATTGAGATGTTTGTTTGTTTTTATTTATTCCAAACAGAACTAAATCTGAATAGGATTTTTTTTTTTATTTCTGCCAAGAAAAGAGGATGTAACCCTCCCCCTACCCTTCCCTGTTCCCTGCTGTGTTATGACTGTACCCGTATCAAGCATTTATTTATTGCAAATATTCATAAGGAAAAACTGTTGGTGCTAATGATGGAAAAAATATTCTCGAGATGCTCCCTCCATGTCTGCTCAGGCATATGTGCACGTGATATGTACTGGGGATCAGATACCTATGTACTTAGCCGAGTCTGCTGTTGGGATACGCACAGTCTGGTGGAGGCAACGGCAAAGCTGAAACCTTAACTGGTCCTGGGATCCATGGAGCCTTCTGGGTTGCTGGTGTAATGCTGCTTTTGGATATTATGACCTGTTCCATGCTGTAAATTATCTGCGGTAGGAATAAATTAAGGCTGTGTTTTTCTCCATTTTTTACAGCAGCTTTTTAGTGTGCTTATTGTGACCAGAGCTGGCTGTTTGTTCCGGCCTCCATGAAGTTGTCCCAGTGCTTCTGTGTTGAGGTTCTAAGTTCATGAAAGGTATCAAAAAGTGTCTTCGCTGGCAAAAATCTGTCATGGAGGAAAAATGCTGAGATACTAATTCTTACAATTTTCCCCAACTTTACTGAAATCCATATTTGAATACAAAACCTCCAAATTTTAGTAATGAGCGCTTAGCTCCCATCCTAGCTCCCACCTTTCATAAGAACATCGCAGATTAGGAGAAAGAAGATAGAATAGCCGTTGCTTTCCAAGACCTTTGCAAGGGCCATTTCATTCTGAAAAGATACATCCATGGAAAGGAATGCAGATGGGATCTACACAGTAGGCCAAAATGGTGAATATCTCACCTTGAAATAAGTTCAAGACTCATGGCCAGGTCAACGATGAACATTTACATCACAACAGCCTTCTAAAAAAGCCTGGAAATGCCATGGTAGCAATACCAAGATACTTTGAAGATGCCATTTTTCAGCCAGAAATTACCAATATTAGAAATTTGTAATATTTTACATTCTTGTTAGCTCTGGGAATGCAAAACGGTTGGAGAGTAGATAATGGAGCATTTAGATAGAGCCATCAGAAAGCAATGTGGACATGCACAGTCCCTGATGTTCATCTTGGGCAGCAGCTAAATCAATGTTTCCCAGACTGAAAGAGTTGTTTATGGGACTCAAAAACAGACCAAGTGGACCACAGTTACTCTCTGTGTTATGACGGAAATTAGACTAATCAACATAATGGTCCCCTTTGATTTCAAATATCTAAGAGATGCCTATAATTTAAATATATTTGGAGCTGGCTGACGGAAATTAATCAATTTTGTATGTAGAAATCAATGACAGCAACAAATATTTGGAAATAAGACAATTCTTATGTTTAATGAAACAGCAAGGTCCTAGACAGTTGTATGTCAAAGAGAGAATCATCTGAGTGAGTATGGAAGTCTACTATGCAACTTTCTTTATCTGCCTGGAGTCCTATCAAGTCAAAGAAGAGAAACAGGTTGAGGGTGCAATTTATCTCTTAAAAAAGTCTAAATTGGATCACATGAGTTGTACCCAAGTTGTACTTGGATTTTTGATGAATGCTGCAGCAGCCTTAGAGCTTTTGGCTGTATGGTTATGGCACATTGACAGAAGACTGAATGACTGAGTGGAAAAGAAATCTGGGGCACTGCAAGAAATGATGGAATTTTGCTGGCTGAATTTTTCCTAAATTATTAACATTGAGGCTTTTTGAAGAAAGTGTAAAAATGGAGATATTAGTGAGAGCAACTGGTAAGGGAATCAGCCTACAATTTAAGAGGTCAAATTTAGGAGGCTAGATGTAGCTGTCTAGGTTTGAGTTCAGTGTTTAAGAAGGTTTAAGAAGGTGGATGCAGTTGGACTGTGCCAGCCAACCTAGAGCCCAGGGAATGGTAGTAGCATTCAATATGCCAGCAAAGACATAGCATTTGTTCTTTTTATGGTGTCTATTTTTAGTTCCCCTTAAAAGTGGGACAGGCTCCTTGTTTACTTAGGAACCTCTTTTAGCTCAGGGTTTTTTTATTTCTTTGTCTTTGAGGCACACAGATTTTTTTTTTTTTTTTTTTTTTTTTGCAAATCTGTCTCTAAGTGATTCATTTGACTAACATGAAGAAATGGCAGGGAACAGGACATGCAATTATGTCTGCTATTTAACTACTACTCATTTTTTAACCAAGGCTATTGCAAAGCTGGTCTTATATTGTATTAGTCAATTGTATTAGTCAATTTTTGTGTCTTTTGTTTGCATCTCTCCTTCTGTTGCTCTAGCAGCCCTCTCAGTACCTTTTGCTTTTGTCAGCACAGAGCAGTATACTGTTATTAATGTCTCCTCTCATTCCCAGTCCTTTCTGCATCTCTTTCCTGTTGTTGCCTCCAGTGACATGCAGTGATGATAATGGGATGCAGTGCCACTGGCATGATACCTCAAAGCCCTGCAAGGACTAGTTCAGAGGTACAGAATTGCTTAAAAAGCCAGGAGCTTCTCTACCCAAGGGGGGGAAAAAGCGATTGCTTGCTGCATTAGGATCTGAATGCTCCTTGCCACTTCCTAGCAGAGCAGTTTAGAATCAAGCTCCACTGGATGATAATTGTTTTAACTACCATTGTGGTTCTGTCTTTTATCCAGGGGCATGGCTGGGGAGGATGGGGGAAGTTGTGCAACTGATGTCTACCTAATTCACAGGGTATTCCTAATTGGTTGGGATAGATCTCCCTGCCCTCCCTTCTCTCCCTTCCCCCCACTGAGTTGCAGTTTGATCCTTTACTTACAGCTTTTCCAAAGAAGTTTGTGCTTTCTTTACTCAGTCTGCATAAAAATAAAGGTGACCAACATGAGCACCTTCTGAGGACAGTCAGGATTAGAAACTCCTTCATTTTGTTACCAGAAAGAAGGAATGTTAAAAAAATCAATAAACCATAATAATGTACAGTTTTTTATAATACAGATCGTTGCAATAAATGCAGCTCAACTGGCAAAGTCTTTGCAGGGGAAAGTTAGTGATAGGGGTGACCATGTCAGCTTCATTCCGAAGACCATGTCATAGTCAGATTTCCTACCTTAGATATTTACAAAGACAGTTCAGGTAGCCTATAAATTTAGCCTCAGTTAAAGGAAAGGTGTGCTATCTCTGAAGAACAAACTAGAGCCCCTAAATAAGTTACATATGATTTTGTACTGGGATGGTAAAAACCTCAGTGCTCCCGGTGGCTGAGCTGGGAGCCACCTAGACCTGGTTGGTAGGCAGCATGAGGGACTACAGCATGTCTAAATGGGAGCTTGATTTGCTGTTGAACTGGGAGCCTCAGCTATACACAGTTGGAAAGCTCTTCTGATGGCATCCTGGAACCATGCATCTATACCTTTTCCCTTTTAGTCTCCATCTTAGAGTAAAATCAGATTTCGGTAGCGCAGGAGATGGAAGGATTGGACTCCTTGACTATTCTGTTGGCGATATCCTTTGCCTTTGGGAGCCGTCAATAAACTGTTTCAACTGAGTTATTAGGCATTAATGAGCACAATAAATTTCCACACATTAAGATTACTAATTGTATCAATGAACGCTCAAAAATTTTCACCAAAACTTTGGTTTTGGTGAAAAAAATTCGCCAAAAAAATTTTCACCAAAAATTTTCACCCACCCCTCCCCCTAGACAATTTTGGTTTCTTTCCAGTTTGTTTAGAATTATGCAGGATTCATACTTTTTCAATGAGATATACTCAGACATGAGCTCTGAGTTTTACCTGCTTGAAAAATCCTAAAAGTATTTAAAAGCTGCAATGTTTCCACAGCCACTTTGGATCTGTGCCAGTTTTGTACCAGTGAGAAGTCTTTTTGGACGGATAATCTATTCATCATGTCCTGCAGCGTTATTCCCTGCTTCTCTGAAGAGTTCATCTAATCTACTGGTGCTGTTGTCAAATAATTATGTTGAACATTGTCTGCTGATGTTCACAGATTCATTCAGATTATGGCGTTGTTGCATTTCCTCTTTATTTTTCAAAATGTAAGTCATTGTCTTGAACTCTTCCCACTGAAAATATGTACAACTCCTTATGCTGCTCTTGCAAAATTGTGGCTTAGATCTGAAATAGGATGGGCAGCAGAGTTCACTTTTCCTGTAGACTGCATATTTTTCATCAAGTCAATGATACAAAGAGACAGGTTGCTGGAGGAATTCAAGAGTTTCCTCATTAAATCATTGTATGTAGAGAAATTTTATTTTGTCAAAATTAATTTTGTCAGGTAATGTATGCACCTGTTCTTACAGAAGCAGCAGAAGCAGTTTCTTGCATCAGGAAAAGAATTGCTGATCACCCACTTTGAAAGATCTTTTGGCTTGGTGCTTGGGGCACTCATCTGTGATGCGAAAAAGTGCAGTAAAAATCCCTAGTCTGCATGAAAGACAGCACTAACTCGAATCTTAATCTCTTCCACCATAGCTATCCAGGGCTCACACTGTTCATACACTTTATTAGTTAGCAAAAAAAAAAGATTTTTTTTCTTGAGGGCTAGTGCTAACTATTCCAATAGCCAGAGGGATTTTATTTATTTTCTTCCAGGATCCTATCACAGTGTGATTTCTTCTCCAGTTTTTGGCAGGTAGGCAGGCAGCCAGAATAACCATGACTGATTCAAATGAAAAAATAAATACATCCTCTTTTTGACTTTAGAGTCTTGCACTTTTTTTTTTTTTTTTTTTTTTTTCTTTTTTTAATGCTGCCTGATTCCAAATCTTGTTTTGTATCTTCTAGTTTTTGGTAGAGTCTAGTAATCACACTACAGTTTCTCAGCTGACCTCTTCTCCCAAGAGCTTGGCTGCATGAACAAGCTACTGGTCAGCAATTCAGGCTGGAGATTTGAGACAGCTTTAGCTACTCTTTGTTTTCTGTCCTACCTTTTTAAGGCAGCTCAGCCCCCTGTGAACATCACCGAGCTTATCTTGCTTGGGAAGTTACTCTCCTGTTAAAGCCCAGAATGATATAAGGACACCAAAACCTGCACCAACCAAAGAAGATAACTTTACAACTAAAAATTAATAATGAAAAAACTTTTGGAAAATGACTTGAATGTAAAATCTACAAGCTAGTCATGAATAATGGGTCAAGAAAATGTGACAATGAGGTCAGCATGATCTGAGGCTGCCAACGCAATGTCCTCACATATTTAAGCAGAGGAGCAATTCTTCAATAGTAAGCTCTGCTGCAAATTCGTGGGAGTACCTCATCCGTCTGGATACTTCTTTATGACTGAAAAAAAAAAAAAAAAAAGAACAAATGCATTTGGAGAAGAGTGGGGACTTGTGAGGGATCAGTTTAAAAAAAGGGATTAAAAGCACTGCATACAGCCCTGAGGGGAAGCAATAGTCTACAGACACTGGAAGATTTCAAGCATTAAAGACCGAAAACTGAAAACAAACATGTGAGGTGCGAGGAGAGGTTTTAGTTAGATCCCCTTTTCCCATGTGAAATTGTGGGTGAATTTCTAGATAAACTTGTTTAGAGGGTTAGCTATTTGCTTATAATAGTATTGTGAACAACAGTGTGTGGGAATTTAAAAAATGCTAGCACGGTGCCTAGAAAAACAAGTGTGAATTGACTGTAGGAAGTAACTCTATACAGGCTTGGAGGTAGTTTAACATAATCAGCTTTTTCCATCCATAACTCAGAGGATATTGTGCATTATTAAAAGCAGATACTTCTGGCCACTTGACTATTAGTCTCTTACAGCTGTGAGAATATGAATGGTAGGTGTTAAAATCAGCCACAGGAGGGCTCTTGCATTATTTCCCTGCAAACCTTTAAACATATTGAGGATAATAAAGGAAGAAACCTATTCAAGCAAGTATAGACAGAGGCTAAAAAGATCAAGTCAATCTGTGCTCTAGTTCCTGTCAGTATGTACAGGAAAGGAACGCTCTGAATCATGAATAGTTCACTGTGCATTTTATTTCATCTGCTTGTAGAAGCAAGAGTGATTTCCCCTTCTGTGATTTTAGCTCGATGCCGTGTTTCTCCAATAATAGAGTACGGTTCAGTGTATACATTAGAGGTCTGGATATGAGGACTGAGATAAAGACGAAATTTCCATGGCAGTGCTAAGCATCTACTCCAGGTTTTCTAGACATCTAAATTTGGTGCTATACTAGTCATTACTAAAGTACTTTTTCTCATTTTTGTTTCTACTGTCTTCTCTGTGACTTGAGTCCCATCAGTCAGTGCTACAGCAATTTAGCTGAACTCCCAAAGCGGCATGCGGAATTCCCACATGGAACGCATGCACACAGTCTAGGACACTTTGAATGCTCATGTGTGTGTCTGATCAGAAGCGATCACAAGACAGAAGCTCAATATTGTTAGACCAGTTGTGAAACAGGGATTGCTCCAAAGGAACAAACATCCACGGTGGAGCTGACTCAATCCATATCTTGCTTTCTTCTTTCCCTCAGGAAAATAAACTCTTACCCTATGCTAGATTTACAGGTGCTAAACAAGGACCTCCCCACCAGTCAGTTGATCTACAGGCTTTCTTTTTTGCCCCAGGGATACCCAGCCAACCTTTCCACTTACCAAGCGTACAGACATCATGCAACTTTATCTTCTTTTCCCTAAGGACATCCCTATCACAATTTCTTGCTCTTCCAGAAAGACACTATTTCTCGCAGGGCCCTCAAAATCATTCCTATCCAAGGAAAGGGATCAAAACAATTCCTTCGTACTCAAGGAGGGTCTTCCAAAACTTGCTGCTTGTTCTCCAGTTTGCTCATGCTTTCCAGATGAAGTATTTGGGGATAGAATATGTGTGCAGAGAATTAGCTGCTTCTTGCCTTGATTCAGAGGAAAGATTTGACACCCTTCCTGGTTTTTTTATGCAGTTCATAACACATCAATACTGGACCCAGCTTAAGAAAATAATTAAAATTTTGCAAAAATTGGTTTATTTTTCCCTGTGACATTACACACATATACACTCAACAACAACAACAAAAAAAAACAAAAACAAAACCAAACACGAACAAAAAAAAAAACAGAAAAAAGAAGAAAGCAGAACAAGAACAGTCTGCTGTTCAAGGTCTTCACACTACTGTTCAAAAATTATTTCAAAATACTGCTCTGAATGAAAAAATATTGAGACTTTACCTCTGATTTATTCTTCCTCCACTGAAGGCAGCTCAACTCACATCAAAGTTGTTGCTCTGGAAGTCACCATCCATCACCACTAGTAAAATGTCCTTCCCTCTCTACTGATATGTAAGGAAGTTTAAATGACTAAATTCATAAATGCGCACTTCAATTAAATACTTAATAAATAGATTAATAAACACATAGATTGAGAAATCTATATCTTTTACCTGGGTCCCTCAGTCTGCGCCCTGAGTGACCAAACCACCAAGCTATTGGCTATTTTGATATGGTTTGAGACATAGAAGGGCAATTTTTTATTTACACCTGAGAACATTCTTTTCTTTTTGCCAGAAGTTCTGTCCTTCTCTATCTGTCTTGGCTAATATCTTCTTTTGCAAAACTCACTTTTGACAACATTTTTTCCGAGGAAAAAGCGTTTCATCTGGTAATGCATGACCAGCTCTTTGGGGCACAAACAGTTCATGTTTTCTGACAGAGTCCTTCCTGAACCACTAAATGCCATTTTTTTCTGGAGCAGCCACGTTTTTAGAAGCGCTCGCCCCTTTGGGTGTTGAGCTTCAAAGGGGAAATCCATCCACAGGTGCCAATGTGAGGGATGTGAGTGGTGTGAGATGCTGTGCTGTTTGTACATCTGCACCTGGCTGTTTTGAAAACCATCTCCACCACTGCTGCCTCTGGCATTTATCCCCTTTCCTGGCCCACAATGTTTTTTTACAACCCCCTGAGGCCCAGCATATCTGGCCATCAGGACAGCAAGCCACCAAGCAGCGATGAACAGCAACCATGTGCAGAGAATTCCTTCAGAGTCCCCGCTCCCCCCCCACCCCGCCCCCAATATCTCCCCTCCTGAATGTTTGCTCTTTCATACTTCATTGGAGAATTGTGTTATCTCCACGAGATGTGGTCGGGCTTAACGCGGGAATGTCTGCGACGGCACGCTGCCCTCCTCCCAGAGACACTGCAACGGGACAAGCTGCCTCATTAAGTAGGAATGGGGGCTCTTGTTGACGGCAAGAAATAGAAATAAATAAAATAAATAAATAAATAGAAGAAGGAGAGATGGGGAAAGGAGAGTGGGGGAGAGAGGGAAAAAAGCGAGAGCAACTTTTTTTTTCCCCCCTTCTTCTCCTCTGAAGGAAGCAGCAGTGTCTCCTTGCAGAACGACAACCCTCAGGATACAGCAGTTGTCTTCAAATCTGTGACCATAAAAAATCATTATCTCTGTGAAATACAGCAATTTGGGAGATAATCAAACAGTGACCAGGGGGCAGAGCTGCCAATCTGAAGGATTATGCTCTGTGCACGCTTGATTCTGTCTGACCTTCCTCCGAGCCAGCTGTCAGCTTGGCGAAAACGCACACGGATCGACTCAGGGCACATTCATTAGACTGTCTTCGGTGAAGAAGTCATTTGCATAAAACCCCAGCTTTCTTAATTAGTACTTCATTTTTCCCTTGACTTATTTTGTGGCTAAGTTCACTCGCCTTTTTTTTTTTTTTTCCTTGCCGAAAAATAAAATGGGGGAGGAGAATTCTTTTTTTTTTTTTTTTAATGTGGGGGCAGGAGGGAATATGACTTGCAAATTAACTCAGTGATAATTAGCCTATTAACATTTTCAGAGACGTAGGAGGTTTCCAAATGTTTAAAAAAAAAAAAATCAGAAGGGGGAAAAAGTGTGTGTGGGGGAATACTGTAGTTGAAATTTATTATCTAAACTTCTGGATTGACGATATTGAAATGTTGGGAAAGAAAGACAGTACAGTCCATATGTCAAAAAATCTCTCTCCTTCTTTTACAATGGTACATACTCTTTACTCATTCTCAAAGACTACTTAGGAAAATGCTACTTTATCATTCCTATGGACAAGCAATGGAATTTTTTAGTGTTAGAAAAATAAAAAATGTATTTTTCTTCTACCGCAGTTAACACTGAATAAACTGTTTGGATCAGGAAAAGTTAACACATGTTTCAGTTTTACCAGGACTTTTCTGGTATGTACCAATAATGATTTTCACATCCCCTAAAAGCTTCAAAACCATAGTTGTGTCAAAATAAACTGCAAATTGTTGTACGAGTATAAAAGTATTCACTTAAGATGCACTGCGCTTTACAGATTTAAAATTGTTATGTGATTGCTAGGAACAAACAAGCCACAGGAATGATTGTCTTGTGTTAAAAAAAGAGAGATGCCAAATTAGTGCAGACATTACGGAATTTGTTCTTTAGTTCAAAGTAGATGCTAATGATGCTTGTTCTCTGTTTGATATTCTACTCTTGCCTGATGTAGGAAGGTATTTCAGAGTGCTCCTAATTTTAAGCACAAACTAGTCCAACTTACATCTCAGTACCACTATCCGAGCATAATTATTTGCACAAGAGGAGGGAAATCCTGAAGTCCAAGTGACATCCTTGTCACGGATGAATCAGTAGCTAACAGAGAAAAAAGGCATGCACATCCTGCAACACTGCTTTTGTGGCAGCATTCTGTTTAAAATGGCGCAAAAAAAGAACTGAAACTTGCTGCCATGTTTTGTAAATTCCTCACCATCGTGTCAGAGAGCAAAAAGTAACTGAGGACATCTTTGTTCATGGATATTTATTGCAGCTCTTCCTCTGGTTTTACAGGTCTTCTCCAACAGAGGTCTTAAAAAGAGTTTCAAGACAGGAAAGGTGGCTGCAGTCAGGATATGGAACATCTCTAAATTTGAAAAATCAGGACCAAACTTTAGAAAGCAGAGTATTTCAGGTAATTGTTTATTAGTGAAATGAATAGTGTCAGGACCTGTTCTCTGATCCTGAGGACAATGGGCTCAGACTGGTTGTGTGCACACTACGAAATTGCCTCAGCCCCCCAGACAGCATGAATCCACCCAAATTGCCTAAAAGGAATTTTCTTTGGCCCACACTAAGACCCCCAAATATGCAATGAAATCATTTGGGAGAACACTAGTTGGCCTGGAACAAAACTACACTGAAGGATACATGACCACACTCTGGATACATAACAGTATGAATGGCCATGTTTTAGTGCCTGTGTTTATTTCCAGCAGTGTTTCCTTTCCTCGTGCAGATGTACCTTCAGCTATTTCCATTTGGGAATTAAAATTAGTTTCGAGGTCCATTTCATATTTTGTTCACTGGGGTGTTGCAAGAAATGCACTTGAGCAATTTCCTTGAAAAGCTGTATATGTATGTGACTAATATTAATACTAAAAAGCCAAATTAATGAAATATTCCGAAGACTATGCAGATAGACTTTTTATAGACAGAATGAATGCAACAGCATGTCAAGCTCTTGCTCATAGAATCACAGAATTGTTAGAGTTGGAAGGGACCTTAAAGATCATCTAGCTCCAACCCCCTGCCATGGCCAGGGACACCTCGCACTAGACCAGGTTGCTCCAAGCCCCGTCCAACCTGGCCTTGAACCCCTCCAGGGATGGGGCAGCCACAGCTTCTCTGGGCAACCTGGGCCAGGGGCTCACCGCCCTCACAGTGAAGAATTTCTTCCTAATATCAAATCTAGATCTCCCCTCTTTCAGTTTAAAATCATTACTCCTCATTCTATGTCTACACTCCCATATTAGAATCATAGAAACATAGAATCATTTAGGTTGGAAAAGACCCTTGGGATCATCGAGTCCAACCATCAACCCCACTCTACAAAGTTCCCCCTTACACCATATCCCCCAACACCACATCTAAACAAGTCTTAAACACATTCAGGGATGGTGACTCCACCACCTCCCTGGGCAGCCTGTTCCAGTGTCTGACCACTCTTTCTGTGAAGAATTCTTTTCCTAAAAAAAATTGGTACAGATATTAGTATGGATTAATTAATAACAGTGAACTGCTGCTGAATTTCAGCTGCTGTGGCCCTGGTTCAAAGGACATTTCTGAACACACATTTTCTTTTCCTTGTGGTGTATAGCAACAGTATTTCAAATGTGCCAAGAGCAGCTGTAGTTATGGAAGACTAATGCAAACAGCACAGAAGTCAATAAAAAGACTATAAAGTCTTCTTCAGCCATTTTTACACTAAGTTTCTTCCAATTAAATTTGGAAGTTTATGGGGACCTGTCAGAAAAAGTCTAATCTTGAAAGATTTTTACTGTTTATGCGTAGACTAAGGATTCCCAACTGACTACTAGGAGCTGTTCAGTAATGCTGAATTAAAATTGGAAAAAATATCTAAAAAATGTCTACACAGTTTCATTCTTATAGAAAAAAATATCTTCTGAGGAAGAGCTGGATTTTGCAGCTGACCAATATGCAGTCCCTCTGTGAATTATGCTACATTTATCCTCAATAGGTTTTGGGTCTATCCAATACACTCTCAGCCTCCCAGCATTTAAAATCTACTGTATGTAGCTTTTGATGAACTCCTGTAACCTTCTGTTACTCTGGGAAAATTTACTAGATTGCAAAAGCTGAAAATTGATTTCATTATTAGACCATAAGATTCAGCAGTAATTCCCTATTTAGTTACTAGGAATAGTCTAAAGTCTAGTTATAACCTTTCCGGGCTACTTTTATGCCCTCTTGGTGCCACCACACTCAGCTAATGTGTTCATTCAGCTCTCAGCCCTCATACCCCTGTTCCAAGACTCCTGGCACAGACCTATAGGAGTTTCACTCATGTTATTTGGAGCTTTCTCCTTGTTCTATTTCCCTCTGAATTACAGTTGCAATTCAGAAAGGTCACGTTCTCAGATGTAAATGAAATATTGTTCCTATGACACATTCATATAAGTCCAAGAGCAGTCATCAATCACTGCTAGTTGACTCAATACAGTAACAGCTACTTTAGATCCTGATCAAAGAATTCATTTTGCATTTTCACTCCAGGCGAAGGTCATCCTACCTAACTTTTCCAGTACCAAAATGGGGCATTTAGTCTGAGCTAGTTGACTATGTTCCTGCTATACTTGGAAGGAGATAAATATGTCAAAACAGAAATCAATTCCATCTAAAAGAGACACCAATTTTATGATGAGATGAAATATTCTCCCTGAGATCTAGTTTGTCCTTGCTGACCATTGAGGTACGTCTTGACAGCTAACTTAGTCAAGGAACATTATTTCTAGAAAACTACAGTTCAACAAGATGAGTCAAGGGATTAATTGCTTGATTACATGGTACAGATAACAGCCTTGAAAGCTTTCTTGTCATAGTAATTTCAATTTAGTATAATAATAATAATTTTAAATGTATAATGTCATGGACCGGTTTCTAAACTCATTTTCTGTGTTCCTTGTTTTCTCTCAGAGCACTGGGAAACTCATAAAAGTGATTCTTTTTCTGTAACACTTATTTTTTGTAGGCACTTATCTGAAATCCCTTTTATCCATTTTGATTCAGATGTACCTTAGCTAACAAGTCAGGTGTGCCATCTGAGCTGCTGGTGGAGGTTCCCTCATTAAGGAATGGGGAGAGACATGAGTCCCTGCAGAGTGATTAATCCCAACTACCAGAGGTGATTAAGACATCAGAGTTGAAATGGTTCTCTGGATGTGTCTGTCTGATTGCAGGAGACTAGAAGTCTAACTAAGGCTAGGCTCCTAATTTTTTAATGGCTAAACTGGAATAGAGGTTGTTGATTACTCCTGTCTATCATGTATAGTGGATTTCCATGAAATAAAGCAATATTGCAGCCTTCAGTGATTTTATAATGAGTGCTAGTAGGTGATGGTTTCTCAAATCCATGAGTTCTAGGTGTCCAGAATAACCTGAATACTTTCTGATGTTCTACTGCTTCCACTATTGCTTCTTTGTATGACACTTAATTACCTTCTCTTGCATTATCCTCAGACTGTAAGGTCTGTGGGACAAAAGGCATCTGAATTCTGGGTGAAGACTCAATGAATTATTGTTCAGAAATCTCCACAGCTGATTCCAGTGAGAAAATATATTACAATGCTACATGGAGGTCCTTGTGGAGAACAGTAAAGCTGCATCAAAATGCTGCTGTTTCAGCTGGCAAACCTTGGGTCCAGTTATAACATAGTATTGGTCAGTTCTAGATAGCGTTGCCACTTTTACCATAAAGAAAAGATGCCAAGAGCTCCTGGTAAAGGGATGGAGGTACGCACCCACCTTGTACCCCCACCTTGAATAACCATCTGCCTTCAATCCCCCTCTTTGGCTCCCTTCAGTTTTGTGGGTACACCCTTACCACAGTTAGGTATGGACACAACGTAATGACTAAATGCCAAAACAGGACTTGCTTCTTGAGCAAAAGACTTTATAGAAATAATAACAAAAATGTGTAAATAAAGGAAATACGCTCTTCACCTTAAGTCTTCACCAGACTTAAGGAACGCTTTGCTCAATCAAGACACATCCTTGTTAAGGTTTGTCATTGCTACTTATTTAGTTCCCTGAATCGCTGCATTTTTTCTTTTCTTTATCATCTGTTCTTCTCTCTCTCTTTTTAACTACTAAAATTTAACCTAAATTTCCCTGCTGCAGCTTAAATCCATTACATCTTGCTCTGTCCTAGTTGACTAAAGAGAATAATTATCAAACTATTTTTCAACGTGAATTATCTACTCAGGCTAAAATAAACCCACCAATCTCATTTTCAGTGAAAATCCTGAGTCTGGCCAACAATTGCAATCCCTGAAGTAAAATAACAGGGTTTTATTTACTAAGGTCTTCAGTCTATTCATTGGTTTTTATTGGCATTGAAATAACATTTGGGCAGGATTATATTGCATATCTTTTTTATTTTTTTTAATATGGCAGTTTAAAAGCTCACAATTAAAAAGCCTCTGTTAATACTCTGATATTGCCACCAGGATCGAAAAGGGATTAGTGCCAGCATTCTGGGCTACTAAAGCATGCGCATACTACTGAATGCACGCTCACTGAAATGCTCATTTCCAGGAAAAAAAATGGGCCATGGAAATAGGATTCTTTCCAAGATGCTCCAAGCATCAGCCAAAGGACCAGGTCTTTGTGCTGCCTTGGCACATGGAATCTCTCAGCTGGTGTAAAACTAGTGTACCTGGCTCTTAAGTCAGCTTTTCCCTTAATATAGCTTGAAAATCAGCTGCACTAATGCTCATCTGGGACATGATTCCTGGAACCACAGGCAGCCTCGTAAAATACAGTGTTTTCTACGCTGCTCTGAGTTACTCTTTGCAAGGGCCAATAAACACAGGGCTTGATGCTTGCAGAGATATGCTGTATTAGGATATAACATCTTACCGTGATGGGGAATAAATATGTACATTTTTTTTTTAAAAAAGGAGATAAATAAAATAAATGTTACCATGAATATCCTTAATAATGGATCAAATCTTCCTGGAGAGGAGGGAACAACAGGCTCAAAAATCACTGGGCATGAAAAACTGCAAGAAAACCTCTGTGGCGTGCAAAAAGTCGACCTGATTCCTTTAGAGTAACTGGCTTGAATCCGTCAGCTCAGATACTTAATACAGCTTGAATTACAAGGGGTGAACATGTAAAACCAAGTTGAGTCAAATTCATCATCCATCATCACGAAGGAAATATGGAACTGGAATCGAGGCATGAAGGCTGAGGAGCTCTGGGGGCAGTTCTTGCAATTACCACAGGAATCCTATGTTGTTTTGGCAGTACCTGAGCTCAGTGTGCCTCAACATCGGTTTTAGACATTATGCCTTTGTTCAGACACCTCATAAACTTTTGGAAGATTGTGTCTTACCTTGCGTTTGCACCATCTCTTCCTTGAGTAGTTCCTGAGCTCACCCTGGAACCTTGGGAGTATGAATACCTCTGGAAATAAAAATTATAGTAGATGGAGGGACTCTCCTTACAGCATTTACATACTCATTGCTAATGACAGAAGTCCAATAGCAACACAGGTTAGTGGTAGTGTGAGTTGACATCCCTCCAATGGAGTCCGGTATCTAATCCGTGGAAAAAGATAATGTTCATCTTTTGATGCTTTCTAAAGGAATTACACCACAGACATAAGCATCATTTTGCCTAAATGCAGATGCCATGCAAGCAAGCAAAGGTATCCAAAAAAGTCCCCAGAAGACCTATGGTGGCCTCCTGCCTCTCCGGAGTAGCAGCTGGAGATGGGTATCTCAAGCAGGGTTTCTCAAAGTATCCAAAATACCACTAGATGCCTCCATTAAGGTGGCTGAATGCCTCTCACGTTTTCAGCTCAAGAAGGTTTTCATCTGTTTGCTCCTAGGATCGTCACTTGGCCCAATGCTGAAAAAAGAAAAAGCAGGTTTGGCAGCATGACTATATTTTTTCCTACATCCTCATTTTACCTGTTGCTGAGGGTTTTTAGCAAAAGAACCTAAATTGAAATAATAATTTAAAATAATAATAATTTAAAATAATTTAAAACCTATGTTTTGACTGATCTTTACTATGACAAGTCTTTAAGTTTCTGTTAGCTTTACATGGAAAAAAGTTAAAATCACACACCTTTATCAAAGTCAGAATTTTTGACATTTTGATTAACCTATTTTTTTTTGAATACAACCTTATTCTGGGAAGAAAATATCATTTTCACCATTCAGTGATTTTTTTTTCAAAATTGTAAAATGAAAAGAGAGCTAAAGGATACAACTATCTTTCCCCAGTTACGCTGGTCCTCCTGCTGCTGCTTTTACAGAAGGCATAATTAGAGGGACAGAAAAGATTTGAACACAGCAGGAGACTTCACAGAGATTTCTTGGTGTTCATTGTGACCTGGACAATGATGACTGTAAACACTTGTAGTTTCCCTACTGAAATACCTGGAAAAAGAGCCTAACACGGAGTGCAGAAGGAGATGCAGCTCTCTAAGTGTAGCTGGCATCAGAATCCACTGGATTGTTTGATGGAGAATGTCATCTTCAGTGGCAACACCGAAACTGCTTTTCCATGGCTTCCAAAAGACACCAAATATAATCTTAAAATAACAGACATGCTTTAATTTCAGTTCCAAGATAAAACTAAAAGCAATTAATGCAAGTTTTTGTCACCTCAATGTAAATGAGAGCTCAACAGAATTTTTCCAGATTTTCACTGATATAAATCAAACCAGGATTTTAGTCATCTTACTTGAATAGAATTAAAAGGCAACTTCAGCTTACTTCAGTTGCCTAGACATATTCAACACTGAGTGTCACCTCATCCACAGGACTCAGTAACAAAAGGTTTATATCAACTTCAGAACTTCACTGTAGCAAGTGTTGTTCCTACCATAAAAAAGGCCAGATCCTGTCCTATTTGCTGTCTGAATAAATGAGACAGATAAAAATCAGAGATAAGGAAATGATATTATCCCCTTTTTAAAAGATCACAGAATGAGGCACACAGCAATTAAGTGTTGCAGCCAAGGTCACTTTGTGATTTGCAATCCATAGCACATCTAGGTTTTGAACCCATGTTTCAAGCTTCACAACCAAAGCAATATCTTTTTTTTCTTTTTTTTTTTATGAAGCAAAACATTTGTGTTGTTTTTTTTTTTTATAGTTAGCATATGACATGGTAAATGAAATTTTAAAAATTATATAGCTTAACAATTCTCTGTTTATTTAATTTATCCTGTTTTTTCATTTACAGTGATGCTTTTTTTTTCTTTCTTTTTTTCTTTTTTTTGGGGGGGAGGGGGCCTTTTTGCTTAGGTATCAAATTGCAATCTTACATAAGACCAAATAAAATAAAATAAAATAAAATTGCTACCTAAATACCATTACCTGAAATTTTGAAACATTAAGACTTCAAAAGGGTTAATTAATTACATTAGCTGTGTCATTATCCTGGCAACATTCTGCCGGAGGGTGTATAGATCTATTCAGCTGCTGAGTTTGAAAGAGCTGTGTCCTTCTCTCGCAGAAGAAAATTCATCAGACATTAAAAACATAGTCATTAGCAGAACATATTGTTTTCTCTCCACCAGATTGAAGAACATCAGATGGAATAATCAAAACAAATATTAAATAAATACTTAAAAAAAAAATATGGAACCCAGAATTCATCACGAGTCAGAATAGATTTTTTTCCATGATAAATGGAAAGCGCTTAATATTTATTGAATGTGGAGAACCGAACTCTCCAGTCTCACATCTTTGTAGTCAAAAATGGGTGTAAAATGCTCCTGTATTAGGACAGTGAAATGATGCTATCACTTTTAGTAGGTGTAAATAACTGCATAAGATACATCTAGTATAAATATAGAAAAATTGGTAAAATAAAGAAAGGACAACAAAGATGCTTAAAGGTATGAAATGGGTTCCATGTAAAGGGAGATACGCTAAAATAAAACACTGCAGCCTAGAAAGACTAATTGTTTTGGGATGTGACATAAGTCTACGAAATCATCACAGTCGTGGAGGAGATGAAGAAAGAACAATTATTCACTATTTCTTGTAATACAAAATCTAGGAGGTATCAAATAAAGTTATCTAAAGGCGGGCTCAAAATGATTAAAGGAAAGTACTTTTTCACACAGCACATACATAATTAAACTATGAAGCGCATTGCCACAAGATGTTGTGAATGTCATAAGTTTTCACGGGTTCAAAAAGCAATTAGATGCAAACACGGAAGGAAAACCCTTCATAGACTCCGATAGACAAAGAAATAACCCCAGATCAGGAAATTGCATAGCCACAGATTGCAGGAAGCTGGTAAGCTTAAATGTTGGGACATCAATGTATATTTTCCTTTTTATTCCCCTTCCCAACAGGCAGTCATTACTGGCCATTGCTGGAGACAAAAACCGGCTGTATAGTCTGTGGTCTTAGTGGATACATCTTCTTTTACAAACCAGTCGAGAATTAGTCTAAAAATTTTAGCCCTAGAGTAAGAGGAGATATTTTTTAAATTATAAACATATCCTATGTTTTCATGTGGTGCTGTAGATTTAGTACAAACCCCTGCAGGTTCATCCTTTTCTGGGGCACATGATGAGGAACACATCAGACGCCTGTGACCATTTGGGCAGATCTTTCCTGCCGGAAGAACCTCCAACTGCAGCCACCAGAAGTGGTCTTGTTGGAAACTCTTTCCTCTCCACCATCGAGAAAAGCCAAAAATGAGGGTTACATATCAATGGTGTTATGCACCCATCACTATGCGCTTCTACTAAACGCTTCCTAAACTAAAAAAAAAAATAGATTTTCATTTATGAGACATCACAGATCTAGAAAAAAATACTTGTTTGGTTGGGTTTTTTTTTTGTTTTGGGTGTTCATGTTTTTTCCCCTGTACTAGGCTTTTCAATTCCAAAATATCTGTGGGTCTCTTGTTAGGAAATGGGGAGACTAAGGGCACTCATTAGCACTGACAATGCATTGTAATATTTCTGGAATCTTACTAGATTCTACAAGAGAAATAGAAAGTATCCATACTTTCAATTTTTGCTGTCTCCTGGTTCATCCTAAAAAACTCTTCTTGTAGGAAAGTTGTTTTCTAATTTATCATGGAATGTCAAAATCATGACATGCGCTGAAATCTCTGAATCCACCTTAAAATGTCAGTGGGGGAATTTGCTAGTTCAGCCCATCACTTCATACTTGAATTATGCAGCCTGAGTTGATTTACAAAGGTCTTTTGGTCACCAACAAACACTGGAGACTCAGTTCAGGTGCCTCACGGAGACACCAAGTGTAATTTGAGATGCCAAAGGTATCCCAAACATCTGCAGGGGCCAGCTAGATCTAACTCGGGCATTTTGGGAGACCTTCCCACCTCTGGAGCAGCGGTTGGTAGTTGCTGCATATCAAATGGCACTGTAAACTGAACTGAGTGCTTTGAGAGATTTACAGACAGATGCCTAATTCCCCTTGATAGTCAGAAAGGCATCAGGAGCCCAGCTGGCCTGATGACTTATTTATTTATTACTCCTTTTGTGGGTTTAATACAGTTGCCGACACATAGGTGTTTGGTGCATTTGCGTCACCCAAGGGTGTCTAGTTTTGCTGTCACCCAGGAATCGCATAGATCACTGTATGCCATGGGTTGTATCTGCCAGCCCCTTGTAGTTGTCGTGGTTCCCAATGCTTTAGATGTTTTTGCTGAGACAATTAAGCTGATCTTTACACCAGTCTGCCTGCTTAGACACACCACTGCTGCTGCAGGTCTGACCTACTGAGTCTATCGGTATTTAAGACTGAGGTAATTTGAAAAGAACTGGGATTTGCTCCATTACACTTCCATTTAAATTCCTCTGTGTTGCTTCTACCAGCTGCTGTGAGCCTGTGCCAGCCCTTTTGGAGGTGGGTACCTAAAGACAGGCACAAGGGTCACTTAAAGTTTAGAGGTGATCCCATTGCCAAGGGATCTAGATCCATATCTGGGTGTCCCCAAACCCCCAACCCTGAAGTGGAACTTATGCAGCATACAGGTGTTCCCTCCAACAAAGGAGCAATAAATCAGCATTCTCCAAAGCCTCAGTGAATGTTTTATCTACTAAAATATAACACATGAAATAACACTACCTCCATCTTTTTTAAAGTTTCTAGGTGGCTACCAAACTTCTGCCTTCCTAAATTAAAAGTACAGTATGTTCCATCCCACAGTAGGGATCAATCTGTCCAGTCAGTATTATGGATACCGTTACAAGTATACTCAATATATCTCCTATTTGGAGCTTGCTACCAAAATCCAAAGGGCAGGATTAGCTTCATAGATTGAAAATCACCTCTTTGCAAAGAGCTAATACATAATATTACACGTGTAAGTATTTTCTTCCAGATATTTTCAAAGACATTCAACTAGTTGTACAGATTTTGTACCAGATCTCCACACAGGATGAATTGTGCTTTTGGTTCATGGGCTTGATGGCTGAAAGGTATGACAACAGAAATTTATAAATTATTTACTGTAGTAAATAATGTGAGAATTTAACTGCTACACGTGGAAAATAAATAATGTGCTCCACATCATAGTACTTTGAGGAGAAAGGGGAGATGCTCATGGCTGTGGATCTCTTTTTTTTTCTCCCTCTCACTGTTTTTTTCTAATGATAATATATTGGGGAAAATGAAATATTAAGTAGAAATATTACAGAATGGCTTTCTGTTTCACCAAGGGATGACAGATGAAGTGGAGAGGATACCTGTTGAGCTTACAGAGCAGATTCATCAGCCTCCTGTTTGACCCACAGCCATCATCTTCCCACAAATTAATATTTACCACTTTTAAATGCCTTTGTCTTGGGAGGGATGAGAGGGAAGATGAGGTAAGGCAGGGGAAAAAAAAAAATAAAAGAGAGGTTTTGTGAAGAATTGCAGGGAACATACTACATCATAAGTTAATTACAGCTCGGCCTGTCCGAGTGTCACTCTGCAATGGTGAATTATAGGCGTGAGGCTGCAGCACTTCACTTTCTTACTCATAACTAAATCAGAATCCTTTTAAGTTTTAATTAATCTGCTTAGCTTTAGTTGTGAGGGAGCAGGGGAGTGGGGAAGGAAGGCAGATTAACCCTTCAATCGACAAATACTTTCACAGTGTCTCCTCTTGGGTTATTTTTTTCTTAAGCACCTGAGGGAGACAGCATTATCAGTCTGACGTGGGGGCCTATTAGGCTGTGATATTTTTTTTTTTTTCCTAATTTGCCAGTGTCTGGCTAGTCCTTTCTATTTCATTATCAAAAACCAATTAATTTTCTGTAAAAGCATCAAATTAATTACAAAATACTATGGAAATATGAAGAATGGAGGAATTTCCCCGTTCTCTCCTCCTACCCTTGCCTCATTATGGGAAACATGTTGGGCCCCTTGGCAGCAAAGCCCTATTAAAGAACTACAGACTGTCTAGCTCCTCATTTAAAATTCTGTTGGTGGTGTCAGGAGGCCCATGTGATCGGGGTAAGTCCATTTCCACCCACAGAGATCATTTTCCAATTCCCTAGCACAGAAAAATACAGTCATAAATACATTAGAAGTGAGGCTGGAAGAGACCTCAGGAGGAAACCCAGTCCATGCCCTCTATCTGTTCACCCAAGCTTCCAGGCATGGACACACTACATCCTTTCCAGGTGATCCGTTTTTTTTTGCAGTGATCCATTTCATAATTATTTCTCCTATACTCATTGAATACAAGGAACAGTTTTCTTTTTCTTCTTTATATCTGACTGCTAGGTATTTGAAGACTATTATTATGTCTTCATCAATCTTTTCTTCAGTCTATTTTGTCCCTCTTCTTTCTATCTTTTCTTTATTAGTAGCATTCACTGTGGCTCTTCTACTCTGGGTGGTTAAAGCTACAGTGGTAAGAATGGAATTCATCTACAGCTTGACTGCCTGTAAATATCAACCTATGATTTAGATGCTTAAACATTGGTGTTCAGTGCTATTTGAGATGTCCTATGATGTCCTCCCTATGCTCTAGTTGACCCTAGGTCCTTTGTCATGTCTGTTATGTCAGGGCAAATGTCACATCTAAAATGGCAGTACAAGTCTTTGTTTAGACAAAAGAGTTGAGCCCCAGGTGTATTTCTGTAGGTGCCTACAAGACAACACTCGGCGGAAATCTAATTAGTGCAATTCATTGAGTCTAGAAATAGAGATTCAGTTGACCAAATGTTTGCTTAAGGGTAAGCTGCACCACTTTCTGGTCTCCTTTGACTTAGATATGCATGAGATCTCCACTGACTATAATGGAAGCTCAGATAGCTGGGACTTATGTAGATGCCTACAGGTAGACTCAGAGCTCTATGGATCTGTGTCTAGGGTTGACTCCCAACCCACTTCATGGGATTCCTACATACGTAGTAGGGTTGCAAACACTGGGATGTTGGGGAAAGAACACCATGTTTGAGAGGTTTTCGCAAAATGGAGATTTCAGAAATCGTAATTCTGAAAATTTCATAATCCTTTGTATTTACAATTTCTACAGTAAATACTTGCCAAAGATTAAAATTAAATGCCTGTGGGTTTTCATTGAGGATATTTATGAATGGTGCGTGCATATAGTTCTCTCCAAAGGATTTGTTAAATATGAGTGCAATGTTTCCTTTATACCCTCTCAATTCTCTGTCTGCCTCAGAGGTGAATTCAGGTAGTGCCGGAGTAGATACAACTACATTTTCTGATTTGGATCCATCTCATATAACTTCAGTTGTCTGCTAGGCAAACACACCCTTCTGGCTTTAGATGCAGATGTGCTTTGCTGGGATAATAATCATTCAGAAGTGGTCCAACCCCTGTACACATGTTTGTATGAGCTTAGGTGGACAGTGTATGTGAGATGTATGGGAGGAGTGATATAAGTGTTTGTGCAAAAAATAAGATTTTTATTATTCCTATAATTGTGACCTTCGTGACTTGTAAAAAAGGTTCATTGTATTTTAGTTGAACCTACAGTTACATTGACCAAATTATGTTGGCCTCCTTCCTAAACTCCCTTGGTTTTGTGTCTCTTACGTAATAAATGTACTGTGTTGAATGAAGAATGCTCATTGCCAAAAAAACAGTGCTCTGACCCCAGAATCCACTATCTTAAGGCATCTCAACTTTCCAGTAGTGTAGCAGGCCTATCTCTTTTTATTTTTGCTCTGAATTCTCCTTGTAGACCACAATTTAAGCAACAGGAGTATGTGGAGCCCTAAAGCAAAAACAGCTCCATTTGGCAGCTGATACGTTCTCCTTAAGGCTATCTGAGCACAAGTAGTTCAAACACTCAGAGGACTGCAGGAAAAACTGAATGTTGCCTCTGTAAAGACTAAGGTTTTTCAGGCAACACAGGAAGGTTGAAGAGGGGATGAAAAGCCCTGGAGAGCTGAATTTTATGATCCTGCTTCTACCCGAATGATGGTGACCACTAAAAAGGTCGCTTCTATGAGCAGCAGTTCTTTTATCCAGTGTGTCTCCCATCCAGACAGCAACAATAACAGCCAATCAGGATTTGCAGGCAAGGCAAGGCAGGAGTCTTGGCCATTTTCTGGCCACCGACAGACTGCTGTTATTCCCATCAGTGCGGAAATAATTATGGAATAATGGAATGACATTGTCACTGGTCCTAGTCTGGTCCACATCCTGCTCAACTGACCACTGCCCCTACAGATTCTCATGTTATAGCAGGGCTCAGGAAATCCTCACTGATATCCAAGGTATCTGATAAATGTGGGGAAAACTATATTCATTTTGGTTCAACAAGAAATAATAACTTTGGAAGAAGGAAATCAAACAGAAGGAGGTGAGAGCTGCAACACACCTATTGCATAGTTTGAGAGAGGAATTTACTACTGTGCAGAAGACTTTTGCATCAATTGTCTTTCTCTTCTGGTGAATTGTGGAGTTGCATTTAAGTTACACCCTTTTGTGCAGAGGCCCTGTGTACACAAGAGTGCATCTAACTGACAAGCTTGTTTGATGGCAAAAGATTCATCTCACCTTAATTCATAGACAATAATGTAGATAATAATGTGTGAATTAGCTATATTCTCTCATTTCTAGTCAGTAGGCAGAAATAGGTACTTCCAGATATCAGATCCTTTGAAATATTTTAGATGTTTACCAGAAGAAAAGGGAATTAAATCCTCGAAGCATCTTTTCATTGTGACTGATCCTAAAAGGAGCCCAGGGTGACTAGCTTACATGTGTATGCCAGTCTAGCAGACAGTCACAGTTATATGAGATGGATCCATGTTTAAAAATGCAATTATTTCTACTCCAGCACTACCTGAATTCACCTCTGCAGCGGGTACAGAAATGAGAGGGTAATAATCTATTTTTATTCCCATTCAAAATATGTTTCAGAAGCTATCAGTTAGTGAGAAATAAGTAACTGGATTTATAAGTATTGATAAAAACAAATTCCTCTCACTTACAACCTAGGGAAGTCTTGAAAATAAGACCGTCTTCAGTTTCTGCGGCTCCACTCGTTCCATTGAGTTGGGCAGATTTATACTAGCTAAAGATTAGGATCAAAATATAAGCCTAACATTTTTAAATGCTTTAATTATTTATCCAAGGCTGTTTTGACTTGCCCTCTGCAGCTGGCTGTGAGTCAGAGGAAGCTTTAAGTAGTATATTAGCAATTATTAGCCAGTTTAAGCTTTCACTGCATATTAGGAATCAAATCAGACTTTCTCATTCTTTTAATTATTTTTTTTAGAGAATGGAACAAAATGTCTAATTTATCTCTGTAAAATAAAAAGCTAAAACAGTGCTTTGGGTAAAAATGTCCCATTTACATGCCTGCCAGAAGTTGGGGAGGAAAAAAAAAAAAGAAAAAAAAGAAGCATGGAGAAGCATTTTCCAACTTCAAAGGACTGCCTAAACATTGGCTGATGGTTGCTTCACCATCAGTTGCTCACATTTGATGAAGGAAAATCATAGTCTCTAGGGGGCGGAAAGTCAAAAGCAGCTTTATCAAGACATCAGCTGCACTTTTACCTTCCTTTTTCCTGTCTCCTGAGCTTCTGGGAAGACTGCTGTACTGTAATGGTCTTCTCAGACTATGGTCTGCAAAGATTAATGTACCTAAAAAAATGCCAAACATTTAAATCTCAAGGTGCAAAAAAATGCATTCTGCTACAGATGTGGAAGAGCTAATTTCAATGTCACCCTCCTTTGACCCGAGTGTAAAAGGTTGGTGGTATCTGGTTGGTGGATTCAAAAGCAGCTGAAGTCAATGTCAGCTCATTCCTTTGTGCGCTGTTCATTACAGAAATCTTGTTCACACTAGCTAGTGGATTGGCCAAGGAGGCTTGAGTGGCCTTTTGACCTTTTGTTAAACGCTCGACTCTGAAATCATAGAATCATAAAATGACAGAATGGTTTGGGTTGAAAAGGACCTTAAAGATCATCTAGTTCCAACCCTCCTGCCATGGGCAGGGACACCTCCCACTAAACCAGGTTGCTCAAAGCCCCATCCAGCCTGGCCTTGAACACTTCCAGGGATGGGATATCCACAGCTTCTCTGGGTAGCCTTTTCCACTGCCTCACCACCCTCCCAGTAAAGGATTTCTTCCTGATATCTAGTCTAAATTTTCCTTCTTTCAGTTTAAAACCATTACGTCTCGTCCTATCGCTCCACTCCCTCATAAAGAGTCCCTCCCCATCTCTCCTATACGCCCCCTTTAGGTACTGGTAGGCCACTCTAAGGTCTCCCCGGAGCCTTCTCTTCTCCAGGCTGAACCCCCCCAACTCTCTCAGCCTGTCCTCACAACAGAGGTGCTCCAGCCCCTGGATCATCTTCGTGGCCTCCTCTGGACCCGTTCCAACAGGTCCATGTCTTTCCTGTGCTGAGGACTCTAAAGCTGGACACAGTGCTCCAGGTGGGGTCTCATAAACGTGGATTAGAGAGGTAGAATCATCTCCCTCAATCTGCTGGCCATGCTTCTTTTGATGCAGTCCAGGATGCGGTTGGCTTTCTGGTTGCGAGCACACATTGCCAGCTCATGTTGAGCTTCTCAGCCAAAAACACCCTGAAGTCCTTCTCCTCAGGGCTGCTCTCCATCCATTCTGCGCTCAACCTGTATTTGTGCTTGGGATTGCCAATGTAATGGAAGAGATCAGCATCTTTGGACACAAAGGTTCAGACACAAAAGGGACCTCAGGTGAACGTATTTTGTGGAATGTAATTAACACAAAATAAATGCAAATGACTTTGAGCTATTTTGAATGTCTCATTTTTACTTTGTCTACAATGAGTTAGGGAACAGGTTTGTGTCAAACTTAGAAAGAAAAAAAAAGTGCTCTACAAATATAGATGGAAAATTTGGAAAATTACCGAGACAGCATTTTGGGGATTGGGAAGAAGGTTGAGACAGATGGTGAATCATTTCCTTTTAGCTACTAAATTGCTGTCATTTTGACTTCAGATACTGTCCTGGAGTCACCACACTGAACTGCAAATATCTCAAGTAGTTAAGGTAGGAACTCGGTCACGCTCACCTCCATTGAGAAGCCCCTCTGTACTCTCTTCACCTTCAAAACAGGGTGGTCAGATACAAACACCTTATCAACAGTTGTCGCTAGTGCACACTATCCCATTGAACTTTGCCTGTGTGTTACCTGGCAAAGCATTAGTCTAGTTAGCTATTTTAGAGTCTGGACTAGTAGACCCAGAGTGTGGAGACTCTTAAGACTACCAAACTCCACACCTTGGGCCCACTAAGTTTACTAATGTATCCCTAACCACAGGAAAACAGCCAATTCAGAGCATCTAAGCTGATCTGCTTTCAGTTGCCTGCTAAAATGTTTTTATTCAGGAAATGTTCATACAAGGATTCTGAAGATATTGACTTGGATCTGTGAGATTAACTTCTTTAGATACCAGTACACGGATAGCTGAGGTCATGAGTGTCTTAGATCAGCTTGATCTGTGTTTTCCATAGGCATATTTGAAAGACAAATGATTGTTTTTTTTAATTGGACCAAGAGATGCACAGACAAGAAAAGTAGTGTATTCAGTATTTCAGGAAGTAAATACAAAGAATGATGTATCAATGTTTTGAGGTATATAAATACCACTGATAAAATACAACAGGGTGACTAACAAGAGAAGCTAAAAGCAGGAACACTTTCATCTTGATGTGACCTATGAGGGTATAATAACGCTGCAGAAACCAATGCTGGTAGCTTGAGGTTCCCAGCTGCTAAACCCAAATGGGGTTCAGGAAAGGCTAGGAAACAGCACAGAAGGATATACTTTGATGAAATCCCCAGTGTTTTTGTAGCTGAGATCCTTGTGGAAAAAATGGCATATATAGTGCCAGTTCCTGTCATTTTCCTTCTGTTTACTTCTCCATGCCCCTCATTCCTCTGCTGCCGTTGCTGATGTTTGCTAGGGATAGATGACCTGCTGTAGCATATACAACATTGGTAGGGAAATAATAAAACTGCATGAACCTGGTTGATGGTTTTCAAAGCCTGTATCAATGCTCCTCTGAGCTCCAAGTTTGAGGAGTATGGTGCAGTCACCCAAGCCAGGATCACAAAGGATGAGACGTGTCATCTTCTGAGGTTCTACACGATGCCTTGTCTGTAATATGTTCACACCACAACAGTGAGGTATGTCCTACGGGTTGGGAACCACTGAAACAAAAGACCCAGGGTTCTTCAGCTTTATATCCTTTTCAGTTGTACTTTTTAGTCAACATGATTTTAGCCTCAGTGCAAATCTTTCAGAATAGCCCCAAAATATGGAGTTGGACTAGATGATCATCGTAGGCCCCTTCCAACTCAGCTCAACTCAACTCAACTCAACTCAACTCAAAACTCTTCTATTTTTTCTATTCTATTCTATTCTATTCTATTCTATTCTATTCTATTCTATTCTATTCTATTCTACCCTATTCTAATATAGAAAATGAGCAAAGCTTTTGATGATTAGCTTTTTACTTTAATACATGATTATGGCCGATAACACAGTCTATTTCACAGTTTCTTTTGTCTTCTAATTTATCAAGGGCATTCTGGTTCCCTTACATGGAAAATATTTCATGGTGTCCTTAAACGGAAATCAATAGGACAATTCAATAAACACAAACATCAAAAGGTACACCTTTGTTCCTGACTCAGTCATGAAAGATGAAATTAAACTTGCACTGAGAGGAACAGGGAAGCAGCCTTTCTTGGCACCAGTAATTGCAGTCTGGGATGGCCCCAAAATATCCTTCCTTTATTTTGAACCAGTCTGACAAACAGTGCGAGTAACAGAACTAGAAAAGACAGAGCGCTTGGCAAAAGCCTGAAAAATGGCAAAACCATCGAAACTGTGGGTTGCTATAAAACATGCAAGGAAGAAATACTCCCCCAAGCAGGACATGTCAGTTGCATGGGCATGGCTTAGAAAAACAGTTACTGAAAGACTATGACTTATGAACCTCTGAGATGGAGGCAGAATAAGTGCCATAGGGGTGTAGTGCAGATGAGAAATGAATTAAGAGCAAATGAGGAGGAGAAAACTGGAAGAGTCAAGGAAAGTTGCTGAGGTGCAAGACAATATGCCCTAGGAAGACATAGAAAGTTGGGATGAAAATAAATTCTCCCTACAGGCATAGACCTTGTCTATTACGTTTTACAGTATTTCAGGAATTAGGTTAAAGGACAATGATTTAGTAGCTTGAAAAAACCCTTCTTTTCAATAAGAAAAGGCTACACCTATACCTAGATCTATATTTATACCTAGCATTGCTAGCAAACTGATGTTTATACCACCATGTACCTATGCAGGTGAATATATGGAAGAAAATTATTGCACTGTGCTTTTGTATTGTCCTGTAAATCTTCTTCAAAGATTTCTGAAAAAAAGAGAAGCTTATTAGGACATGAAGAAGAGTCTACTGATGTTGGTCTTAAATTATGGTTTGGGACACAGCTATTATAGTCATGGGCTTTCTTCTTAAGTCATTCTTACTGCAGATTGTGAATTTGTTTTTTATATATATTAAAGAGACAATTCCATTATCACCAAAAATTAAGACATTTTTTAAAACTGTCGATTTCATTGACACTTTTTCCCTAATCTCTCAGAATGCAGTATTTCCATCTCCTTATTTGAGACTGCTTCCTAGAAAGAAAAAAATGTTGTGGAGAAGAATTTTAAGTTTAAGAAAGACAAAATAAAAGAATTATTCTGTGATAGCTTTTTTTGATGCCCTCATAACATTATTTTGTCACTTAACAGAAAATCCATTTTGGAAGAACCAAAAAGCACTAACTGTGTAAAGCCGAATATCCAGTTCTTGCCCAGGGCTGTTTATGACGTCAGTATCCTAATAAATCATGACAAAAACAATGTTTCATATTCATAGACCTGATAGGGTCTGAATTTATGAAAATAAGTAAAATAGAAGAGTACAAATGATAGTTGTCATCAGTTTGCATATGTGGGTACCCAGGAGGAATATAGAGACACTGTCAGAGCATGCAGGGATGAGGGTTAGGATCCCATGTGGAAACTGATTCTGACAAAGGACATGAAGGTCAGCAAGAAGCGCTTCTGTAAGTGCATCACCAGAAAAAGGAAGACAAGGAAAAATGTGGGCCTGCTGCTGAATGGGGCAGGGGGCTTGGTGACAGAAGACACAGAAAAAGCAGGGGAAGCACATGCCATCTTTGTGTTGGTCTTTACTGGTAAGATTTGCCTTCAGCAGTCACACACATGGCTCAGAGACCAAAAAGAAAATTTGGAGCAAGAAAGACTCACCATCGGGGAAGAGGACCAGGTTAGGGAATATTTAAACAAACTGTACATACTAAAGCCCATGAGACCTGGAAAGATGTTACATGAGTACTGAAGGACCTGGCTGATGTCACTGTGATGTCACTCTCAACTATCCTTGAAAGGTCATAGCCATTGAGAGAGATTCCTGAGGACTGGAAAAGAGCAAATGTCACTCTTACCTTCCAGATAGGGCCAGAATGAAGATCCAGGAAGGTACAGGTTGGTCAGTCAGTCCTGGATCCCTGCAAAGGTGATGGAGCAAATCATCCTGGAAACTCCTTACAAACATATGAAGGACAAGAAGGTGATTAGGTATACTGAACATGGATTTATGAAGGGCAAAGCATCCCTCCTCAACCTGGTAGCCTTCTGCAATGAAGTGACTAGCTGAGCAGACAAGGTGGGAGCAGTGGATATTGTTTATCCTAACTATGAAAAATCTTTTGGTGCCATAAACACCATAGACAAGTAGATCAGGTATAGGTTAGATAAGCGGGCAGTGAGATGGACGTCTGCTGGAGGGACAACACAGCAAGGCACCAGCAATCCAGGATGTTCCTAGAATGCATAGATGACAACTTCCTCCTCCAAATGGTAGAGGAACCAACAAGAAAAGGTGCTATGCTGGACCTTGTTCTCACCAACAGGGAAGGGCTGGTGACCAGCGTGAGGCTCAGGGATAACCTTGGCTGCAGTGACCACAAAGCGATAGAATTTAAGATCCTCAGGGCAGCTAGGAGGATATATTCCAAGCTTACGACCCTGGACTTTAGGCATGCAGACTTTGATCATTTCAGGGATCTGCTGGCCAAAGTGCTGTGGGACAAAGCTCTAGAGGGAAGGGGGGCCCAGGACAGCTGGTCAGTATTCAAGGATCACCTTCTCCGTGTCCAGGACCAAACTATACCAACAAAGTGGAAGGCAGGAAAGAATGCTAGGAGACCTGCCTAGATGAACAGGGAGCTCCTGGACACACTGTCACACAATAAGAAACTTTATAAGGAGTGGAAGAAAGGACAGCTAGAATGGGGGGCATATAAGGAAGCTCTCTGAACAGCAAGAGACCTGGTGAGAAAAGCTAAAGTTCAGTTAGAATTAAATCTAGCCAAGGAGATCAAGGGAAACTGCAAAAATTTCTATAGGTACATTAATGGTAAGAAAAAGACGAGGGAGGCTGTGGGCGTTTCCTCAGAAGGGAAACGGGGGAGCTGGTGACAAGTGATATGGAGAAGGCCGAGGTTCTCAACAACTTCTTTTCCTCAGTCTTCACTGGCAAGGGCTTCAGCCACACTCCCGGAGTCAGAGAAGACAATGTCAGGGATTGGACAGAACTGCCCATCATAAGTGAAGATCAGGTTCGTGACCATCTGATGAACCTGAAAATGAACAAGTCGATGGGACCTGATGGGATACACCCATGGGTACTGAAGGAACCGCCAGATGAGGTTGCTAAACCGCTCTCTATTATATTCCAAAAGTCATGGCAGTCTGGTGAAGTCCCCACTGACTGGAAAAGGGGAAACATAATCCCCATTTTCAAAAAGGGAAAGAAGGATGAACCAGGGAACTATAGGCCAGTCAGTCTCACCTCCATGCTTGGTAAGATTATGGAGCAGATCCTCCTGGAGGCACTCCTGAGGCAGAAGAATAACGAAGAGGTGATCAGGTACAATCAACAAGGCTTCACCAAGGGCAAATTGTGCCTGACAAACCTGGTGGCCTTCTATGAGGAGGTCACAACATCAATAGACAAGGGGAGAGCAACTGACGTCATTTACCTGGACCTGAACAAAGCCTTTGACACTGTCCTGCATGACATCCTGGTCTCCAAGCTGATAAGATATGGGTTTGATAGACTGACAATTCAGTGGATAAAGAACTGGCTTGACGGCCACACCCAAAGAGTGGCTGTCAATGGGTCCATGTCCAAGTGGAGGCCAGTAACAAGTGGAGTCCTTCAAGGATCAGTACTGGGACCGGTCTTGTTTAACATCTTCGTCAGCAATATGGACAGTGGCATAGAGTGCACCCTCAGCAAGTTTGCCGATGACACCAAGCTGTGTGGGGCAGCTGACACGCTGGAGGGAAGGGATGCCATCAAGAGGGACCTTGAAAGGCTGGAGAGGTGGGCCCATGCCAACCTCATGATGTTCAACAAGACCAAGTGCAAGGTCCTCCATTTGGGTCAGGGCAATCCCAAGCACCGATATAGGCTGGGCAGTGACTGGCTTGAGAGCAGCCCTGAAGAAAAGGACTTGGGGGTGCTGGTGGACGAGAGGCTCAACATGAGCCGTCAGTGTGCACTAGCAACCCAGAAAGCCAATCGTATCCTGGACTGCATCAGGAGAAGCGTGGCCAGCAGGTCGAGGGGGGTGATTCTCCCCCTCTACTCCACTCTCGTGAGACCCCACCTGGAGTACTGCGTCCAGTTCTGGAGCCCCTACTACAAGAGAGATATGGACGTGCTGGAACATGTCCAGAGAAGGGCCACAAGGATGATCAGAGGGCTGGAGCACCTCTCCCGTGAGGACAGACTGAGAGAGTTGGGGGGGTTCAGCCTGGAGAAGAGAAGGCTCCGAGGAGACCTTATAGTGGCCTACCAGTATCTTAAGGGGGCCTACAAGAAAGCTGGGGAGGGACATTCAGGATGTCGGGTAATGGTGGGATTGGAGGGAATGCATTAAAACTAGAGATGGGTCGATTCAGACTGGATGTTAAGAAGAAGTTCTTCACCATGAGGGTGGTGAGACACTGGCACAGGTTGCCCAGAGAGGTGGTGGAAGTCCCATCCTCGGAAGTTTTTAAGGCCAGGCTGGATGGGGCTCTGAGTAACCAGATCTAGTGGGAGATGTCCCTGCCCATGGCAGGGGGCTTGGAACTAGGTGATCTTTAGGGTCCCTTCCAACCCTAACACTTCTATTATTCTATGATTCTATGGATTATCTGCCAGCCTCAAAGAGTTGTGACTGGGGGCAAAAAGTCCAGATAGAGGCCAGTCACTAACAGTGTACCCCAGGAGTCACTGCTGGAGCCAATGTTGTTTAATATCTTTAATGACCAAGATGATGAGACAGAGTGCAAGTTGGCAAACGATACAAAACTGGAAGGACAGATTGATATGCAAGACGTTTGTGCTGCCATTCAAAGGGATTTTGACAAGCTGGAGAAATGGGCCAACAGGAATCTCATGGAGCTCAGCAAAGGGAAATATAAAATCCTGCACTTGGAAAGGAATAACTCCACAAACCAGTATGGACTGGGGAATGAATGGACTGGAAAACAGCTTGGCAAGAAATGACGTGGTGGTCCTGGTTGACGACAAGTTGAACATGACCCAGCAACGTGCTCTTGCAGCAAAGGTGGCCAATGGCATCCCAGGCTGCATTAGGCAAAACACTGCCAGCAGGCCAAGGGAGTTGATCCTTCCCCCTCTACTCAGCAATGGTGAGAAAACTCTGGAGTACTGTGTCCAGTGCTGGGCACCCCAGTGCAAGAGAGGTGGACATATTGGATAGAGTCCTAATCATCTAGCAAGATGATTAAGGGCTTGGAGTTTGGGTAATTGAACCCTGGAAAAGATTAGCCAGAGAGGTTGTGGAGTCTCCATGCTTAGAGATGTTCAAAATGCAACTGGACACAGTCCTGGGCAATGTGCTGTAGCTGACCCAGCTTGCAGCAGGATGTTGGAATAGATCTCCTGAAACTCTGTGATTCTATCCAACTAGACAGCCATTTTTTTTAATTTCACTTAAAATATACACATTTTAGCAGAAGTCTAAATAGAAATTTAAATAGAAAATCATTTTTTTTCCACGTATTATGAGTCATAGAGAAACTGTTAAAATCATCTAAAGGAACCATCCTCAATTGACAGGACAGATTAACAAGCAATCCCCCAGAAACAGAAAACAACAAAATGGGTATCATGAGGATGACTGAAAAATGTCTGATGCTGCATGTATTGATACTGGTTCTAACAAAAATGGAGCTGTCACTTTCTTAACAACTGCTCTGAAACTCATTCCACTGTCCTCTCAGAGCTGTCTCAGTGCACTAAAATATCTTTAGAGCCTTCCATTTCTGTTTCACTGTCAGTTTCTATCTCTATGCTCCATTTTATTAGTTTGTACCTATGTCCATGATGAGACAGCATGGAATTTTATTGTCATAAGCTTGGACTGATCACAACATGCATGTGTAAGCTTTGCAAAGCTCTTCCCTTTTTATCATTCCATTTGTCTGTTTTGTGCATGTTGTAAAGGGGAAAAGTAAACTGGAACAATCACAATACTTTTCCCTGGGGAAGCAGGCAGCTAAAAGTAAGAAATACATCTATGAATTACTTTGTGAAATTATTGGATATTCTTTATACCTTGTCCAAGTTCTACCATACTTTTTTTTTTATTGACTATGCTCTTACCTCGTAAGTAACTCCATTTGAGTCCATGAAAGAGGCTTTTTATGGAGTAGAAGTCTATTTGCTTGTGGATATTCGTAGCCTACTCAGTTACCAAAATGAAATGTTCTTTTGTGGAGATACCTATGACCTTCTGCTGATAGTCCAAAAATGTCCAGACATGCAATCTGACCACAGAGAACGCCACCTGCTTTAACCAATGGACATTGTGAACATTCCTTGGGCAAATTAATCTGATAATATCTGGCCCTAAGGTGTCGTAGAAAACCATAAGGTTTGGGTTTTTTTTTAATATGAATTTCCTCATATCAAATAGAAAGAATGTGAGAGAAGAGAACAGGTGTGATTTGGAGATCATTACATCATCCCCTTTCACTGGCTAGAAAGACAAGTAGGCCATAAACGAAGAGAATTGCTTTGGAAAAATTTGAAATGGAGATTGTCCTGGACCAACTGAGGAAATTTTGAAACTTGTTAGAATGTGTAAATGGATTCAGATGAGCTCTGCAAAAATATTCATAACTAATGATTATGGAACAAAGAATGCTATTGATGTCTAATAACTGTCACAAGTGAAGACTCAAGAGATGATCATTAACCTAAGACCTTCAGCAGTAAACAAACACAATATTGATTTCAGTAGATGAGAAATAGGTTAGGAAAGGAGGAGGAATAAAGAGGAAGAAAGGAAGAGATTATATATGGTTTCCTTAAATAAAGATTGAAAATTTCCATAGAAATAGCCTTGTGGATTCAGAAAGGAAAGATCTGTCTTTTCCTTTGGAGAAAAAGACTATTTAAATTACCTCCAGACAATGAATACATGATACATTTTTAGTACAGCCTACTTAGGTAAACTTGACCCTAAGAATCCAGCTTAGATAGGCTTTAAATAATAATTTGAAGCGAGCACAGGTTACATTCAGAAAGACCATTAGAGCCAGTATTTATACCAGGATCTGAAATTTCCAGGAAGGATATGTAAAATACCAGTGAAAATAAATTTTCCAAGGGCAAGTTATACTGAAGGTTTTCCCTACGAAGAAATAAATTTTAACAGGCAATTTATTCTCTCAGATGTAGCAGTGCAATCTGTGATGGTATGGGACATAGAGACAGGAGACTTGTGTCTTTATTCCTGGTTCCAAAGCAACTCATTGTGTGTTCTTGAATAATGCTGCTACTTCTGTTTTGTTTGGGTCGTGGCCTTGTCATCCAAATCCTTTTACAAAGCCCTAAGAGATCATGGCAGGGGGCTTGGACTAGATGGTCTCCAGAGGTCCCTTCCAACCCTATGATTCTATGATTCTATGATTGGGTGAAAACCATTCTAAATAAATAGAGCACTATTCTTCTTCCATTATTATTGTACCAATAACCTTTGCTGCCATTTGTATTACATTTTCTACTCATAGCACCTGCAGTACTAAGACTACAAGGAATTTAATTGCAATACCACATATTTTTTTGGTGCCAGAGCTTTGACACCATTCCCACAGGGGGAGCTTTTTGACATAGCCAGGACCCACAGGACACTTGCTTGTTGTAAAAAAAACTAAATCACTCCCTATGGTGCCTAAGCAAATGTTTAAAACCTTAAATTTATCACCTATTTTTTAAAATCTCCGTTGAAACTTTCACAAAAACTGCAACATATTTCTTACTTATGGATCATTAAGTTATTGCAAGCTGTTTGTGGGTCATTTGTTTACAGAGTATCGAGACACAAGGTGCCACTCACTAGAACTGGTAAATATTACAAAGTATCTATGAACATGCATTTTGAATACAAATCAGAAATTTCCATTACATATGCAATCTCCTTTTTTCATTTCCCATTATATACTCAGCAATATTATTGAAGAAACAGAGTTTTATAAAAGCTCATACAAATGCTCATTTCCTCAGTCTACGATCCGACACAAGGAAATACTGATAAGGTTATCTGCTTCTTTTATTGGACTTATTAATTTTGCTGAATATATTCAAAGACACGGTGTATCCTTCAGAGTAGACAATGCAAAACCCAGCATTAGAGAAGGGAGGAAAACATGCTTATTGTGCAGTGCTGTGATAGGTCAGCTTTTGAACTTCAGAACTGCTGGTGTTCACAATTTCTGAGTAGCAATTATTCAGTATCTCCAAAAAATAGCTTAATGTTCACTGAAACAGTTCAAGTATCATGGTTTCTTGCAGAAGTCCCATAAAGCATTTCAACTCAATAAATGAAAAAGATTTTTTTTTTTTTTTTTTTTTGTATAAGGTCATTAGGACAATAAAAACTAAGCCATACCACTTTACTGCTAGAGAAGTTATAACCTGATTCAGGCTGGGTTTTTCCTACTTGTTCAAAATTTTAATAGAAGAGTTTGTTCTATAGTAATGTATGTTTCTTTATCCTATAAAGTCATAAATATATGAAATTTTGCAAGTATATTTATGCAATTTATATGTACATACATAAATAGAATATTATGAAATTGTTTTTCTGCACTTAAAAGACATTTTGTTGGAAAGGTTTTGAGAAAAAACTGATCCTCTCCAGGGCTTTCTGTGCAGAAATAAATGCACACAAGCAACCTATGGGTCAGGGTGTTAGACTTAGTGAGCAGGAACAGATGAAATATTCAGCGCATACCGTTGTCCTATTGTGAATGGTCATGTCCAAGATATCTGCCCAAGACCTGTAGACTTCATTTGCATCCGGTCATTGGATATGACTAGGAGTCACAGCTCTTATGTATTGCGGTCTCTGACTGAGCTGCTGGGACGTCTGTCACATTCGTTATTGAGAGGACGATTCAAAAAAATTCACCAAATCGTCACATTCTGATGAAAGAAAACTGCAGTGGGGAAAAAAGAAATATCTGCTGAGAGAAGCGCAAATGTACAACAGCTCCATGAAAAACTCACAGTTTGACTCACTAATACACCAGAACATTGATCAGCTCTTTTTCTATGGAAACTTCTTGTGCCCAAACATATACATCTTAGGCCTAACGTTCAGTCAAAGGGAATTCCCTCTGCTTTTTTTGCAGCAACAAGGTGAATTGGGAAACAAGGATGCATAAAGTCTTTTAATTCCTATGTATTTCCATAGCATCTATCTCTTTGTTTGTTTATTTTTGTGTAAATATATATACATAGGTACCAAACTAATATGTATACGTATATATTAGATATCAGGTTTTACATACATATAAATGTTTGTGAGCATATCCATGTTGGTTGTCCCAGACCAGACCCTTGCAGGTAGATATCATTGTAGACAGGTCTCCTTGGAAATACTAAGGGCCAAAAGGGCGTGAAGTTTAAATAATTCTCTTGCCCTTCCAGGTGGTTCATCACTCCAGGACAAGTTCAAGATTTATTGATTATATAGCTTAAGGGAAGGTCACAGAGCTGCATCCTACCTTCCCTTTGGTATTCCACTAAAGTAGATATTTTGTGGCTAGTTGGGATCTCATACCAGTTATCAGACAAGAATAAGGCTACTGAATAAAACAACAGACCAAGCCTCATTTAAAATCAAAATGAGATTTGCAGTGTCCAGAACTGTATGTTTGCCATTTTTATGAAGTGCTTTAAAGTAACATTTTGGCCTTCTGCTATTTGTACAGAGCTTTTTTTGCAGGTGTCATAACTGACTCTAATATGGCCTTTGTATGCCAACTTGGGTCTCTTTGTTTAAAGAAACAGCTTTGGTTACCTGTGCTTACGCTGAATGATCCCATTTAACAGAGATTTTCCTGTTATCCTCTCTGCTCAAAACTTTGAGCATCACACTCAAAACACTCTTAAGATTTTCCGATTTTGTGTTTTATTTCTGTGATGGGGATCATCCGGTGTAACTGAGACTTCCAAGGAGCTGTAGGTGTTTTTTGAAACTAGAAGGATGGGAAATGTGAAAAGATAAAAAAAAAAAAAAAAAAAAAAGCCCTGCAGGATGCCTCTTCCGATGAACCCTTGAGGAGGGATAGCTGGAAATTATCATCTATTTAAAAAAAGATACAACGTTCTTTCGCATGCAAATTACCAGAGATCCAACTCACATAGTTCATATCCCAATAGGAGGAAATACAGCAGAGCTGACAGATGTCATCAGTTGACTTAAATGACTGCATAAAAATTCACAACGTAAGTCTTTTATCTACAAACCCTGCATGTTTAAAAAAAAAAAATATGCCAGTGGTTATAGGCTGCCACTTTGACTGTTAAGCCTTTGTCACCTGCAATTCCATGGATAAACAGTCCTGAATTACGTGCCTTGTTAGACTTACTCAACAATGTCAATAATTGTAATATAAAATGTTAAAGACAGATTTTTTTTTTAAATAAAAATAGAAAAGGACTGAGAAATTACTCTTGTGCATGCATGTTTCTTTATGATCCAATGTGCAACATTTTTATGGGCTGTATGTCTGAAAGGAGGTATATATAATGATGTTTAATGTGTAGTTGAGAGCAAAATTATTACAGTTTTATATATATGGTGAAGCCATATAACAAAAGAGCAGTAGCTGGTGTTTGCCCTTATTTGAGATGCAGTCATATAATAGAGAGCCTTAAAGCTAGGGTTTACTGTACTTTGGGAATTAATCACATAAACTATAAATTGGGTTCAACAGGCTGGCTGGGTAAATAGGCGCAGCTAATGAGGACACTATGAGATCTTATAAGAGCGCTGACTGCCCCAGGACAAAAGTGCCGAGCTGCACCTGATGGAAAACTAGAAGACATCAAAGCATAAAGGATTAGTGCTCTCACAGTGTTGAGAAATGGCCAGGGGGAGATTCACCAACTTATTACCCACATCCAAGCTAATCCTGTTATCTGCAAAATATGACTGTGTTCAGGAACTGCCACCACCTAAACTTGCAGGAGACTAATTCGGTGTTTACATGGACAAAAGTGCGGGGAATTTTCATCTGGGCAATGAATATAAGCAATGAGAATTTTTAAGGGTTTCCTTTGTATCAAATGCATGAAGAAGGGAAAATACAAAATGAGTTCTTTAATGGCTAATCTGTTTCCTATACAGGTATCCTATAGGAGAGAATTCCTTCTCTGAGAATACAGGGCAAAAGTCACATACAATTTGTTCTCTCTTGTTTTGTTGGAATGTAGTTACACTTTCCTAAAAGAAAATCAAAATATATTGAAAGTAACTTTGAAGATGAGAGGGATTGATAGTCCCCCAATATCCCTGCCTGGAAAATCCTTTGTGCAGCAAACGTCTGCCTGATTTTTTCTCAGTGCAATAAAAGAAGGTGAAAAATATCCCAAGGTCCTTGCCAGCACACCACAAAATATAATTCATTATCCAGCCTAAGGTATGTGAGTAGGTTCAAATTTTTTTGGAAAAGGTTTATAATTACCAATGCTAGAAATCTAATTTTTTTATACCAAAGATACAACTGGTATAGCCAGCACCTGTGGCAAATAGTGGACCTTATTTTTCAATTTGAATAAAACAGAAAATGACCCAAACCGTACCTCTAGGAGCAGGTAATTCCAGGGAAGAACAGATAATTTAGGGAAAAGGTCTCCAACTTATATTTAATCTAAACATGCAATATGTTCCTTCCAGTAAGTCATCAGCGTCAAGGATGGTTGCCTTCAGGGCAGAGTTTAGGCATGATTACCCAGGCAAGCCCATGGCTAAGTATTTATATGGCATTAAGGATCACCCCCGGCACACAGATCTTGCAGGCAAGGATTTATCTAGCTATCTAAGGGAAATGATTAATTTTGTAGGTTTTAATTTTAAGGGATACAAAAATGCCAAAGTGCTCGGTGATGGAAAAGAATCACTGTAAGGATGGCATTGCCCACAGGCTTCCCTTGGCTTTTTTACTGTTGTTGACAGCACCATACCTAGGTTGGGAGAATATTGCAATTAATATCCTCCCATTAGCAATGAAAAATAAGCACCCTGCTAAGTGGAAGCTAGTGATCACCTGATGTTAGTGAATGACAAGTAAGGACTAGGGGAAGATTGGTCTGGTGACTCCAGGATACCTATGGAAACAAATTAATAACCTTGACTTGCTTATCAGCCCCTTCCCACTTGTGTCTTTTCTAACCCTGGACTCCTCTTTTCCTTTTCTCCTAGCATCATCCAGTCCTGCAGTAACAACACTGTCTCACCAACGAACGCCGGGACTATTCACTGACTTTCAGTCCAGGTATTAAAGGAGCCTCCTCTGTCTATATACACATAGGATCATAGAATGGTTTGGGTTGGAAGGGTCCTTCAAAGGTTATATAGTCCAACCCTCCTGCAATGAGCAGGGACATCTTCAACTAGATCAGGTTGCTCAGAGCCCCATTCAACCTGACCTGGAATGAATCCAGGGATGGGACATCTACCACCTCTCTGGGCAACCTGGGCCAGTGTCTCACCACACTCAGCATAAAAAATTTCTTCCTTTAGATGTCAGAGAACTGATCAGGGAATGGATCAAGAGATCAAGGAATGTTCATTGGATAATTCTGTAGTTTCTGATATAAACTGAAAATTCACTGGCCTCTTGATTTTACTGAGGTCTTTCTTTTGGAGAGGGAAGGATATTTAACATTTCTTTAAAGATACGTAAATGTTCTACTTCTAGAACATTTTGGTTTGTTGTTTTGTTGTTTTGTTGTTTTTTTTTTTTTTAAATAGAGATCTTTCTTCCTTGAGTATTGATTAAGATTTTTTTTATCTTTATTTATTTAATTTTATTTTTCTTTAAAATACGGGGAAAAAAAAAACCCACTGCAATTGAAAAGGTGTCAGTTGCTGGATTCAAAGTCAAATAATTTAATTTTATCAGTGTAAAATGCCTTATTGAATTAAAAATATATTCCTATTACTTTTCAATTTACTGAAGAATGTTTTGCAGTTTGTTGAACTTCCTAAGAAATTTGAAGATCCATTACAGCCACTTCCCTAGCCAGGTGTTTCAGACATCAGAGTGCTACCAATGAAGTGAAGAACAGCTTCAGCTAAGACACAGATTGCTAGAAAAACAAGCTAGGAAATAGTAGAATACAGAGGGACAGATTAACAGCCATTAAAAAATGAGCTAGTTACACGGAGCACTGATAATCATATAAAGTTTTGCACAATTGTCTGATTATGGGCTGAAAAATATTTATTAACTCTTCATTTTATTTAAACCAAAATGAAGAAATGGAAGCAGACAAAATACTGTGCATTCAAAATATGAAGAAAAACAAAACCTGATCCCTGCCCAGAACATGTAGGTACTGACATGGTAGTCATAACAACCAGTTTCGCTTCTGGTTTTAGACCTTTACTGATCAAATGGGAAGAGAGAATGAGAATTGCTAATATCCACTAATGATTTTGCTTTTGCTCTTGATTTGACATTCTCAAACACAGTTTTGGACAACAGAACAAAAGCCTCAGAAAAGATATTAACAGCTGAAAACAAACACTAAGTTTGAAGCTATGATTTATACAAATGCTGTATTTAACCTGAGATTGGGGAATGTTAATGGAAGAGAAAGGTTTTCTTAAACATTTTGACACTTCAAATGCTTGGTATGTTTGGATCAAAGCTCAAGCTGTACCTGTTATTTCCTTCTGACCTCTTGCCAGGGTTTTTTTCCCTCCACCCCAAGTTCCTCCCAGCAAATTCATGGGCAATAATCCTGATATACTTTACTATTTGTTTTTTCAGAAGTATAGAACACCTCTTTGTAAATTCAGCTGCGATAAGAATTCAAAAATTTACATCTCAAGCCTTATTTACTTCTGAAAATCTTGACTCGCAACACATGGATCCCAAAATTGACCAAGGTTCACCCAAAATGCATGAATGAAGGCTGACGGCAACAAGTCCCTGATGATCCCAGAGTGCATGTGTACAATTTTCCTTGGCCCTGGGCAGACAGCAGCTTTATTTCATCATTCTTGCGTTATTCAACTAGTACATACATTTATGCATTTTTGTATAAAAGCTTCCTAGCTGGAGAAAAGGTCCATATAGGTCAATAACTCCTCCCCTTCCATCTCCTCCCCTCTCCCCACATCACATCAGAAAACACTGAAATCACTTAGTTTATATTCTTTAGATTGAAAGGAAATTTTTTTCTCTATAGTCCAAACTGACTAGAAAAAGTGGCAATAGTGGAGTCCTTAGCTTGCCACTATGTTCTTCTGGAATGGGAGTAAAACTAAGTCTAAAAAGTATCTTGTTTCCGTTAACTAAATATTTTGCTTTTATTTCCCAAAGCTATGGAAAATGTCAATACAACAAATTCCAAACTACGGAAGTATTTTTTTCTTTGTAGCTGCAGAACTATGATGCCTGTGCTTTCTCTGTGTTGGTGTTTTATGCTTTTGAGAACCAAGCTTGCCCAGAGAAGCAACAACTAGTTTATCTTCAGTGTACACAATTAAGGGACGTGTGATGAGGCATTTACCTCACCTAACCTCATATGTCTAAAAGTTAGTTCTCAAAATTATACTCAGTGAGTACTTACCCCAAGTATATTTTTACAGTCTAGGTAGCTATATTTGGGCTAGTCAATCCATGTCATCTATTGGAACTGTTGGTGTGCAATTCATCACCTTAAATAGATATCTAAAAGAGTGAATTGCCTAAAGATATCTAAAGTTAGATTAGGTGAATTCCACCTTTTCTGACCAGTTCTTCTCTTTCTTTTCCAAGCCATGATTGTCCACACTCCATCTTTTGTTTCTCTAGTTCATAATCATCATTTCATACCCAAAATAGAAATGTTTTCAGGAACTGGCTGGTGTGCACCTTTGAGTTTTTATGTTTTGTCTGATGTTCCAGGAGGCTGAAATGGACATAAAAGTGAACACTGGGTTCTGATTTCTCCCTCATTGTCTGGGAGGTTCACAGGTTTCATTTTACAGTGAAAACATTTTTTAAATTACTTATTTATGTCCATGATTAGAAGAAACATTTACTTATATTGCTGCTATTGCTGTTATTACTGGCATACATGTTTCCTTGGGTCCACTGAGAAGAAGTGATACTCTGGTAGGTGATGTGTATACGTGTGACAAGGGTCACTATAATCTGAAACAGCAAGCTATAGAAATAACTAGAAAAATAATAACTAGAAATAACTAGATATAGTGAGTGTTGCCATCTCATTCTGTTGACAGGTGACCTTGTGTGGGGAGGGAATGAGAACTCAAAGCCATGCAAAGAAGTCTGTGGCATACTCAGTTACTTCTTCAGAGTCAAAATTTCTTCAGTCATATACAAGCCCTTTGTTGCTTTTCCATGTTTCCCTCCCAGGTACCTCCACAGCACAACCAGGAGATAGAGCTTTGTATTGACCTGAGCTGACATGAACCTAGTTCTCAAGAAACGGTCATATAACGTAGCCTTCTGCGGGTCATGGCATTGTCTTTAGCACTGCTGGAGCAGGATGGTTAAAAGCTTAAGACCTAGAGACTGAACATAAATTTAACTTCTACTACATTACGGATAAAATGCAAAATACCATCTTAATCTTTCTTGCTATATACTTTAGTGACAAAAAATGCTACCAAATATTTTGGATTGCCTCCACGCTAGAACACCTGATGCTCTGTTTGCTCCCATAGCTATAGGACAATTGATACAGAAGTGAAGAGATAAAGGCTGGACATTTTGAGTTCACTTGTAGCAACATGAAGTTAAACAGTGACAACCTCATAAAACTAAGTTGCATTTTGCAAGGTACATTCAAAATTTTAGGAAAAACTGAGAAGCGGGAAAGGCCTGAGGTGAGCCATGTCTTTTGAGTCGTCGATGTACTCTGGGCCTGCTTATGGCCATGTTTGGCTGGAAAGCACTAATTAGATTAGATATACTTGGCTAGAAGGCAGAAAGCTTAAAACATTAACTTTTTAAACATGTGCATACATTTAGAATCTAACATATTCTGCTTTTTGGAGATATATTCTGAGTAAATATCTTGTCAGCATGATGTTATCCTTTAATTTCTCGAATGGAAAAATGCTGTTTCAGAGTCAAATATTGCTCTTGTATACATTCCCACTACTTTTATACAGTTTTCAGAGAAGAGCATGGATCCAAAATGGTACTAATCTCATCTGTTACAAAATACATAGAAATGCTACATATTTACTGCCATTATTGCCATTGAGCAGCCTGGTCTAGTGGGAGGTGTCCCTGCCCATGGCAGGGGGGTTGGAACTAGATGGTTTTAAGGTCCCTTCCAACCTGAACCATTCTATGATTATTAAAATACTGGAGTGATTAATTTTCTTACTTCATTTGTTTGTTTATGATCATTGAGGAGAGGGATCAATTACCAATTTTTCTTTTTTCCTCAGTAGGGATGGTTCAAAGCTTCCAAATAGTGTGGACAAGTGGTACCTTCTGTCTTTTAAACAGTAAGGGTAACCACCTTAAGGAAGCATGAAGCACTCCAGGGTCCTGTCTCCAGGACTACATTGGTTTACTAATCCTTGAATGTTTAATGTAAAAAGCATGTGCATTTTGTGGAGTTTTGCCAGAATCATGGCCCCTTCTCAACTGAATACCCTAACTACCAGCCTGAGTTAGCCTTGCTCTAACCTTGTTCCTATATACCTCAATGAATTTTGTACTCTCTCCTCCACAGTGCCTAAGAGAATGTACTGCATAGCCTGGCAACTAAAGTACTTGCAGCATGAAAGACAGGAGCTTAATCCACCTCAGGATACTTAGCACCTTGAATTCAGATCTCCCGATTCACCATTACAGAAATAGGAAATAAGAAATAGGAAATAGGAAACAGGAAATAAGAATACTTGCATCCTTTGAAGAAGACTAGGGCAGATGCATCCCAAAACACCTGACATGTCATACTGATTCCTTATACTCTTGGCAGAAGAAGGTCAGGCTAGATTGCCTTGTAGATGTGCCTTGTCAATAAAAGCGGGGAAGCATCACCATTAGGCGGACCTGTTCCATCTTTTCAGAAGTAGGACAGAGAATTTAAGAGGTTATTTAAAATGTACTGAACCATCATAGGCTAAATGTCTAAAAAGTCATGTCAAAGTTTGGACCTAAATCAGGTGACAGGATTCCGCCTTCTGACATTTAGAGGCTTAAATTTCAGCAAGACAACAACCAGAGGATTTGCACTGAAGTCCACTCCAGCCCTTAGTTAATCAATTCCCCAGCTTCTGTTTTTAAAATGTGAGTACTGATGGAGGGGTTCTGAGGTTCTATCTGTTGAGGATAATGAAGCATCCATTCATTGGTGTGATGGTTATCATCGAAAGACCCAGGAAAGGAGTGGCCTTAATAAACTGCTGAACAAACTTACTCCTGAAAGGACTGCGAGATCAAACCCTTAAGCCAAAATATCACAGAAGTCTTGGCAAACAAATCAGATATGTTGTGTCTCAGAAATGATCCTGCTCTGCAATGGATAGAGCTTCTCATCCTTGCAGCACTGAAAAGCTTCTGTTGATTGGAACAGGGACAGCTCGGGGTTCTTTAAATCCCACCAGAGACACAAAGGTAGCAAGAGAGTGACTTTTGCTCCATCCCAGCTCTGGGATGTGTTTATTTTACTGTCCCTTCTACATTAAGTTTCACAAAGCAATATGCATGGAGCTATGTGAATCTAGGGACCAAGAGACAATTCAGACTCACCAAAAAAAAGGGATTTAAACAAAAAGAGAATATAGGCTCGGGAATGTTCCTGAGGAAAAGTTGCTCTCTTACTCTTAAAAGGATACGTAACCCTGAACTGTCACAGTTTGCATAGTGCTGTGTACATGCTTTTAATGAGTATTGAAGCCAGAAGGCTTTCCTATTATATTTGCATAGTTGGCATTACCTTTCCATGGTTCTAGGTGAAGTGGTAGTACAATACCCACAATTCCTTCAGCTCCGCTACCCACTGCAACTTCAGCTATAGTAGCTGACAATGTAATACTCATTCAGCAGCTGATTATAATTAAAAATATCAGAATAATTAAAGTCCTCAGCTTGACAAGCAGAGCCATAACTTTGCCTTCAGACATTCCTCTCTAATTAGTTAATTAATCCTAATGCAAATTATAAGCAATAATTAGTCAGCCAAGCTTGACATAAAAGTCTGCTGACTTACAGCTAAAAGGCTTTTCTGGTTGTTGGTTTGTAGCTTCTTAAGGTGTCCTTTGTCCACTCATAGTTTCTGTGTCTCCAGTCCTGTTAACTTGCTGATAATATATGGATATGTAAATTAGTTTGCAGAGTGAGAAAAAACAGCTATAAAACTTTGCACTACCATAGGCACTATTTTATTTGCTTAATAAACTGGATAGTCATGATGTGTATAGAATATAAATAAAACATCACATATGCATTCTACTACAATATAAATGTATGTTTTTATATACATACCTACATTTAAGAATGTTCACATTCCCAGTTTTAGCAGAATATATCTGCCTGTAGATGGTCTGAGCTGTTCTGGACAATGACATACTGTAAAACCCAATGTGATTCTAAGATTAAGCTAGATTCCAATCTCCTATATCATAAATGAAATCAAATTCTTTTGTACCAGGACAACTAGTATCTGATTCACGTTTTTCCATATGTTTTTAACAGATCGGGACTCTGTTAAAGTGAGATAATGTGAATTATCATCAGATAAATCAAAAGTGTGAATATTGCATTTCACATGGCAATGCAGCTAATACTGGTGTGTTGCATGCCACAAAGCCACACTGCTGACATATCACACAAATACTCACAATTGACTTGGAACACTCACGGATGCTTATATTTTTGTTCTTTTAAAGCATTTTGTCTGAAAGTGCTCCTATTTACATAAAAAAAAAAAGCAAACTTACAGCGCTTTAAAAAAGTGGAAGGCAAAAATGGAAAAACGATTCACAAATACTTGTGCTGAGAATCCTTTTTCTAACAGAATGATACTAAGCACATTTTTTCTACTGTAGTATGCTTGCTTTCATTCCAGCTTCTCATGTAGTTAAAGGTAAGTGGGATCACAGGACCATAAGACACCTACCTACCTATTGATACACACAGGCTTTTCTGGTGACAGTTTAATCATGTCAAATATTATGGCTACGAAGAATGAAACCCAGAAGCGTGTGTTTAACCTGCACTGTTCTGAGCCAGGGCAGGTACATTCCCTGTGCTAGGAAAAGAGTATTGAGGACGGGAATAAAAAAAAAAAGTGGAGTCAGCATAAAATCAGATTAATTTATCTGAATTCCTTCAAATTTGGAACGTTTTGATCAAACACAGAGGTTTTAGTATCTTTAATTTAGCTCCAGCTAAACCATAGTCAAGACCCATTCTTGTTTGTTAGTCCTCTTGCTATTCATCTCACCTGACTTTAACTGCCTGAGCTATGGTGATTCAGACCCAAGCAGACGTCCTCTAGAGTTAGGGAGGGAAAGAGATTCATATTGTAGTCTGGGCAGAATCACCCCTGGGGATACCGGTCTTTTTCCACTCTCTACAGAGGAAAGATAAGGTGATGATAGCCCTGAATTAAGCCTCTCAGTTAAGTTCCTAAAGTTGGGTGAGAAAATCTGAGCCTTGTTAAACAGCTTGAGTGATCCAAAATGGAGGATGATGTTATGTATTTGTAGTGTTACTCTACTCTCTGTCTATTCACTTGGTGAAAGGAATAAAATAAAACGGGGGTTATTATTCAGTAAATCACACAATGGATTTCAAAAAAAGCTCTTTTCAGGCAATTTCATCTTCACATTTGCAGGGTGCACAGAGAAACCCAAATCATTCAGGAATGAGCAGGTAAATTTTCATTTATCATAGAGGATCATGTTCAGGTGGCAAATAATGGGGAAACATTGCAAATTTCAGGACAGTAAAGCTTCTATACGTACATGAAAGAAGGAGAAAGCATTTGTGTGGGGAAAAATACCTCACAGACATCATGATAGCTCCCAGGAGTCAATGGTTATTCTGGATTTGTACCAGCTTTTTGGGATCAGTTAGAATTCAAGGCTTGCACCTATTTCAATGCATCCTCTCTTTTACTAAGATCATCTCAGTGTTGGAGAAGAAACAGATCTTAAAATAGTGATTACATACCTGTGACTTTCTGATTCTAGAAACTTTTGCTCCCATCTGTGTATTTCTTTTGTTAACTGGCTGTTGCTTCTAAGGCCATGCTTAATCCTACCAAAATGTACATCTCTTTGTCAGTTAGTGAGGGGGTGTTGGGCTCTTGTCCCAAGTAATTGGTGATAAGACAAGAGGAAATGGCCTCAAGTTGCACAAGGGGAGGTTTAGATTGGGTATTAGGAAAAAATTCTTCACTGAAAGGGTTGTCAAGCATTGGAACAGGCTGCCCAGGGAAGTGGTTGAGTCACCATCCCTGGAGGTATTTAAAAGATGGGTAGATGTGGTGCTGAGGGACATGATGTAGTGGTGGGCTTGGCAGTGTTAGGTTAAGGGTTGGACTTGATGGTCTTAAGGGTCTCTTCCAACCAAAACAATTATATGATTCTATGAGAAGGAATAAGAGAGTCATTTCTTGAGGCCATCAAGGAATGTAGATTGAAGCATCAAGAATACAGATGAGAACTCTTCTTTCTACCTTTCCGTTGCCAATATAAGGATACTAGAGTGTGAAGCTTCTAACTCCTAGTAGTCAAGTGGTTAGAAGTAGATGAGAAGAATCATGCACTGACAGTCACCTCTCCAGTCCCATCCCTGTTCTTCATTCCCTCCTTTCAGCAGGTGTCAGGAAATTTCAGGGATTAATGACAGGAATTTCTGACCCTCAAGGGAACTGAAGGGCAATGATCCACATTCAGCTATTGCGTTTATGTGTTCTGAAACTTAGCAAGGATTCTCTCTCCCCCACCACTCTTGACTAGGCTTTCATTATGCAGCATTTTATATGTGTGAATTATTTTTCCACTAATGAGAAGTGCAGTGATTTTGGGTGCTAATGGAAAGTAGTAGGAAATTAATGAGAGATGGGAAACAAGGGTAGATTTTTTTTTTATTTTTTTTCAGTATGCTTGTGTATGAATGGGAGTTACTCTATTGTATCAAGGGGAGAATAGATTAAGCATTTTGGAATGCACAACCCAAGAGAGATAGTTAATCCCGTTTTTGACAATCACAAATGTAATACGTACAAATGAGGGGAAGCATTATGCATGATTTTCCTCATTTTACATACAGCACAATATGTTATTTTCCAGCTCTTAATTCATGTCTTCATTAAGTCAAACTGCTCTAAGTCTAACTGGAGCATGCGGTAGATTTGGGAAAGAATTAAGATCTCAACTATGATACATGTAGTTTTCTTTTCTTTTTAAAATGTTTTAGGACATGAGCTTTTTATTAGCAGGGAAAAATTTTAAATAAAGAAATGTGGCACTCAGACTTAGTTTGCTTGGCTGCTATTGACTTGATCTGTGGTGGCTGTGCAGGCCACCAGCTATAGCCGTCAATGTCATTCCCAGCCAGTGTAAGTATCTGCTCTTTTCCAGGAAATTAGCCATTGAAGAATACCCTTATGCTTCTAATACACGTCAAGGCTGAAATCCTAGTACTGTATGGTTTATCACCTCTCATTTTCCTGTCTTTCATGCCTGTGCTGGCATTCCACATAACCCAGATTTGTCTCCTAAGAATCAGAATCATAGAATGTGTTGGGTTGGAAGGGACCTTTAAAGGCCATCCAGTCCAACCCCCCTGCATTAAGCAGGGACATCTTTAACTAGATCAGGTTGCTCAGAGCCTCACCAAGCCTGGCCTTGAATGTCTCCAGGGATGGGGCCTCCACCACCTCTCTGGGCAACCTGTTCCAGTGTCTCACCACCCTCATTGTAAAAAACTTCTTCTTAATGTCTAATCTAAACCTGCCCTGCTCTAGTTTAAAACCATCGCCCCTTGTCCTATTGCTACATGCCCTTGCAAACAGCCCCTCCCCAGCTTTCCTGTAGGCCCCCTTCAGGTACTGGAAGGCCGGTATAAGGTCTCCCCGGAGCCTTCTCTTCTCCGGGCTGAACAACCACAACTCTCTCAGCCTGTCTTCATAGGAGAGGTGCTCCAGCCCTCTGGTGATCTTCGTGGTCCTCCTCTGGCCCTGCTCCTACAGGTCCATGTCTTTCTTGTGCTGAGGGCTCCAGAGATGGACGCAGTACTCCAGGTGGGGTCTCACTAGAGCAGAGTAGAGTGGGAGAATCACCTCTCTTGATCTGCTGGCCATGGTTCTTTTGATGCAGCCCAGGATATGATTGGCCTTCTGGGCTGCAACGGTACGTTGTTGGCTCATGTCCAGCTTTTCATCCACAAAGAAGGCTGGGCTCTACCCATGGCTGTGGTCAGCAACTCTCTTGTATGATACCCCTCAGCATAACTCTAGCACTTCTTGGAACTTTTGATTTGCAGAGTCAAATGAAACACCTCCATGTAATTTATGCTAGTTGCTACTTCAGAGTTGCTCTAAATCTTTGTGGGAGATCAGTTTGCATCTTGGCCAAACCCAGCATGTTGTAACCTTGTCCGGTAGTGCTGACTCCACGTCAGGGAAGATGCCCGTAGGCTCCAAAGATGGAAAAACATCGAATTTCTTAATTTCTTTACTTCAGAGTGTCATGATTTTAACTGTTTACCCTTTATTTAACAAGCAAATTAAAATTGTCAAAGTAAACATGTTCCTATATTAAAAACAACTGCAGTTGTTTCAGGTTAATTATTGTCAAGATTAGTACAAGATAAGCAAGGTAGTTATTAAACATTAGCTGGAGAGATGTTAACAGTGGGGTTCTCCAATAAAAAAAAGAAATACTGCTTTCTTTTTTTTTTAAATTTCTAAATAGTAAATGCGTTCTTATAAGCCACTGACTAAACAGTTACACAATTGAGTTATAGATACTGAACATTGGAATACTCTGAAGACCAAATTTTATTCCTTCTCAAGAAGAAACACAGGACAATTTTTTTTCAATATATGGCAGTAACAACCAGTAAAATTTGACCTGATTTGAATTAGGCATTGTCACTGCAATTCATTATGCTTATTTTTAGTTTTCTATTAATTAGCATCTGGTCTAAGTCAGTTGTCAAGATTGCCTCTGCGGAGAGTTATTAGGATGAGCTACTCTTTAAAGATGCCTGTGTTACTCTGTTGAGTAACAAGGAAACTGAATCCCATACTGATTTCCAATATTACTGTAGTGACTGTGCTGCACCAGGCAAGAAAACAGCCGAAATCAAGGAACTGCTTTCAAAGGCTATAGCAAACAACATAAGAATATGTGCTCTAGATAAAACAGCTTAAAGGTGTATAGAAAGAAAAATCCTTGTCAAAAGGTTGGAATCGATGGGCTGCCTTTATGGTAACTTAATAATAAGGTCTTTGAGCTGAGAAACAAATGTTCCCTCACATTTAGAATCCTCTTGTTTATTACCATTGTATAGAAGTCAGCCATTGTATAGAAAAGCTCATAATTCCAGCAGGAATCAGAACAGAATTCTGGATGTTGTCAGGAAAGTGGCAATGCAAGTAAACCATTTCACGTTCAGTATTTATACTAAAATCATGGTCAGCTGTGGCTTCTGTGGCAGTTATCGTCAAGACATCAGATTTGGACTTGGGAAGACTGCCTTAAACCAAAAGCTGACTTCCAAATTTTTTGAAATTCTGATTTAGCAATTCCAGTGAGAGATGAGATTAATGATTCGTGCTTGCATTAAGGTTCTAAATATCCCGCATGTTGTGCTGAAACAACATTCCATTCTCAAATAAAGAAACACTGCTAAAATCAAGTGTAGATTTAGATTGGACATAAGGAAGAAATTTTGTACAATAAGGGTGGTGAGGAACAAGTTGCCCAGGGAAGTTGTGGATGCCCCATCATTGGAAATGTTCAAAGTCAGGTTGGATGGGGCTTTTAGGAACCTGATCTAGTGAAAGATATCCCTGCACATGGCAGAGGGGATTGAACTAGATTATGTTCAGAAATCCCTTCCAACCCAAACCATTCTATGATTCATATTGCAAAATTCCAAGTTCTTACAAACTAAGTTCCAGTTTTGTTAAAGCTTAAATTATTATCATAACTTTGGAAGTCTTTAAAGCTTAAAGTTTCACACTTTCTACAACTTGGATAGAATTCCAAGATTCCTTACTGTTCCATGGAAATCTCTGTGGTGTGAATCCAGACAACAGGAAAAGCTGGGCCGTCACTCTTATTTGATCTCAGCTAATCCCATCGGCTCTTTGAGGAAAGCGGTCAGATGTCTGTTTGATAAAAAGCCTTTCTACAAAACAGAAAGTAGAGACCAAGTGTGTTTGAATGGAAGGTAAATTCCTGATAGACAGTGATGTGCAAGCTGTACGGTGTCTACCGAAGAACAGATAGGTTTCATGAGAAGTTCACCTTTCTGGAATGTACACCAGCCCACAGTTTTCACCCTTCATGCCAAAGAAAATGGTTGAGCAGTAGTTAGGTATTGGGTTAAGTAGCTGTCTCAAGACCTAGCCTGGAGATCTGCATTCCTATAAGAACAAACCTGAAAGTATTGCAAAAGAGCACTGTTTCATAACCTCAGTGGCAGTTGAGGTAATGGGGAGATATTGCATGGGTTTTTTTGTTTGTTTTTTTTTCCTGTGGAGTACAGAAGCCTAATGTCGAAATACCTTGACCATATAAAAGATCTGATTGTCAGAATCCACCTGTACAGAAAAGAAAATGGATTTCCTTTAGATTTTGTATTCAGGGTATAAAATCCTGTTGGCAAGATCAGTTTTTGTCTAACTTCAGAAAAAAACATTAATATTGGAGCTGTCTGTCCAACCTTACTTTGTGATGAATAAGGAAAAATTGGAAATATTTAGAAGAAATTCATATCAGCCCAATGAATTCTGCTTCAAAGATGCCTGCTCCTCCAACTCATCGAATTTTGCCCTGAAAGTGCCTATATCTCCCCACCCACTATAACAGAAACTGAGGTCACTAGGTCAGATATGAACTTTTGGAGTGTTAATCTGGTTAACTTGGGTTGCAGTCAGTTCATGATGCTTCAGATCTGTCATTCCTTCCTCCTCATGCAGTTCCCCCGCTCCAGTGTTGGGTCCCTCCTATGGGACACAGTCCTTGACAAACTTGTCTAATGTGGGTCCTTCCCATGGGCTGCAGTTCTTCAAGAACTACTCCACTGTGGGTCCTTTTCCATGGGATACAGTCCTTCAGAAACAGACTGATCTAGCTTGCTTTCTTCCTGGGCCACAGTTCCTGCCAGAAAACCTGCTCCTGAGAGGACTTCTCTCCATGGGCTGCAACTTCCTTCAGGTCACATCCACCTGCTGCAACCTGGAGTCTTCCATGGGCTGCAGTGTGAATATCTACTCCACTGTGGTCCTCCATGGGCTGCAGAGGGACAATCTGCTTCACCATGGCCTTTTCCACAGGCTTCAGGGGAATCTCTGCTCCGGCACCTGGAGCACCTCCTCCACCTCCTTCTTCGCTGACCTTGGTGTCTGCAGGGTTGTTTCACGTTTTTCTCACTCCTCTCACAGCTGCTGCACAACATTTTTTTACCCTTTCTTAAATATGTTATCACAGAGGTGCCACCAGCTTTGGATGGTGGAGCTGGCTGAAACTGTCTCTATCTGACACGAAGGTAGCTTCCAGTGTCTTCTCACAGAAGTCACCCCTGCAGTGCCCCACCACTCACACCCCATTGCCAGAACCGTGCCATGTAAACCCAATACATACGCTAAAATTAACAAAGTCGTCAAGCCTCCCTCCATAAATCATCCATAATCCATTCACCTTGTCCCAAAATAAGCACCCAGCAGAAGTGAATCACTTTCTGAAGGATCCAGTCTTCCTCCATTACCTGTCAAAATAACCTAGATGACCAATTTAGACCCACCTTGATGTTTATAAATTTGGTGAGATGAATCCCCCTCCAGAGATCAAAACCCAAGGACCGTTTGCTGACACCGTATTGATACTGTGCTGGTCAGCTTCTTCTGAAAAGGCACAGTTATCAGTTCTTTTATTATTTTTATTACTGTTGTTGGAGTACCCAATCCAATAGGTTCTGTGTTGTGACTAAGATTTTCATAGCTGCGTAAGGAACCTCAGAACCAATGCAATTTGAATGTCTGCTTTCTGTGTATAGGTCTGAAGATAATGGTTTCTATTTTTAAACTGAAACTGGAACCTACTTGTAACCAGATTCCTACACTACATAATATACTTAATCGGGTACACCTGTTTCTCCTACTAGAAATCTTGCACCCATTCAGATAGGTGGTCGGATCTCGGAAGGAAACAGGTTTTAAATTTTGTTTGGATGTGATTTAAAAATAAATAAACAAAAAGGGAAACAATTTTATGATGGGGAGGCTGACTCCTAAGAAGAAAAATGTTTTATTTTAGTAACCCTGAAGGGCTATAGTTAAACTTAGAATAAATTTTTATTTGATTACAAGTTTTTAAAAATAGAAATTCAGAGTATGTCATCTCAAAAAAAGTTGAAATGGAGTATTTTGAGTTTGCCAGGACATTCCATTCTTTTCTTGCATCTTTTGGGCAGACTATAATGAGTTGAAATCAAAATGTTTCCAGCACACATTCTATGCTCAACAACTCAGCATTTTCAGAAGGAAAAAAATGCTTGCTCTGGAAATTTTCCAGAGAGCTTTCCCTTGATTTTTTTTAAGATGATTCTCTCATTCCTTAGGCTTCTGGACAGAAACTCGCAGCATGGGGTCCTGATCCAAACTGCTCATGAACCACCCTCCAATTCCAAACAATATAACTTCAGAGAATTTCCTAATCTAGCGTTACGCCTGTGCTCATGCGGTGTATACCTGTGGCTTTTTTTCAACGAGCTTGTTTGCTCCCACTAAGTCGGAAAAGCCCCAGAGCAGTTTGGGAACCTGCGAGCATTGCAACGTACCTGCTTTTTCAGCCCTGTTTGCTGACATAAGTCCACCGCACAGGTGGGAGCGTAAGTCTAAGGAGTGTAGGATGCCGTGAGATTCCCTGATGTGTCGTAATTAAACACCTGTGCTAAATAGCTCTTTGCCGAGCCACTGTGAAAATCCATGGAGTGCTCAACAGTCCTGAACATTTTCCATCTCTCACTTGGGCAGGTGGTTTCAAGTTTGAACTCTGCTATTCAAACACCACCAAAGACAGAGATGTGATTTCAAGACCTCTTCAAGGCCTTTATTTTGTTTTGCTGCTGCTGTTACTTTTAATGTTAAATGGTAATCCTGAATTTCCTTATTTAGCATTCCTGCAGTGTCTTTATATTCTGCGTATTTACAGTTATGCATACAGTTGGTGAAACTATAGGGATGGCTATATGGATTAAGTGCCTAGAAAAGCTATATACCCTAAAATGAGTTTCTGTTCGCAAAGGGAAGTGACTTAAATGAATGTATCTGTGGGAAAAGACGCTAATCATAGAATTTCCTGTAGTCTTAGAGGCTGTCTCTAGAGTCTTTTTGTAAACATGGAGTTCTTCAAGACCTCATAATTCTCTACTGGGAACAAAGACTATGTCTATACCAACAAACAAATCAAAGCCAGAGCATGTTCTCAACCTCCATCGCCCAATTATCCAGAATATGTAATTGTTCGTGTGCTTCCTGTATGGTTTTGGCTTGCATTGGCTAGCGCTCTCCTAGACTATGCCTGAGCATGGCCCAGGGGTTTTGCACATGCTGTGGACTGCTCCCAACAGGCAGTTTGGACACTGCCATCCTGTCTGGAGGGAAAGAGAATTTAGGCATGTGTCTACAAGCCAGACTGTTCCCTTACCTGCAGGATGGGACTGACCTCTAACTGATCCATGGCTTGTTTTATTTAATCATATGCACATAACCAAAAGTTCATAAACAAACCTCCTGGTAAAGTAGCACTAATGAGCTTGAAGCTGACTCCTTCTGCTGAGGTGCACCTCATACAGCTAGGTGACCATGAACGGATTCATGATGGCTTAAAGAAGAAGGCAGCAGTGAGTCAGGTCCTGTGGCACAGCAAGGGAGTGTGACCATCGCCTCTGTCACAGCATGAGACACGTGTCAAGGGAGATTCCTCTCACCTGAGTGCTAAGGTGGGAAACAAAAAGAAAGCCAGGGGACCACCACTTCATTCTTCATAAAAGGTCCATCTCTAAGGCTACAGACCCAGCCTTCTGCCCAGGTAACCTCTTCATTCTTGGAATTTTAAGGACCATAATAATGGACAACATAACCAATAACTTTTATGTCACTAGCTTTTAAAATTCCTTCAGCTGCCTCCTTGATGAGCCAAGTGTCCTATGTTTAAAGAAATCAGAACCCAAGACCAGGATGGATGGGGCTTGGAGCAATCTGGTCTAGTGGGAGGTGTCCCTACCTATGGGAATGGGGTTGGAACTAGGTGAGCTTTAAGGTCCCTTCTAACCTGAACCATTCTATGATTCTATGTTTTGTTTCCTAAATGTTTGTTCCAGAGTGTTCTTCAGACCTTTTCTAAAAAGACCAAACAAGGGAAATTTTTGCTTAAAAGCAGTGTGGAATCAAAGTATATGTGAGGTATCTTATTAGCTTTGAGTTTATTCTCAATTCAGTCACAGGAAATATCCATTTTCCTGAAGAAGCAGCAGTTGTCATATTTTGCTGCTGTAGTGTGTGTAATATCAATCTCATGTTTATTTATGCATGTAAAGATTTTATTATTTACATTTAAATATTTATAACATTTCTGCATAAGCAGTCAAAAAAGTTCATCTCTGCCCTTTAGGAACTAAGCAATTTCATTTTACTAGGTAGACTTTTTTCTATATAAATAATTGACACATTGATTTCTCCCTCTGTCTTTATGCTGTTTATATTATTTCTTAAATGCAAGAGGGTTATAGAACTAACAGACTGGCTGGTCTGTTTTTATTGCCTATCAAATCCAAACAGACTAATATATCACATGAAGGATCTGGAAAAGGGAGTGGTGATAAAACACTAAAAAATAGGAATGAATTCATTAGAATTCAGATATGGAAGCCTATGCTAATTACATAGCTACATTGAAAGAGTGTTTGTTTCTTCCTGGAAATAACTTTATGTAAATTGTTCTTTTCCTGAGACTAGCAGTACTGTCTAGCTGTATGGCAATAGATACCATTGTTGTTCTTCTTTCTTTCAGTAGCACTGTCTTAATATGATTTTGTAAAAATCAAGGCGTTTTAACAGGACTCCATGAAGCCATGACAGTTGTATGGGAGACTGTACTTGGAACAGGTTTTCCACTGTCAAGTAACTCAGACCAGTTGTGTATGCTTCTGAAGGTGAGAAGAGCATCTTTTTCATTCTCTCCTTCCTCCTTCGCTAACTACTTTGGACAAGCTAACACTGGCTTTAAAATTTTGTCTTCATGAGCGTTGCTGAAAAAAAAAAAACCAAACCCTCACTTCTGTCACAGCAATAAGAGAACCAAAATCAGTATCCACTGACATTTTAAAAAATAGAAATAGAAGGGGAAAGCAGATGCACAGTTTGTGGAAGAATAATAGAGCAAGTAAAACTCCTCCCTCGTTTAGTATTACCTTAACACAATGATTCAATGACCAGTGGAGCTAACCTTTTTCTTTTTTTTTTTTTTTTTACTTTCACTTAAGTCAGTGCAATCCCAGTCAAGGAGAAAGTAAATTGGTCTTTTAGAGTTAAGTTCTGCCACCAAACAGCCTACCTAATGGCATTACAGGTATGTTAGGCATTTTTACCAGTTGCACCCTTGTGTAAGACTGTGGTCAAAGAAATAGAAAGAAAAAATCTCTTGTCTCCATCAATTGTGTTTGCAATCCAAGCAGTCAAGAGAGTTGAAAAGAAAACAGGATAGCCAAGTGCCTTACCCAAGTTGTCAGGTGAATTGCAAAGCCAAGTACAATGTCCAGGCTCTGTGCTCTAAACCAATTAGCTGTTCGGAAGTCCATCCTGGTCCACTAAGCCACTGTTAAACAAAAAGAAAACACAGCACTCTTTCTTTTAGTTGTCATTCATAGTTTATCTTCCTTTGTCTGCTTCTCAGAATTTTTCCTATTGTGTATTTTTCCCACGTGGAAGCAAATTATGAGATTGTCTGTTCTTGCTTCTGAGCTAGGAACGCAGTCCTTAAAGTCACACCCAGCACACCACATAATCTACTTCATAAATTTCCTTTACAGGTGTTCGGGAACCAGCGCCTAGGGGTAGATTTCCATTGTTTCTCCTGGTTCTATTAAAATCATTTCACACAATTTCAGTTCGCTGTTTTCATTTTTAAGCTTTCATTCTGTTTCCTTACAAGTTTAGGGATGAATATTCTTCCTTTGCTTAATTTCAAAACCAGAAGATTATATGGAATTTCAAACACTGCTCCAACGTGAATGTTGCCAGCTTTGCAACCTGCTTAAGTAACCCAAGGGGAAAAGGAGCAGACGAAAAGAAAGAGAAAAGGCATAGCTAATAGGATAAATTGTACCTCAGAAAGAAGCTATACTGAAATAGCTTTATTGAGGTTGAAAGTCAGGCATGAGAGCTGGATCACTTCTGCCAAAATGTGGATGTTTCCATTGTTTTCTTTCTAATCACTGCTGGCCCTGACACACAAAAAGAAAGTGTTAATTTTGAAATTTATAACATGTTTTTGAAATTGAGAGTAAACTATATCCATTATTATTGGGATTCATCTCACCTATTTTAAGCATCTAGAAGTTAGATACTTACACCTAAAATAATCAGACCAGGCTCCTTTTCCATACAGTGGAGAGTAAGAGGCAATTTCATAGAGCAGTTCATCTCCTCCCAGGGTCTAAAAGATGGGAAAAGAATGTGACTTTGAAGGCACATATTTTTCTCCATTGACTATCAAAGGAAGTTACTTCATCACCCAGTTCTGGACTCAGATGATTAGCTTACAGATCTCAGATGGCAGGTGAGATAAATCTTGTTTTCTGTGACTTGCATGTATTACAAGTATTCCACAAAATGAGGGCTCAGCTTCTCCTGAATGTGGCAGAAGCTAGATTTTTAAAGATTATAGATAGCTCCAGGTTTTTCCATTTTCAGGTTTTAAAGTAGATTTACAAGGCTTCAGATATTGCATTTTCAGGCTGTTCCTTTTCCTTCAAACCCTAGTATCAGATTCAAATATATGAAGTAACTAGACCATAAACTCCTACAAAAATCTCTGAACGCTCTAGATGCATAGCTGGTGATTTCCATCGTCACCAATAAGTCTCTCTATGCTAGAATAAATTTCACCTCAAAAATAAATATTTTAGTGGAGGGTGGAGGATTGCATTGATTCAGACCTTCAACAGAAAACATTGTACAAATGGGGAAGGCTTTGAAATACCAAAAGAAGCTGTGGACAGATTATTTAAGGAATTTAAGTGGTTTAACCCCATTGAAAGCACTAAAGGTTAGGTGCTATCTTAAAAAAAAACAAAACTGTTCTGTAGATCCTCACTTTCAATTTACTGTATGCAACTGATGTCAACATTCATAACGCTGTTAGCCCCAAGGAAATGTCCTTACTAGTAGGTTCACTTGCAAGAACTGTGAGAGTGATGTTGTAAGTGGCTTGCATGAATACCGTGGGACCGGCATCTAAAAAGAATGGAGAAACATTCATTAGTTAAGAAATAGCTTGGCTGCTTTTTCGTCTTTTTCATCTCTTACCACCGCTCTGCTACTGCTTTTGGTCTATATAATCAGCTAATGAGATTTCCGCTTCTTCAGGCAATGAGGCAAGTTGTGCTTGAAGAAAAGTTGCGCCTAGATTCATTGCGATGCATTCATGTACTATTAAGAAATATTTTACAGAGCGGCGCATTTAAACAAATATTAAATTCACACAATTGTTAATCAGTGTGCCATCTGGAAACATTTGAAAGTTTAGACTCTTAATTGCCTGAATCTCATAAATGTTCAAAATTGTTGCATACTACAGGCTATATTGCATTTAGGACTTTTTTACTGTATAAATACATGTAATTAAAACGTGAGATAGGAACACTTTCCAGCAGCTGTTGTGAGAGCTGTAACCATCTTCCCTATTAATCTTCAGGGATTTGAAATATGTGTTGCTGAGCACCAGGGTCAACGACATGCCGTTACATTTGAATCCCACCATTTGACAAAGCATTGCATTCTGTTTCCAAATTCTTTCATGTGACTGACAGCTACATCCATTTCTTCCCGAGGCCACTCTTTAAATTCCTTTGTACTTGTAGAAGCAAGTTTGCTGGCTCAAGAATTTTGTCTTAACTCTGCCTCTAAGACTTGTCAACGGCAAATTAGGACAAGAAATTCTAATTTATGTTTCAAAGGCACCTATAGTAGTAAGAGAAACTATTTTTATTTACATTTTTTTCCTCAAAAGTGTCAAATCAAAGACTCTATAATTACTATATATTTTCAGGAGATGTCATATTATATTGACTTCAGGGGGCAAGTGGTAGATAGGGTTAATCTGAGTAAAGTCAGTGAAATGCACAAAGGATCTCTGTTCATGGCAAATGTTACTCAGAGAATTAACTATCTCAGTAAGAAAACAGAAATATTTAGGCTATCGGCTGCTCTAGTCCAAGACATTTGAACACAAGAGATAGAAGACACTTCTCGGGTAGGGCAACTTCTTCATGCCCATAGGTCAGTGGGAGAGTGTCCCTTCTCATATGCCCTTAATGGTCTTGACCAAGGTAGTGAAAAGGTTTTCAATGATGGTGCATCTACTGTTTTTCAGCAGACATGTTCAACGATCTGACATTAATGGGTATTTTTATTCACACCTCTCTCTTTGCTTTCTCAGGAAATTCTCCATAACTGTTTCCTGTACTCTCTTGTTCTTCACCATGAGTCACAGATGCTCCTTACTTAGAAAGCCCAGAGGCAATCAGCACTGACTTTGTTTATCTCTGTGTTAATTCCCAAGCTATGGCTATCAGCCACCAGCACCTTTTACAGCCAGACAAACAGCGAACGACATATGTGATACAGACTTTTTAATGTTGTTTCCAGATACTAATATATATGTTATTAAAGTGTATTTCTGATACTGTTTATAAATATTAAAAAACTGTGATTGTCACCTTAGGAAAGATACGTAGTTGTGAAGAGAAAGGAGTGATTCATGTGATCTTGAGACAGATGAGCCATATTTATGTACTTGGAAGGGTTGATGACCAAGTTGGTAGCTGGTAAGAATATTTTTCTCCTTTTTTTTTGTATAGAGTTGTCAGAGGATTCAAGAACCAAATTAACTACCGAATACCCTTGCCTTAATCCCATTTTGAAGAGGATCCCCATCAGGAAAAAAGAAAAGTATGTTTGGGAACAGAAAACCTACATGTCGGGGAGGTACATGATTGGCAAAGCATTACTGTTATATGAGAAAGGTATAATTTGTCCTCTACCTGTTAGATAAGAATTAACATGTAGTGAATCAAATAATACCTTTTTTTATTTATTTGTTTTTTCCCTGAGCTTATATCCCTGGCCCAAGAAATAAACCATAACCTGAATCAACTAAGATTTGTCTCTCTGCCTATATTCCATTTCCAAAATGCTGTCTTCTTTAGTATTTTTCAGTGGTAGACTCCTGAGGGACTAGACACATCTACTAAAAAACCCTTTGCCCAATGAGTACATGGACAACACAGCTAGATGGGATGATGTTGGATTGCAAAATCAACTGTTTGTACTGCATTTTCATCCTGACAACTCTGGTGCGATCCCTCCTCTTAATCCCTTTTCTTCCCTCCTGCAGGTGTGAGGGATGGAGCAATGGCCTCTTTTGCAAGAAAAGAGAAAGCAAATACTGCTCTCCCAAATTAAGATCCCACAGAACAACTGTAAACTCAGAGCTTCATCATTTCTTCTTCATTTGTTAAAAAGAGGAGGTCTGAAAAGTTCTTTTTTTTTTTTCCCCTCTCTTTTTTTATTTCTTTTCTTGAGCCTATCTGCTTTTGAAGGAGCACATATTTTCTTGAGAAAAGGAAAATTTAGACATGGGGGGGGGCACCTGTAGACAGTTCTTATGCAGACATTGTTGGAAACATGCAGAAGAGGGAAAAATAGAGCTTTAAATCAGTATTTTTGTGACACAGCTGACGGAGCATAATGCAAGTAGGGCTTCCGTACCTTTGGGTTATGAAATGAGAGACACAGGGCCTGAATTATTAGTGTTAAAGAGAACGAAAAAGTGCTGGTTTAGCACAAATGAAAAATTCCCACCAGTTGATTCATGCAGTCTTTTTGTGAGTGCAGAACCAGATCCACAAATGCAGGATAAAGAAGCAAATCTATTTTAAAAGCTAGAAAGGGGGGCTACTGTCCTTCAGACACAGAGATATCGCAGTTACAATTGGTAGCACTCTGGAATTCCAGAGTTCCAGGTTTCTGTTTTTAGACACCAACCCAAGATCTGTTTTCTTTGTGCTTATTATCAAGGAGCTGATTTTTTCCTTTTTTTCCTGGATTTAGAAATATTTGTGTGACCCAAATTCAAGGTCTGACCTATTGTCCAACATAAATGCTTTTTAATGTGCTATCATTTACAAGAAGAGATAATTTCATCTGCCTTACCTTGGTTTTGAGCTCAGAAATATTTATTTTTACTGATCTCTGCTGCTGCGTTCCTATGTGACACTGGGCAAACCATTTCACCTTTTTTTCAGTATTTCCCTGTTTCATTCTTACAGTGGTAAACTAACAGTATTAATTTCTCTGGTCCCCTTCAACTGGTTTTGGTCGTTTTGGACCATTTGGACTTTTTGGCCCATTTGCTTCTGTAAAAAAAAAAAGAAAACTAATAATTCTACTGAAATGTTCTGGAAAAAGAAGAAATAGAATAAATCAAGGAGACAAATGCAACAACATCAGTTATTCTGTATGCAGTGGGACAAGTGAAGCCAAGCTAGTGATGGGTTTGTGTTTATAGCTGGATCTTCTCATGTCCCACAAGGTGCGAGCTTTGATTCAGGCTTGTGAATGGTTGCAAAACTCAGAGCTTCTTTTTCTTCCATTGATTGTCTGGTATTGTTAATGACTGAGACTACATTGAGCCGACTCTACAGAGGAGGTACTAGTGATATGTCTTTCCTCTGTCTGGCCACTTAATTTTATAAAACTCAAAGGCTGTAACATCCTTGCAATCTGTACCCCATCTGTCAAATTTTGGCTGGAATTGGCCAACAGATGTTTTGCAATGCTACTGCTTCTCTCCAGTTCTACCACATTCCTCCCCCAACATGCTTGTGTGACACATGCACCCAACACTATGGTATGCAGAAAAGATAGCAGAAGATACCTCTTCGTTCCTCATAATAAATCCACGCCTGCATATCAACATCTATGTGCCTCAGATGAGAACACAACTTGTTTCTGGCAGAGGGAAAATTTGAAGTCACAGAACTGCCCGAAAGACTGTATTATCTAAACAGAGATGAAAAGCAAATGGTGGGAAAAGAAATACAGGTAGAAAGGGGGAAATGAGTCATTACAAGGTTATATGGGAAGAAAGCTGTTAAGACGGAAAGGAAATTTAAGTTTCTTGTGTGACACTAATTCTCTATCCTGAACTTTGTAGCCTTCACAGCTACGAAGAGGCCTCATTCCTCAGATAAGGCTGTCAATACCCCTTTTCCTTCTATATTACAATCACAACTGGATAGTCACCCAGCTGGAGGCAGTCCACTGAAGCACATTGTCTCCAAGACAGCCTCAGTCTTCCTTCTCCTGAAGTCCAGCATGCCAAACTCAGAATTTCCTGATGGTCTTTCTCTCAAGTCCTGCAAGATTTTTTGCTGCTCGCAATGCAATTCTAGTACTACAGACTATTCAGATTGGATTATGCAACTCTAGTGTTACAAATTATTTGGATTGTACTATTTAATTGGATCATTTTAAAATAGAGTGTCATAGAACCATAGAATCATAGAATGATTTTGGATTGGAAGGAACCTTTAAAAATCAGCTAGTCCAACCCCCCTGCTATGGCCAGTGACATTTTTTACTAGATCAGGTTGTTCAAAGCCCCATCCAGCCTGACTTTGAACACTCCCAATGATGGGGCAACCTGTTTCAGTGTCTCACCACCCTCGTTAAAAAATTTCTTCCTGATGTCCAATCTGGTCTACCCTCTTTCTGTTTAAAACTTTGTTCTGCCACTCCAGGCACTGACAAAAATGAGGGTGGTGAGACACTGGCCCAGGTTGCCCAGAGAGGTGGTGGAAGCCCCATCCCTGGAGACATTCAAGGCCAGGCTTGGTGAGGCTCTGAGCAACCTGATCTAGTTGAAGATGTCCCTGCTTACTGCAGGGGGGTTGGACTGGCTGACCTTTAAAGGTCCCTTCCAACCCAACAGATTCTATGATTCTATGATTCTATGATTCTTAATCTTATTAGCCCCCTTCAGATATTGAAAAGCCACAATAAGGTCTCCCTAGATCCTTCTCTTCTCCGGGCTGAACAATCTCTCAGCCTTTCTTCATAGCAGAGGTGTTCCAACGCTATGACCATTTTTGTGACCCTCCTCTGGACCCTCCCTAACAGGTCCACGTTTTTCTCGTACTGGGCACCCCAGAACTGGATGCAGTACTCCAGGTCTGGTAGCAAGTCACAGTGACTGAAACATCAAGACAAGATGTTTCTGCATTGGAAAGTTATAGCTCTCCGGTTCTGATTTTACTCAGGGATAAAGTGATTCTAAATTTTTCAAAATGAAGTATTTGCTGTTAACATATCATATTCAAGGCAAAAGAAGTAGCTTCTGAAACATCCAAAAGAAGAACTGCAGGCCACTAGACCCTTTGGGATTCTTGACACAGGCATTAATGTGAGCCACCACATCCACCATGCTCAGTAGGAAAACTGCGGACAAATTATTTAGGTGCCATTGTCTTAGATCAGGGGATGGTACAGTTGATCTTTCAAAGACATTCCCACCACAATTTTCTATGATTTCTACGAATTATGGTCCACTGTGTTTCTCAGCAGAACAGGGATGCAGCACCGGGGAATTTTTGTGCTAGTAATATGCAGAGGTAATAAAGAGAGCAAACGATAGGAACACACAGAGAAATGGACATAATATGGAAGTAGACTTTTAATTCTTGTTTGGATTTGACAATCTTGATGCTGGTTGGTCTGATATTCACTCTTTACTCTCTTGTTTCTTACTGCTTCCCCTAGCATTTTTCTTTTAAAGCAAAAGAAATACATTAACTACCACCTTTCTCCCATGCAACCTACCAAATCTCTAGATTAAAATAATACAAAACCAAGAGAAATCTTTCCTCTTTAACAAGCAGGCTGAAGAAAGGGTTAAAGATATTTTCTGCACCTGGAATTTTTTTTTAACAGTAGCAGAGATGAGCAGTCAGACAGCAGCTTTTGATCTTTCCATGCTGTGTCACAGCTTGTGAACAAAAATATTTCATGTAAGGTTTGGGAGAGTCTGCCATCTGACTATGAAAGGTGGGGAATGCCATGATAAAGAACATTAAATAAAGACATGCTCTGAGGCCTCATTCCTCAGATAAGGCTGTCTATACCCCTTTTCCTTCTATATTATAATCACAGCTGGATAATCACGCAGCTGGAGGCAGTCCTTCTTGCAAGGTCCATCTTGAAAAGTCCTTCCTGCCTAAAGTGTAGATGGGCACAGAGGTAGAATTGCTCTTCACAGTGTCATCAAGATAGTCCCCTGTAGATCTGATTCTCACTCCTCCTATAGGAATCGAGGCCCAGATTTACCTTGTATGACTTAAGGTACCTGAGCTACTCTATCATCTAGTCAGGGAACAAAGAAAGAGAGAGGTATCTCAGGAGAATCAGACAACCTACCTAGGATCTAAGTCATCCCATGAGTACATTTATCTCTTTCTCTGCCACAGAGATCTTGAGTAAGTACTTCAGGTTGGGTGGGATGAATACAGGCCTGTTGACCCAAACTGTGATCAGAAATAACCAGGTCTTTAATACCTTGCAATGTAAGAAATCACTTCAGAGTTCACCAAGTTAAATCTGAACTACTTTTGATTTCAGAATGTTTTCCATAAAATTATATGACTTCACCTGAAAAATAGTTTTAGATTTTTTCTGTTTGCTCTTGCACGTTATGCAGCTGATCTGATTTTCTTCTAAGACAAAAATGTAAATATAAATAATGTCTGTTGCACGCAGTTTATTAAAACACAGAGACACATTATATGCAAGCACTTTTTTGATATATATGGAGAGGCAGTGTGCCTCTCCAGTGGTGGATATTCCACCACCTATTTCTCAGGCAATATAATCCAGTACTTCACTTTCTTTCACTTTTCTCCTAACATCAAGATGTTAGGAATATGCCAGATGAATATTTAGGGGAAATTAAGCCAAGAAATAGAGAATTATTATTTTTTTTCCACTGAAGTTTATCAGGATTGATTTTTGTAATGCATTTCCTTTAATGTCCTTACACCGGCAACACGTGTCATGGCTACTTTTATTTATTGCATGGAGAGCACAGAAGAAAAACTGAATTCTCACATATGGGCCAAGGACAACTTTTTGTAACAAAAAAAATAGCCCAACTTTTAAATTTAATGTACTGCATTCTTCATGGATTAGAAACAAGTGCAAAGGACCTCTGGGGGGAAAAAAAAAAAAAGTGTGATTCTTCCCTTTCTTGCCCTGCAGGACTGAAGGATAATTGATTGTAAAGATTTTGGCATGTTTAGGACTGTTTCAGGAGTCAATTTTGCTTTCCAAGGGCTTGTGCAGAGGAGGAGATCCACATACAGAAAGGAGAAGAGATTTTTATACGGCTAGATTTTTTTCTTAATAAGTAATAAATACTAAGTGATACAAGGATTTGGAGAACTGGAATAAATCCATGGCGGCAGAGAAGAGGAAAGGTTTATAGAGCAGGGTAGAAAGGAATGGTGGTACGTAAATGAGCAGTGATACAGCTTTTAATTTATCCTGTTGTATTACCATCTAAACACCCCATATTTATACCCATAAGCATATGTGACCTGACATATAAATGTGTAGATGCACAGTAAATGAAGTGTGGGCACAGATATCAGCTATGTGTATGTGTATAAACGCTTATGTGACTTTATATTCATACGCATAGAAAATGTATTATACTACCTTCAGTGCCTCTCCTTTTTAAAACAACAGCATGTAATTTTCAACCATCATTGAATCGTTCTTTTGTTTTTTTTTTTTTTTATTATTGGAAGTGTTTCACTTAAATGAATAGATGCTTGACAATCTTTCTTTTTCCTTCCCTTTCAGACTTCACTTAATAAGTACTGAAATTCTCAGTATACATTTATATGGCAAGATATGGATGGAGCTGTGATCTGGATGGAGCATAGACATAGGGGATGGTTTAAATAACTGTCTTGTTGGTCTTTTGTCACAGTGTCAGAAGTTTCTGCAGCACTAGTGGACCCAGTCTCCCTCATCTTTTCTGTTGGCCTCCATCTGATTGAAATACATGAGCATTGTATTGCTCTCCCTTCTAGAGCTGAATATTCTGAGTCTTGCTGAAGAAGCAGTAGTAATTCTAACATCAATAATCCTTGCCATCACGACCCCTTGCCAAAGAATAATGAATATAAATTGGTCAAGCTTCCCAAATTCCCAATATACAAATCAGATACAATCAAGGGTGAAATTAAAGGATGTCCCAGTCTTTCTACAGCCACTGATCATGTTTCCATTTTCACGGAAATTATAGTAGCTTAAATAAAGAGAATCCTGACAATCAACTATTTTTCTTTCCTTTCAGAGCTTTCACAGTTAATAAACACTTAACATTTTCAAAATTAATTGCAGTGGAATTTTCTGCACTATTTAGAGAGCCTTGAAAAAAGGAGTTGTCAAACAGACCCAATATGTCTCAAACTCGACAACCATATGACTTAGCCTTGTGTTTTAGCCATACGGATGAGGAAGGCAACTGTGATTACTCCTCGTGCAAGGGGGGGAAGCGAGACAAGATTGCTAATGTCAGCCTGGGTTGTCAAGTGTAACCAAGACTGTGGAATTGCTGAACTGTGTATCCAAGAGTGCGTCAAGGCTGGATAACTTCCATAAAATAGGACAGTCAGTCACGTGGTGTTTTGAGCCAGCTAAAGAGTGTGTGTGCCTACAACAGATGTGCCGTGTTAAAGATAGTACCCAAAAATGGTCAGGTGCCAGCATAACAAGTTTGTGAGCAGATCCTCCCAGCAGGAGCCAATTTCAGTGAAACAAGCTGGCAAGGCAGCACACTTGTCATAGATGCAAATGCCAGATTTGGCATCTGCAAGTATGTGGCACAGAGGGGGAGAAAAAGATCCAAGTTTCCACCACCAACTGGTGCCAGGGCTTCAAAGAAGAAATCTCTCAGATGTTTGGTCTGTGGAAAATGTTGACAATTGCATAAATCTCAGTTTAAAAAAAAAAAAGAAAAAAGAAAAAAAACCCACACACACAGAGGAAAGAAAAGCAACAACAACAACAACAAATCAAAACCCCAAGCAATAGCTAGTCTGTAGTCTGCTGATCTCCTTTGCATAGTTGTTAAAAAAATAAGTTAATGTCCTGGCTTCTCTGAAGTCAAATTCTCATCATGGTATCACTACATACGTATATGAAAATATTCACAGCCCAGATAATCCTGAAAAATGAACTTCTGTTAAAATGTGAGGGCCCCAATTGGGCAGTTCTTTGTAGCCTTTTCACTCATTAAAGATAACTACATTTTGTTTAAATAGAATCATAGAATTGTTTAGGTTGGAGAAGACCTTTAAGATCATCAAGTCCAACCCTTAACACTGCCAAGTCCACCATTAAACCACGTCCCTAAGCACCACATCTACCCATCTTTTAAATATCTCCAGTGATGGTGACTTGACTACTTCCTGGAGCGGCCTGTTCCAGTGTTTGACAAACCCTTCAGTGAAGAAATTGTTCCTAATATTCAATATAACACTCCCTTGGCACAACTTGAGGCCATTTCCTCTTGTCCTATCACTTGTTGCTTGGGAGAAGAGGCTGACCCCCACCTCTCTTTCACGTAGCTGTAGAGAGCAATAAGGTCTCCCCTCAGCTCCCTTTTCTCCAGGCTGAACCACCCCAGCTCCCTCAGACGCTCCTCAAAAGGCTTGTGCTCCAGACCCCTCAACAGTTTTGTTGCCCTTCTCTGGACACACTCCAGCACCTCAACGTCTTTCTTGTGGTGAGGGACCCAAAACTGAACACAGCACTTGAGGTGGGACCTCACCAGTGCCGAGTACAGGGGGACGATCACTGCCCTAGTCCTGCTGGCCACAATAATTCTGATACAAGCCAGGATGCTGTCGGCCTTCTTGACCACCTGGGAACACTGCTGACTTATATTCAGCCAGCTATCGACCACAATCCCAGGTCCTTTTCCGCTGGGCAGCTCTCCAGCCACTCTTCCCCAAGCTTGTAACGCTGCACAGGGTTGTTGTGACACAAGCGCAGGACCTGGCACTTGGCCTTGTTGAACCTCCAAGGTCAGACTGATAGGCCTGTAGTTCCCCAGATCCTCCTTCCGGCCCTTCTTGTAACTTGGTGTCGCATTTGTTAACCTCCAGCCAACCTACCTGGTTAACCAGGACTGCGGATAAATGATGGAAAGTCACTTGGTAAGCACATCCACTAGCTCCCTCAGTACCCTTGGATGGATCCCATCTGGCCCCATAGACTTGTGTGTGTCTAAGCACTGTAGCAGGTTTCTAATCATTTCCCCTTGGATTATGGGGGCTTTATTCTCCTCTTCCCCATCTTCCAGCTCAGGGGACTGGGTACCTGGAAAACAACTGGCCTTTCTGTTAAAGACTAAGGCAAAGAAGGCATTAAGCACCTCAGCCTTTTCCTCATCCTTGGTCACTATGCTTCCCCCCACATCCAATAAAGGATGAAGATTCTCCTTAGCCCTCCTTTTGTTGCTAATGTATTTATAGAAACAAAACAGAAACCCACTGTTACTTAGTTCATTTCTCATTATAATTCTTCCATGGGAGTCTAAACAATTGCTTTAAGTCAGACAGTTTCCCAAAAGACAGTTCTAACAGAATATGATGGACAAATTTGTATTGAGAACTTTCTGATTTATTGAATGCAGGTGTCATTTGAGAACAGAAAATAGAGTGGTATGTGTTTCAGGACTCAAGGAAACTGGTTAGGGAGGAATTTTCAGGACTGTCTCCTCTCTCCAAGGTTTTAAAATATCTGTGACAGTAAAACATTTGTGTTTACAACTTCTGTTCTGTGCAATCTACTTGTCTGGAGAAAACTTGCACCTTGCTCCCAGATGGAGCATCTCTCCCGAAGACTAAAGGATGACTAACGGTTACCATCACTGAAGAGATGTTCTACAGGGTTCAGAGTCACACCAGAGACAGATGGCTTGCAGTTTCATTTAGCCTTTTATTGATGGTAGGTGCAAACAGCCTGTAGAACTGGCTTGCCAATATTACAGAAGCAATGCCAAACCAGCTGTTTTTTCCATTGCCTGGAACCAGAAAACTCTGGTTTTCTCAGTTTCAGGAGAATAAACGGTGGCTTAATTTCCAGGACAACATAGCAGTTTACTACAGTCAGTTTCTTTTCAAGTCAAGAAACAGTGACAGCTTTTCCCACAATGCCAACAGGCAGAAGCTGGCAATGGTCACCTGAGACTCCTTTCCTCAGGAATCAGATTGACCAGGAGGAGCTGGATGTCCTACAAAGGCTATTCTGCCATGTTTTGCTCATTGTTATATCCATCCTACAGTTTGGATCTAAGCCGGTGAACAAAAACCAGCCATATGAAAACACTGGTATAAAAATACAGCACATACAAATTTTAAACTCAGAGGAAAGGAAGAGAAAAAGTAGAAAAAAGAGAGAACAATTCTGGAGTTATGCTGACTGAATTGCTCTTTAAGAAGACAATTTTGTGTATCAGCTGAAAAACTGTACAGGGAAGAGCAGTTATAGCAAAATCATACTGCATCCAAGATAAACAGACTGAGGCTGTGGCTACAGATTGGTATAACCTGGCTGGAGGAAATAATATCTTGGAAAAACAATATGATTTTGGAATTTGGAAACTCCTTACATTGTTTCCATCTCCCTCCACTGTCTAATTCTCATTTTTTCCTAGGTTAAGCTGAAGAAGATCTGAAAGATTTCATGAGAGCAGACAACACTCTGCAGAGTTTTTCTGGGGCTATAATTTCTTAGTTACCCATAAGGGGTGTTTTTATGGTCAGTAGCCCAATATTTAAAGACTCAGACCGGGCTGAGGCAAAGTTGCTTAGAAATAGCTATGGGTGAATTGATTTTACAGTTTATTTCAGCTAAAGATGAGGTTGTCAAACTGATTAAACCATTCCCCAGAAATTACTGTTTCTGTCCACTGATTATAAAGGATGTCTAGAGGATGAACATGAATATAGAGTTTTACACTATGGAGTATAAGTTCACATGAGCTGAATCTACCTAGATATCTAAATCCAGAACAGTCTGAAGTGTGTAAGTTAGATGGCCCTGAGGTGCCCAAATCAAAACACTGTTCTCTTTGGCTCCTGATATAATCAGTGAAAAGAAAAAAGCCCTTCCAGATTTGACTCAAAGCTCCTACATTAGAGTTCTGTTTTGAATCTTCCTTTGGAGTTGGATCTCTTGACTAGAGGAGGTTGGAGAAGTGTCTTGACTTTGACTACTGATAGCAGCTTTACTTCAGGCACTGAGAATAATACCATTCATTCTGTTACTTCTCCTTCCTTCCTACTCCTCAACTGTATGCCTTCATTGTAATTTTCTTTAAAATAGAAGTTTTTCATGACACCTGTGGTTTGTTTGTGCTTTTTTAATGTATGTTTTTATTGATTTCCAACTGTGTCTGACTAGAAATCATCATATTTCATTCACAATTGCCTAGCTACATGCAACCCATTCTTCATGAATGGCTTTCTCAACACTCAGGTTTTTTGATGAACCTATCAATTATAGTTCCAAATGTCTCTATGTGGGTTTCAAGGTCTCAGTGTTTTGGGGTTAGACAGGTGCAGGGACAAGGAGGAAAGAAACTAAGTCTCTTGACCAACACTGGCAAACAGGATTATTTCATACCATGAACGTCACATTCAACATAAATTAGAATGTTTGCTGCGTAGTTCTCTCTCTCTTCTATGATGGCTGCAATCTTGAGAACTTCTTGCCCCGGTGTCGCACCCCTGTGGCCTTCCCTTCCTCCCCTTCCTCCCAAAGACCTTGCGCTTGCAGTGTCGGATATTTGCTGGAAGTGCACAGCTTCCTACTGATACAATTAAAAGTATCAGTAGGTATGGTCCTTGTATATTTTATATTGGTATTGGGATCAATATTGTTTCTTTAGTGTTATTAATGTTAATTATCTAGTCTTATTCTATTAAATCCGTTTATATTTCAACCCTCAGGTTTCCTTGTTTTTTTTTCCAATTCCCCTTTCCAGGCAGGGAGGTGCCATCAGGCGATAGAATAATTGTATAAATGACAACAAATTGTTTTGGGTTTCTCAAACCATAATACCCAGTCAATACAATCAAAGGGAAAAGGTAGCTGGAGGGGTATTTGATACCTACATTTAGCTAGCTAAGTAACCCACTAGGCTCTACAAAGGGCTTCACCCCTTTTCTGATGCTTGGATGTTTATTGTTGTCAAAATGTCCTAAACTATCTAAGAAATGAAGCTGTCAGGTGTGACATGGGATCAAAAAAACAACCTGAGGTCAACTTGTGTACCTTGCACTACATGGCCTCCTATAGGCAACTGAGTTTAACCCTAGCTGCAACGAAGTAAAACCAGAGACTTTTAACATGTAGCTGATCTGACTTGCTTTAGGTTATATTGGATATTAGGAAACATTTTTTCACTGAAAGGGTTATTAAACATTGGAATAGGCTGCCCAGGGAGGTGGTGGATTCACCATCCCTGGAGGTGTTTAAAAAAAGGGTAGATGTGGTACTTAGGGACATGGTTTAGAAGTGTTTTTTGTCAGGGTAGGTTAATGGTTGGACTTGATGATCTTGAAGGTCCCTTCCAACCTCAGCAATTCTGTGATTCTATGATTCTATATTTAAGGATGGGTGGAACCAGACTTTCAAACATCAATTTCTTCTCTTTGACTGCAAAGGGAGTTTAGTTGATTAACTCAGGTGGGGCAAGCTACGCTGGAGAGACAAAAGTGAGATGTGAAGATTCACACCCTTAAAGGTGAATCTAAAAGTGCAAGAAAAATATACCAGGAACACTTCATGGAAGCAAGATGGGCCGTGAAATTATCCTGCAGTTTCAGAGAGAGGATCTGAACAAAACCAGCTGTCCTTTCATCAAACTACTGATGTTTGTCCCTACATTTCTTTTTAAGGAACGTTTCTTCAGATTTTTTGAAAACTTAGATGATGACTCTTGTTGCTTAACATCCACATTCATTTTGTGTCCAGAGAAGGGCAACGGAGCTGGTGAGGGGTCTGGAGCACAAGTCTTGTGAGGAGCGGCTGAGGGAGCTGGGGGTGTTCAGCCTGGAGAAAAGGAGGCTGAGGGGAGACCTTCTCGCTCTTTACAACTCCCTGAAAAGAGGTTGTGGAGAGGTGGGGGTTGGTCTCTTCTCCCAAGTAAGAGGCGATAGGACAAGAGGAAATGGCCTCAAGTTGCACCAGGGGAGGTTTAGATTGGATGTTAGGAAAAGTTTCTTCACCAAAAGGGTTATCAAGCATTGGAACAGGCTGTCCAGGGAAGTGGCAAAGTCACAGACCCTGGAGTTATTTAAAAGTTGCGTAGATGTGGCACTTAGGGACATGGTTTAGTGGTGAATTTGGCAGTGTTAGGTTAACAGTTGGACCCAATGATTTAAGTGTCTGTTCCAACCTAAATGATTCTATGATTCTATACAAAATGGGAAAAATAACAGGGGATGCCCCATGGACTAGCCAAAGCCAGGTGGATTATGAATTGGAGCTAATTCCCAGGAGGGAGGACCGGCAGCAGTAGGACCTGGGCTGCCTCGCAGGCAGGTGCCCTTTCTGTCTGGCCCTACCAGACAAGCTGCCAATCCCGCTCTCTGCCCAGGCCCCCAGTCAACACACAGGGTGAGTTTCCCTCCCCAGAGGCAAACCCAGGGGGCAGGGGGGCAGCTGCCCTGCGAGCTCCCTTCCCACCGCGATCCCAGCCGCGGCCCACGGAAGGGGAAGGCTGCAGGGCTCTTGCAGAAAGGAAGATCCTTTCTCCTGTCCATTTAATTCTTGGCCTCTGCTGTGTCTGTTGCCTGCGGTGCCAGCTAGTGACAGAAATGACAGCATTTTAGTGGCTGTGTCACCTGTCCTGCTAGCACTAAGAATAGAGCAGCTCTATTTCTCTACTGCTGCTAAATCCCCGTGAGCGTATGACATAACTGAAAGGAAACCCATGCCTTCTACTTTGCCGTGACACCGTAAGCTTCAGCACTGCTGAAGAGGTGTGCTGTTACCCAGTCTGTAGAGCCTGTATCTGCTCACAGCCCAGTCTGGTTGGTGCCACAGCAGCACCAAAGCTGGCTGATGCATGGGGTGCTCAGCGTTGCAAAAGGAGGCAGCAATTCACATTTTGGCAAGCACAGCTTTATACACAGGTAAATCCCACGAAGGCTACCTTGCTCATCCTGTTGTGCTTATTTCAACAACATTTTCCCATCCCTCCTTAGATTGAGTAGGAGTGGCTTCTCTATCTCAAAGAAACACTCTACACATAAACTGATGCCAAAATAACTGAAAAGGTCGCACAAAGCTTTCCAGTACAGAAAAATATTGGAAAATGAAGGTGAAATAATCCATTTTGATCAAGATCATTCGTTGTCAACCTTCACTATACTGAGTCTGATGACTTGGAGATTCACGTTCTCTACAGTGGCTCTGTCTACATCAAAGCATCTTGCTCTGTACAGTCCAGAACAAGGAGACTAAGGAGTGCCAGTCCTCTCTCCAGAAGATTCTTCTTGTGGTGAGTGTCCTTGTGTGCTGACATACCTTTGCAGCTGCCTGCCTTCTCCCATTTGAACTGCATCTCTTTCTGCCTTTAACTTAGTTACAGTGATATAAATATATTGACAAACCTTATCTGTGAAGATACATAGAATCATAGACTGGTTAGAATTGGAAGGGACCTTAAATATCGTGCAGTTCCAACCCCTCTGCCATGGGCAGGGACACCTCCCACTAGACCAGGTTGCTAAAAGACCCCTCCAGCCTGGCCTTGAACACCTCCAGGGATGGGACATTCACAGTTTCCCTGGGCAATATGTTCCAGTGCCTCACCACCCTCACAGTAAAGAATCTCTTCCTAATACCTAATCTAAATCTCCCCTCTTTCAGTTTAAAACCATTACCGCTCATCCTATCGCTACACTCCCTGATCAAGAGTCCTTCCCCAGCTTTCCTATAGGCCCCCTTTAAGTACTGGAAGTGGGTATAACGTCTCACCGGAGCCTTCTCTTCTCCAGGCTGAACAACCTCAACTCCCTCAGCTTGTCCTCACAGCAGAGGTGCTCCAGCCCTTGGATCATCTTTGTGGCCCTTTTCTGGACTCACTCCAACAGGTCCATGTCCTTCTTATGCTGGGGGCTCCAGAGCTGAACACAGTTCTCCAGGTGTACTAGTGCAAAACATCTTTGTCTGATACAGACTGAACAATTCCTTCTCCCCAAGGGACTAGCGGTATTAGTTAAAGGATTTTTTTTATTCTATTGTATTTTAATGATTTGTCCACAAGTTTTGCTGTTACTGCTATTTTAGTTAATTTTTACCCCATTGTGTTAAACAGCATGGTAACAGTGGAAAATTTCTTAAAGCAGAGCAAGTTTTTTCCACAGAGCTTGTAGACTCTCCCTCCTTAGAGATATTAAAAAATTATCTAGATGCAGTCATGGGCAACCAGCTATAGGTGGCCCTGCTTGAGCAGGGGGGTTGGACCACATGATCTCCAGAGGTCCCTTCCAACCTCAGCCATTCTTGATACTGTGACTCTGTCAAATTTCAGTTGATTTAAGTATGAAACTTCAGGTTTTTTTCATCAGATTCATGACACAGTTCATTCATACCAATCATTAAAAATCATATGCTGTCATTTATATAATTATAATAATAACAATAACAATAACAATAATAATAATAATAACAACAACTACTACTAATGTAAAATTTATACTTCTATTACAAAATTTAAAAGGTTAAAAAAATCCATTTGTTGCAACTGGAATCTTGTAACAATCTATATAATAACAATGCTCTATTAGTTTGAAATAATGTGGGTTTTTTTAGTATTGATCTTAAATTATTTAGTTACAGATTAATCAAACAGAATGTAAGTATATTTTTTCCAACAGTTTTCAACCAAAATTCCCTTAACATTTAACAACTACATGTAAAAGATCATATGAAAAACAGAAGATGAATTTTTAAACCTGGCCTGCTGCACTTTGAAATATATTTTCTGTTCTATTCCATTCCATTACTGCATTTGTTGTGTTCAGTTATGGAAGACCCTGGGGAGACACAATTGTGATTATCGTCCTAGGTGATATGAAAACAAAACTGGTTTTGAAATATTATTACATTCCTGTTCATATTAAATGTGTTCATCAATGTTCAGTCAATGACTTTTTTACAGACCCCATACTTAATTTTAATAAGGTTGTTGTAATAATCACATCATCCATTTGTAATGAAATAATTTCCATGTGCAACCTTTTAAGGCTTCTGACTTGGTTCAATTTTTGCCAAAACTGATATTTGTGGTACTTTTTTTCTTTTGGGTGCAATTTACAATTTTTTACCAAACAAAGAGAAAAAAGTTCACAGTGAGGGACTCTTCCTTCTTTTTTTTTTACACTGAAAGGGTTATCAAGCACTGGAACAGGCTGCCCAGGGAAGTGGGGGAATCGTCATCCCTGGAGGTATTTAAAAGATGGGTAGACATGGTACTTAGTGATATGGTTTAGTGATGGTTTTTGTCAGTGTTGGGTTGATGGTTGAACTCGATGATCTGAAAGGTCCCTTCCAACCTAGGGAATTCTATGATTCCATGAACTGGGAAGGGTAACAGCTTTATGCCCACATACCACAAACTTCTTCTTGTATATAAACCACAAAAAAATTATTAATAACATTGGAAATGAGCACATGACATTTTACATTGCTACAGTTTGGAGCTATCTCTCTGAATATCTGTGGGAAATTTTTGTTGGAAATATGTCTTGCAATACTTCTGGAACACAAATTGTGAGCCTTTACAACTGTACTGTGTGTTTACAGAGTTTTTTATGACCTGTAAGGGAAAAAAAAACTGATTTATGCCTATTCTTTTCTATTCCACGTGCACATGCATAAGTGCCCATCCATGCTTCAACACAAACATTAAAAGAGCATTAGAAAAGCCACTCAAGTGAAGCACTCCAAAGCTAAGAAATGCTAGACTTTGCCACCTGTGCAGGTACACCTTCTTCCTTTGTCATCATGTTATCTTATGAAAGCTTTAATTCCCTGATTGCCTATTCTTCTTCCAAACATTCCATGGGTTTGGAATGGATGCTGCTCATTTCATTAATTAATAATCAATATTTTATTTTACACAAATTTTTCAAAATGGGGTGCAAAATCTGTTCAGCATTTAAAAATAAGACACAAGCAATTTATATCTAATATATGTGTGTATTTATGTGTGGAGTGTGTGTATATAGATATTTGATTGTTTCTGGTCACCTTTATCTTCTCTAGTACAAAGAGTCAGGATTCATACCTGCATGAAAAGTCTCCTGACAGTGTCTATGTGCCAATTTAGGTTTACTTTGAAGCTACAAGGTATGCATAAGCCTTCTTCATTCTGCCAGAGGAGGAGAGAATTCTACTAACAAGTGGGATGCCAACCTGATGACTTCAGTTTTCTGTGTGTTTGGTTATCTTAGTGGTGATATGTCACCATAAGTCTGTTGGAAAATGCATTTCTCCCTCTGAGCTGATCCAGGAAACCCTGACAAATACTCTACCTTCTGTGCAGCAAGCTGAATCAATCTTTTCATAACTTGGCCAATCAATGAGAAGCTATTAATCAGGTGGGTCATCTGGCAGGATATTCATGTGAAAAAAAAAAAAAAAAAAAAAATTAATTGAGATTGGAGAATTAGTGCAGTCAGGAAAGACTGGACGGTGGTTCAGGTGACCTGAGATAAGTATCAATTCAAGAATGAGAGAAATTGCTTTCTGTACTCTATAGGTTGTATTGACTATATCTCCATTGACTGGAACGTAAGCATAGACATTAATGCAATGTGCCCTCTTAGTTATACTACAGGCAATACAGACACCAAAGAGCACGTCTTAATTGCAGTCTGAAATCTACCCATCTATTTGCATCGTGTGACCTTAATAGATTTTATGTAATACCAGCAATCCTAAAGGTAGATTTACTGTAGATTTGAACCGGTTTTTTAACCACTTTGTTATGGTTAGTTGGCTAAATATCAGCTCCCAGATTGTCCCATAGCAGGTATTTAGTCATTAGGTAGCAGCTAGCTGAGCAGCCACAACGCCTTACTGCAGGTACGCCTTTTTCTTCAAGAGGGGTCCAGCTTAACAAAGAACAGCTTGGATTATTTTAGCCATTTAGTTGAATACCGACTGTATCAAGCAGTTTGGAAAGGAGAACCCAGAATCCATTATCTCCCTTTCCTGGCGACCCAATAAACCACACCATGCATTTCTTCAGGTCTGCTTTCCTTGTGGCTCTGTAAGTGGTTGCCCATGGCCCGTCTTTAACAGAAAGGGTAGAGGTTCCTTCTCTCCACCTTGCATGGTTTAGATATATCTGGTTAAAGCATGCTTCAGGGGTATGGGAAGAGCAAGTTTAAACCTTTCTCAGGCTAAAACTGCCCTGCAACTGCAGTTCTGATCTTCCCAGGACAATGTTGTAACCACGGGACCATTATGTAAAAGACGAGTGTTGGCAGCTCCTCTCCTGGCAGGTGCGAGAGCGCTGCTCTCACTATCCATGCCCAAAGGTTTGATTTAGAGACTTATGTCCAAAAGGAAGTTTCTTGCCTTGGATACTTATTTCTCTGAATTCCCCAAAACCAATACACAAAGAGTATTTCATACCAACCACTTCCCTCAATTTTTCCAATGAGGTGGCTCAGATGTTTCACCACTAAGTGGGTACCTACCAAAAGCACTTAACTTTTCCCAAGTTTTCTGAAGTTATGCAGAATTAACTGTTGTGCAAATAATGTAGGCACCTCAGGCTTCAAGGTGAATTCTGGGAAGATTGATTTTAAGGTCTGCTAATGCTGAGCACGTCAGCCCCAAATCCCTTTCAGTATTTGGTACATACAGCCTATTCAAGACCTTCTGAAGTCAAACAAAAAATCCTTATTGCATCACATAGGTTTGGAGACAGAAACCTGACAGAAATGAAATCTTTCTGTTTTTTTTTCTTTGTGAAGGAGGAATCCTATATGTGAATTCATGTTTCTTGAGAGAAAACAGGATAAAGTAGAAATTCATGCATGAAGCAGGATCGGCTAGGTAGGCATCCACAACATGATCTGTTCACCCATCTCCTTTTTTATTGTGGCCTTACACTGAAACTCGAAGGGAGAAAGGAAGGGACATGGCTGGCATTGATCCATCCATATGGAAGAAGTGATAACTCCCTAAAAATCAAGAGATGATCAGTGGAGAAGTGTATTTCCCTATGTATACACAGAAGTGCTTCCAACCACCTACAGCATAATTTACCAGCACAGCTTTACTACCAGAGGTGATCCTTCACACAATATAATTGAGTAGTGAATATTTTGGTTTTGCTGCAGAATACTTTGAATCCTAAAGGCCTACAGGGGCTGAAATGAAGAAGTTCCTGGAAGAGAAATTCATGGAAAGCTATTAAACATGAAGTTACAAACCTGGTTCAGCCCAGAGCCAAAATTCATTGGAGGCTGGGACAGCATATTGTGCTCGCTGTGTGCTAACCCCATTGTTATGCTGCCCTTAAGACAGTCACTCCTAGTCATGGTCAGAGATAACCAGTTTGAGTTCAGCTAGATGAACCTTTGTTTCCAACTCATAAATGACCGATCTTATATCAGCTCCACAAGTTTAAGAAATGAAAGTGCATTAAAAGTGCGTTAAAAAAAAAAAAGAAAAAAGGCTTTTTCTGTGTGACATCCCCGCCTTCAATCATGTTGTCATACCGAAGTCTTACCAACAGCAAGGAGGCTATTGAGATTCTACCAGTGACTGACACTTATCCATTGCTCAGGACCAAGTTAAGATCTAGTAAAGGCAGATTAATTCTTTCAGATCCCCAAAACTCAACTCCGGAAGTATGAAAATAACAGAAGTTTCTGTCAAGTCTTCCTTTGGCTTTGCTGCTCCAAAATGCAGATATGCACTTCCCTTGGTGGCAAGGAAAGGATATCTTTCGCAACAGTGGGTTTTAAACAATTTAATTAATAGTTTCAACATCTGCGAAGCTTCTTGGGGAAAAAAAAATGTTGTAAATTATCTTCCCCTTCATTACTTTGATGTTTGGAAAAACAAATATATAAAGTACCAAGAATGAAAAAAATAAATAATCGCCAGACTATAATGAGATTGTTTTTCGAACCAGTTAACAACAATTACCTGTAGACTGGGCTACCCTATTTCTTCATCTACAGTGAGCAGCACTGTTGTGTGGTGGTACAGGACTGAAATGCTATAAAAATGATTGTGCACAAGGAACTATTGCATTTCTTATTCGTTTTTATGAGAAGAGAAAAGAGAAAGACAGACTGAGTTCAAAAACTATTCATTTTTATACTCTGTGCCTTCATTCCCAGAGAAGAAACTGATAGAGCTTCACCTGAAACAGCTGCTGCCTACTGTCAGCCAGTACAGCCAGTTGAAGAAGTAACCTGATTCAAAGACAGGACTAAGCAAGACATATCACTCACAAGTTTTTTATGTGAAAAAGTTAAGAAAAAGGAAGAAAGGATTGTATCATAAGAAGGATCAACATTTCCTTTTGTGCAGTCAATGGAAAAGCTCACGCTTCTAGCCTTGATCCAAAAGACGATGCAGTATGACAGCTCTGATTAATAGATTCATATCAAAGGCCCAGAATGTGTCTAAGTTCACCCAGAATAAGAACATAATATAGTTCTAAAAGCAGAGAGAGAACCAAAGGGACTTGTAATGGTCCTGTTTGACTTCAAGGGAATTTATAATGAGATAGCAAGTGCTTTACTTTAGGTTACTGGCTTAAATTTGACCCAGGACATAGAGGCTGAACTTTGTTTTCATCAGATGTTTATTTGATGACCTAGACTACATAAAACAACTTGTTAGACTCAATTCCAAACAGCTAAATGGCACATCACTCAGCTGGTAGGGACTGGCACTCCCGATGACAGTCTTCATACATTGAGCACGGAAGATGAATGAACATCATGCGTGTGGACTTTTTCGCTCTACAGACAGTCCCTCCAGGTCAGGACTGGAAGGCAGTTTCACACGTTTTGGTTTTTTCTGCCCTCTTTGCTCATGTGTCACACACGATCCCAGCTCCACTTACCAAGAAAGCAAAGGACTCTTTCACCCCAAACAGGCACACCAAAGCAGTGGTGTGTCACTGGAAGAAGTTTAAAAAGGGTAAAGAACGGGACTGTGTCACAAGAAGGGTTTATATTTTCTTTTTACGCAGTCAGTGGAAAAGTTCCTACGTCTATTCTTAATCCAAAAGACAAAGTAGTGAACTGCAATAGCTGGAATCCAATGTAAGAGCCAGAGGCATGTGAAACAGCTATTTCCAACTGCACAAACCTGTGCAAATGCAGCTTTCATTTTCTTCCCTCCTAAAATTCCCTGGCAGTTATCAGCTTCTAATTTCCTCCTAAAATTTCCCAGTAAAACTTAAAGAAACCAACCACTTGGTTGTGTGCTGTAACAAGGGCTTTTGCATAGTTCTAGCGTGAAACTTCACTGCTGATTTCTGCTAAAGGGTGTGGAAACCTTTGTAACTAGTTGAGTGACTCTGGCTTGATGTCCTGTCATTTAGGGTTGGAGCTTATTAAAAAGATTTTTTTTTTTTTTTTTTTTTTTTTTTTTTTTTTTTTACATTGGCAACCTATTAGAATGGACACTGACTTGTTTTTAGCCCAAGACATCTATCACTGTCCTAAAGAAATCCCGGCTGTTATCCAGGAGCTGGCTCATAACACTCTAACAGGCAGTTTGGGTGCAGCCTCTCCCTTCTAGAGGCTAAGAGGATTTAGGTATGGATGCCTGGACCATGGCAAGAGGCATCAGAGCCAGGGAAAATACCCTCACCCTGTTTCACCTGCCAGCATGAAAAGAATCACAAAAAATAGGGATACAACTACACTGACAGCGAGGCATCAAACACATCTTAGCTTGAAATAAGCCTTACTTCAGCTACATTATTTCCTGGACTGAACCGAGATGTTTAATGCAGTATAGTACTGCTTCCCAATCTTTGGTGAGCTCATCTGGGGATCTCTATGGCAGCACTTCACTGCTCAGCACAGACTGCAGGTGGGATTCATCTCACTTGCCATGAGTCACCTAAAAGCTGATGGTGTAGAGCAAAACTACCTAGGTTTTGCCATTACTTTAATCTCTCTGGAAGTTTGGTTGACTCCAAAAGGGCTGTTCCAGGTCTCTCCCACCATTTGTGCTAGCACAAATGCTCAGCAATCACATCAGAAATCTGACCAGGACAAATACCCTTTTTCTGTGTGTTCTTTCCAGGGATCATTTAAAGTAGCTGCGGAAGTACACAGTGCTGAGTGCTTTATCCAGCATTTCCTAAAGTGGATAGAGACAGGTATCTCTAGAGAACAGATCCTCCCATCCTCTATTACCATCCCATGGTTCCTGCCTATCTCCACAGAACACACAAGGAAGCTCAGTAAATAACTTTAGGTAGCTGGACCTAAATTACTTCCTGAGATTGCACAGGGACTCTAGGGAAGAGCCATTGGAATTTTAATTCTATACCTTTAACAGAAGATCATCTCCCTTTTTGAGACTCTATTTATGTATAAGAAGCAGTGGAACGGTCTTCAGCATCTACCTTTTTGGAAATTAAGGTTGTGCATAAGACCTCAGAGAACTGCCAATGATCATTTCCAGCTCCATTTACCATCAACCCTTCCCTTCAAGTGAACCACAGACAAAGACAGAAAGCTGTTAATTAAAGCCCATTCAAATGCCAGTGACTGAGCTGCGTTAGAGAAGCTAAAAGTAATTTCAGCTGACCATGCCACCACCTCCACATGATGAAATTCCAAAGTGTCTCAGCGTTGTAATGAGTGTTGTCCCAATGAAGGAAAGACATATGTTGCTATTTTTATGAGGGTGGTATGGGTTTGCCTCTACTGTTTTCGTACCACCTCAAAAAATTTTAAAATGGCATTTGGGTACATTGAACTTTGGAAACAGATGGGTCAACTCTTGTTTGTTAATTATTAAGAGCAAAGGTAAATCTGTTTCTTTTTTATTATTATTATTTTTATTTTTTCTTGCTTATTTGTTTGTTTTTGTAATACCAAGTCATACTTAGTCCATTCGGTAGTCTCATTTCACTTTGAATTCCTTGGTGATAAATTAGCAGTGCTTACTCCATCAGATGGCTGCTCTGCAAAGTGGAATAAAAGTCTGTGCTGAACATCCCTGCAGATGTTGAGACTAAATATGGATTCATCACGGCATGAAGCCTGGATAATATTGCAGGTTTCTGTTTTCTGCCCTCCCTGAACTTTTCTGTTTCCTCTTTGGGACTATGAAATGGCTAGATGGGTCGTATCAAATGTGAGGTAGAGAGGAGAATCTGTAGGGAAAGCACGTTCAGCTATTCCAGGAACAAAGTCTAGGGCTCCAGGACTCCCTGGGAAGCCAGTTTCTTCTTAACTGTCTTCCAGATCTTAAGATTGTTTTGGGGTTGGTTGGGGTGGTTGCGGAGAACTCCTCCCTTTCTTTTGTTCCCTCTGGCTGTTTTCCAGGTTTACAGGCGCGTTGCTTCATTATGTCAACCGCCTGGATGTAATCCCTCAGCTGCCTTGTGCAACACTGCGATTCTCACCAAAGAACCAAGAAAAGACAACTGAGTTCTCAGGAACTAACAGTGAAACCAAGTCTAGCTGAGCCTTCTTTGCTCGAACATCAGAGCTTTAAGTGTTTTTTCAGAACATGCCAGTGCCCATAAATGTGTCCTTTGATGTCCCACCTGATTCCAGAGGCTACACTGCAGCTACCCTCAACAAGGGCTAAAATAACATGGAAGTCATCATCACTTCAGCCAACCAACTGGAATTCAGCCCAAGATTCCTATACAAAGTTAGGGTTTTTTTGTGTGATATAGTAATCCAAAATTGAAACCAGAGTGGCTTTGACTTTGTTGCTGTTTTAATGTCATTCCAGCCAGGTTGCTGATTATGCCTGCCAGAATTGAGAACGGTCTTTCTGTAGTGTGAAAATATTTAAGGTATTTGGATGCCTAAATTCTACCAAATTTCCATATCTGCCCAAAATGAAACAAAAGACTATGGAAAACAATCCAAATTTACTGATGTGCTTAAACATATATGGATAATTCTAAAAGGGCATTATTTATTAATTACTTAATTCCTGTTGATCTTTTTTTTTTTTAAAGATAAGAGGACGTGGCTGGACAGATACATTTGTGTTCCTGGTTTAAGGAAGATTCTTTTCAAATAGTAAGGTCCACTATTTAGATGTTAGATTAAGAGCCTAGCTTTCTCAAATCATCTTCACTGCAATGTGAACAGGAAACATGCTTCTAACATCCTTCCTCAGGATCAAGTGCTCTACAAAAGTGGGAATCCTCTTGAAGATTGTGTTTCTGGAAAAAAAAATGAGGTTGGAAAGGATCTCTGCAAGTCATCTGGAATTAGTGGGTGGAGTTCCTTTTACATCAGGTATCCTCAGGTGAGAACACTGGGTTAGGATGAGGGGACATAGCAGGATGAGTACGGCAATGTCGTAGCTGCTAATATTTACTTGAGTAGAAATGTTTATTCATTTCTATGAATTAGAAGGGCTTATCTACTGAAACCTGCTCTGCTATTTAATACATCAGTCACCAAAATACCTCCCAAAAGAGGATGAGTAGCCCATCTTCAGAGCCCTCTACTGACACAGCTCTGCATTATTCTGCTGGTTTACAGATATGGAAACTGAGGCACAGACCGTCCGCCAGAGCAAGCTGAAGATCAGAGACCTATCATCAGATGTTAGAACCAGAAAACCATTGAGTTCTGATTCTGTGCCATGAACACAAGGGTATCTTTGCCTTTATTCGCTAAATGATTCATCAGTAAATTAAAATCAAGAGAAAGCGGGGGCCGGGGGGGGGGGGGGAGGATAAGAATATGAAGGGAAATGGATTTTGTTTCCAGTCAAATTATATCTGTATGGGTGGAATTGAAATAGCTTCAAATAGCATAGGAAATATGCACCCATTCCTGTCACCTAGCTAAGCAACCCACTAGGGACAGCAAATTCCCCTGTAGCTGAATCCCAGAGCTCGTGGGCACAACACATCTTCTGTGGGCTGTTGTAGTCAGCGCTGTCAAATCCAAAATCCCTGCCCCTCTCCCAATTGCATTCCCTCTCTCCACCAACTGATACAGGAAAAAGACAATTGTTGTAGACCTATATCAGAGATGCCAATCTAATTATATATTTTTTCTCCTTTTTTTTTTTTTTTCTTTTCTTTTTTTGGACATTGCATCTGCGGAGGAGGGAAGGGGGAGGACAGGGATTTGCAATGGCGGGGGCAGCTGAAGAAGGAAAGGAGGGGGGAAGAAGATAAAATATTTCCTTTGGCAATTCTGTTTCGCTTTCGAAAAGGGACTACTTTCTTCACTCCTTATCCCTCCTGACAAGTACAGGCACTTTGGGCCCTAACTGGATGTGAACATTGTCAAAAGAAATTTGGGCTAAAGGGAGGCATCTGCAGTTCTGTTCCTATTGCGCTGGGTGCTGGAGCCACTTTTGCGAATGTGGCAGGGTGGCTGGTGGGCAGACACCAGTACAGATGGGAACTTCACATACTGTATGCATCATGACCAACTATAAAAACAGTCACAACGCATCAATTGTTACCCGGCCAGTCTCCCCGGAACCTTCACTTTTAATTTCAATCTCACTGACATCCACAGCTTACAGTGAGCTTTTATGTTTAAGCATCAGTACAGTACTAATGCAGGAGAAAAGGGGCTGCTGGGCTACCATGGCAAGGAATTAAACCTCTGATCTCGGCCAGCCGTTGGAAGGGAGGAGCAATTCAAGGGGAATTGTGTAACTGGACTCTATGGAAAAGAGGGGGATGGAAAGCAGGGAGTCGGGAATCTTTTTTTCGACGCCGTGAACACACAGCAAGTCAGGGTGCTTCTGAAAAAGAAACGTAGCAAACAGGCACTCTCCCAAATTGTAATTTAATGCTTGGAATAATCCTATTGTGTCAGCTACTCACCGCCAAAGAATTGAGGGTAAATATAACTTTAAAAAAAAAAAAATTAAGGGGATGGCAATTTGAACAGCTTAATGTTTCTTCAAAGGCTAAGTGATGGAAAGCAACGCTGAAGTAAATTGACAACTCGGAATTAACTGGTTGCTGGCACGGCTCAGGTAAAGGTTTGATGGTAACATGAGCTTTCCAAAGTGTTTCCAAACTGAAGTATTATGAAAAGGTAAATTATGTTTTGTATTCATGACTGAAAGCATTTTATTTTAAAGCCGGTGCTGCTGATGCTGTCAAGGTGGAGATTCTAGCTTTATGTACAGTGCCTCTAGCCTTGCAACGTGAGTGAGGCAACATGACAGCTTGTAATAAGTAATTTTTATACAGTTGCATTTATCACTCAAGTAGGCTTGGCAATATTAAACACAGACCTTAAAATGCTGCAGAAGAGGAAGGACAGGAGCTGGAGGCCATGTATATTGTGTGTGTGTGTGCTTGCGTGCGTGTGTGTTTGTAACTTTTTTTTTTTTCCTCTTTCTCCAGGCCCAGTCCTGTTAATGTGGCACTTTTTAAGATATGCACCGAAATGCTTCCAAATTGTTAATACATCACTAAAAGGTTACAAATGAAATGACCCCGTTTAGCCCAAAGGATGTTATTTTAGGCTTTAATGAATTAGACATTGCTACCATTTTCAGGCAAAAATCAATTGCCTCAATTAACAAATTTGCACAAGTCCAAATATTTACAAAATAAAGGCCCAGAAACCACATTCTTTGTTTCTCTTTCTCACTCCCTGCCCTGGTTCTTCATTAACATCTTCATTTCCATGAAAGTGTGAGGCATCAGCTCTTTCTCCCAGCTTGTGAAGGCCTAAGTGTTGACAACTTTCTTATTCTTTAGAGGCTGCTCTTTTCTGTTTTAACAGGTTTTCTTTCTTTGTCATGAATAATTCAGGACAAGCTAAAAGAAGTGGAGGATGCCCATTCCTTCTCATGGAAAGAATAAAAATATACTCAAACCTTACCTCATTACTCAAACCTTACCTCATTTGTGGAAGAAAATTTTACAAAAAGAGAAGGCAACTTATTTTATGGGGTTGAAATGAGAAGGGAATTTTCTTTTATTCACAGCATTTATAGGAACTGGAGCTTGAGTCTGAACCAAGAGGAACCGAAAATCTCCAAGCCAAATGGCAGACTCTTAAACCTTCTGAAGCACAGCCCCGACATATGGTTTGATTTCCCCTTCTGCTGCAAGGAGTTACAAAGCTAGGTGGATGCCAGTTCAGCCATTTAATGCTGAAATAATGTCACATCGAAGGCAATACAAGACTGAGAAGAAAAAAAAAAAAAAAAAAAGACCAGTCTCTGTTATTATTCTTATTATTCATATGACCCAGTTGAGAAAATTATGCATTTGCACTGGGAGGTATGTCTAACTTAGGCATCGTGGCTGCCTCAGGACATTGGCTGTATGCGGAGAAGAGGACTTGCAGCTCTGTATAGGTAGGTGTCCAGACTATCAGACAGATGAAAGGAGGAGCTGATTGTTTTGTCTAATCCATTTGCTTATTTCATGCATCTCAGCTACCCATCAATGATGAAAAATTTAATTCGTTTACCCATCTAACACACACCAATCTGAAGAGGACATTCCAGGAGCTGTTGGTTATTGGAATTCCCCAGGACAACAACTGAGGGTGGCATTGACTTCTTAACCTTTGCTGGAACATCAGTCTTCATCTCTCATTAAGGTCTCCAGATAAAACATAGTGCCACATACACAAGGGTGGCGCTTACCTTTGCAGCAGTCCAGATTCATGAGTATCAACTGTATATACAAAGAGAAAACAAAAACAACAAAGTTAATAAATGTAAGGAGTCAACATCTGTTATACATTTTGCAAATGAGTCCATAAATCACCAAAAGATGCCAAATCTTCTATACACTAAGTCTTCACAGCCAGTTTGATTTTGAGTTTAAAGGTTTATTTTGTATCATTTAGCTATGTTAATAAGATGCTGAAAAAGCCTTATTTTTTTCCCCAGAATAATATGGTTAATACAGGTCTGTTGCAAAATGCTGCTGCTTTTTCCCTTTGACTGTGGCTACTAGAAAATGAATGCGCTTGAGTCAAAAAAATACTTATATTTTCTGCTCCATATTGTGAACGTGAGATTAAGCACTAGAACTCTCTTGTGATTAGATGTTAAGAAAAATCTTCTAGTAAAACCTGGAGAGGTTGCAGTCTTCGGTGTTGCAGATTTTTAAAAATAGATTAGACAAACATCAGACAGAAATTGCTAAGGTGCATTTGATTTTTCTTGGAAAAGCAACAAAGTAAGTGACCTTGTTTGGCAGTCCATGCTCTGAGTTGGGCTTTCAGCAGAGGAGACTTCCAAAATCTCTAGACAGTTTTGGAAAAATTAGACTACTTATGACATAATTTTGACAAAGCTCAAAAGGCCTTGAGGGTAAGGTTTATCTCTGAAGTTAAGACAGCTACAATAAATATGATCACACCTGATTTAGTTTCCCTGGGACTTAATAGACAACAGAGAGAAACAGGCAGTTGTAAGGTACAATTGTCTGACCTACTGAAATGTTTACCTTCGGCCAGATGAATCTCATAACTTTTTTCTCTTCTTTTCCTGTGCTCTCACTTCCATCAGAGTACACCTTTTCCACTGTAATCCAATGCCTATCTGCTTGATATTACTAATCTGTAGTAATATAGCTGATGACACTAACCCAATCCTGTAGACACATGTGCTGACTGTATACAGACCACCTAGCTGAGAGTGAAGGGATATGCCAAAGGTGTGGAGGTTAACACGGTCATAAACGTTGGAGGTTGGCTCCTAAGAAGACAGGAGATGTAAGCTGAGAACAGATTTTGTGATAATTCTTTTATATATATGCCATTCTTTGATACTTCCTTGAGAGATGCTTGATACTCCTGTGTCTCTAACATGCAGCGCAGCAGCTCCTGCTGTCTTATATCTCCTGCTTTGAAACGACAGAATCTGTGTTGGGCAAAGAATCATAGAACCATTTTGGTTGGAAGAGACCTTTAAGATCATCAAGTGCAACCGTTAACCTAGCACTGCCAAGTTACCACTAAACCATGTCCCTCAGCACCACATCTATATGTCTTTTAAATACCTCCAGGGATGGTGACTCAACCGTCCCTCAACCAAGAGAGGGGAGGACTGGGCCAGGAAGAGCGCAAGACTAAAAATGTAGTATTAAGAGAAGAATGAGTGATCCAGCGATAAGTAAAATAGACTCATAGAATCCTTTAGGTTGAAAAAGACCCTTAAAATCATCGAGTCCAGCTATAAACCTAACGCTATCAAGTCCATGACTAAACCACGTCCCTAAATTCTACATTTACATGTCTTTTCAATACCTCCAGGGATGGCGACTCAACCACTTCCCTGGACAGCCTGTTCCAATGCTTGACATCCCTTTCAGTGAAGAAATATTTCCTAACATCCCATCTAACCCTCCCCTGGTGCAATTTGAGAGGAATCTGTAGTTTCAGTAGTTGCTACAGTGTTAGGAAAAGTGCAATGTTTCTTTAAGTACCATCTCAATCACTATCAGAATTAAGTACAAGTACTGAGCTTTTTTATGCAGGATTCTTCTAATAACTGATAACTCAAATATACTGCATAGAAACAACCTCAGCAATATATAGTCAACTAAAATTTAGGTGTCTGATCTAATCTAGTCATTTAGGCTCTTTCCATTGTCAGTGGGACAGTGGGACAATGTCAATGGGATCTTCCCCTCCATGGGAAGATCCTTCCCTTTCTGCTGTCACAATCATTGTCTCATCTTTAACTTTCTCCCATCGACTGTGCAGGAAACAGAGAGGACTAGCTTAGTTCAAACGTCCAATGTTCAGATAACTTAAAATGTCAACTCATTGTGTAAGGTTACATGTGAAATGGGTTATTAACGCGGTGTACATCGGCAAAGACATTTTCAGCACATTCCTGTTTTTTCTGAGGAAGTTATTTTAAATATTTACTAGTCAGTGTAACACATCATCTGAGAAGACAAAGAAGTTCAAGGTTATTCATTGTACAATTCATACTGCAGGTATATGAGGTCCTAAATTTGCAAAGGACTTTTTCTGGGGCATCTGTAAATAACTTTTCCCTCATGGGAGTACCTATCAGGACCATCACATGATTGTATATGTGCAGACTATGAAGGTCCAGGTTTTAGAACAGGACCTGCAGAACTGTATGGAACCTTTGATTGCTATGTTTTGAAACGGATATCAACATTTCACACAATTCCCTGTTTTCAGAATGAAGATCACTGTGGGTGGCACTTTGATTCCTTCAAAACTAAAATCTCAGGCTGGAGGAGACGGGTAAGGGAAAGGAAGATTAGGCATGAAATAAGCCGCCATTTTTCATTTACATATTAATATTCTTGTAAGTCCAATAGCTATTAACTGAAAAGACGTTATTTTTTTTTCTTTGACTGAAATTTTGATCAATGTACTCTTGTCCTGAATTGGCTAAAAAATTGCAGTGTCATATTTTTATTTTTCAGCCAATCCCTGTTGACATTGTTGCTTTAGGGTAATAGTTGGTCTACAGTGTACGAGAGAAAACAACATAGCCTTGAGTATCCTTTCAGCCTGATTTTTAGACCCTGCACGGGCTGATGTCAAAAAAGTCTCTGGAATCCAAAGAACTCTAAAAAACAAAAAGCTATTGCTGGTGCTTAAGGTATTGCTCCACAGAGACATCTGCTTCAGCTAGTTTGTCATAAAAATCCATTCTTGTCCTAGAATCATCATTTTAAGACCATCTTACTTCCTCTCTCCTACCATCAGAATATCTCAGGCAAAGTATATCTCATGCAGATTGTTGTATCATGTGGATTCATTACACAACACATCAATAAGATGTGATTGTTCTTGAACTGACCCATTTTGCTTTCCAAAATAAAAAGCATCATACTGGATATCAGTTTCTTCACCACAAGAAAAAAAAAAATAGACGATTTTGCTTTGATTCCATGGACTATATCCATAATTCCAGCTTGATAAAATCATGTAAGATACTACTATTGATCATGCACAGCCATGTTGCATCTTCCTGTCCAACAACTTGAAGTACTTTGAGTACCAATATATCAAATGACTTAGTATTACTAGGCTATTATTAGTCTCTGCAGTTTGCATTTGAGATGAATTCATGGACCTATCTTTGTAGAAGAGTTTGCACATCTGGAGGATGACATATGTTTATACAACAAATTCAGTTCTTTACGTTAACAAGCTCTTATTATTGTAATAAATTAATTATTAAAAATGTGTATTGGTAATCCGGTGCAGAAAAACCTGCAATAGATACTCACCTATGGAGGATGGGAACGGTGTTCAGCTGTCCATATTGTAGATTTCTGCAGTGAAAATGTCTCCAAATCAGGTATTTATGTAGAATTTTCTATATTCGAGGAGAAAAAATGTCACATTTAAAGAACATTTTACTGGATTAGAATTTAGGGATTTGCTGTATTGAACCCAAATACTATCTTTTTCTCTCCTTTTATTTACCAGGGGACTAAAGAGAGTTCAACCTTATGTAGGTCTGCAGTACAGACCTCTACATTTGGAAATATGAATCCAATCCATTCTACTTCCTGGCTTTACTAAATTGGTTTATGGAGAACAAATCATGGCAAAAAAAAAAAAAAATCACAGGGTTTTAAATTTACATTTAAATTTAAAAAACAGGATGAAGGCCTGAAGATCACAAAGTTAGGCTGACCACTAGTTCTTTTGCTGTAACCACCAGGCAGCCTTTTTTTCCTCTGTTCACATCAGTGTGTTTGTTTCTAGTATTACCTCTGAGCAAAAGTAACGTGTAACTTTTACAGAAAAAAACTTGGAATGTTTAACATATGACATGGATCAGTCTATGCTCAATATGACAGAACTTAAATGGGTTTGATTTCAAAATGGGTTGAATGCTCCCCCACCTCTCAAAACAGATTTTTAGGATGCTATCGAACATTGAATAAGAGATGCCTTCATCATCATAAAACTCCTTCAAGAGCTTTGTTTTAAAATATACAATCACATTATGCAAACTGAGAAGAGATGATTCTGTGATTAGAAGCTTGGGATCACTACGCAGGAAAATGTGGAAAATTTTCTCTGCTACAAACTTTCTACATTCGAGGCTCAGATAATTTAATATTGGTGTAATGCACATGTGAATCTGTGCTGCTGTCTGAGCTTCCACTGCTGTCAACAGAAATTAAATCTTGAGTCAATTGCCTGAGTTCAGGCATCACTGGTACCATTTTAGGTACTCTGTGGTACTTCATGTCTCACAGGATTTGGTACAGATGGCAGCTACTGGAGAACTTCAGAATTTGGGCATCCCAAGTGATACTAGATGCCTGTGCTTTGGCAAATGAATCAGGTCCCAGAGAATGCAGTTAATGAAGTCTAACGGAGAGGTTAACTCAGCTTTAAGTAGAAACTTACATTTGGTCAACTGAATAGCTCTAGGTGCTCTAGGGAATTCGTGACATCTCTACTGGGCTGGCAGACAGGCACAGGTTTGTACTGTCCTTCTGAGCTAGCAGTCAGTGGCCAAGTGTAATGCCCATGGGCATCTCAAAAAAGACTAGACATCTGTGGCTAGGCAACTAAAACATGCCCACAGCATGGGCTTCACTTGCCTAAGCGTAAGTATCTAGTGTCATTTTAGGTGCTCTGGAGTATCCTACATGGCCATGGAAGCGTGCATGCCTCTTGTCAATCCTGATTCATATCTGCTAGCCTGTTCTAGATGTCTTGCATGCAATAACACATCTCAGATGGTACTGGACACATAGGTAACAGAATCACGGTCTTAGCTGCGGGTGTCGATAGGAAGTAAGGTAACTACTTGGTTTAGCTGGAAAGACCCTCAAGCACTGTGCATTGGTGCCAGTCACTACAAATGAACTTGTGGTGAAAAATACAGTGAACACTTAAGAGGTATTTTGTTACTATAGAGGTGGATGTAAAATGATCAAGAATAAAATAAAGAATAAAGAATAAAAACAAAATAATATCTAGACTCAGGGAATGGCCTGTGTAAGCCATGTGTGCAGCTCCTACATTCAGGTGTAAGTAGTATTACTGAGAGAACAAAGGATGTTCCTGGACATTCCCACTACATTACAAAGCTGGCCTTCCAAGAATAATATGCCTGAGAATAAAACAATAATTATAAAACCACAAATGAAATCAAAGCAATGCTGCCGAAAGCCTCAAGCATCACAGGTTTACGAGGTATGTAAATATAGCAGCTTGGATGAAGAGGTAAACTGTTACACTGCACCCTTTAAAATCTCACTCTTCAGAAGCCAGTGAAAATACATTGGACTGAAAATCTGGAGAGATAAACACTGGATCTCTGGTAAGAAATGCTGTTCTTTTTCTTTTAAAGCTGTGTGAATACATGCAAGCTCAAATTAAGGAGAGCAGATAACCAACTGCATGCTAGAGATGAGCAGGCTGCTTAAAGCTACCACATAATCGGTGAAGCTTTAAAAAAAAAAAGAAGAAAACAGCTTGAGGCCTTTTTTCCTTCTTCCTCTAAAATGTGACATCATTGTATATGACACAACACCTTGGAAGGAACCATATGGGGAAATGCAGACATGTTGCTAACTAAATGTGAGCTCCTTCGCGATGAAAAAATCTCATTGCTGGCCAAACCCTGGATAGTCTCATAAAAAGCACAGCTTGCACAGTGGAACTGACAGTTCTACTTCAAGGACATTTTTTATGTCTAATGCTCTTTTTGTCCAGTATTTAGAAAGGCATACCAGGAAGATAATGCAGTTTTTCATTCAGATCTAATCAGAAAGTGTTGATTCAAACTCAACACTCTAAAATACACAAGGTGTTCTGATGCAGGTTTTTGCTTGACTTTTTACAGGGCTGTTCTTTAGATCTCTAAGCTCATTAATCAGTGTTAGTTATTCTACTGATTTAAGGAATATACATGCCTTTCCTCTGTCTTGTGATGTCTCTTTAGATTGGTCTTTTTATATCTTTCTTCCACTCATTCTCTGTTTTGCTAAATGCTGACCTCAGTGCAGTTCTTGATTAGAAGTAGGATGTAAAAGTTCCATTTTTTATATTTTCATTATATTCATTATTATCAGTAGCAGTAACAGCACTAGTACAAGTAGCAGCAGCAGCAGCAGCAGTAGTAGTAGTAATGGTGAATTTATTTGAATACATTGAAAAAGGTCCACTGATTTTTTCAGGGCTACTCAGAACGTTGTGTCTGAAGATATGAATTTCTACAGAGCACTGAATAAAACCTCTTAGCCTTAGCATGAGCCTTCATGACGAATATCCACATTCATTTCCACAGCAACCAGTTCCAAAATAGTGTTAGGTGGCTTCGGCAGAAGAGGAGATGATCTTGACATCTTTAGATTGCGAGTGTGAATAGATGAGAAAAAGGTAAAATTAAAATGAGGAAGCTGCCTGAACAAGTATATATTTGTGCAGTAAAAATCATGAGAACTGTAGTTAAAAGTTAAAAGAACTTCCCATGGAACACATCATTTGCATTTCTGTGAGTACTAATGGGATGGGAATGAGGAATTTCTCAGAGTTCCACTCTGAGATATTCCCTCTCCTTTTAGCCACTAAACTGAAAAAGGTTGGACCCCAATTCAGCAAACATTCACATTCAGCTTGGCTGAAATACCACAGAAACCCGCATATATCGTTGGAACTACTTAGATAAAATTAGACATCTGATTTTTTCCCATCTTTACAGACTAAAATCTATACTTAATTTTAATGATGCATCTCAGGAAAATGACTCATGAAAGCACTTAATAATGTGCTTGATTTTCATTTAAGTCTGTGATTAAATTCCATAGAAATTAGTAAAATTTAAGCATGCCTTTAGGATTAAGCATGAGCTTAAATGTGTTCTCAGTTAGGTACATTGTTCTGAATGACTTTTGATGGGCTTTGATGGTTTGGGATCTAGATGAAAGATATTGCTATTTTACTTTACAATTTGATCATGAACCGGGATAGAAAAAAAAAAAAAAAAAAGAAAGAAAAAAAAAAAAGAAAGAAAAAAAATCAACTGAAGACTTATGAGACTAAAGAGTATGTGGGTTCTATAAAAATGTGGCATGATGTGTCCAGATTATTGGGTCTTGAGCAGAATATTTTTTTTTTTCTACTTATTTAGGCATTTGCATGCAAAACTACTTATGTATACACTCCCCCATGTAAGCCTGATGTAGTCAGACTAACACAGCTTCAGCAACTGTAGGCCAACTACATCTCTGGGGTAAATGCATTGCCTGGAGGGATATATTTGATTCATAATGGCTACAGCTGAATTATAGTGAGTGCTGGAGTGTTATTTATGTTGTATCTGAAAGTTCATTGGAATTATTTAGATCCAGATCCCTCAAAGGATATAAGTACAATGCAGGTTAGATTTATGTGGCCAAGTCCAGGTAAGCAATCCACGAGCTCTGCCTTAAAACACAGGTCCCTCAACTTTCACCAGTTGTTTTCTGTGGACATTCAAAGACCTTGTCTATAACCTGTACAGGGAATCTACTCTGTGCACCATTCCCCTTGAACTGAGTTTGACATTTAAGGATATTTGGGATTTACAAACTAGGTAACAGCAAGCTATTTGCAAACTAATTAGAGCACTTTACCAGGAAATGGGAAGCCTGACTTGGTCAAAACTAATTTCTTATGTTTCCTAGAAGTGTGACATTATCTGCATGCACACTGAGGCACTCATTCTATGCACTATGGGTATGGAAAAGGATAAGAAAGTTGGGAAAGAAGAGGGCGCAAAACCTCTGGGGCCAGGAAAAACAAAAATAAAAAAAACAACCCATCAACAACAAAAAAAACCCAAGTGACATGGATTCTAATTCGGGAGTTTGGCCTACACAGAAAAATCTCATCTTCCATTCAGGTAAGTACAGTTGTATAATCTGGGAGAAAACATTGACTAAATGAGCTAGCAACGATTGGGAAATCCTGTGAAAACTAAATTATGAGATATAAAACTTTCTTTCAGTTAAAATTACTACTGAAGAAAACGATTTTCAAGAAATCAGTGTTTTCCTTCAGAAAATTCTGAAGTAAAATTTTAAAATATTTGTTTAAATTGTATCTTATTTTATGCTTCTTTCATTTCCTTATATATTTTCCACTCTAGCTGTTAAAATTTATATCCCAATTAAAAGACCATACCTTGAAATTAAATTGGAAATGAAGTTTTAGAAGTCATTGATTAACATTGTTCCTTCCCTGCTATGTCTCCTATGGGCAAAGGTTTCTAAAAAAAAGTATTTTGTGATCCTAACGAGGAGGCTTTCTGAATTGATAAAATTTAAAGTTGTCCAGTTTCCACTAGTCTATCTGTCTGCAAGATGAAATCTGAAACACTAATCTATCCACCGTTAGGATCGTCATTACCATCACAACGTAGTTAGATGTGCAGTCAGAAACTGGGATTGCGCTGGACTTAATGTTTGACAGTCATTATCTGTGAGAGTTTAGAAATTAAAAGACAAGAAAAGTGTTAGAATGAAAATTAGAGATCCAGAGCAGTGCAATCACTCAGCTGATATTACTTCATTTTGAATGTGTCAGACACAGCACATTTGCAAAGAATATAGCAGAAAGATATCCACACTGTATTGTCAGATAATGGGTCTTTGAAGAGGAGGAATTTCCAAAATGAAAGCTGAAACTGGAATTTCTATATCTGTACTCAGGTATTTATTAAAAGGGTCTGAATTTCATAGGAACACAGATCTGAAAGGGATCCTGCTCCCACATCAGCATCTCTAAGCTCCTGCTCTGGCAGCGTATCACATTGTCTAACACCTTTTATATACAGGTCACGCACTTAAATGTAAGATTTTCTGCCTCTTTTACTCCGACTGGGGGGATGTTGCTCTAGGATTTCATTCCTCTGCTACTTAGAAACCTACTGCTGTTTCCCAGTTTACCTGTATTCATCTGGCTAAGAATTAAGCACATAATTTTTCACATTAAAGTCACAAAAGGCTGTTGAAAGGCTGTTTTTAAGAGAAAAAAAGATCACATTTAGAGACAGACATAAGAACCTGAAGCCCCAGGGGTATATTTGCAAATCGGTTAAATGCATACCTCTTCTGAAGGGTTAGGGACATGTGACAAGCTGGAGAAAAGTGGGAACTATTACGGAGACTTACCAGCTCAAATCTGCTTTAATTTGGGAATTTCTGCATTTTGCTCCACTGTATAATGCATATTAAGTTTAATGCCTTTACAGATGTGTGAAATAATACAGACAAAGGTAACCACGTATTAGCATTGCCCGTGCTCTACCCAAAAGTGTAGACAGAATCAACGTAAAAGATGTTTAGGTATAGATAGGTGTGACTGTGACTGTGTCTTTGATTGCTCTGCTCTTTGGAGAAGAGGATGAGAAGTTTATTCTGAGTTTCCAGAAAATCTAGTTATTTTGAGCCACATGCATGGAAAATAAATATTTATTATTATTATTATTATTGTTGTTGGAATATTAATATAAAATGCTATTTCAAAACATAAATTAGATTCTCAATTAATTTTCGTTGACTCAAAAATGTTCACTGCAAGGCACGGTTTTTGAAAAATTCCCTTAGTCTTGACTTCTAAGTTTTTCTTCCCCCTTTTCCTTGCAAACAGCTGCCAAGCAAAATAGTAGGAAGTGTTATATGAACTAATCCCAACCGCTTGTCTTTTAGAGGGTTAATGCTACTTTCTTTTTCCTTCCTTGCTTTTACCCTGTGCTGACTAAAAAGAACACCCAGGTTCAATGAGTGACAAATCATTACAGACCGTACAGTGTAATTAAAAAGCACAGCCATTGATCAGCTATGAGCTAAACCTGAGACAAAAAAGTGAGAGACCCAGAATAGCTGGCAAAACTTCTCATTGAATCTGTCTGAAATGGAAGATGTTCTCCCTGGAGGCATGGAGCGTGGCCCATTGTGCATTTCCATTAGAGATACATACTGACTCAGAGCATGCCATTGATGTTGGCCTATTTATGAAAGGCTGTTGAAAGAGGTTTCAGAGTTAATTGAAAAGAGCTGTTTCTGAAGTAAAGTAACTTCAAACAACACAGCTCTGAAATGTGTTTTAATGGACTGGAAATCAGTGAATTTTCCATAGTGCACATAAAATAAAAATGGATGCCATGAACTGAAAGCTGCATTGCCATTTGGTGGGATTTCTATTATTATTATTATTACTATTACTGTTGCTATCCCTATCACTATTAATAATTATTTTAGCCGTAGTTGCCCAATGGACAGTGCCAAAACAACTTCACTCTGATTAGAGGATCGTCTTCCAGGGTCTGTCAAAATTTTCACTACATGCCTTTATTTCACACACTTATAATAGAGGCTGCCTGCAGAAACTGTCAGACTTGTGCCATTGTAAACAAAAGGAAAAGCTCTTTCAGTTGTCAAGTAGAAGTAAGTTCCAAGGCCCCCTTTTACCAAGCTAGGTTGGGTTTAAAATGTGTTTGTTCTTAATGATATTTCCATTTTAAAATTAAAGCATATGCCTGAATTCAAGCATGTGTTTATTCAGGCATTTGTTTAGTCTCTGCCCTGAGCTGAGGTCTTGCACATAAGTTTGTATTTAAGCTCATGCTTAAATAAAAGCCTTTTCAACAAAACATGCACCTGAATTTCATAAATATAAATAGTAGCTGACTATATGTTTAAATCTCAGCTTGTGATTAAATACCTTTCTCAGCTGAAAACAACTTACTTTTAAATTATTTTTTAAAGCTTGGCAATGTTCAAGAAAAATAGGAATGACTGAGGTGAATTTATTCCTTCTTTTTAATTCTTTGGCAGGAATTTTGAGTCATCAAGAAGAAAGGTAACTCCTTGCCCTTGGACGAGGTGAATTTAGACAATTATATGGCAGGTAGAAAGGACTACGATCAGATTGTGAGATCCTTCCTCAGGCTGATTAATACCTAATATCTTGAAAAAGCTCATAAACCCCAGTGAATTGCAGGGGAAAGGTGAGAGTAAAGTAACCCAGCACTCAGAATAACACAAGCGATAATCAAACAACTTCTGACATGGAGCTTGAATGATAATGAGTATTTTACACTTCCATTCTACTCTTAATGCTTTAAGTAATTCACAAGTTCTGTTGAAAACCTCCCATGTTCCATTAAAAGAGATGACCTCACAGACATTAATTAACTTAATCTCACAAAACTCATTTGAAGTAAGGAAGAGCTATTGTCCTCATTTTTAAATAAGGAATGAAATACAAGGATAGTAATGACTTCATATAAAACCTACCAAAATCAGCAGAAATATTTAAATCCCAGCCTTGCACAGTACGACCTTCATTCACCATTTTCTCTTTTGATAGTCATGATTTTCTCAAAGCTTCACCTACCAAAATCAATACCTTACCTAAAAAAAAGTCAACATTGATTTATTTCTGCAACATTATTTTTAAAGTTTTAAGGCTGCTGGGTTAAAAAAAAAAAAAAAAAAAAAAAAAAAAGTAAAAACCCTGACACACCCCTAGGACACAAAAAAAACCCCAAACAAACAAACAAACAAACAAAAAAAAAAAAAAAAACAGAACAAGGAAAAACTAGAAAAATTAATTCAGTTTCAAATAAACAGAAATCTCATTTTTTAAGACTGTCATGACATTTTGGCATCTGCACGGATATTTGAAAATTTGTGGCTGATAATCATGGATTAACATGTGCTTAACTTATCTTTGAAGTTGCTGTGAGTACTTACATACCTAGACTAAGAATGTGCTACTTGTTCTGCAGAAGTGAGCCCAGGCTGTCAAAAAAGGAAGGTATCGAAGACTGTGATTGAAATCTGAACTTTAAGGACAAGAGAACTCCTTACTTAGGTAGCTAAACAAAGTCTGAATTTTCTGAGACGTTATTCAGTAGAGAGATTTAATTTTTCTGACACTCCGACACCTATATCTGGAACAGAGAGAATTAGGCACTGAAACTGGGATGACTAACAGCTGCTGTGCATACCTAATGCAGACTAAAGAAAGAGGAGATACCGGAGGAGAGAGGAAAAACAGAAGGGACAGCATGAATTTCTGTGCCCAAGACACATATTTTAAAATTAGGGTTAAATCCCACTGGGAAAATAGGATTCAGAGCCTCAGAGTTTCTCTTCATGAACATATTCATCTGAGGAAAGGGACATTTGGGACATCCAGATGTGGAGCTTGAACCTGCATTTCCCATGTTCAGGAGCATTCTAACCACCCCGTCAAAAGATGGGATCACTTCCTGGCATTTCAGTCAAAGCCAACTGTTGAGTATCCAAGAATTCATAGCCCTTCAGTCCAGAAGGTGAGGAATAGAAGAGCTTAACTCTAACATTTGAGTGTAGAAGAGTTTTTACTCTGTTCTAGGTCTTGCTCCTGTAACATTTTCAATTGGATTCATCTGGCCAAACATAGTTCTAGTTAGTCTAATAGTCACCTGGAAGGGCCATTTTTCTCTCTATCGACTATAGAGATAAGGATGACAAATGCAGATGCAAAGCACTTTAGTGTAGACTCCCAGGGTTTGATTAAGTTGCCCGCACATGGATATAGTGTCATTTCAGATGCCCCCAGTGTCCTGCCTGCTCTCCAGCTGCCATCTATTAGAGTAATTACATGTAATTAACCTTCAGAAGACTCATGCTCCCTTCTTCTGCAGTTCCTTTAATGTTTTTTGATATACTTTCATACTCCTAGAACAGGTGGAGGTCCTCCTCCTGCTCTCAGGCCAGTAAGTTGTGCTACACATACTCCAAGGAAGCATGCTCAAAACCTTATGGGTGAAGAAGGAGAAGGAACACAACTTTAATTTCTTGAGACACGCTCAGATTTTACACGATATACCACCTGCTACTTCAATTCAAAATAATGCAAACAAGGTAATCTGTGAAGGACTAATAGTAGAAGTCCTTAGAGTTGGCTGGTTCTTTACCTTTAGAGAGGGGAGCAGGTCCCAAGCTGTGTCAAAAGTCTTAGGCAAAGTTCCACATAGGCAGTGGCAAAGCATTAGGTCTCAAAAGACATTTTTAACAGAAATCTTGGGTGCCTGGGGAATCTTACATTCCTAAACAATACAGATAGGGTTTTCCCAAGTAGCTGCCATGAGCTTAGGTTCATTAATGATAATTAAGGAACCTCCGTGCTCTGCTGATGCTGAATATCTGATATTCATCTTCTATGAACTTCTGAAGATGAAATTGTGATGTAGCCCCTCTGAAAAGTAGGTCTTCACTTTAGGAGGTTGTCTGTTATAGCTGTAACTCTATTCCAGTGAGATTGTGTTGACACAGAATTTTGATTTCACAGTTTTGATTCTTTTCTGGAGACTCTGAATATTGGTGAGACGTGATGCCTGTGCTATGAGCAGGAAGAAAAAGACACTCTGAATGGAAGCCTTAGAATCATACAGTAATATTTGCCGTACTTTTCAGTAATAACTTTTGCAAACAGGCCGATTGGTTTATCTTAGAACTAATTAATTATAAGCAGCCCAGATACAATCAAGGTAAAAATACCAGACACCCTCTTTGGAAAATACCACTGGTCACACATTTGATAAATAAGAGGATGACAGAATGAGGTTTTCGGGGTGTCACCTCATAAGATCCCAAAGAACAGTTCACAGCAATGACAGTCTCAAGGTTAGAATCCTAGATGCCCAGCGTTATAAAGTTCTCATTGAGGTATTGCAACATTGTTCAGGGGGTAGATGGTGGCAGTCTGAAATGAACTATGCTTTCTCAGAGTTTAACTTCAGGAAAAAAAATCAGACTGAATGTCACCTAGTCATTTAATTGAATCAGAAATTAATTCCCTAGGGTCAACTGAGATCGAAACATAAACCTGACTATAATCAGCATAACAATGTTAGCTGAAATTATACCTCTGAATGATAGCACCTAATAGAAGTGTAGGGCAAAGTTTCCCTAAAGAGATATTAGAAAAATGTGCTGCCTTTTCTATAGTCTTTGATATTGGGCAAGATGTTGTTTGCATATTTCAAAGTGAACTGTAAGACCATCTGATTTTCATACAAGTACCTGTCTATAACCTTCAGATTTCATTACCCTTCTTAAGTAAACCAAAAATATCAGCAAAACAACAATTTTAAAAATATAGAAATGGAATCAAGTCTGCGCTGTTGTCCCTTAATATGGAAATGTATGACATTATGTTTGTCTTCAAAGATGGTGGGCTCATTAAAAGACAGCAGAGAAATGCTGTGTTATAATATTTGTATAATCATTTGGCTTTTCCACCTTTTCTTGGAACTTCTGGACTTGGCCAGACACAAAGCACAAGGTAGGGTATGCCAGCAGACTGCTGACCTTTCAAAGGAAATTCTTAAATTCTGCTAGAGTTAATTTGAAAATAAAATCAATAGAATAATAAATAGTAGGATCTTAAGATCATCCAACTTGGAAAGATTATATAGAGGTGAATGTGTGTACCTCACTAAGGTATTATAATACTCTAAAAAAGTTGTTCTAAGTGTCCTGGTCTGGGCATGAAACTAGCAAAATCACATTAGATCTAAATCAATGTGTTTTTAAGTATGTTCTAAGTCTGCACATAAAGGGGAGAGGGGGAGAATAAAGGAATGCCTATAGATATCTTTGTTAAAAAATCAGTGAATCAACATGGGAGGATATGAGCTTAAATCAGTTTTCTGTTTCTCTGTAATGAAAACATTGTAGAAGAACTGGTCAAACAAAGTAATTTTTGAATGAATAATTAATAATGAATTGTTGAAGAACTCTAACTGCGTCAAAAAATGACACATCATTGAGATCAGATATTTAATTTGAGACATCTCAGATTCTATGGGCTTTCACAAAATCCAGAGCAGAACCCTGAGGAAACTGTATTTCCATTCTCATTTGCCTGTGCCAGGAATTCTGGGACCCAGAGAGCTGATAGATGTAGCTTTTGGATCTACCTTAACTTGTAGGCCCCCAACTTTTGGACAGACATATCTAACGGTACATCTGTCCCAACCAGCTCATGAGAAAATGAATCAGTCTGTAGAGGTCTACTCAATGGAGTGGTACTCAGTGGAAACCTACTGCAGTTTAACTCATACTGAAGTGGGCAACTTGGTTCAGCTGCCTAAACTTCAGTACTCAGTGCAACTTAAGATACCCTAGGGCATCCACATCTTCCACACAGCAATAGCAACATGGCACAGGACCCGTAAGAGAAATATGGTTTTTACCCTTTTGGAGGACAGTAGCATACCTGAGGGCATCTAAGATGGCTTTTGACACCCACATTTAGGAAACATAATGGAGCAATTGAATATTTGAATAGTTTAATCTGCAAGTGGAATCCCACCTTTGTTTCCTATTATATTTATTAAAAATATCAAGAAAGATATTGCTATACATTATCTAATGCACTGTAATATTTTGGTAAATAATTCTGATGTGTTACTTGAGCTAACTGCACTCCAGGAGTAAGGAGAATTCTTGTCAGTAGTTAAATTTACTTAATTTTATTTTCCTCATAAATTATTCTGGCCGTATTTTTCACAACATTTAGAAGAAATAAGTTTAAAGTTCCCATTTCATTTCAAACATCTTGGGAAAGGTAACTACAGAGTTTTGTTTGTCTTGATTATGGTTAAATGGTAAACTTTGAGGTAGCAGCTAACAACCAGCAACTGTACTTTTATGAATTTTCTTACCCAGATCCCAGCGCATAATAAACATAGTAACTATAAATAAATAAATTTGTAAATACGTTTGTCACTAAATGATAAATATAAATAAATAAATGGTAAATAAATATAATAATGCTATATTATAAACACACTAATAAATTTGTATAGGAGTTAATAGCAAACACGGTTCATGCAAGGTACCTTTTTTTCTTTGTCCTTCACCTTTAAATAAAGTTCTTAAAAAATTTGTCTTACGTAATATTTAAGATACATACATGTAAAGACAAGTACTTTGTAGATGTTGTGTTAGGGCATAAACTCATTTTTTTAACAACGTATCATCCTCCATCTGTTTTCTGAATAAAGGAAAGACCATATGCGAAACATAAATTTCTGTTGGTGAAAGTACATCTAAAGCCATATTTGCACATTGCTCAGTAGGATATTTCTTTCATGTGTCTCTGCTAAAACACCCATTTCCAAGAAGCTCAGGGATGTTCCATGCAGGTAGAGCTCTGTGCTTCTCAGGAGCACCAGCATCTGGCTCAAAACTAGTGTTGCAGAGTCTTTCTTCCTTTGAGACACAAGGCTGTCAGGAGTCTCCGTTGTGACTTTCTTTCTGCCAGATATTTCCAATTCTGATGGTATTTTAGGTGTTTCACTTGAGATAAACCCTCCTTGCTGGTGCCTATCTTTTCCTATTGACAACAGAGAAGTAGAAGGTGATTAGTTTAGGGTAGACGTGTCAGTGTTTTGCAGTACTCTAAACGTGTATTTAAGTTAGGTGTTTGGATCACTAATCTATCAAAGATTCTGTTGTGGGGAAAATATACCAATTCCATGTATGTACATTTTATTCTCCAGACGATGACGTGAGCAACCTCATTGACTAAGCCATGCTTTAAGGAAGTTGGGATAAATGACCCACAGAGAGCACTTCCAACCAAAATTATTTTGTGATCATATGTGATAAATGAGGCAGTTTGACCCTGAAGCTCACCTTTTTGACTCTTTTTGTTGCTTTGACTCTGTATTCTGTTGGGTAGGTATATTGCAATGGAATCTTAAACATGAACATCAGATAAACTGTCTAATTTGATTTCAGAGACATGAACGTTCACACCAGCAATACGACTTTTGAAAACCAATTGCCCATTTAGTAACCAGAAATGCTATAAACTGAGAAACATATCTGAAGTAGGGAAGAGAACAGATTTTAAATGTGTACTATAAATTAATCCAAGCTACATATTAATACATACTATAATGTAATACACACTATAAATTAATACACTTAATTCAAAATAAAAATTCTTCTGTTATTGTCAATAAATGATTGTTAGCTATCAGTGGATTTCTGGAAAAAGTACAAGATTTTGAAGACAACTTTCTGAATACCAAAGGAGGGCAAAATATGTATAAATAAGCTCCATAAATAATACTTGCTTTTCTAAGCACACCTATGCCTTTATGTATCAACTCACTGGACCACATTATGTTACACAAACAGAAATACTAATGAGACTGTGTTTGTCCCTGGCTAACTATAATTTTCCTTCAGCTGTTGAATTTCTGTGAAATTACCCATTGCTTTATCCTCTAGCCCGAAGTATTAATCACATTTCTCACATTTCCTTTCACAACAACTGCCAAGTTTATCAGTGCTTCTGTTTCAGAGCAGTAGGTAAGCAACATATTATTCTCCCTCTCCATCCATCAAGCCAACTTGTTTTTAAGTCAGAGTGGGAAAGTTAGCTAAATTAAATAAGGACAATATGTTAAATGTAGTTTTCCTCCCTGCAAGCTGACTTTTAAAAACACACCATAACTACTCTTTTATCTGTGACAGAAAGATTCAAACAAGAGTTCAGACACAGCTAACTACAGCTAGATTTTTCCTTTTTCCTTTTTTTTTTTTTTTACTTTAACACTAATAACTGTCTTTATGGAAAGCTTCTATATATAACTAGGGAGAAAAGGGCAATTAAGGAGAGACAGAAGGTTCTCATCTAGTGTAAATTGGCCTAATTCCACTTATCTTGCCAGATATCACTTCTTTTATTCTTCGTGTAGTTTAATCTATATCTACACCTAATGCAAAAAATCAAAATATATTTAAGATTCTTGAGAGCTCAGGTACCTCTCACGTGCAGTTCAGAGACAGAATTTTTATAAGAAATTATATGAGCAAGATATAATGAAAAAAAAAGTCTGTATTTTCATCTAAGGTAAGATCCAAATATAGAGTAAGTTTTGAAAAAAGGTGTATAGAGGTATATATTCCCATAAAATTTCCAGGTCAGTCTATTCCGAGAAACAGTTTCACATGAGCACTTCTGAGACATACAGACAAAAGAATGTACAACTCAAAATCCAATTATACAGGGAACTCAAGTTCACATTGGATTTCTCAGCTTGAATGCTCTCAGTGACATGGTCAAACAATACTGTGCAGGCTTTGACCTGCATGATAAATGGGAAGTTCAAATGAAGACGAAGTTGGGCGTCTTTAATAGTGTAACTCAAGCCTGGTTAAACTTAGATGTAGCTCGTTCAAACAAGAATTATACTATGACTGGGACACAAGGGATTACCATACAACATGGCTTTGCCACAGGCCATTTGCAAGACCTTTAGCAAGTCACCTCTCCGCCTGGGTAACTCTCTGTGGGATGTCCCAAAGCCAAACTGAAACCCTGATTCTCAGTCCCGAGAGGTGCTGAAAGCACTTTATGCTGCATTAGAAACAGAAGACAGTCTTTGCATTGCAAGAAATCCCAAATTTCTGATTCACCTGCTTACGTCCAGCACTTCTTAAGAGTGCAGAAATAGAAAGGTCAGGCCTAGCAGATCCATATCACATCCCTTTCATCATGTCAATTCCCATCAGAGAAACAGGGAGATTTTTTCTCATACTTTCTCTCCCAGGAGTTCCAGAATCTGTTCTTCCCAAACAGTTAGGAACTTTCTTCTCATTATCAATCTACATAGAGGGTAGCTGATACTAATTTGTTCTTGGGCCAATATAGACCAACAGTTCATGCCCTGTCCCTGTGGCACAATTCACCTCACCAATATGTGTGGCATTTGTGGCTTGATTCACTTGCCCAACCTTCAATCATCCAGTGTCATCTGAGATGTCCTCTGGTATCTGAAATATTTACAATGGGCTGACAGATGGGTTTGTCAGAGATCAGTGCCGGACTGAGCAGGAAACAGTTTAGGATACTCTAAGGTGTCGCAGAACCTTCACCTTTTCACATGTGGGTAACTCAATGAAGCACCTAGGTGCTCAGCAGCTGTCCAGGATCAACTGACTTTATTGACTGGGAAGATTCAGCTGCGCAGACTTTGCCATCAAGTGCTACCTGAGAGACTCTGAGGAATCTGGGATATCAGGCAGATATTACGCTATCATACGAGAGACTCTTTTGGAGATGTATAAACCATCTCTTTTGGAGATGATTTTTTGGAGATGTTCTTTTAGAGATACAGGAGCCAAGCAGCTGAAGGTTTTCAGCACCTAAAACTGCTCTGGATGCTTTGATAATTAAAACTTGCAGTAAATCTCTAGTGACCATATTGGAAGCTCAAACATCTGGTGCTCATCTAGAATCCTGGATGTAGACAATGGGATGCTCAGTTACTTGTACACTAGACAATTTTTCTGCACAATCTACAATGTCCTAATAAATCCTGTCTGATCTCCAGCTGCCATTGAAGACAGACACGCATTTTAGAGGGCACTTGATACCTTGTGATTGGCCATCTGAATCCCCCTATTAAATTTACATGTCTTAATTACAGATTAAATCCCATGCTTCACATTTATGCCCTCAGTGCATTTACAGATAGCCACCATATATTCATATTCACATTTAAACTTCTACGAGCTTTTCAGCCTTAGCCCCTTTCATAATGAGTGGAGAGAAACAGAGACCTCCAGAAAATTATGCATTTCATCATGAGTCAGAATTTTTGGATGTGCCATTGAGTCACCGTCTAGAGATAACTTTCTCCTGTAACTATAATGCTAGGTTTGATAGATTAGACTGGGTTCTTGGACATCTAGAATAGATTAATATCAGTCTGTGTGTTTGTGCAAGGTTTATACAGTGAATTATCAAGCTGGCTGAATCATCAGTGCTGGAACAGTCATGATAAATACTTAAATCTATGTCCTCTTTGTTTCTTTATGTACCCTCTGGCCCATAAAATCCATTGCAAACTTATGTCCAGGTCTAAATCTGTGGAACACAGTACAAGAAGAAAGAGTTCTTATTCGGGGTCACTGTGGATTTAGGAAAGCAGTAAAATGCCACTAGGGATCTTCGGCCACTCAGAGATACCTTCCAACTGCCAGAGTTTTCTCCAGCTCACCATGAAGCCGGTGATATTTTCTTCTCTCCGAATTGCAGCTCTCAGACAACCTCTTGCCATATCCACGGGGAACAGTTCTTTTATCCTTGGATATTGTAGAGAATGAGTTGGCTCTTGACAAAAAATGTATGAAAAGTGAATTTTACAAAGCTGAAACTGAGTTGAATGTTCTGAATGCCTGAGCCCGCCCTGTCCTGCTCCCTCTGAGACAGCACCGCAGACTGTTTCAGGCACGTGTTTCTTTGTTCTAAAAGAACTTGACAATCTTGAAGGACATTTTCAAGAATGAAAAGACCTTCATTACAAACTAAAAATGCTAGTAGGCAGGAGATGTGTTTTCTGGAGGAGGTAACTGGCACCTTTGTTATATTTCCTGACAATCTGACCTTAAGTTGAAAAGGACTTGAATTCATATTTAGGAAAAGCTATTGCAGAAAAAGAAGACACAAACTTACATCTTGTTCAGAATAATAATAACATCTAGGTCCTGTGCAATGTTCTTTGGCATTTCATCTGAAAACTTTTTACTGAAATAGCCAGAGCCTTCTCTCCACTTTACAAAAGCAGAACTTAATCAAGCATGGGAAAAGGGTACATAAGGAAACATGAGATACCCAAGGATACTCAATAAATAAGTAGCCGAGCCAGGATGCGATGGGTTGACCTTGGCTGCCTTCCAGGTGCTCACCAAGGCACTCTATCACTTGTCCTCCATCAACAGAACAGAGGGAGAAAATACGATAGAAAAGCGTGTAGATCAAGATAAAGACAGGGAGAAGACTCATCAATCACCTTGATGGGCAAAACAGACTCAGCTTCTTCCTCATATTCTACCCCTGTTCCAGCATAGGATCCTTCCCATGGGATACAGTCCTTCACAAACCACTCAAACGTGGGTCCTTCCCACGGGCTGCAGTTCTTCAAGAACCACTCCAGCATGGATCCTGCCAGAAAACCTCTTCCTGCATGGGCTTCTCTCCACAGGCCACAGTTCCTGCCAGGAGTCTGCTCTGGCATGGGTTCTTCATGGTCTGCATCTTCTTTCAGGGCACATCCACCTGCTGCAACATGGATATCTGCTCCACTCTGGTCCTCCATGGGCTGCAGAGGGACAACCTGCGCCACCATGGTCTTCATCATGGGCTGCAGTGTGGATATCTCTTCTCCAGTGCCTGGAACATCTTCTCCCCCTCCTTCTTCACTGACCTTGGTGTCTGCAGCACCACTTCTCTCACATTTTCTCACTCCTGTCTCTCAGCTGTTGCACAGCATTTTTTTTTTGTCCTTAAATATGTTATCAGAGAGATATTACCAACGTCACTGATTGACTCAGGTTTGGGAAGCAGCAGGTCCATCTTGGAGACAGCTGAAACTGTCTCTGTCCAACATGGGGGCAACTCCTGGTGTCTTCTCACAGAAGTCATCCCTGCAACACCCCCAGCCCTCAGACTGTCACCAAAACCTTGCCATGTAAACCGAATACACAGGATTAGAGAGGAAGTCCCAGGCTGGACCTGACTGAGAAGGTTACCAAATCTCCCAAAAAGAATTGTGTATATTTGAAGAGTTGCAGCAGTTTTATTTCAGGTATGAGTTTAAGATAACACACAGACAGTTCTATTGGCACAAATTCCATTTATCAAGGATTACAGATTTGTCTGCAAAGGGAAACTCCTTCAAAGTAAACTGGAAAAGGCGATCACAGTGACCAAGGTACTTCACTCTACCTCCCTCTGGTTAAGTATATGATGAGCCATGAAAGAAAACTCAAGAGATCACATGAGAAATCTTTGAGACCCTCACACTCCTGGTCTGCATCTCATGCAGCGACATGACCACAGTGTTGGGCCCAGCACTCAATTACCATTACTGAATTACTTTTTCATGTTTTACTGCAAAGCGAGATGATAGTCACTACTGCTACTCCTGGGGACTCGTGTCTCTTGTGCACCTTGGAAAGCTAAATCAAAATAATCTATGCTTCCAGTGAAACAATTGAGTGCGTTTATTTGTACATGCACTAGGCTTGATCATTTTTGATAAACATGTTTATCAAAACCAATGCACAATTTCTGTGTAGTCAGTGCCAGAGACTCTAAAGAGTCATTTTTTTTCAGGTGTACCCACTAACTTCTAGGTATTCTACATTCATGGTCTTCTCAGGACCTTGGAACAAGATCCACAGCCAGATCAGCAACAGAGCTAAATTCAGAACAAACATGTTTAATTTCTCTCATCCCTATTTAAGATACTGAGGCTTGCTGATCTCTTCAGATCCATTCAGATCCACAGTTCCTCTGTTTGGTCCCTGTAAAAAGGGAAATCCACAGTCTGGATCCCTGAGATGACCATTCAGCTTGTTCAACAGCAAGATTTCCGTTTTGCTTCTGTTTGGCGGTCGCATTTTCTCACCTTGCTCTCCAGCATATGTGTAACTCATAAAATTACCTTTTCCAGCTCAAATTCATTAAATTTAATCCACAGTAAAATCATTCAAGTTTCTAATTCACCTCTGAACTTTTCAAAGCTGGACCTCAAAACCCAGCAGCTGCCTATCACGTACCACTCTTACATATTTCCCTTAGTGTAATCAATTTCAACCTCTGCCGTGCTGGTTGTTGTAGCAATAGTCACTTTTTGTCATTTTCTATAAAGTGCAAATGCTACAGGCCCTTCAGACACTGTCTGCTCTACACACATGGTGAACCCACCTTTAAAAATGTTTCTCATAAATCTTTTCTGTCACCTCTCTTTTGCTAACATTAAATTGAAAAGAGGGGGAAGGGGAAGAAAAAGATACTCTAAAAAGCTATTCTGGGTTTTGCTTTATAACAATTTATTATTTTTTTATTTTACTTTATTTTATTTTTAACCATAAGCTATCTTTTTTACATTGAAAAACCAAGTTATTATTTCCTGGAGGTTTACACTCGAAATCTCAGATTGTCAGTTCATTTAATGTCACTTTACTTTGTGCTTCATGCCAGTTTTAAGGCTCAGCAAGAATTGACAATGCAATCCTTTCACAGCATCAGCTGGCTGTGTTTTCTTTGACAGCAAGATTTTGAATCAAGGATTTAATAAACTAGTAGCTCTTCCAGTTAGCAGTGAAATGTTCTTTCAATTCCACCACTTAAAGAACATCAAAAAGACCTCAGCTATACAGCAAAGATTATAGCTAAACCAGAAATGCAACTTATTTGCATGTGCAGGATCACCAGGGTTTGACTGTAAGAGAGGAAAAAATGAAGAAATGTAATTTTGCTGAAAGTAAATGTGCATGTGAATGTGCATATGTCTGTAAGCAGACTAGACACACAGAGACACAGAAAGGGCATGAGATTGGAAATGATGCATACAGTGATTAAATTACTCATTTGTAAAAGTGTTAAGTAGGTGAAAGGCAGTCTTGTGAAGCTTGGACGCTGAGTTAGCTGGGAAAAGGTGTTATGCTCCTTCAGACGGGTGGCTTCAACTCCAGACCCTTCAGTGCTGAGGTTAACACCAAATTCCACCAAGTTGCAGTCCTTTACACCGTTTTACATTCATTGACTGACCTATCTGCTGTCCCAGCTTCCCACGTCACACTTCTGAGTTTGGCCCAGTGTTCACGCTTCCAGAGGGGAGGAAATGTAAAAAAACTCCACCTGTGAAGCCTAGAGGGACCTTTAAACTACTCAATGAAAAACATCTTGTATGTGTGCCTTTCTTTCCCCACAGGGCAGTTGCAACCCCACTAAGAAACGTAGCAAAGAAAGAGGACAAGTGATGGAGAAGAGCAGAAATTCTTCTTGCTAATCCACAGCAGTACTTCTGAGTTCCTTGTGTAAAGCCAGCATTGATAATGTAGCAGTCCAGGGATGCACAAGTCCACCTGTTGCAGTTGGATGGAATTGGTGCCCAAGATTGTGCTATAAAACATGCAATACTGGGACAGGGGGGAGGTCTGAGGAAGGGGGTAATATAGGCTATGTTTATTTGTACTGTCATTTCGGGAAATATGCTGTATCCAGGGGATATTTTTAAATTCCTGAGTGGGGTTCACAGATCAAATGTAGTGCCACTAAAAATTCCTAGAAAGCAGAGTATTTCTGAGATGTGTTTCGGTTTTTCTTCCCTGAGCCCTTACTATCTCTTATGGAAGAACTCGTAATGATGAGTCTTGCACTGAAGTAGCTTTTTCTTCCTTCGGCTCCCAGCGAGCTGGTCCAATCCAAAGTAGCATGATGTCAAATCCTCTCAGCAAGAAATATTTACTACTCACACCATTACCTCTCCATTTCTGCTCCATCTTGCAACTTATCCAAGCTGTGTTCACCTACCTTTGCTTAAGATGAATATGTTTCTTGGAAGCAAAGACCTTAATTGATGTTACTTAACTGAACCTACAGGCCTATCCACATAACAACGCTCACCAAAATTAATCTGAATTAGCTTTCTTAAGTGGATTAATTAAACTACTTTAAACTCCTGTGTGGACACCCCCGTTCAAAATTAAAGAGGCTTAATTCAATTTAGCTGAATTAACTTTCAAAGTAAATTAAGCCAAATTGAATTATAGCCATTCCAGTCCACACAGGGATTTAAATTCATATGTCGAGGGCTCTAGTCACGTTAATTGAGCAAACAGCTGTAATGAGTTGTTGCCATCTCCCAGTTTTTTATTACCATCTCGTTACGAGAGGTTACTAGTCCTACTGTCAGAATCAGCAGAACAGAAGTTATGACTTTACTTATCCCCTGAAGTTCAATCAGGTACCTTTGAAACCTTTCTTCATTAGCAACTTGTCTAATACACCAGACTGCAAACTGAAACAGTTGAGACAGATGGACACATACTCTACCAGCTCTGCTGGAAAGGTGATTACATCTGATGGGGGAGCAGGACAGAGAGTCAGAGTGGTAGCATCTTATATCATCCCTGTATTTCCCAAAACTAACCCATGAGAACCCCTGAACATCTCAGAACACCTCTTCAGAGAGTTCTCACATAGTAAAACAATGAGAGGAAGTAACAGAAATATTTTACCCTTTGTTTTTACAAGTTTGCTTCTCATTAGGAATGTTCCTTTAGCACATTCCTATGACTGTAATCTTAATCAAGTCAATGCCTATTAAAAACAGAGAAAATGTAAACAAGCAAACAAAACACTTTGTTTTACATAGTCTACAATACAAATTCTGAAGTCTTTTTGACTTAATCATTAAGAAGTACACTTATCTGTCTTTTTCCCCTCTTCTTTCTTTCCTATCTTTCTCTCTTCAGAGAATCTCCTCTTGCTATGCCTGGATAGCTCTTGTCTGTGCACATCCATTTCAGAGAAGCCATTTCCAAATTCAAAGCCGTCTATCTCCAGCTTGCCTGCAATAAGCGTAGTTTATCCATCTTCTAAGGTGACTTCACCAAAGAGGGAATGAATGTGACCACCCAGCACCATATCCAACCAGAAAGCTGCACTGGAGTGGAATATATAGGGCTTGTAGGAGATGCAAGAAAGCCACTTATCTGCATTTTGTAGAAAATTCATATCTAATTAGTGGTCACTTTTTTTAGTTTTAGTGATAGAATAATGGAATCATAGAATCATTTACATTGGAAAAGACCTTTAGGATCATCAAGTTCAACCATTAACCTAGCACTGGTAAGTCCACCACTAAACCATGTCCCTCAGCACCACATCTATATGTCTTTTAAATACCTCCAGAGATGGTCATTCAACCACTTCCCTGGGCAGCCTGTTCCAATCCTTGATAACCCTTTCAGTGAGAAATTTTTTCCTAATACCCAGTATAAACCTCCCCTTGTGCAACTTGAGGCCATTTCCTCTTGTCCTATTGCATGTTACTTGGGAGAAGAGACTGACATCCCCCACGCTCCAATCTCCTTTCAGGTAGCTGTAGAGAGCGATAAGGTCTCCCCTCAGCCTCCTTTTCTCCAGACTAAACAATCCCAGTTCCTTCAGCCACTCCTCTGGTGACCTGGTTCAGATTCTGACTTTCACAGAGCAGGTTGTTTGGTTACATTTAGTTTTTAAGAGGCTCTTTACTGAAAAACTGTCCTTGATAGATTGAAGGTCTATTTCATAGAATCACAGAGGTTACTCAAAGCCCTGTCAGCCTCACCGTAAACACTTCCAATGGTGGGGCATCCATCACTTCTCTGGGCAACCTGTTCCAGTGTTTGGGGACCCTCACAGTAAAAAAGTGTTTCCTAATGTTCAGAGGGACCCTACTGTGTTTCAGTGCGTGCCCATGGTCTCTGGTCCTGGCACTGGGCAGCACTGAAATGAGCGTGGCTCCAACTTCTTTGCAATCTCCCTTCAGGTATTTATATACATTGATAAGATCCCCCATGACCCTTCTCTTCTCTAGACTTGGCTCAAAACCTCTCCAGGGAGTATGCTAACATTTAATCACCCTGAGCAACGATGGGTCAGATCAGCTCCTGAGCTTGAACTGAGTCATTTCAGAGGTAGTTACTGAAATCAGCTGTTAGAAAAATACCTTTGGTAGTAGAAGGAGAGGTTACAGAAGTTGATTTTCAAGGTGGAATTAATTACTGTTTATCCTTGCTGTCAAAAAGCAATGCCTAGGCCAGTGCATTCAGATCAGTCCCTCCAGAAAGCTGTTTACCCCATCCTAAAAGCACTGTCCATGATAGCTAGAGGATACCCATCTCTTTCTCCTGATAAATAGCACACCTAAGCAAATACCTTAGGTTAGACTCTTAACTTCTCCTTGGTTAATACTACATAACAGCCTACCAGGAGGGAATATTTGGTTTGCCACTTCAGATTGGGTTGATGTTCCAAATAACTACTACAAAGAATTGGAAGAATAAAATCTCTTTTAGTTTGAACGTCCTGTTGTGAATGGTCTAGGATACATACTTTGTAATGAAAAGCAGGTTTCCTTGCTCCTGTAAAACCCAGGAAGGATACCATTTGTTTTATTATTTTTTTTTCCAACCTCCTAGCCTCTCCTATGTTAGCAAATCACTTACCTACCAACATCTTAAAAGCACTCTTTTAACAACATTTGGCTGTCATCCATAACATAAGCTGAAAGTATCACCAGCAAAAGTATAATTCAAATGCTATGTGATTGCAGCTCATTATATATTGTGCAGTGTTGTTTCTATTTCCTGTCTGAGTAATTTATGTACATATCCAACAGCTCCCAAAGGGCAGATTTTGCAATGATATAGACCATTTCAAAATTCGCTAGCCCAGAGTATTAGACGACTGCAGGTTGAAACTCATATTTGCTGTTTGTCCCAATAAATACTCAAGGATTCAGGTTCTTGCGAAAAAAGGTGCAATGGGGAGATGACTGCACTTGGTCTAAAATTATCTTTGGAATTCAAATTAATATTTCAAAGGGAGAAAGGAGAGAGTCATTTCTTTCTAAACGCTGATCACAAAGGCAGAAAAATTAAAGGCAAAACCAAAACCCAGTTAGACACAAGTATAATTCTGTTGCCGGTCAAGTTCTTGACAAGTTTCTTCTTCAATAAGTAAAACATTGCACAATATGTAGTTCTGAGGAAAGATGTTAACAGTCCCTTTCTCCTTTGCAGTACATTGGAACTATTTTCTCCCAGACTGTTTGAACTCAGATTTGTTGAACCGCAAGCTGACTTAAGGATTGATCCAAAACCCATTTATGTCATCAGGGGTAAGATTTGCGTCTCTTAACTTCAGACAGGTAGAAGTTAGACACCTCATCTAAGCTAGTTACCCTAGGCTCCCGTCAAAGTCAATGGAGGGAAGCCTTCTGAGGCAGATTCATTCTGTTTATCTTAGGAAACATGAATCACCTTAAGAGGAGCTTGTTGCTCTTCACTGACTATAAACGGAGCCATAGGGTGGCAGATTCAGGTTTAAGCAGTTAGCTTGCAGACATTTAACTTAGGGCACATGCATTTCACCCTGGGAAGCTTATGTTTTACTTCTCCAAGCTGCAGACCTGATCTCATGTAACTCCAGTGGCTCCAATTATTCCTTGCAAGGGACTTCAAATGTGTCAACTCAGTCCTAGTCTTTATATTGAAATGTTCTGCTATCAAAATAGCAGTTTTTTGCAAGTAAAACACCTTCTAGGTCCAAGCATTAAGTTTGATTTCCAGGACATTGGTTTTTGTCTTTGTCTATCCTCACTTTGTTTTTTCCCATTCACTCACCATCCCGTGCATGATCTCCTGCTTTCTCCTGCTTCTATGTGTTTGGGCAAGCTCTTGCATGTGCTGATTGGCCAGCAGGCTCCTTTCTCCTTGGAATAAGCAAAGAAGTGATTTAAACTCTCATTCCCATGGTGAGGGCACTGTTGGTTACCTTTCCTTTCCCCAGCTGCCAGCTTCCACAAAACTTGTCAGAACATCATGTCTTTGTGAAAACTGTCCTCTCCGTCAACCGTGGTTAAACTTGGCCAATGTGTTTTGAAATGATTTGAGGGAGGGAGAAGAGGAGGCATACACACTGATGGGCAGGGTATATTCCCTTAAAATTAGACTAAACATACACTTCCTTGGCACTGAGAAATCCGGTTAAATTTCTAGTGTAGACATACTTACAGAGTCAGGAAACACTTTTTTGTTTTGGTAGAGTTCCTCTCTTTGCGTAGATGGTATAAGCTACACCAACAAAAACCACAATGCTAGAAAGCATTTATTTTTCTGCGAGTACTGACAAAACAGCTCTGCTTTCCTACCCTAGATGTTCCAGTTTCATCTTCGGTCCTATTCTGTGGGCCAGTTATCTTGGAATATTTACTTTTTACCCACTGGGCTTTTTTTTTTTTTTTTTTCCCTGGAAATGCCTTAGTTTGTTATGCCCTGAAACACAAAGCATTAACAGCCTTTTAGAGAGTGCCAACACATGGTGGAGGTAGCTACCTACTCTGTTTTCCATAAAATGGGTGTTAATAGGCTCTAGAGGGGTCCCTCAGTAAAGAAACGGAGGAGTTCAAGCATTTATTGACTGGCTTGTATCTCGTAGAAATATTCGAAGTGGAACACGGGAGATGTGGAGAAAAGCCACACAAATGAGAAGCTACTAATGAAGTGTTTTTACAGTTGGAGTTCGATGTGTGAGCTTGTAAAAGCTGATTAACTATTATTGTGTTTTCATCTAACTGGTTTGATAATTTGTTGGTTAAATGGCTCAGCTGAGAAACCAGTGAGTGTCCTTGGAAACATGCTGGTGCAAGAGTTAAAGCCTCAAATCCACACGGAGGGGGCAGGTTTATGTTGTGGATCTATGGTACACTTCTCTTTTAATAGGTGAAAGAAAGAAGTGGCTGAAAAGTCATATTTTGTTCTTACAGGATTCTCTTTGAGCCTACTCCAGTCATGAAAATTGAGATCCTCTTCAGATTTTTTTTCATAATAAAGGCAATTAACACGTTGATTCTCTCATTTTTCTTCTTTCTTGAATTCGACTTTCTCTCTTTTTCTCTTTCTCCTTCTTTCTCTGTCTCTCTCTTTTTCTTCCACCTCCATTAAAGGACTCTGTTTAGAAGAGAATATTCTGGGCTTGATTAACAATTAACTCAAACAGTTAACTATCACGTTAAAGCAGCAACAATATAATAGGGGAGACTTTAAAAAGTAGGTTGGAAAAACCGCAAGCCTCATTTTTCAAAAGAAAATTACTGGAAATCTGTAGTAGGGGATGGACAGGAGAAGATGTGGCAGTTTGTGATCATTATGCTTTTGTGCTCTGTTTTTCCAAAAAGTCTTCCCTTGTTCCCACTTCTGAATTAAAATATTGTAAAACCTGTTGGCTAACATTAGAAGTGGGAATTTTATGGCTTTACAGCAGACATATGTCTCTCCACCAACAGGTCCCTGCAAATACTACCGATTTTAGTCTGATGATGGTCTTGACCATCAATAAAACTGAGTTAGGTCTCATTCGTAAACTTTTACTATGTTTAAATTACTAATGAACAACAAGACCGTGTGTCAGACATCCCAAAAAGGACTTGGCAGATGGATTGGGTGTAATAAATTCATCTCTAACAAACTGAATAGATCAGACTCTTAAAAGATAGGCTAATCCAGAAAATAATCAAAAAATTTCTCAAAATTTGAGAAATTTCTCAAAATTTCTCAAAATTTCTCAAAAAATACAAGTATGTGAATAGTTGGATGTCTTTTTAGAAAAAAAAAAAATATATTGTAGTGAAAAAAATTTCCCACAATAATTTGACTCAGAAAATGCCTGTGGGACCCTATTGGGGGTTGCAGCTTCTGTTTTTTATATCTTCCTCCAGCATGGTTTGGATTTCCCAGTCACATTGAATCTCTCATGGTGCTCTAAGATGTAAGACCCCAGGACATACCCACTGCCCCTTATTTTGAGAGAAGACCCTGGGTAGCACAGGTCATACAGACCACAAAGGCATCCAAAATACCATGAGGCTCTACAACAATGTTCCTCAGTCAAAATAAGCTGAATTTCACCCTGCTTTTGACTAGCAGTCTAAATTATTAGCTTTATTCTTTTTCCATTTTCCAGCCAATTCTAGTAAGAAAAAAAAAAAACTGGAAGTCACACAGCCGTAGATATGTTAACCATGTTCATTTACATTTTCAGATGTAGTTCATAAAAACAGGGGGTGACTCCCTCATTTAGAGTAGGCAGAGTCACAGTCAGGTCTTAAGTTTTATTCTATTTTTTTACAAACAAGCATATGGGAAAAGGAATTTAAAAACATTAAAACAACAAAATAATTGAAAAATTTAGTTTGGAATTCATCTCTGGAGGACTGCAAGTCAATCTGTAGGGCGAATTACAACATTACTTCAGGCTGTTCAAGGTCTTGTCCAGTTTGGTTTGGAGCATCTCTAAAGATGAGGATCCCACAACCTCTCTGGGCCCAAGTTCCAGTGTCTGATAATTATCTTTTTCTTTTTTTTTTTTTTTAAATATGTGATTTCAATTTCATTTATTTTAACTTTAGTCTTTTGTCTTGTCTTCATGCATCTCAGATGAGAGTCTGGCTCTGTCATCTCTGCAAATTCCCATTAGGTAGCTGAAGACAGGACAGCAATCAGATTGCTCCTTGCCCTTCCCTTCTCAAGGTGGAACAGACCTAGTCTCTTCAGCCTTGCACAAAATGTGCTGTAGTCTCCAAATACCTTAAAGACCTTCACTGGATGCACTCCAGTTTCACAATATAGGGCTTCCCGTAAGCTAAATAGAAGGTAATAATCATTTCGTTCAATCTGCCGCTACATTTTTGTTAATGTACCCAATACGAAGTTGGCCTCCATCACTGCAGGGCTGTACTGCTTATTCACCTTTAGCTTGTCATCTATCAAGAACCCTTTACCACAGAACTGTTACGTATCCATTAAATCCCCAGACTATGAAATTTCATTAAATGTCTCTGTCCTGGGTGCAGACTTTTGAGTTTGTGTTTGTTTAAATTCTTGAAGTTCTTGCCAGGTCATCTCTCCAGCTTAATTCCTTTTCAGTATCAGTCCTGCTCTCCAGGAGAGAGATTCAGGTATGGATTCTCCATACTGAAGAATCACATGCTTTTCTGGTGTACAAGAATAGGAAAAAATATCAAGAAAGAAACGGACCCTAGAGAAAAAAAAAAAAAAATAACAACAACACGCACTTTTATGTATTTTGAAGCCCAGAGAAAATTAATCAAAGTGTGAGACAACTGAGACAGCAGAGAAAGACATAACAAGACTGACTGCAAGTTAAAGACAGACAAATTGAAATCAAAAAGCAGTCATGACTTTTGAGCACTGAAATAAACAACCAGGGCTATTGATGGAGTCTCCAGTTTTTGATGTCTTCAGATTAGGTCCAATTGTCTCTCAATGTGAACTACTTTAGCCAAACACAAATTGCTGGTCTTGACACAGGGAAGAGAGGATGAAATGCAATGGCCTGTAGTATGCAGGATGAGAAACTGAATTATCTAATGGACTCTCCCAGGTTAAAGCTTTTGAATTTATGAATAATGTCTGGGACAAATTTGTTGCTGAAATGATACAGATGCCTATAACGATCCTTGCTCATTCTATTGTGTAGCTGCTTTTCTTGCCAAATGTAACCACATAATGTTTCCAGAAAAATGGGCACTGAGGCACATACCGTTCCAGGAATTTTTTGTTCCAACAGGACTAATAATATAAACATTGCATTAAATTCAATAACATGGATGTGAACATGTCGGGTAATTAAACAGATATCATACCTACACTTTATGTTTACTTTTATGTCTTAAATACGCATATACCATATAAAACTTATAACATATACATATAGCATATAGAACAAAACACGGATATAAAGGAGAGAGAAAAAAAAACTCATAAGTTAACAATTACTTCAACCAGTAATTCCTATGCACTACATGGGAACTCCATGTCAGCAGCTGGGAAAGATGCCCACTATCCAAGGCAGCATTCAGCCCAATTTATGACCACCATTTCTCATCCTCCCATCATGCATCTCTGTAAAGACCCTGCCCTGCTAGGACCAACACGTCCTTCTCAGTGGAGCTGCTCCCCGGTCAGTCAGACCACAGCCCACATGGATGCAGAGAGTTAATTCGTACCATGTAGAAGACTTAAGATTTGCCCTTGCTGGATGGCATGAGTTTCCTGTGGGGTTGTTTCCCTGGCTTGTCTACACCCCTCTGTATGGCAGCCCTGACCTCTAGCATATCTGTTCACCTCAGTCTGGTGTCATCCACAGACTTGAGGACGATGTGTTGTGTCTTCTTCAGGTCATAGCTAAAGATCTCCAGGTAGAGTATGAACTACTCAGCACCGCATTTTTAGCCTGATGTAGCCAGTTTCTCACCCATCTAATCATCCACCCATAATACAGTCCAGAAACATACAGTAACCTATAGCAAATTTTCACATCCAACCTAGTATTTAGTATTTTACCTGAAAAATAGGTGTACAAGAATTAAAAAGAGTCCATTTTTACAGTTTGGGGACAAATTCCACTTTTCCCCTTCATGGTGCAAAAGATTTTTCTTAAGCTATATCTACATGAAATGTAGTTCCTATTGCAAACAAAACCTATTTTTACAGTTCAAATGCATTGTTCTATTTTTAGCCAGAGAACTTTCCCAGCAGAAGCCCAAGGATTTCACCCAATATTGCCACAGAACCCTCAAATTTATCAGGACGGTGTTAGAAAATTACTGCCCCAGTATTATTGTGTTCTACAACAGAAATTCAGTGCCCCTAAAAAATAGAGGAACCAGACACTCTCATCATATGTTTGTGTTACAAGCTATGCTGTAAATAGAATAAAAAAGATTTGCAAAATCTTTGATGATTCCTGCTTTTACAGCAATTAATTTAAAAAAAAAAAGTTCCTGAAACATCCACCACCACCAGACAATCAAGAGTGAGAAAGAGGGAGAGAGAGGGAGAGAGAAAAAGCTGGCTCCATGCGGGGCCTTTTTGCTTACAGCTATGAGACAGTACTGCACTTTCTCCTAATAACCTTGACCTGCTTTTCCTGGCTCAGCAGTAGCATCTGTGTCACATCGGCTTAGCATCTGTTTATCAATCTAACAGCACAAACCTGATTCCTGCTCCTGTTCTCTTTAGTGCTCACGATATTAAAATGACGGAATTAAACCAGCAAAATTCAGGGAGCACGAAGCTGAGAGATGGGAACACGTCTATGGAAAGAAAAGAAAGGGGGAGAAAAAGAAGTGAAGAGTAAAACTCTATGTAGGAGCTCCATTTATTTATTCCCAATGGATTTAAAGGAGAAATTTCTAATGGTTTATCACTGCTAGAATCTCTTGCGCAGAATTCAGGGTCACAGGCTTTCAAAACAGAGAAGACAGGAATCATCTCAGAGTTTTCCATAGATCTTAAGAAAAGGCAAGGCAAATAAAATGAGGTAATAAATTATAATCTGCCTGCAGTCTCTGCCTCCATGTAAAAGAGTGAAGCAACAGTGAACAGGATTTAGTGAAGATCTTTTATAGGCAGCGTGAAAGACATTGGGAACACCTTAGGCTTGTCTCTGTGGTTTACTTTTCCCCTTTTGCTGCTACTGCCATGCTCTTTCCAGTTTTGAGATGTGTCTGAGCGTAAGGATAGTCCTGAGTTTAAGGTTTTTTTTTCACATTTAACATTGTCCTGAGAAGATGTACGTTGTGCCCGTACACTTAAACCATTCAGACACTTAAAGCATTCAGAAGTCCCACATTGCTGCTTGGAAAAGCATGGTCATGTCCAGAGCAGTCACCCCGTATGAAACAGCTCATGAGTGCAGAGCTGTTTCAGGAGAAAGGAGAGCTGTCAACTGGGGAGTTCTATTCCACAAAGGCTGGCCAAAACTGAGGTGTCAAATACGCCAATACGCCAGTGTTATTATTTATTGTTTATCATGGCCATGCTCAGAGCAGAATGAAATCAGAGCCCCGCTGTGCTGTGCATACACAGCACAGCATTTAGCTTCCAGTCCCCCACCTACACAGAAACTAAGGCCACAGGGTAAAAAAAAAAAGAACTGGAGAAATTCTCTGGTCTGATGGAAACTGCTTTATGAGTCTGAGGTATCACAGGCTTGACTAAAGGTCTCACGAGTGTTTAAACCATAAAACAGAATAGCAAAACAGAAAGCCTCCAAATTAATAAAAACGCACACTGTCTGCCACATCAGCACGAATATCCAGGGCTTTGGGGTTTTGCCTACTATTCAAAAGAAAGTGGGCTTTTTTTTTCCAGCATCAGAGAGATCAGAGTCCACTAGTGCCACACTGGAAAATTTATTTGGTACTGATTTTGACAGTTATTCCACCCAGAGACACATTGAGCATCCACCTACTGAAGCATCCTAAACTATTCTCTGGAGATCTCCCGTACTTGTTTGCCCTGAGAACTCTAGGATCAAAGGCCAAAATCTGGCGGTGGTGTGTCTGAATGCCAGTGGCATGTAAGAGGTCCTTTTACAATAACATATATAAGCATCGTTATTTATCCTTCCTTCAAAATGCACTAATGGAGACTTATATCTACATTAATGCAAGTCAAGCTGCTCCACCAGATTTTGTCCCTACCTCCATGATTTGCTGCTTGTAAATAAGGGGGGGAAATAGACGGAAAGAAGGGACTCATTGCAGTTACAGAAACTACCCGCTATCAAAACCCTATGACTAGATCTCAGTGTGAGGTAAATACATCATTTACAGGCTAATTCACTGCTCAGGCCACCTCCAGTGAACTTAGATTAGTCAAGAGATGAGTTTGAAAGAGAAAACATGTGTAAACAATTGCTGAACTTCCAAAGAAGGTTTCTTCCACAGGGACATGAAGGACAAAATGACTTGGACTATACATCTGTGAAGGAGCAGACAACGCCAAGTTTGATCTAACTTACAGTTATTCCAGAGTTCTTCCTAATGCACGTGGCTTTGATATGAACTTGAAATCTGAGCCCCTTTTGCCTTTTTATTTTTAACAGCTTTTCACTCTCTCCATGTCTGAGAACAGTGCCAGAAACTCAGAGAAAACTCACCCAATGTCATCGAGGTTGGAGGATTTCACCTATATTTCACAAAGGAAAGCTTTATGGCCCCAGGGTTACTCAGAATCTTTCCCTAGCTCATTTTTGGAAAGGCTGGGCTTGATTCACATGGGTAGCTGTCCAGACTTCACTTTAGGATCCCTCATGCCTCAGGCTGAAGGCAGAAAGTGCAGGAGGTGAACAACAGGTTGGGTCTGAGATCTGGCTTTTATGGAAACCTGGGCTTTATCACTACAGGATTACATTTATATATAAAATAGGATATACTGTTAAAAGCATGATTGCTGATCTCAAGAATAGAGCTGTCTTTTATCCAGAAGGCTTATTGAAGCAATCAAGAGGTGGTTAAACCAAGAGTAAAATCAGCAGGGAGAAGATGTGAAAAAAGCAGACTTAAGATTTATGGAATGGTATTCCACTGTTAACAAAATCAAGAGTTTAGACAAAGTGTGCGACAATACAAAAAAACAGTCTTTTATATTGCTTTTTAATATCTGTACAAGTAATGTAGGTAAAGTGCCAACAGCTCCCACTGAGCCTCAGCACTGCAATATAACCAAAATTTAGGAGGATGGTTGTCATGAATAGTGTATTAAAGTCTCCGGTTATAGCCTGTTTAGGAAGAAGCGAATAAATAAGAGAAGGTATATGGGTACGTAATGGTGGCTTTCTTACTGAAGACATTCCTACCTGTAAGTGCATAAGGAGATGAGGTTCTCACAACAGTCCCACATGTCTCATCTGCCCTTTTGTCCTCATGTTCACCAATAGTTTATGAAGTCCTTAACTAACTTAAATCTATTTTAACAAAGAAGTAGGAAGAAGAGAAAAAGAAGAGAAAGCTTGTCTCCACATGGCTGTGAAGGCAGCTACTTAAAATATGACCAGATTAAGCTGAATTCAACAAATACTGATTGAGCAGGTAGACAAGCTGAAGAATAACAAGGAGCAGATACTGGGACAAAGCTGGGATTGATATGTGGGAGGATAGTGTCCTAAAGAGGAACCAGAGACATTACCATGGGGCCACGTGGGAGGTGGGACCATGGTCTTGGTCATACAGGCATACAGAGTATGGGCTTCATTGGTTCTGTTCCATTTAGAATGGTTTGTTTTGATATCACTGAAAGTTTAGAAATTTGGGATCTCAACTGACCATTGATCATGCAAATGTGTTGTGTCTGCGTATGTATATCTGCTGTCTTATAAAGTCTGGCTGAGATATTTGAGAAAGCAGATGTCATAGATCAGGGAATCAACCAGTCTGAGTTACTCCCTGAGCAGCTATCCATAATGAAAAAAAAAAAAAAAAGAAAAGAAAAAACAGAAGAAAATATCTTTTTAATGGAGGACTTCAATTTGGGAGACATATGCAGCCAGCAGTAAACTTCCCTTCAAATTTAAGAAAAATATAAAGACGAATTAATTATGGGCTGGCAGTTGGTGGTAGCCTAGGCACCAACTGTTATTATCAGATTGCACTCCACACAGACAGAGGACAGGACAAACCAATAATAAACACAATTGACACTCCAAAATAATTAATTTCTCAAAACTGGGAAATTAGAATTAGATTTAATAGGTAGGGAAAAAAAGTTAGGAAAATGAGAACGAACATTGGGATTTTTTTAAGAGGAATTTATGAATCCATGAGTCCAACTTTGGGTAAAAGTCAAACTTTGTTCAAAGGCAAAAGAAATGCACTAATTAGAAATAAGAATGCAACATGTGACAACGGGAAAGAAAGAGACCTTAACACACACAGCAATATAAATTAAACATTATGAAGTGTAGAAAATTGATAAGGGAAGCTAAAGACATCAAAGAAAATCCCATGGTTAGGAGGATTAATGACAATGAACTTAATTTTTAGGAATAATTAGGAACAAACTAAATCCTACAAATAGCATAAGACCATTTAGTAATGGAAACTGCAAAACTGTTTAAAACATGCAGTGTAGGGTCAGGTCTCCAAACGTTTCTGTTTATCTAATAAGGCTTGAACAATTTGCATCCTTAAAGAACATATACACTGAGGAGTGTTCTATATCCCGTAATTTTAAAAGTCATTATTAAATTAGACTTATGGCAACTTTTCTAGTATTATTTCTAGGGTCAACTTCAAAGTAATCAGTCTGTCCTTCTTGTCAGTTCATTTATCTCTGTTTTTAAACATACTGATATGACACCAGCATATTTTGCTTTTCTAGAATTTCTTTGTTATGCCAAGATTATTAAAAATTAGCATCAGTGGTTGACCGTGTGATTCTGTGATGAGGTTACATGCCCATTTGATAGACTGTCTAGGTAACCTAATATATCTGAAGACATTTAAAATTATTACCACATATTCTAACACACACCAAAAAAAAAGCCCACTCTGAACTTTAAGGAAATTTCATAACAAGAAAGCAATCATTCAAAGGAACAAAAAATGGACAATAAATATTAAAAAAAAATAGGCTTCATAGAGGAACAAGCTCTGAATAAAAGATGTTTCAGATTAATTTCATGAGGAAAAAAATGGCTACTCGACAACTGAAAATAAATATAAAATGAATGCTGTTAAAATATGTTAAAATCAACATAGAAAGGCAAGCAGACAGAGTAACCTGCGTATCTTGATAAACCAAGTTTAAAAAAAAAAGATATTCCTTAATACTGTTGCAAGGAAATGTGTGAACAAGGAATAAGGGTGTATCTAGAGAGTATATCCCGGCAAGTAGTGACTGTGAAAAGGACCTAGTATGATGCTGAAGCAGGAAAAAGGGCTTTGGCAGAATGTTTAGGCAAACAGAAGTTATAATAGAGTGAGAAAGGGTTGAACGCAATGGTCTGTGAAATACCAAACCTTAGTCTGGGTGATCTAATGGACCCTTCTGGCCTAAACTGTGAATGTTGATGAGACTTATTTCATCTGAACAGATTTTTCTATTCCCTGTTAGACATTTGAGGATGTTATTGCTGAATGCAGTGAAATATGTAGTGTTTCATAGCTGCATGGGTTTTCTAAGCTAGAAGGGACCATTATAGTCTGACCTCATGTATAACGGGGCTACTCTAGCTATTTTGCAGCCTGTGGCCCAAACCACATCGTTGTACCTGCTAAGAAGAACACGAACAAGCCATCCAGGAAATCTGAATATGATTTTTGATTGCTAAACAAACAAATGAATCAGAAGCTCATAAATGAAGATTAAAAAAATCAAAAAAAACCCCTTCCTTTCTACCCCTGTTGACTCTCCGACTCTGTCTATAGGATGGACTAGCCCTAGGTAATATAAATTTCAATGTAAATTATTCCAGTGTTTCACAGCAGTTTTTTACCAAATGGTTCTGGTACAAAATCCAAACCTCTTGCACAATCAAAGCACATTGTTTTTTCAAAGAGTGCTAGAGGGGGATCTTACCTAACTAGTTTAGCCCTATTCTTTTAGTTATCCCATATTTTAGTCCAACAGATTTTTAAGTGATTTTAGAACTTTCCCATCAGTATCCACATTCCCTATATGGTCAACAGTTAGAGGATGCTTTTGAAGCCTTGCAAAGGAAGACTTTTTTTTGCCCCAATGGACATTCCACATCATTTGACTTTCTTCTTAAGCAGACACAGCGATGCACACATGTACACTCACAGAAAAAAAGAACCTCTTATGAAGAAGGAAAGGCACAGATAATTGGGTTTTGTATTTTCTGAACTGGCATCACCATATTTTGTCTGGGTTAATACAGTAAGTGAAACATGGTGTTCCAAGGCTAGCCTCAGAGTTCAGAACATGTTTTTTGCAGTCTAATTTGTGTCTGGTCCAAGAACAGGATAGTTTTATGGAAGCTTTTTACTGACTCCATGTTTGAATAGTCTCAAATGCCTCATGTCACCAAGGACCTGACCTATTCATGTCATAAATTAGAGTATCCCCAAAGCTACTCTAATTTGCATCATTATGCTTGTACACCAAGGAACTTGTTCTAATGACAAGAAAAATGTGGTTTGAAGGAATGTCCCAGATAGTGTTATTTCATTTACGCTTTTGACACCAAAGAGTGGTTTATACAGGAACTACTAAGCTTGCTCTTCACCATCTGGAGATTTACCCACGCAGAAGAAATTCCCAAGGGGATGGTTAAACTGGTATTCCAACTGCAAAACAGCCTCAGCAAAGACCAACATCTGGCCAAAGTATCCTGTCAGGGACCTATGCTCACTGTGCATAATAAACATGGCTCACTATTATTCTTGGTTTATTTTCTTCTGTCACTTGACATCATAAGGGGGAAAAAAACAGCAGATAGATAGAGAGGAGAAAGGAAGGCAGAAATGATGTAGTAAGAAATGCAAATATTTTCAGAAATTATAAATTTAAAATGGCATAACCTTCTTTCAGAACACACAACAGCACCATTTTCTAAAAGACCTCTAGCTTTGTCCTAGAGTTAATATTCATGATGCTGTTATGTCATGTCCCACTGGAAAGCTGCAGCACACCACAAATATTGTGAATTGTTCTTAGATTTTTCATACCTGAGATTGTCTTCAGTTCCTGACAGAACTGAACAAATCTGTTCACCCTTTCTTCCACTTCCAGTCACCCATTCTCATCCATGAGAAAGAACACTTCATCTCAAAGAGCTTTTGGAGCCAGCCTTGGTCATCTTACTTCCAATTCACAAGCCGCACTGACTGAAAAATCCCATCATTTCTTAATTTTTTGTTATCCACAGCTCCATCTCATCTATAGGAGATATGGTTTTATCATACCGGTGCTCTACAATACTTGCAAATCAGTCCACAGTGAACCCAGTTTGAGTATGTTATACTTTATGCTTGTCTCCAGCCAATTTAGTACTTCTAACATGATGAAGAGTTTTGGGGAGCTACTGACACATCCCAGGCTCTGGAGAAGAATCTTTTCTACCCTATCTCTTTATGTGGAAAGATCTCTTTATTCAAATATCTTCCTTCTCCCTTTCTTTTCCAGTCTCTTTTTGATGAACAACTTCTAACTTACTGTTTCTTTTCCACAAAAGAATTTTTCCAGGTAGCTCTCCCATCAGCCCAGGTATCTCTTATGGTTGTTCATTAGGAATGTATTTCTCAGCTCCAAAGCTTAATTCAAGATTCACTTTACCCACCGCCTGTTTCTCCTGTTTGTTACTTGACACCTTTGTAGCCCTCCAACATCCTCAGCTATTCTCCACACCTTTGGGGAGCATAAGGCTGTCAGCATCTCATTCCTTCCCCATGAACCTCCTGCACCACCTTTTTCCTAGTCCTTTTGCCTCACTCCCTTAAATCCATCTTCATTCAGATTATTTCTACAGTGTAATATCAGAAAAGTGAAAAATCTTATCTGAGTATCGCCTCGACTGTCTTTTGTACCTTGAGCTTGATTTTAACAACCATACCGGTCTTCCAGCACTCATTCATTTTTTCTCCATCAACCCTTTCACTGTTAAAAATTCCGGTATGTTTCTAACATCCAATGTTATCAGTATCTTCTATTATCTCTTTTCAGTATGATTAGATAGGCTTGTACATTTTTTTTATTGTTATTACTGAGTTTTGTCATTTCTAACATGAGAATAGCATGTACAAAAAAAGGTTTTTTTCCCTTTTTGCTTTTAATGACACCATATTTGGGCAATACTCGGGCTTTTGTTTTTCCTCTAATGGGGTATTTATTCCTCTGAGACACTGGTCAGCCAGGAGAATATTTATGGGGTAATAAAAAACTTTAACGGAAGGTTGTTTGGATCTAATAGTCTCAGGTATTTCAACACATCTTTGCTTGTCATGTGTCATGCTGAATTACATCGTGGCCTGCATGTGACAGCAGCCCATAATGTGACCCGTGTAATATAGTTTGAAATGTAATGTAGTGGGAGGGGGACTTAAAGGAAAAAAACACACTGTCCTCCTGGATAAAAGCTGTGGATTCAGAAAGAAAGCAACTTCGAACTGTTGGGGCTGAAAAAGATCAAATGATAGCTCAGGAGCAAGCCTACAAAGAAATCTGCAATAATAGATTAAATGATACCTGTAACACTTCACATTAATTTTAATAACTTTCATTAATATTTTTCAGTTTTACAGCACAGATCATTTTTTGTCTGAGTCATCAAGTCACTACTAAATGTTAATCTGTCAATTCACACGTGGCAAACTATAATGGCTTATAATTAAATACAAATACAGAAAGGTAAATAAACATTCACAGAGGATAAATGGCTGGCTGGGACACAGGGACAGAACCATGGAGAGAAACCAGGTGTCCTGATTCTCAGGACTGAGCTTTAGCCTTTTGGTAACATCCCTTTCCACCAATCATGCACTTACACTAATATATCCCGGCTTCAGAGAAGACTTGTTTCTTTACTGAATATTATGTCTGTATCAAGGAGAAAAAGAGAGAAAGGGTACAACAGATTTCCATTTGAGGTAAAGGAATGAAAAATCCTTCTGTTCTTACAAAGGATCTGATTTTCTAGGGAAATGATGCTATTTGTCTAGATGGGAGGGATGGCGTGGGGGGGAAGGCAAAACTGTTTTTTTCTGGCAGAAATGGTGAAATTTCACCCTTCAGCAATTTGGTGAAAACTGATAGCTGTGGACGCTTCTCAGCCTGGGTAGTGCAGCAAAAGACTGCACCATGCGAACTGGCAGATGCAAAGAGAGAGAGAGAGAGGAAAAAAATAGCACTTTAAAGCTGTGTACCAGGCTGCCCAGCTCAGCTAATCTGCTCTGCAGTCCTCCCTGGTTGCACAGGGCGGGTGTAGACTTGGAGAGGAGAGAACTGCGCTCGTTTTTGCCAGCTGAGAATCCAGCACATGATAAAAGAGATCACTATGGACCACTGACGAAGGGGCTGTGCTTGGGCACCTGGGGAATACGTTCTTCAATTAACCTGTGCTCAATCACAGCCCTTCTTTCCTGTGTGAAACACGAACAGGAATCAAAAAATCATAGAATCATAGAATTGCCTAGGTTGGAAGGGACCTTTTAGATCATCAAGTGCAACCATCAACCTAACTCTGACAAAAAACACCACTAAACCATGTCGTTGAGTGACATGTTTACCCATCTTTTAAATACCACCAGGGATAATAATTCCACCACTTCCCTGGGCAGCCTGTTCCAATCTTTGATAATCCTTTTGGTGTAGAAATTTTTCCTAATATACAGTTTTTCCTAATATCCAATCTAAACCTCCCCTGGCACAACTTGAGGCCATTTCCTCTTGTCCTATTGCTTGTTACTTGGAAGAAGAGACCGACCCCCCCTGGCTACAGCCTCCTCTCAGGGAGCTGTAGAGAGCGAGAAGGTCTCCCCTCAGCCTCCTTTTCTCCAGGCTGAACCACCCCAGCTCCCTCAGCCGCTCCTCATAAGACGTGTGCTCCACACCCTTCACCAGCAATACAAACAATTCCCTCAAGCACAACACAGATCAGACCAACTGAGTGTAGCTCATTTTTGGAGCTGCAGATGGAAGCAGGGCTGTGACACAGCTTGGAGAGGGAAATACAGGCCAAGCCACAAAGGACCATGGTGAAAAATCCTAATACAGGACAAAAGGTGCGTGCTTTATTTTGCACAAATCCACACTGGAAAATAAGTTCCATTTCAAAACTGGAAAAAAGTTACTGAGGACAGCTTGTCACCAGAAAAGGCCTTTGCATTTAGATCAAGAGGCTTCAAGTGAACAAATCCATATTGATCAGACTTCTTTTCCCTTTGAATGTCACGATGAATTAAAAGATTAATGTTATTCACATTTAATTATTACATCATAATTACTATATAATGCCATATACTATTTTCAAAGCAGAACATACAATATTAATTGCTAATATAAAATTAAAATGAACATTGCAGTCTATTATTATAATAATAATTATTATTATTATTAAATTTCAAGTTAAATATCAGGATTGCCTGGCTTTAAATCAAGAAAGAATTCCAAGGGTTTTCCCTTGCAGAATGGAAACGTGGGTCTCCTTTTTTTGAGAGTCCATACCTTAACCTAGTTTAAGGCCACTGAATCAGAAAAGGGGTAATCATTTCCCAAAGCAGCAATGGCTTGGCAGGGGAGGACAAGACTCTAAACAATGTTTAGTTCACCATTTAGCTCACTTCAGTGGGTGCCCCAAAAGGGAATGCTGTTTTCAGCAATGTGCTACAGTGAGAAGCACCCCAGAATATAAGTAACATAACTGGAACAATAGGGTTAGCATTCAGGAATACAGTAATGTCAGATACGAAGGAGCACTTGAATGGCCATTTGAATGATGTTTGGTCAATAATTAGTGAAACCTTACCATAAAGAATTCCATAGGAAGCTATAAAAGTAGTTGGGTAAAGTACTCATATACTCAATGCTCTCAAGTAGCTTAGCGCTATTTGAGATGCCCCAGGGTACCTGAGACAACCATGTAAGGCTGGCAGATATGTCCCAGGATCAGGGGCATCTCTGATGTCCCAGGATGTCCCAGATATGTCTCCCAGGAGACCAACGCCCAACTGGTCTGGTAGCTGGAAGCCAGGTGGAAAACCTAGGGTATCTCTGATGGCACTGAAGACTTAAGTTTAGGAATATAAGTTGAGCTCCCTGTTTCTCTCCGTTGACTAAAAAGGGAACTGGAGGAAACCAGTTCCAATATAGATGCTTATGGACCTATTCAGTCACTCACACATCGGCATCTTGTGCCATCTGAGACCTCATAGGTTTTCCCCCTGGCCTCCAGCTGCCACTCCAGAAGGTTGCTGGTTTCCATCAGTCCTATGTCATATCTGTCAGTGTTGTGCAGATGTCTTGGATATCCTGAAGTACCTCAAATGGCATGAGAAGCCTATGTTAAGGCAACTGATTTCTGCTACTATAATAAGATTCAGTTTCAGATTTAGACAAAGCTCCAGATTTAGTTATTAAAAGCAGGCTCCTAGTGACGTTTGAGAGGCTTCAACATTCCTGAGACATCTGCACAACACTGGCAGATGTGACAGAAGCCTTACAGGAGACCCACAAGGTCTGGAGCAGAAACTGGAGGACAAATGGAAAACCTTATAGTGTTTGTAGGGAACTGAATCTTTTCCCAGGTCAACATAGCCAACAGTTCAGTTGACTGTCCAGATGATCAGATGGAGGTGTCTACTCCAAGATGAGATTGCTACCTGCCCAAGCTCTGTTGGCTGTATCAATAAGATCTCCCTTGACTTAATGGGAACTGCAGCACACAGCCTACGTAAAGGCTACTTTTGCATATGCAATTCTGACAATGAATTCTAACTGTAACACTGTTTGCTGGATGAATCTCACCCTCAGAGTTGAGAGGAAGGAGTGAGCATCTCTTTTGTATTAAGGAACAGATTTTTTCTGAAGAAGGTTTCATCCTAAAGTTCCCACTATTTCCACTGGTCTCTCAGGCACTCATACATAAATAATATGGGAAGACATAACATGTTTGCCTTGTTCAGCTCAGACGTGGACTTCTCCCTAAGACCTCTGTTGCAGATTCAGACAGTAAAGCTTTAACTGGGCTATTGAAGTCTTTGCCAGCAATTTAAACCTCTAAGTTTGGAACTCAGCAGAGATATCTTTTCTAGCAGATTCTGCAGATCACACTTTATGCTTCTGTAGTTAATGTTGAAACGTGAGTCAAAGTGAGGTAGTTCTTCAGTGTATCTACAATAGACTGAAGGTGTTGCTTTGAGAGAAGGAGTGTGAAAAGTACATAGAACATACTCTATAGCCTGGTAAAAGATTATTCTCCCTAGGAGTTAAGGAAATGTCGTGTTCTGCTGAGCTTCAATATTTTTCAAAGCTTTCTGCCTCTGCCCTTAATAGGCAGGATGTCTATGTTGATACTTCTGCAAACGATAAACTTGGGGCAGATTTGAGATTAATTTAACTTCCTACTCAAGTCACTAACCTTGCTGAAGTGATTTTTTTAGATTTGGAAAACATTGGCTACGACTTCTAAGGCACTCCTCCCTGGCCTCAAATTCTCACCCTGTCCTCTTAGCCTTGTCACAACATTACATGCTAAACACCAGAAGGCAACGCAGATTGTGGTAGCAGGGCCCAGACTTAACTGGCCACCAAGGCTGATGGGATCTGTAGGCAAGTTGTGTAAATGGGAAATATGGTCTCAAGGAGCTGAGCTTTAGTAACCCACAAGGCTAACTCCTCCTCCAAGACCTCACTCTGCGCATATATAGCCAATGAGATTTCAATAGTGAATAAAAGAGTCACTTTGAAATTCCATCTACCCTGCCTTTTTCTTCCTTTACAGCTTTTCAGGGGTAACACAATAACCAAGTAATGCAATAATAACAAAAATAACTCTAACAAGCTACGCTTGATTCCACTGCAGCGCAGCCTAAAAGGGCAATCTTCTCTTTCTTTTAATAATGCTTTTATTGCACAAATTTAACAGAATTATGCCCTAATTATAGTGGATTTTTTTTATTTGCCACTGGGAGGAAATACAGCAGATGAAGCTGTTTGAGAGTGCATGGTTCATACAGCTGTATTAAATGCTTCCAACTGCTGTCTTTATGGTTGTTAACAAGTCAGGACCAGACACGCTTGCATTTTCCGAGTGCCTTTGAGGATGGCATGGATTATACTTGTATATTTATTAGAGCTGCTCAACTCATTCACTGAGAAATAATGTCTGACCGTGCTTTCAGAACTGTTATCTGTAACGCTACAAGAAATGAACAGATCCCTAAAGATGGACAAATCACATTGCACATAACTTGGGATCTAAAAGTTAGTTGTCTGTATCTAGTCTAGACCACTTACACTTCCTTTGGAATCAACTCAGGAAAATAAGCAGTTCCTGAAGGGGTTCATTTCTCCATGAAGGAAATGTGTAGGGTAGGTCACCAAATGGACTCTCAGAAGATCCGTATTTCTTTCCATCAGTTTTAAAGAGTCTGGGGTGAGTATTTCACAGATAGAAAACTAATGTTTAGACATGTAAATTTGGGTGAGATGAATCCTACACAAAAAGCTTAATTCTTTTAGGATATAGACTAAAGCTGAACAAATTCAGTGGGAATCCTTACATTTTCTTTAGCAAGGCAGGATAAAAAGGCAATCAAATCTCCCGACCTTACTAGCTTCTGCACCTTCCTCTTCCCTACCTACAGACTGAGTTGTTCATTCCTGTCCTGCTGCAATCAGTGCATGCATAGTTATACCCACATAGATCAGATTACAAGCTGGCAGCATGGGAGTCTAGATTTGGAATCACTTTAACCTTGTGATATTTTGAGTGCCAAGCGTGAAACAGGTGCTTGATTTTCATAAAATCATGATCACACATGCTAACCCACACCAAAGCAAATAAAGCAAAGTTGCTCTCCAAAACCAAAGACATCCAAAGTAACTGGTTTTCAAATATAGATTTTCAAAAGCCATAGCTTATATCATCAACTCATGTCATTGGTGTAAATCCAGAATAACTTGAATAGTTCCATTAACAAAACAGGTGTTGGCTTTTCAACTGCTGGCAAATCCAATAGGCCAGGTTCAGATTACTGATTACTGATAAGTCTCAATAAAGTTTTAAATATTTAAACGTTTTATCTTAATTTTCAAACCATGGCTCAGCAAGCAATTTACATTGAAAAGATAATTTTGTGGTTTTTCTCTCTTTTACTAGATTATCCATCAACAGGAGTTTGCACCTTACCTTCAGCAAATGTTTGTAACGCCTCAAGATCACCATGGCACAACACAATCTGGAAGAGATTGGGAGATCCCAACAGGAATAAAATTCCATTTAGAAATTGTCAAGTGTTTTTCATTTTCTTCCTAGTTGTGACTGATATAATAGGAACGAGATCAGCTAGTTAATATTACTTCTCAGCTTCCCAGTTTGGCCTGGGAAGTTTTTCTTTCTTGTTTATTGAAGAGTGTCCAGCTCTCAGGGGAAGTAAGGTAAGTGTTTAAAGTGGCAAAGTTTAGAAAAATCACAAGCATTTATTATGTTTGCAATAAGTGAGGGCTTTTTGTTAGAACTGGCAAATCACTGATAATGATCAATCTTTTTTTTTTTTTTTAATTTGCTGAGGAAACAAGAAATTTTATGGGGACTGAGGAGAACCAGAAGTCCAGCTACCTAATCAGAAGAACAGCATAAAACCAGTGTTACATGAGAAAAGATGCTCACCAATTCCTCGTACAGACCAATTAGACAAAAGAAGAATGTTCTTTTGGTGTTGCATTTTGTCTGTAAGTCTTTGACTTCAATTCCCATCTCTGCCCTATAATTTCTGTGTGACTTGGTTAAAACATTTACTTTCCCTGTATTTTTGATTTTTCGTATTTATGGTGGGAAAGTAATAGTTCTTTTCCTCATGAGGGGTTGTATAGTTCATTATTGTTTGATAGTTGTCTTCTGGGGATGTTTTAAGTAGAATCATTTGCCTCTTGAGGCCAAAATGACCTCCCCCAGGTCCCTCGTGGCCCAATTTTCCAAGCCTCTGTGATTGCTTTTTAGATGCTGCAGTAATAGGGAGAATATGATGACCTAGACAGATACTTTTAAGTGACTCAACCAACAGAGCATCTGTGGTTACCTCTGGGAGACTCTTTCACAAATGATCTAACAGACATTTAAGAAGTTTGTCTAGATATCCAACCTCATTTTCCCTTTGCTCAATTTCATCTCATTGCCCCTAGTTATGAATCTGTGAACCACCCTCAACAATCCCTCTCCCTCCTCGCTGCACACATCCTTCAAATGCTCACAGAACTGCGAACATCTTCTCAAAACACAGTTGGGGACAGCAGGGGAGAGGAGCGGACGAGCACCTCTTTCGAGCCCCCAAGCACTCAGGAAGAGAGCACACAGCCTGCAGATTTGCCCATGTGGATTGTCTATATTAGAGCAGTAAACACCTGAGGAAAAACCCACCTGGTGAGTGAGCTTGCTTTCATTTAAAAAAAAAAAAAAAAATCATCAAAAAACTGTTTGCCTTACAATCTTAATTCAAGCACTTAATTAAAGCCAACAGAGGATTCTAAAGTAAGGAGAAAAATTAGAGCAACAACTTTTTAATTATGCTGTAGGCATTTTCTCTCTTACTTATTCTTCCTCCAAAAATCAAACAACTCCTCCTCTAAACACACATTTAGACAAAGACGATGGCAGAGTGATATTATGGGCTCAAGCTTGCTCAGTGCTTAGCAAGCAAGTACTGGAGGCTGTCTGCCCAAATCCATGACCTAAATAACATGGTCATCCCTTAGTAGGGATTGTCCCTGTGTTATTCCTTAGCATCCCTTTCCCCAAATCATGGGAAAGGAGCAAAAGAAAGAAGGGACAGGAGGTAGCTTAAATGGTCGCTCCTTCCAGGACCTTCTACCAAGCGGAAAAATTTCTAGTTGTGCAGGAGTGTTACTCTTCCAGTGTTATGCAAGTTCCTGCCTGCCTCCAGAGAGCTGGAGAAATGAAAAGACTCCTGTCATCTCCTGGAACAACACAGCTCCTGCCTCTCAACAGTAAAGAGCTGAACCTACATCACCCGCTTTTGTTCTGCACTATTACTAGTGGCATAACAAAAAGTTTTGTCTTTACAGATAGCAGGTGATTTTATGTCACTTGGGATGGACAGAGTAATATTGACATGGACATGGTGAAGCTTTAAAGGGAGGTCTTACCCAAGTCTGACAGAAATAGCAGGACCCGTTGCAAAAGAAAGAGATTGTTCTTCACATATCAATTCATGTAAAAATGTAAGCAGTTTCTCCCTTTCTGAGTGTAGCACCTTCTGTGATTTTATCAGTCCTACCTGCTTAAAGGAACCCTGTGTCAATCTTCAAAAGGAGACAGAAGATACAATCCTTCTAGAAAAAGTCTGACTTAGAAAAGCTATGATTTGTGCTGACCGTCATTCAGGAGGACACATTTATTGAAGTCTGTGGAACTTGGCAGGGTAAGTCTCAGCGGATCATATCCACAACTGCATCAAAAAAGCATATTAAAGCACTGAGGTCCTAGGAAAATGAACTTTATGCCTCACAGAAGAGCTTACCCATTAGTTCAGTAGAGTCCACACAAAATTCACATTCAAATTTCAAACAACCTTCTTACGTACATTGCCATGGGTTGCTGGAATGACTGATTCCTCAATTGGTGTTTTTTGTTGTTTTTTCTTTCTTTTGGTCTAGAAAGCAAGGAAGAAAAGCGAAAACTGAAAGGAGGAGAACATTTTGAACATTTCTGAAGGTAGTCTAAAGTCACAGTTACACAGACCTAAAAACTGATCAAACTAAGTCTTGCTGATGGTGAGAGAGGAGATTGTGGTCAGGATCGCAGAACTGGATCTAATTACACAACCGGCATTCATTTGCAAAGACACTGTCTTTGTGTGAACAGGACCAGATGTCTCATGTCTCAACCTTTCTAGGACAACAGGCTGGAGATATCTCTTGGCTTTACTTTCCTTTATTTGTGCCGAATGGTTGGACTAGTGTGTCTACCTCGCTTTGCCTCTGCATTCAAGAGACCACAGCTGGAAATCCCAGGGTGCAAATCCCGCCACACATTATTATAGCAGGGAGACAAACCAGCCAAAAACTTTACTGAGATTAAATAGGATTTTCCACAATCCTTTTCTGACAAATAAGGGGCAATACAGCCAAGATGGAAAATCAGTCATATTCTGTTTCATTCTAACCTTGGACTGTTGAATGATGGAATAAAACCAATTATATTTGGCTGAAGAGCAGGATTTGGAGTTGTCAGGAAATTATAGTGTTCTTTAAACATAATGTAAATGTCTAAATTGGCCTGAAACAAAACCATTGCAATATTTCACATCAATGAGAAACCCCCTGTGGCTCAGAGAAACTGAAATTATTTCAGTCTCACTGCTGAAAGTAAGAACCATGAATTAACAAGGGTGTCCTCTTTACGGGAGATATATAAAGGCAGCTTCCAGAATCCCACAGAGCCTGGGGGTTCACCCTAGCCCTTCCTAGGATAAAGTCATAGTCCTAGAGCAAGAAAACTAGTTTGGGTAACTCTGTCTCTAACCAGACTCCTCTGGGTATTTATACTCCTTGCTGCAGAGATGGGACTTGACCCAGACAGAGTCAACGTTTGTAAAGCTTTGAAACTCTTAAATTCATAATAGAAACCAGTGGAGCTCTAAGGTCACTGGGTTTTGCAGTTCTGTCTGTACTAGTAAACTGAACAAGGTTTGGACATGACCTAAGCCAGGGTCCTCCTCTTTCCATACAACTTAACTGTTAGGACACTCCCTTGCATGGATTCTCATGGACACACATTCTCCCAGACAATGGCTCATGGGTAAGCCAAGGCAGTCCTAGGGAAAAAAAAAAAAAATCTTTATCTGGAGAAAATGTCACCAAATCTGAGATCTTAAAAAACCATAATAATAATGATCTGTAGAGTCATGTGGAAGATTAATTTTTCCTTTTCTGATTTATTTTGCTTAATTTTTTATCTTAAGAGGCAGGATAGCCCATTGTAGCCTTTGTTGAAATCAGTCTTATCTGTTCAATAAGCCTCTTGTCTGACATTTCACAAAACACTTCATTGCTCTGTGGTTTAGCTCCTTACCTGTAATCATTCTGTCTCTTATCTGTTATTACTGTCTATCTCACTTATTTGAATATCAAGAATGTGTTTGAGAAAAAAAAAAGGATTTGGATTGCAGCGTTTTGCTTTCACTGGATTGTGTTTATCTCTGAAAGAACTGGGACAGAAAAAAAGAAAAAGGAGACGTAGAAGCAACGTCAGTAAAACATGTTCTAATAATGTGACCTTTCCTCCAAATGGTGAGGTCAACTAGATACTGGGAAAAAAAAAAAAATCACCTAAAAATTTTTAAATCTGAATTTTAAAAAATGCCAAAAAGAATCAAACAACTGTGTTAAATAACACCACATCTACCAGACAATTCAGTGTGGCAGAATTTTCTCATCTCCAGATCTACCTGTCACCTGAAAACTTCTGACTGTGTAATGTATTTTTGAATTTACCTTCTTTATGTTTTTTTACTGTTTTTTGGAGGAGGCTCAGGAGACAGTAAGAATCATTTTCTACCCTGTTGCAATATGCGCTACAGAGACTGACTACATTGATCTTACCCTGCAACTTCAACACCTTTGGCTGGCTATTAGCCGCTTTCTCCTTCTCGTCAGCATGTCAGAAGAGTGTGGGGAGTGTGTCCTGAACAGTTCCCTTTCTTTTTTATGATCTTTGTCATTAAAATGACAAACATGGAGTATCTATCAAAAGAGCATGCCAATTTGCATCTTTTAATGTGAGAAATATATCAAGAACAGGAGAGAGTACATAAAACCCCCAACCTAGCCCTTAAAAATGATTGTATGCCTTCTGAGCAATTTGAAAAAATCATTTTTTGTAATATTAGTATCAAAAATAGTTTCATGGCATGAAGCCATACCCAGAGCTGACATAAGATGGGGACAAGTTCTGTCGTGTGGATGTGATTCACATAAGTATCTGATACTGTTATAATTCTATTCTCAGTCAAATCAGTGGTAAAAATCTCAGTCAGAAAAGGATAATACTGAATATTTTTGAAACTGCATTCAATGTTTTGAATGTGTTCTGTCACACACCAGCCTACCTAGCTGCTACTTATATGGGCCCAATTATTATCTGGAATTAAGCATTAATAGATTTACTCTCTCATTAAACTCGTGCCCATGGAAGCAAATATTTTTTTTTCTGCTTTATACACACACCAGAACTAAAGAAAGGTATAAAACTGTCTGCTTTTGAGACTTGATCCCCTTATTTAATCACAGAACATGGGAAGCAACTATAATCATCTTTCCCACATTGTCCCAAATATGATACTTATATCCTGGTGCTTAGGATCAAAGAATATCTCAGCTCCTTCCCCTCATGTCCTCATTCAGTCTTTGGCTTTGTAGATGGGTGTGCCAGAAAGGGCCCCTCATATTCCCAGTCGTAGGGATTATTTTTGTCATATCGACATTTGTCCAGAAGATACTAAACTAAGAATGCTTATTTATTCCATGCACGCAAGTTAGACATCACCCTCCCCCCCTCCCCCCCATCTGATTTTTAAAATGATCTTCAGTAAATAAATTATGGAGAGCTTTGCAATAAGATTAACTTGGGAACAGCACTTAAAAGAGAATATCTCTTTTCCCGCTAACCCTTATCTGGCCAACAATCATAATGGTTTGGGAAGTGAAAAGGTAGGATTACCAACGCTGAAAAGTAAGAAAGTGCCTGTCGCACTAATCTGAAAGTATTTGGATTATTATGTGGATTACTTCTGTAAACTTGTGTACACTGAGCTGGCAACAGTACTGCGTATTTACACCCGAGGCAAATGAATAAAATCACAGGCATAAGCGAGCGTGCCCACTGCTGTAGGAATCACAGAGTGAATTGGTTCGGTAGCAATCAGAGAGGTACCTCTGTATAGAAAAAAAAAATAAAAATAGACTCTTAGTTGCCTAACAACCTTAAAGACACAAAACTGAGAAATAGGAAAGTACATCTCCGAATTGAAAACTCAAGACAATGAGACATGTGTTCCTCTGTCTTGTGCTGATGTTATTTATGAGGAGGTTCTGCCGGACTGAAAAATGTCAATCTGACAGCACAGCTGAGGTCTCAATATTTTCCCTTTTTGTGTTGGAGCCTGTGTGGAAAGTTATCTTTCATTGGGGCTTGACCTGTAATATTCAGAAAATAAAAAGGTGGATCGAAATTTCCTTTTATACCCTTTAGGAAAAAAAAAAAAAAAGCTGCCTACATCACAAGCTATGAATAATGCACATGTGAATCTCTTGACAATTATGAGCCTAAACTAGGCCTTGGCCATACACAAGTCTTTTTTTCCAATGGTCTTTGCTATGTCATCAATAGAACTTCATTTCTTAACTTTTTCCCATTTTTGTCTTGGATATTCCCATGCTCTACTTCCCACTCCCTTCACTGTTTTCCTCTTACGGGAAGTAATTTTGCATCACATCTCCAGCCACTCTTTCTTTCTTCTGCTGTAAGATAAACTTCTCGCTCCTTTTGGAAAGAATTGGTGCATGGGATGCTACTGTCCCATGGTTGTTCTACTTCATCTTTCAGTAACCCTCAGTGACTTCCCTGCTTCACCTGGGTTTTCAATCTCTTCACAAACACATTCCCAATAACCCTTATTAATATCCTCCTATTCCCTCCAGTTTTTCATGGCTGTCCCCAGGAAAAAACAAAAAAAAAAACAAAAAAGGAAAGCAAATTTCCAGACAGATTTAATATTACCTCTAGGATTTCCCAAAACTGATAATCTCAGAAAAGAGGCTCAAACCCATTTCACCTACTTTTTGATGTCTACATCACACTTCCAAATTTGTTACTGCATATTCCCTTTCCTTTCAATGGAAAAAAAGCAGTTTTAAGTGTGCGATTCATCTGACCCACTTTCTAAGGATGAACAAACTCCCACAGCAGAGTGGTGTCTTTCTCTCCACTGCATTATAGAGGGTCTACACAGCCAACTCTAACATAGACATCTGCATTATAGACATCTACATTGTAGGCATCTGCACCTAGTCAGATGAATGCCAGGTTAAACTTGATAAACGTGAGCAATTTATCTGTTCAAATATCCTAAGCAACTAATGAGGCGAATTCTCCTTTGGTTACAGTCCTAGGCAAACCCATGACTCCTAGCAAGACAAAACTCATCTGATTTTGAAAGACCCGTATCATGTTAAAAAATCAAAGGCTAAGTTTTACTGAGTCATAATTAGAAACTTGATATAAGTTTTTTTTTTTTTGGTATTTTAACCTTGTCGCTTTGACTCCATCCACACTGAACACATTATGAACCACTGAAACTGAAGAGAATTCCTATCCCATCATTTACCCGCAGGTTAAGATGATAACATAAAGATGTAAAAGAGAGTCAATAAATCCCTCTCCTTCATCTGAATTTTAACTGGAGAAGCTCAAATGCTCACAGCATTCCCAAGTGTAACCTTAGGGTGTTCTTGGGCTGCAGCAGCAAACTCTGGACCAGCTGTGAGAGGACTTCCATTCAACATAGCCAGACCAAATGTATTTTCCTTCATCCATCTCTTTCTTACGTTTCAGCTTTGACTATTTTTTTCCTTTTCTGAGAATAGTTTGAAGTTCTAGCAATGTCCTTGGAGAAATACCTTGCCTGAAAGAAACATTTGGTTAAAATTACAGTGGAAAACAAACAATGCTATCTGCTGCCATGGTTCCCTGAAATCCCTCTTCTGCTATTAAGGAAGAGTCTCGGTTCAGCAAAGAAAAGGAAGACTGGGATTTTTGTTGGTTATGTCGTGGTTTTATTATTATTATTTAAATTTGTTTTATATCTCTGGAAAAACTAATAGTTTTACTAACTTACCACTTTGTGGAGCAGGTATAGAGAATGACACAGTCAATCTGCTTTGCTCAACTAGTTTGACACTGCCTGGACAGTATCTGTGTATTGGTGCTTCTCATCAACCCTTGTTACTGTTCCCTTAAACTCCTGAAACTCTGACAAGCAGTTGCTTCCCTTATCTGCTCTATTGTTTCTATTACTTTCTTTCTTGGATCACATTTTCAAGTTTACCACCTTTCCTGAGTCTAAACTTCTCAGTTGCATGCCTTAGCTCTGTGGCTAGATACCAAGTTTTGGATTGATCTTACCAAAACTAGCAAGAATTTTAATTATCCAGGTTCTTTTCACAGAATCGTAGAATCATAGAATGATTTGAGTTGGAACAGTCGTGGAATCATAGAATGGTTTGAGTTGGAAGGGACCTTAAAGATCATCTAGTTCCAAACCCCCCTCCCATGGGCAGGGACACCTCCCACCAGACTGGGTTGCTCCAAGCCCCACCCAGCCTGGCCTTGAATACCTCCAGGGATGGGGCAGCCACAACTTCCCTGGGCAACCTGTTCCAGTGTTTCACCACCCTCATTGTAAAGAAGATTTCTTTCACCTCTGTTCTTCACCTCTGAAGTGCCTCAGTGTTGAACTCCACAGCCATTTTAAATTTGGGCTTACCTGGGCAGAACCACAGCAGGTTTTTCCGATTATGGCAGAAGAGACACATCAAGTCAGATTGAGCTCATCTAAAAATTAGATGTTTAATCATGGGGTTTTTTTCTATAACCAACGCAGAGAACAATTTTCATCCTGCTTTCTGGAGATACAGTCCATTGACTACAGCAGGAACCTAGATTACTTGTTAGATGGGACACATCCCTTCTTAAAGCTGCAAGGACATGACAAAGCTATTGAACAGGCTATGCAAAGTTATGGGACATTAGAAACTGCTGGATGTGACAGGTAGCAGTTTAAGAAGCTGAGAAAAGTAACAGGGATGGGACCTCCGTGTGGGATGGCTGGACTTCAGAGGTGATTAAGGGGGTTATGCATCAAATTTAACAGATAATTAGAGGGAATTATTGGGGACCTCTTAGTTCACTCAGACCAGATCTTTTGTCTAACCATACCATGAGTCAAACCTACTTCTCTAGTCAAGAGTACCAGAGAGATGGATGGGATGGGACGGGACGGGACGGGATGGGATGGGATGGGATGGGATGGGACAGGCAGAGTGCTTTATCTAAATTAATACAGATGATTCTCTCTCTATCACTGGCACAATCAATGTACTTTATTACATATATAAAGGAGAAAATCTTAAGTTGAGAGAACAGATGGATCCATCCTCAAATTTAAACTATCGCTCCATGATCAGGATTCTGTCCTGAGAGGCTAAAATACTCCTGCTTCATAAACAGACAGGAGGACTGAGCCCAAGTATCCTAATTCAGCCACAAAGTTTACCTGTATACCAATAAACTAAATAATTCCAGGTCCTGTTTTCTGGCCAACTGCATGATCCGGTCACTTCCATATTACGAAATCCACATAGCCTCAAATTAGGGTGTCTGCATCTAGCCTGCTTGTTAGGAATAGTTTCAGGCAACATCTGAACTACATCTTGGAATTGTTTAAATAATGCTAGTTTTCCCTGAACAAGACTGTACCAAGGACCATTACAAGTTCTGGTGCATGAATCTGAGCCTTGGTACTGTTTACTTTTCTAAAATAGATTGAATCAAAGAAATGAGCCTTTTGACACCAGGCCACTGCTTTTATTTAAAGAATTTCAAGCTGATGCTTAACTTTTAATTCAGTCCAAAACTCTTCTTTTTTTTTTTTTTTTTTTTTTTTTTGCTTAACCAAATTCCCCATTGACCTGCAGTCAATTGGAAAAGAAAGGAAACAAAAAAAAAGACAACATGGTTTAACCACAGTAACCAGCATGATTTGAAGAAAGCAAGCATGACCAGGGAAGGTAGGAGGGCTTCAGCTGCCTATTGATTTTTGTGCCAAGATCACCATACTGCAATCAGTTAGTAGCATCATTTTTATAATTCCACATATTTCATCCTTAATTATTTCTCGTTTTCCCCGATCTGACTGAAATAAAACCTGGAACAATTGGCTTCAGCAGGGCAAAGCCTGGTAGGAAGAGTACACTATAAATACAGTCTAGAAAGATATAGCTATTGCCTTTATTTGACAACCTAACTGTTCCCCAAGCACTCATCCACCAGCCTTATAAAAGGAAATGCAGTTACTGAGGTCCAAATTCACCGTTGGCTTAAGTGTGTGCAATTCCAGTGAAGTCAACACAATTGTATCCGTTTACTTTCATGGTGAATTGGGACCTAGACCTTTACTGAAGTAATAAAAGGTCAGTCAAACACATAGGCAAGAGAGCAACTTCTTGTTTAAAAGAAAGCTGTGGCTTTGCTCAAAGTTCTTGACATGTATGATAGTATCATTTAAAAAATGAGCTGAACAGACAGTGAAAGAATAAGCATGGGGGTATACGAATAAGTTATAGAGGTTTATGGGCACGTTAAGTTAACTGAGTCATGGTAAATAATTACACTTTTTTTCACCTTCTGTAAATGCAGAGAAATATGTCCATGCTGGAACAGAAGTCAGGTGATAAAACAGTGAGGTTGACTACCTTAAAGATAACATGTAATATTTGCTACTAAAAACAAAACTAGTCTGATACAAATGAGTCTCTCATACACTTATGTATAACCCTCTGAAGATATTAGGTTTTGTTAGTACAACTGAAAGCCTAAATTGGCTCATGGAAACAACACAATTCGTGTTGCAGTCACTCTGTTTTGTTTGGGAAGCTCATACAGTAGGGTTTGCCCTACCAGTCCTAAGGTAGCAGGAGTGATAGTATATAGCTAGAAAAAAGGATGAGTCCCACTAGCTGGCTATAACTTGGTCCCATGGTTACAGGATCTCATTTACTCATATTATTATACTGTTCAGGAGCACAACAGGACATCAATATAGTCTAAGTTGAATGTATAGTTAGGAAACTAGTTTAAACAGCTAGGTTTAAACCTAGACTCTATGGAGACTGCATAATTAGTAAAAGTGATTACCATCCTGATAGCAATTCTCCACAGCAAAGAGATTAGTGTGTTGCCTGTAGCACAAATGGAAGATATACATGTAGGAGGACTTTGGAGGGCAATACAGGAGGTGACCCACAGAGCCAAGAGAAAGACACCAGTGACCAATAACAACGCTGATAAATACACTACAAAGCAAGCTTACAGCAGTGAATCTACAACATTATTCAGTATCTTACCCATATTTCTGGATCTCAGCCTAAGACACCAGAAGGTGCTACATGAAAGAAATGCCAATTGTGTAACACAAGAAAGCAACAAGGACAGAAAACTGCAATGGTAATGAAACTTTCAAAATATACCTAACTGACATTTGCTTAGCAATAGAAAATGTTGTGTCAAGGCTGAATAAAGTGGATTGAATTCTTTCAAAAGTTAGATGGTTGGACACACTAGTTTACAACGGGTAGTAAGCCTATTAAACCCGGTTGCCATGATCTTATAAGAGTAATGATGAGAGCTGACAGATCTTACATAATTTTGAGAACATCTCAGTGTCCTTTGCAAAGATGGCATTCTTCCTTGCAGAGAAGGCACTTTGAGTTGGCAGAACTGAGACAGAAGTGATGGATCCATGGCCTCCCTGCATGGGGAAGAAATCTGCTCTTCAGCATCTCAGGTTAGTGCTTCAGCCATCAGACCTCATAACATTTATTCCCAGCTATTTCTATTAACTTTATGTTCTTGGTACAGAGTTATCTTGTTACACAGAGTTAAATTTTAGTATTCCATGGCTTAGGCTGTTGGCTTTACTTTTTATCTTCTTAAACAATTACATCAGCACCTACACGATAAATAAAAGGGGGCAGGAACAGCTATCTCCTTGAAGCCAGCTGGCACAGTGTAGCTTGTATCCATGGCTAAACTCTCTTACATCCAAACAGGTTGCTACATGCAAGCTGTCTGTTGGGAACGGCCCCTGGATCGTGCTATCCTTGACCCAGGCCAGGGACTCTCTGGAGAAGCACCAATTGGCCTAAGCTGTGAACCATGCAAGAAATTTAACAATATGGTTGACCTAATTGCAAGGTCTGGACCCATATTCTGGCCTTCATTAGTTTGCTGTTGGCCTTAATTAATTCACTACACAAAGATGTAGCTGATATATTAAACCAGAGAGGAAAGAATTTCAGTATAGGGCATGAAAATCTTTGATTTTAGCGCTTTAAGGTAGCGGCTGCTGCTGAGAGGCAAAGTGATGCTATTTTATTATAGCTTTCATTTGTAAAAATTCAGGTGCAATATGTAAAAATAGGCAGAGAAAATAGGGCTGGACAGGACCTCAGGAGATCATTTAGTCCACCTTCCTCCCCCAAGGCAGGATCTTCTATATCAAACTGTTTATGACATATGTTTGTTTAACCTACTCTTAAACCCTTCCAGTGATGGAGATTCCACCACCTCCCCAGGCAGAGCTAGCCTACGCTTAGAAAGTTTACCTAATGACTAACTTAAATCTTCCTTGCTACAGTTTAAGCTTCCCATCCGATCCCCAGTGGATATGGAGAGCAAGTTATTTCCTTCATCTTTGCAGCAATCTTTTCCTTAGCTGCAGCTTGTTGTCCTCTCTCACTTCTGTTTTCTTCTCTCATAAGATTAATAATGTTCCTAAAATAAGAGCATAAAATATTTAATATCTACATTAATACCACAGGCATTATATTAAACCGGCTATTTTTAAGGGTACGAATTGCATATGTGGTATTTTGCAGCCGTGTATTCATTTTAAATGTATTACTTTTTGATTTTCATTTGGGAGAGGGATTGTTTGAGTCATAGGGGTTGCTTTTAAAATATTCAGGTCAACCTGCCTTTTCCTCTAACCCTCAAAGGGTTAAGTCCCTGGCTGATAATTCCCTTTGCAAGTCAGATCCTTCGTTACAAGTAGAATCCTTACAAGAGGACATATTTCATTTTTTAACTGGAGCATATCTAATGATCCGGGGGAAAGCCCTGTCTCGTAACATTTGATCTAGCCCCAGACAAGAAGAGCAAGGTGGCATCAGCCTCTTCCTATTTAGTCAGGAGCCAAGGAACTGCACCAGTATACAAGTGACACGCAGAACACATGCATCAAAGTAGCAGCTCAATCTGTACTGCAAATAACACTCTTTCATGGCTCAGCATGGTTGCTGGCCCTGAGCTGTAGTTCCCGTAATTGACATAGTTGCCCAATGCTAGAAAACAAACTCGGAAACTATTCTCATTAGACGTCCCCCTGGTTTGCTGCTCCGTTATTGTAAAACCCAAACACTGAGCTTCCTACCAGCGTGGCTCTGTTTTTAATTAGTTCTGATGGCACTGGGCGACGCGCCAAGGAAAAAAATGAACTTCCTGTGATTGAGGCTTGTTGCTCAGTATGTTGCTTCCTCCACACAGAGATTGTTTTCACAACATTTTCTGAAAAGGAGCTACTGACAGAAATAATATAAGTTTTTACTGCTTTTGATTTTTTTTATTCTGCCTTCCATGCTTATAAAATGCAGCTCAAAGTCAAGGATCCTTAAAGTTACTGTGTCATTATTTTGCCTTTGTGTGATTTGGCTGATTAAAGACATCCTAGCAGATTAATTTTTTAATAGAATAAGCACAGGCTCCTGTTAAAAAATTTAAGACCGAGGACTTTTTAGTGTTTTAAATACATTAATTTGGATATGTACAGGCATGGGGTGGGGAGGTAGCTGAGGCTTATGTTTAACAGCATAAGTTGTCACAGTGTGAGTAGGGGTGAGTGAAACGGCAGATGAAGGTGATTCAAAAGCAGAGTTAGAGTCTGCATGTGGGGATGCGATGAGCTAGTCAGTGTCTTAGCAGTCCCCTTCATTTCTTCTTCCGAGGTTTCTCAAGTTAATTTCTTATGAAGCAAGGCTCAAACATGATCCTTTTGTTCCAGTGAGTGTCCATGGGTGGGATTTAGACCCAGACACCTACATTTAGGTGCCTCAGAAGTGCATGTCTGCATTTGTGCTGTCTCTGATTTGAGTCAGAGCCAATGAAGATCCAGTTGATACCATCAGTGGAGTCTAGGGAGTCGCTGACCTGACCAAATGCATGTAGGCATTTCTAGTGTGAGGTGAGCTCATTTCCAGGATCCATTGACTTGTATGGACAGGATTTCCATTACTTATAATGGTAGCATAGACAACTAGAGCAGATGAACAGATCTAAATTTTAGATTCCTAACTACAGACCTATATAATGGTAGACATCGGCCCTCAGATGCATTGAACTGCTCTCTAGATTCCCATTGACAACACTGATGAAGGGCTTGATTTAGCCACCCACACGCAGGTATCCAGTGCTATCTGAGATACCCCTAGGTCTCATCTCACATCCAGATGACTCTCTAGAAAGCATGGGTCTCCTCTAGGTCCAGTGCTATATCTGTTAATGCCACACAGATGTCTCAGGTGGCACCAAAAAACTGTGTTGAATCAAAATCAATTGAGCTCGAGATTTTTGTTGACAGCAATGAGAGCTTAGGCACCAAGTGCACATATAAATTGCCACACTGCAATCATCAAAATTAGGCAGCTGAACCAGGGGATGAATCTCCCTTGCCATGGGACTTTCCCTGGATGGATGCTACTCTATTTGATACATGGGTAGGTCTCTCACGGCTGATTCTGTGCTTTATATGTTTCATTTTAAAAGATGGTTTGGCAGAAAAGGGATAAACTCAGCCTGAAAGCTTCTGAGGCCAGTTTGTACAGTTGAACGCAAGCTGTGACAGCCTGCTTGACATTGCTCAACTACTTTGTGACAGTCTCATTGCTATAGATATATGTAGAGATAAATGATCCATCCAATTCAATTATTATGTCAGTCAAGTCAAAGGAAAAACAGAAGCTCTGTTTTTCTTTGACATTGTGTTTCTGGAGTTACTTGTTTTGCTTTTTGAAATAGGAGTGTAAGGTGCATCAAGGCATACAATGAGTATGAATTACTCTGATGGCATTCAAGAACACAAGATGGCAGATTTTAGAAGTGACCAGCTCCTGCAGTGGGTATAAAATGGTTTCTGAGGACTGAGCGAGTAATTGTATGTTAACAACAGGGAGCTAAACAGGATGCTTGATCGTAAGACTATTCTTTAGTTCTGCTTTTTTCTTTTTCTCTTTCTTTTTCTTTTTCTTTTTCTCTTTCTCTTTCTCCTTCTTTTTCTTTTTCTTTTTCTTTTTCTTTTTCTTTTTCTTTTTCTTTTTCTTTTTCTCTTTCTCTTTCTTTTTCTTTTTCTCTTTCTTTTTCTTTTTCTTTTTCTTTTTCTCTTTCTTTTTCTTTTTCTTTTTCTTTTTCTTTTTCTTTTTCTTTTTCTTTTTCTTTTTCTTCTTTTCTTTTCTTTTTCTTTTTCTTTTTCTTTTTCTTTTTCTTTTTCTTTTTCTTTTCTATTTTTATTTTTATTTTTCTCTTTCTTTTTCTTTTCCTTTTTTTCTTTTTCTTTTGCATCAAGACAGTCTCTTTGAAATACATATCTACATGAAGACTATTATCATCATTTCAAGAAGGTTGTCTTCTCTGTTAAAAAATATTGAGGAAGGTAGAAAATGGCAGAAAAATCCACTGACAGCTATTAAGTAGAAAGACTCAGAAATTCCTGGGCCACAGACCACTAGGGGCTAAAAGAACTACCAAGGAGACGTTGCAATGTATTTGCCACCTTATACAAGTCCTTATGCACACTTTGTTGAACTCAGCCAGACACAGGATACTTGACCCAGCAGATTCACTTTGCATTCAGTCCATACTGAACTGACCTTTTCCTCAGGTTCTTCTTTGGGGATCTTTCCATACCTGGTTTTGAGCAATGGCAGCTATGGCAAAGGCAACTGATATTTCTCTGTTGCCTTTGGTTGTCCTAAAAAGACTTGCAGTCAGCACATCATTGAAAACTGAAGTCCTTCATCTCAGAGCACTGCTTTTGGATTCTGAAGAACCTTATGAAGATAGATTTGAAAGAGATTTCTACAAGCAGATCTTTATGTGCTTCAATACTTCAGAGCCTACAAGCACCAATACAATCAGTAAGGATAAAAAAATAACATTTTAAGGCATATATTGACTGGAAATGTAGAAAGGGGAAAGAAACAGAGCAACTTTGCCCTCAGGAAAAGAAAATGTTCCTTTGATTGTACAGAGCCAAATGCTTTAAGTAGTTCCCGAACCTTTGGATCAATTATACCTTTGGTCACCACTCTGTTGTGTTTATATATGCCTGAGAAAAGATGTTCCATCAATTGCTTATGTATTTTTACCCAGTTTGGTGCCCGTGCTGGGTAACGTAAGAAGTGCACAAAATAGTCCCCAAAAGTGCACAAAAGTGCATCTCCATGGTCCCTTTCACCATGACAGAGGCTGCAGAAGAATTTATTTCTTCCATCACCTAACTCCAAAACCCTATTTGTTGATCTGGTTAATGCTAGACATTAAGTGATCGGCATGGTTTTGTGCCTTCTCTTACACTCTCAGTCACACTTCATAGAGGAATATAGAATCATAGAAACATAGAATTGTCTAGGTTGGAAGGGACCTTTCAGATCATTTAGTCCAACCATCAGTAAACCATATTCTTAAGCACTATGTCTACAGGTCTTTTAAATACCTCCCGGGATGACGATTCCACCACTTCCCTGGGCAGCCTGTTCCAATGTTTGATAACCCTTTCAATGTGAAAATGTTTCCTAATATCTAATCTAAACTTCCCCTGGTGCAACTTGAATCCATTTCCTCTTGTCCTATCACTTGTTACCTGGGAGAAGAGACCAACCCCCCACCTCACTACAACCTCCTTTCAGGTAGTTCTAGAGGATGATAAGGTCTCCCCTCAGCCTCCTTTTCTCTAGGCCAAACAACTTATCCAAATTGTTCTGGTTATTTTTCTTCCTTCTTAAATAGCCATGCAAGTTTGATTTAAAATGTGTTTTCTTAATTTTCTGTCTTGGGAGAGTAGCTGGGAAAAGGGATTAGGTATCTCAATTGCCAGTGATTTCACATCAATGGAAGTTAGAGACAACCACAATTCTGAAAGTTTATTTCTTGAACTCTGAAGTGCACTTATAGCATCAGTTGGAGAATCAACCATATTCCAAAGTATGTTTCCACCTACCATCCTCATACAAAAGCATGAGCTCATGTCCCAGCCACTCTTTTGGAGTAAAGTTTGAGGATACAGGATCACAAAATCACAGATCTGTTGAGATCGGAAGGAGATGATCTTGTTCCATCCTTCGGTGCAAACAGTCACCTACAGCAGCTCGCATATTAACAAAAATATACAAAACCTAGATGGCTCTGTTTGGGAACAGTAATGGGACACATTGCCATTTCATATCCAAGCCAAGACTTTTAGAGCAGAAGTCACAAGTTTCACAGGGTGATGAAGTTGGTTTTGGATGCAACACCAGTATGTTAGTTTGTATTGGCACAGGTACCAAGATGTAACTAAAACAGATGCAAGGCAGCTGGTCTTTTCACAGTTTCATGTATTTATGGACAAAAGTAAGGAATCTCAGTGGGGCTGGAAAACATAATATAAGTCCTATCTGGAAAAACAAATAAAAACTAGGCAGGTTACCCTATTTATCTCAAAAGCTGATAGGTCCTGTGTGAGGGCAACTGAACCAAACCCAAAGTGTTCACAGAATCACAGAAGAGCTGAGGTTGGAATGGGCATCTCAAGCTCATCTAGTCCAACCTCCTTGCACAGACCACAGTCATCTTGAACAGGTTGCTCAGGGGCATGTCCAGTCAGCTTCTGAGAAGGGTCTGGTTCTGTCTTGTTTACTCTCTCCCATTAGCTACTTATACATATGAATAAGATAACCCCTGAGCTTTCTCTTCTCCAACCTGAATAATCTCAGCTCTCTTAACCTCTCCCAGTACACCATATGCTCCAACCCCCTGACTGTCTTTGTGGCGGTTTGCTGGAGTCACTCCAGTATGTCTGTCTATCTTACACTGATGAGACCAGAACTGGCTACAGCACTTCAAATGGGCCTCACCAAGTCTGACCTGCTGGCAAGACTCTTCCTAATGCAGCCCAGGATGCTGCTGGGCACCTTTTCTGTGAGGGCACATTGTTCACACATGTTCAATTTCTTGTCCACCAGGACCCCCTCTGCAAAACTACTTTCCAGACAGTTGGTCCCCAGCCTGTACCATTTCATGGAGTTATTTGTCCCCAGGTGCAGGATTTATCATTCCTTCTGTTGAACTTCATGGGGTTCCTTTCTGCTCATTTCTCCAACTTGCCAAAGTCCCATTGAATGGCAGCACACTCATCTGTTGTACCAGCCACTCCTCCCAGTTACATATCATATGCAAATATGCTAAGAGTGCATTTGCTCTGAAGAGGTTAAACAGTATTGGCCCCAGGACTGACCCCTGATCATACCTCTGGGTATCAACCTCCAGCTGGACTTTATGTCACTGATCACAAGCCTCAGAGAATGGCAGCGCAATCAGTTTTCAGTTCACCTCACTGTCCATTTATCTACTTCATGCTTAATCAACTTGTCTATGAGAATACTCTCCACCTATCCACCAGCCTTCTTCTCCTCTTTGAGATGTTAAACAGAAGTTTATGAGTTTATATCTTATTATGCCCCGTGCCTATGTCTTGAGTTTGGTCTAAATCTGAGATCCAGGCAGTGGTGGGATGGGAGGCACCAAGGTCCTGTTGTGCAGAACTCACCCTTGAGTCTGATTTTCTCTCCCAGTATACCCCTGGCCATTATTTACCACTACTTTATGTTGTGGTACCTGGGTTCTACCTAAAATGTAGCTCCTTTCAAGAATCAGCCATATCGGTATTTCTTTGCAGTAAAACTTTTTTAAAGTGAAACAAACACTTCTCAACAAAAGCAATCCAACATTAAAACATTGGTGATTTTTCTGATTAAAAGCTGGCGCCTTTGTTTTGTTCTTTTTTCCTTTCCCTATTCAACCCTTGGTTCCTTTCCCTACAAGAATTTCACAGAAAAGCCCTTTCAAATCACCCTTTTTCTGTCCTAGTTCTTCAAGGACTTTACTGAAAGATCTTGTCTTCCTGATGGTATTTTAGGTACCTAACCCCCAAAAAAGCATGTAATTCTCTGTTTCCTTTACAAATCTCAGTTTTCAAATGGCTTTACACATCAGGTAACAGGAGCTATGCAAGTTGGCTTAATTAACAAGGCTTCCCCCCGACTGAACAGAGTATCAGGGTCTAGTCCTTAAAACCTCTGCATTTATATTTATCTCATCTCACACATTTGAAGACAGGGTAGGTCACAATCTTCAATGCTGAAATTCCAAAGCAGGCACTGGAGTTACACAAGGGATTCATTTGATTCTGTATTTAGATTAACAGTACTCATATAAATACTGAATTAGAGCTGATGTCAATCCTTTATGCTAATTGCTACTTAGGCCCCGTACAAAGACACACTTTGCTTGGACCACTTTTGTAAGATTGCTATCTATCTACTGTGGAGAGATTTATGCATTTGCTTTCCATTAGCATTAATAGGAGCTGTCCACATAAATCACTCATCGCCGGTAAGAAAAGATAAAGTCCTACTAAGTTCAGAGAACACAGGCTTTCCCAATTGAAAAACCTATTAATAATAAAAAACCTACAATGTAAATACCTGACATCTGAACTGTATAGTAACGCTGGGATATGAAATAAAGTGGTCCATGAAGTGATTGCTTCAAGGAGTAACAACGCTTGTCTATTTCCAAATCTTTTTTAAAAACTCATATAACTCCTCTGGTATTCGTAAAATCATAAATAAAGCAAATAGCTGCAGAGGAAGGAGGAGGAGCAGGAGCATAGTAATTTCAATTGTTATTTTTATTGTCTTTTATTTTTTTCTGCACGATAGTGACAGATCCAATAAGGCACCTTGTTATACATGCAGAGGACAAAGATCACTAGAAATAATACCAAAAAAAAAAACCCAGCTCTCAGCTAATCCAGATGTAACTGGGCATCAGATCATTTAAGCTAAGAAGTGAAAAGGTGTCCCGATGTAATGCTTGCTGCTTTGCTCCTTGTTGCTGTTCTTTACGAAATCGATGTAATTTATCTCACTAGGTCAGGAAAACACATAGATCTTTGGCCAGGGCTCCCTGGTACTTGGCATTGGGCCAGCCCTGATTATGATCTGTGTAACTGTACGATATGATGATATATAAAAAAACTAAAAGCAAAATGTTTTTTTTCCCTTTCTGGTGATCTAAATCTGGATGATTCTACTGAGGTTACAATAAAGTAACAGTGAATAATCAAAAGAACCAAGTTTCATCCAACACGTTGCCTTCATTTAATCCTCTGTGTAGTGCTCAGTACTGATTTTTAAAGGACTGCTATAAACGTGTTGCGAAAAGCCTGATCTGTGTTTCAACATACATACACACATCTATTGTTTTGTGTTTCCTTCTATACTTAAAAGGACGAAATTGAACATTAATTGGAAGTCATTGGTACAGCACTGTGCTATTAAAAGTCACCTATTAGAAAGCAAAATTGATGCAATGTTACATTTTGCAATTAATGCCTAATCACTTGACAGTAATGAAACTAGCAAAGTGAACACTGTGCATGTGTGGTGCGTGAGAGAGGGGAATATTTTCTCTTCAGAAAACACCATTTTGTCTGAATTAAGATATCTCACAGGAAAATATCTATTTAAAAATATATTTTTTGAGTTTCACAAGTAAGCGTCTAACAAAACTATTTTGCTTTATTTCTAATTCATTTCTTACAGGGAACACATAGTTCTGGCTTTCTGATGGCACAGTGTTCAGTGCCATTGAGCATATTTAATTTGACGTCAAGACATCCCAGATAAGCTCCTTCCATGACACCCAGAACCTGCGGTAGAGCTGGAATGTCTTCTTAGGAAAGACAAACAGCCTTGAAGAAATAAAATCTGTAGAATCTAACGCTTCCACTGGAAAATTATCCTGATGGATCCAATCAGCTCTTGGATAAAAATCTGAAGTTCCAATTTATATAAGATCACTGGATCTTATGCCTCTGTCTCTTTGTCACTTTAAAGAGCCTTCCAGTGTGGCATGTAACCTTCCTGGATAGGTAACTCTGGTTGTGCTGATACAATTCATGAACTGAGATACTTCATTTGGGGTTTGGCCAGGGTTTTACCACTGGCCTTGATTATTAGTTGGAGAGGAACAATTCCTCTCTCTTAAGGAACACTGTGGCAGCCAAAGGTTACATTGATTTTGGCTGCCACAAAGCAACGTCTTTCCAGTTTATCAAATGCCTAATAAGCTTGGGTTCACACTCAATCCTCAGTCCAAACATCCATTGAATTTAGGTAGGAAGTTGGTTGGAAAGAAACAACCACAAGTGATAGCGATAGCTTAGAAAAACTTTGACACCTGCATGAATGGATGGGCAGGGTGGGAGTGAAGTGTTACACTTGGCAGGGAAATGAGAACAAAAAGAATGAAAACTAGTAAAAATGCTTGGATACCATGACTTGCAACATCACACTCGGAATAAGCTGCTGAATTGTATTCATTATCTTTTTAGGGCTGTCTGACTTGCGATGAGATCTTCACAGAAATAAGTATCACTTATTTCTTATCTGTACAGGAGGTATCACAAGGAAATAAAGATGGACAGGCAGACAGGTAGTTACTAAGAACATCTTTGTGGTCTCATTTATAACACAGTACCGTAACGGGATGTATAGCACAGTGTCAATGTGCAGAGCCCTACATGTAATTTACACAGCTAAGAAAAAAAGGTTAAGAATATGAAACTAATTCTCATCTATAGAAAAGTATATGAATGGGTTTCCGATTATGATATTTTGATTAGGAAGCTTTATTTGTTACAGACACAGGTCATTCTGAGGGTGCACACAAGAACCCAGCGTAACAAAAACAATAAAAATCATGATTAAGATGAATCTTGTGAAAAAGAAGAGGCTGACAGTGAAAAAGAAAGCATTGTTCCTGTGACTGCTAAGAATAATAGACAGAACCTTTAGAAAAAGTGTAATGTTGATATTTTACATCTAAACACGTTCAAGCAACAACGCTGAGACCCTCCACAAAAAAAAAAAAAAAAAAACCAAATCCTCCAGAAAATGTAGTGATTACATAGATACATATATATGTAGGCAGGCAGATGTGATGAAAGAAGAGATACTGTGATAGAAGAAGAAAATCAAAAAAGAACGGAAATGGCTGATTCTTTCTTTGTGACATATTTTCTCTCTCATCCTCGCATATTTGCATTAAAGTGATTGTGAATAATGTACATTTGACCAGTGCTGTCTGCGGAACTAATGCCTATTAAAGTGATGGGAAGTAGCATATGTTGTGCCTTGGGCAGAGAAAGTCCAATCACCCCCACTGTGTGCAAGTCTCCAACTAAAATGCAGGACAGCCTGGGTTTTATCCTAAATGAACCCAGCAGGGAGAAACAGGACATAGTCCCTCATTCCACATTTAAGCTTCTAAACTAAGGTTTAAAGAGTTAGATTCAGAAAAAGGGAACTGTAACATCCATCATTTAATTTACACTTGGCACTAATGCCATTTTATCTTCTACTGGTGCTAGCAATACAAAGGAAAGCGGTAAGGCAGGGGAAGTGGACGTGTATTCAGTTGTTTCGAGAACTGAGATGCATTTGCTTTATTGGTACCAAAGGGAAGAAAAAAGGAAGGAAAAAAAAAAAGAAAGAAAAGAAAGAGAAAGAAAAAAAAAAAAAACAAACCACGGCTCCACTCCTGTTATTCTTTCACATTTTCTGCCAGTGCACGATTTTGTCAGTAATTGCAAAGCGGTTTGGGTTTGTTTGGTTTCACTTTTTATGTTCCTGCACTGTACTAGAAATGTTCTGCTATTTGAACAGTTTGTAAAGTTTTTTTGAGTCGTATTACATAATCCTCCCAACGACCTCCAGCATCAAGTTCAGATCTAAAGCAGTCTTTCTTCTACCTGTGTGAACTTGATAGCTAGGGAAAAAAAGAGGCAATTACAGAACTGTATGAGAATAACAAATTCAGCTGAACTAAGGGAATAAAATTTGCCGAATTGTCATGTTTAGATCTGTATCAACGAATTTTGCTTCATTACCTTCAGCATCACAAAAAGGAGAGGGGGCAGGGAGGGGGTAGAATAGGAAGGAGGTAAAGCCTTTTTTTTTTTTTTTTAATATAGTATTCATAGGAGGAATTTCTTTCCGTTTCCAGTGAAATAAATTTGTCTTAAATAGAACCGTATCTCTTAGTGATGTGGAAAAACATTTGCTGCCAATGTAAATCAGGAGCAACTGCAGTGAAATGAATGGATTGGCATGGAATCCCAATCAAAGTGGTGCAAGTTATGAATATCCCACGGACTTGAGATTAGTGCACAGAAAGGAAATCTCTTCTTTTCTTCAGCATAAAGGTAAACTGAATAGTTAATTTAATTTGTAATCTTGGTAGCAGATTATTAACATTATCTCTGAAACATGAGAGTTTCAGAGTTGATACTTTCCATTATCTCTTCATAGAATCTAAACTAAAAGTTTTGACACCAGCTAGAGTCAAACCCTGTATTAGAGCTATCACTGAAATTCAGATCCAGATTTGTAGTCTGAAATTCAATTACATTCCAGCTCCAAAATCTAAAGAACTGAGCTGCTCATTTGCACTTCTACTCAGTTAGTGACTGTAGATAGGAAATATCCCCATTTTTTTTCTGTTTATTGCTAATGCTATTTAACTTTAAAAGGTAATGGGTAAATAGAAAAAAAAAAAAAGAGAGAGACAATGTATTGCTGAGATAATTACAAGAAGAGGCTATTCCCATTAACAGAACTTAAATTATATGATTAGACTTCCATTATTTTCCTCACTGTTGCCTAGGAAATCTAGACTGGCTTTGGAGGAATTATTTTAGCTTTTATTTCCTCTTTTTTCTTATCTTCCCTGAATAATTCCTTAATACCAGCAATAATAAAAGCACTATTAAATACTCAGAGACCCCAGCTGGATTCCACCATGGTAAACATCCTACATCCGTACACGGTGGCTCACCATTGCTTTAAGCCACCCTAAGTACATACGGCCACAGAAGTTGGCAGCCTCACCCAAGGCCATGCTGCTCTGCCCCTTCCCTTGTTGTTATTATTTGGGATTATGGAACCTCACCATGAGCTCAATCCCCAAACTCATCTTGCTGAAGAGGAAGAGGAGAGAGAGAGGATTAAAGGTCAGGCAAATCATTTAGATGACTTCTCAGTGCAAAAAGAAAAACCCAGAAAGAAACAACAAAAAAACAGCATGAAAGAGAGGAGATAGATGTGTGGGTGTGGGTGGAGGGTCATCATAATACAATCCAGTAGACTAGTTTGATCAGTTAAGAGCAAATGTGAGATCACAGCTCTAACAAAAGCACATCTTATTCAAACATGTGCCAGATCAAGAAAAAATGCTGGTTTTCTCTTGAAAGGAACTGAAGCACATGCAGATCTGGCCTTGGCCTTGCTTGGCTGTGTCTAATCCTAGTCACCTTCATTGAGCCTGATCCTGACCCTAACCCCAACTCATGGCCTCATCTCCCCATCTCCACGGAGATGCCTGATGCCCTGGGCTGGAGGCTGCCTCCAGCTGCCCCCCATCTTGCTTCAGAGGTGGGATTCGGTTCAAGATTAAGACACTCAACTTTGATGTCTATAGACAAGCGTCTAAATAGCAGGAGGTGTTTCTTCTCCCATTGCCAGTACAGATATAACCAATAAAGTCAGTAGAGTCATGCCAGGATCATTTTGCCAACTAACACAGTTTGGCCATCTGTATGATTTAAACTCTCCATGCGTCCAAAATGAGATGGGAAGATCCAAACTCCCTCTTGGGAAAAATCTTTGGTCTGTGCTAATTCACCTGCGCCTAGAATAATTTGGGGGAGTATCATCTTGACCTCAGCCAAAACCATGCTACAGCCCTGGGCGCTGGCAGTGTTTTATTTCCTAGAATAGATGTTTCTTAGATGTCTACCTTAAGAGATTAATTACTCTCCAAGCCCCGTTGACTGTATTAACCAAGAGTTTGGTTGAAGTACTTACCTATAGGTGCCACTTGTGATAATGTAGGATATTCCATCAAAAGAGTTCAAGTCTCCTATGTCCCATGTCATATCTAATAACCCGACCTGGATGTCTTGGATACTTAGTTGTATCCAGCACCCTAGAAGCGTTATGGACCCAGGTGACTCAGTCAAGCCTGTTTTGGGATTTTAGCCGTGTAGACATAAACACCTAAATTTAGGTATATTAATTGGAAAGGGAATCCCATGCTAGAATTCCTGAGCTCACCACTGCCTCCACCAACTCAAGGGGAAAAGGGCCAAGAGCTCACCCCCACAGCTCCCTCAATCAGGTGTTGTTAATATTGTAGTAACTGAGTTTAAGACTTAGAGCTGAATGGTTTCTGACAATATACTAGCTGCAGTCGTCAGACACTGGCTCCTGATGCAACTGGTGAGAATAAACTTGAAACGAAGGCTTTGCTGGAGTGAGCAATTCAACACTGTAAAAATTTCTCTCCTTTTACTACATTGTGAGTAGGGCCTGACCCTTCAGAGTTACCAACAGCCTGAATAAACCCATCATTATCTTAAATTTAAATGCTCTTGTAGTCAGCTTAAAGACCTACAAGAGGCCATTTGAATATGTCCATCTCTCTCTCTCCTTGCTTATTCCCACAGAAAACAATATCTAAATATTTTCCCATTCATTTTGTACAGACTGCAGTCTGTAAAATTAGTAGAGATCAAGGAGCAAAGTCCAGAACCAAAGGTCCATGAAATCTAAATAATACTAGGCATCAACTTTGGTCCCACTTAGAGGACAGACATCCTTCCCCCACAGCAGTGGCTGCTCAAGTGGGACACAGATTGTGGCTACTTAAAACCCACAAGATACTGTTGACGTCAATGTATTTTAAATACAAACCTGATCCGGGTCATTAAAGATTTAGCATTGAAGAAAACTTTTCTCACTGCAAAAGCCAGGAGGGAACAGATTTCAGGAGTCCTTAGTGGTGCTAACGAAAGGTCAATTCTCCCTTACAAAGTTACATCGGTTCCTACTGGCCTGTGCCATGCCTATCTTTGAGTTTAGCCTTGATGCTTTAAGTACCCTCATTCCCTAGTTTATTTTGACTGTCTCTTTGCAGTCTCTGTTTTTATATACTTATCCATTATTAGTTCACTTCTCATAATTACTGCACCACTTTGGATGGGATGTTTAAACTACTCCCCTGACACCAGGGTTCAAGCATAAAATAGTCTCTGTGCACCCTTTTTGGTGTACATCTTCCTTAAATGTTTTTTCCAACTTCTGAGATGTGCTCACTGCTATTTTCATTATGTTTCCATCATGTTTTATGTCTTTGCCTCATTTTGCAGTCTTTATTGTTCTCAGTTAAGAAACTGGGATGGGAAGAAAAAGAGAAGGACAGGTGTGAATTACAACCTTAAATAAAGAGTTGTTTAAGACCATAAGAAATCCTTACAGTTATCCAGTCTGACTTTACATATGCATATGAAAATTATGTGACTAACACAACCGTTTATGATAGCCTTCCCCAGCCCTATCAAGCAATGTAATGATGATGACAAAATGATTAAACCAAGATGAAGAGTGGTGAACCAAAACCAGCTCAAAACCACAAATCCAAATTCAACCCTAAGGAAAATAATTTTTTGAAACACCAGATTTACATACTTTAGGTGCTGCAACCCTGTTCACTATTGCAAAAACTGCTTGGCAAAGGCGTACCAAAATTGGAGAGAATCCCAGAACTGCATTAAGTGATAAAACTCTTGTCCTTTTTGAAGTCAATGAGGCTTTTGCCATTAACTTCAATTGTGCCACAGTCTCTTTGCTGGTACTTTTTGTACATGCGCAGATATGGTTTTGAAGAAAGGTATCTATTCTGTGACACACTATGAGTTGACAGAGCTCATGGCTTGACTTTGTGCTAGAAGGAAATTCTGTGCAGCGGTAGCTCTTTTACCCCGTGGGAATATTGTACCTCACTGCTAAAAAGCTTTATAACAAAACATAGGAGATGATAGTATAAATAGACTCGGTGATGCTACTAGGTCAGTCAAAAAAGAACTAAGTCTTTCAAAGATAGCTGGGCAGTACCACATATCTGTACATCTTGCTTGCTTTTTTTGGTCTTTTTTTATTGCTAATTTCAAAATGCATCTATTTGTCCTGTGAGTAGATGTGTTTGGCAAAGAAATTACAAGCAACTACCACCGAGCACAGCTGTTCATTGTCATCATTGATAGCAACAAATATAATCAGTCCAAAACAAGATCACTCCTCTAAGGGGAAAGTATATTTAGCTATCAGTCAAAATCCTCAGCCTGATATCCTTGATAGTTCAGTAACTCACTGTTTTGCCAGTGGGGCTGATAGAAATTTCTTTGTTGTGATGGATGCATTTGCCATTACTCACCATACCGGTTCTCCCCTCCCCTCCAGCTGTTTTACTTTGGTACAATATCCAAAACCCATGAATCTTGCAGTATCCTAGCAGCCCAGCCTGTAACATTCCAGCTTGACAAAATTAGAGCTAATAATTCAAACAAGCTAAAACATCAAATGGGCAAGAGTCAAAGGAGACTTTGCAGTAGAAGCACTGACTATTGGGAAACCTGGGAGATAAACAGTGATCAAGTAATCATCCTTGCCAAATCAGAAAGTGCTAATGTATTGGTTGCATCCTTATAATTGAATTAATTACAGTTGTATCTCTCTAGATATTTAACTTATAGCTTGATATTAAGACTTGTTTTCCTTCACAAAAAGTTGAGGTTTTGTTTCAAGGCCCTCAGAAGATTTTTTTTTTGTTTGGATTTTTTGTCACTATGAATTGCATGTTTTGCAAAAGGATGTTGACCTGGAAAATTAATCTCTGCTTATCCATGCAAACAGACACAATATCTCTGCAAATTTCCAGTCTGCCAGCTCCTTCTGAGATATTTCTGTGAACCATAGCTAGAAGAAAAAGGGCTTTGCATCTATTTCACTGGAATAAGAATGACAATATATTCCACGACATGATGGAATCTAATGACTGTATTCGTGATGTGTCTGTTGGTAAGCAAGGGACTGGACTGGGAAAGGCAACTTAGTCCGCATGATCCAGCAGGTGGTCACAGCTTTATAGAAAATTTAACTTCAGTGATCTAGAAATCAAGCACCAACCTCCTGATAATATATATATACAGTAATTAGGAGATCAAGCGGCCTTTTTAGTTTTAGCTCGCTACCTAAGACCGTTGTGCCTGAATGTGTCTCAACTAAAGTCAACAGCAATAGGAAAACTAATAGTGCACTGCATAAAATGTAACACTTCAGAACAGAAGCTCCATGTGAGACGGAGGGTTTGGGAGTTGTTACTGCTGTTGTTTTAGGGGACGTTGTTTTCATTTACTTGGTTAATATGTTCTATTTGATAAAGCTGATGCTATATTTCTGTAACATTTATTTCCAAGTGCCCACTTATACACCTATGTAAATACTGGCACGGGAGGATTAGGCATCTTTTTGAAGTTCTTTCAAGAAAATAACTGCAGATGCAGCCAGCTTGGGTGTCTGAATAGACAGGGCAGCATGTTATTCAATAAGCTGGTTTCTCTTTCTATGATGTTATGACAACATCACTTATGTATCTTGTTCTTATTTAAAGCTAATGTATTTTCTACTTTTATCTTTGAAGGTGTCCTCGTAATTAATCTGGAGTAAATAGGATGAAATCTGATATTGGATCATATCTGCTGGTATGTCAAGCAATCATTAAGGAGTCCAATGCTGTAAGGCTTCTCAGCTTAATTTGGTTTTGTTTCAATGATGTAAAAAAAAATCTTGGAGAAGAAAACAAAAATACAAAATTCTCTAATGTTGAAAGGTGTGGGTCTTCTACAGGTGTATATGATTTTACTTATTTTTACACAAGGGACCCGATTAGCACATGATTAAGTCTCGTATTTTTTTTAAGGTAAAATTGCTTTCGGTATTTGATTTCAGGTCCACAGTGAAACACAAGAAGATCAAGAGAATACACATTTTTAATTGCCAGGTTCAGCTGTGAAAATCATGTTGCCTTGTGGTTCTGCCTCAGCAAAGAGAGTCACATCAGCAAACTGTCTCAAATCACTATTTAACTACACATTCCCTCATCCGGGATACATTCACAGCTTCTTTCATCTCAAGTATGTTTACACCTCTCGGAGGCTGGGTCCAGTTAGAGTGCAACGTTGGTAGCTTCTCCGTGGGCAGAAATCATATTCAATCTTAGCTCTGTGCAGTAAAAGTGTAGAAACCATGAGGCCTACATTGAAAACCATCCCTTTCTCTCCAGTATAAATGCCGGACAATCCTTTTTGCTGGCCGAGGAAAAGAATGATTATCCTTTGAAGGATGCAGCCTAAGAAACCACAGCCATGAAAACAGTTTGACAGCAGAGGGACAAGAGGTTCAGAAAAACATATGCATAATTTATTGTCTCTAGTTGCAAAACCTCACCAAGGCACATATATCTGCTTCCTGATTGCTATCTCTTAAAAAAAGGTACATACAAACTGTTTTATCCCTAAAGCCAGGGCCACAGCACTCTGTGGTCCTTGCATCAGAACATGGCGTGCAACAGGAGGTGAATAAAGACACTTCTTGGCCCTGTTGAACATGTATCTATGACTTGCATTAGAAAAGGGCGCTGTGTGTTTTCAAGGAATAGTAAGACAGACAATTCTGAATCCAGATCTTTACAGTAACACCTCCCATCACTTTCCTCAATCTCTTAATATCTCTGTTTTTTCTTTCTTTTTTATAATATGGTACAACTTGTATAATAATAATAATTACCTCACAAGAAAGATATGAAGCTTAATTAAATAAAGGCTGATTATCAGAAACTCAGAGCATGTGCAGAGCCTGTTTGCTATAGCTTTTCTGCTGTTAAGCTTTTCTGCAGATCAAGCCTGGGCTGTACTAGAAGTGATATGAATCATCTGTATCAAAAGAAATATGAGTCATTCAAGGCAGAGCCATCCAAGACCACAAATGAGGCATTATTCTGATAATGAGAGATTTATAGAGGAGACACGGGGAGAAGGATCTCCTGGTTATTTCAACCTAGCCCCTATTCTAGGCCCCTACACAGTCTCCTTAAAAATGTACATAATCTTCACTTGAACATCTTGACTGAAAAAGACTAGCCAGCAATCCATAAAAGATAGAAAGCAGATGAGCCTCAGTCATTTTTACACCTAAACTCAAACCAGACTTTATCAAGTTCCTCTAATGTTCTTTTACTGCTGGTTGCAAGCTGGGACTGGAAGTGGAAATGCCAAAGCATCCCAAAGATAGGCAGCATTTATGACGGGATGAGAAGCAGATGTTGAAGAAATCTCTGAAGAGATGATCTTCTCACAGAAATATCAGACCTTATTTGCACAATTCAAGTCCAAGACTTCAGCAAACAGGTGTCTGCAGCCTCCACTCCAAAAAAGTTTTGTTTATAATATCTCTTGTGTCATATCTAAGAGCTCCATAGTCATTTGAAATATCCTGAAGCATTTCAAAGGGATCATCATGAACACACGAGTCACTAACTCAAGTCCTCAGTGCACCTTGATTTTACCTGCCCAACTGAAGACAGGTTGAGACCCGTAGTTTAAAGTAGTGGTGCTCAGCATTTCTTTGAAAATAATGATCCTTTCATTAGTCACCTTTAAGATGAGGGCCTACACCAACATTCACGTATTAAAAAAAAAAAAAATCAAGGGTCCTTAAGAAAGTAGGAGATGTAGTTTTCAAGGAAGGGCAATGGGCCTCTGCAGCTCTCTGAAAATCCCACCATTCATCCAGAGTATAATCCTTGACAGCAGCACTTTGCTACCCCACTGGATTTCAGCATGATTTAACTGATGCTCAGCAGCTTTGAAAAGCTCCTCAGACAGCAGGGAGAGGGAAGGGCAGCAATTACAATGTGAGTGGAGTTGGGAAGGGACCAAGATCCATCTCTCTCCTGTATTGCTGCCTTTCTCTGCGATTTTAAATAGGATGTTGGGCCTGAATCCTTAATATGCTTCAATTTCCATGGAATTTCAGTGTCTTACTGCCATCAGCAGCATCTAGTTGTGAAGATAACTGCACTGAAGATTGTCCAGCTTGTGTGGAGAGAAGTCATACATAACTATTGTAAATCAAACGTGGTCAAATAGAGAAATCCATCGTATTGCCTCATTTAAAAAATGGAACCCACAGGTGGGATTCATCTTACCTGAGTGTGTTTAAAGTCTTGATGACTTAAATCATACTAACGAGCTTAAAGGTAGTGATCACCTGCAGTAACAACTGCACGTTCCCTAACTAAGAGAGAAAAATAGGTGCCTTGAGAAAGTCATTTATCTCAGCTATGTTAAATTCTTATTTTAGGTCTATTCATCTCAGAAATTACCTGTCTTCTCCACTGCACACAAAGGGAATCCAGACCAATGTCCTTAGATTTAGACTTCTAACTTGTAAACACCTAAATTCCATCCTAAAAAAAAAAAAAACACTGAGGCATAATTTAACATTTTAGACTCTAACCAGAAAGCTGGATGCAAGCATCTTCTGGCAGAATATTTACAATAAGATTTTTGTTCATTAAAGACTACTTCTTTTTAAGAAAAAAATAAAAATTTTAAGAATGAATGCATTACATTTTACGTTTTATGGGTCTACAAGGAGCGAACAGAATGTAACATTTTGACTAAAGAGGTTTTTTAAGGGCAATCAAACCAAATGGATATTAAATGAGGATCCTGTAAACACATTCATAAAATATTATTTCTTTTTACATGTGCACTGTCTTTATTGTTGCCATATACCTGAGTATTAGCATTTTTGCCTCTAACTCTTACAAAATCTCAGAGTGCTTTACAGTGATTAATTAATTAATTATAGCTCAAACTCATTCTCTTGGATAGAAAACTACCTGATGGGTTCCCTGAGGCACAGAGTCCCTTATGGTTAGAGAACAAGTGGGTGGGAAAATTAAATTTTTCTGCCTTCTGCTTTACCCCCAAGAAGACACTGACATAGTGCACCACAGTGCTCAGGGTACATTTTTTCACCCCAACCCGTTTGACCAGTTACTTGTGGATATCTGAAGCTGCATTTCACTGTGACAGCTGATAGGGTTCATGAAATGAAGAGCAGCTTCACAATCCGCCAAGCACGTGGTTGTAAAATAAATAGATACTTGACTCCTGTTTATTAAAGCTAAAAGGAATTTGGAGAGAAACTTACATTAATTTCTTAAAGAACTGGAGATATCTCAATAGATTTGAGGTGCTTGTATTTCTCAAGCATAGATGAAGCTCGTATCACTAACATCTATTAACGGTGGCACTAATCACACTAAAGTCTGCATTAGACACCTGGACCAAACCAGAACCTCCAGTTCAGTGCATGGGTTCAGTGCAAAAGAGGTAGGAACCTCCAGACAGTGATTCATTCAGTCCTAAAACAGGTTGCTAGTTGATTTACCAGGACTAGGTGTCTAATCTATGGACAACCAACATGAAGTGAGCTTAATCCCTTCACAAACAGTCAGCTACTGCTATAATGCAAGTCTTAGCCAAATTAAATCAGTCTCTTTCAGTACCAAGCCAACCAGACCACTTGTTTCAAGCCCAAATAAACATCTCCAGTAACAAGGAAAACCAAATGTGAGAATTACCAACGTAAACGCTCGTTTCGATGAAAAAATAAATCCCTGTGTTCTAAGGCTGTTTGGCTTAAATCAAACACCCAGCTAACCTTTGAACCAGCGCTGGGAAGTTTCCATTCCAATGAGAGCTTTAGGAATGCATGCCAACAACCTACACGCTATCCCCAGTTGGCAGGAGGTTGGCAGGGATACAAAAAAACATGTTAACAATGATGCTTTTTTTTCTATATATACAGTAAACCTTATGTGTATCAACACACTTGTTTAAACAGCTTTTTGAATCTGACTCACAATCTTCATGAATACATAAAAAGTTCCAGATGTTAAAATGTCCCAGGACGTGCATTTTAACCAACTTTGTTCTGCATTTGTAGCCTGACATGCAAAGGGGGCATATTGATTAGAATTACTGGCATATTTACTGCTTCAGTTTTCCTGCTTCCTACTGAGTGGTATTTGCCATGGAATCACTAGTCTTTGTGCTATTTATCCCCAGCATGGTGCTCTTGGGATCCTGGATGCTTGGAAATTCCCTTTGCATCAGTAGCTGGAGAGGTGAAAAAGGAAAAAAAGAAAAAAGGGACGGGGGTAAACAGCCTGAGACTTCGCAGGTGCAGTAAAGGAGAGGTTGAGGGGAGGTAGAGAAGGGAGTGAGAGAGAAAATCTGTTTCCCTTTTTCTACTGTCACACACAGATCAAATAATGATCAGGTAATGCCCAGGTCTACGTCCAGGAAAGACACAACTCAGCTGCACTTCTCCATTGGCATGTCCATTGCAAAGCCCTTCGCACTGGTGCAAAGTCACTGTTTACTTTAACTCTTACCCGTTATTAAATTTAAGACTCAGAATCCCCTGTAGCCATTTGCTTTTATTAACAGTGAGCATGTGTGCACCGCCAGAAAATCCAAGGCCTGGGAGAAATAGACTGCAGAATGTTACAGCTTCAGAGAAAGCCCGTTAGAAGCAAGGTATCCTGGATGATTTGCATGGGAATTACCATAAAGGCTTAGTGGAGCTTAAAAAGCAGATTTTGTGACTGTTTCTGACCTTACTTGCATTGATGTTATACCAGTGTCACTTTGCTGATTTCAGTTTAGCTACTTCTGAACATAAATAAATAAAGTTTAGGTGCATTTCTCTGAAGCGTCCTCACTATTCTGTTTTTAAAAATGATGAAGCGCTTAGCTCCAGGTCTATAAATGCTTGATGGCGGCTGTGCTCCTCTGCACTTAGATCCAGATCTTAGAACCTTATCCAGATCATTTACTACAAACACCCAAAACAGGCATCAGAAAAAGCAGCAGGTACTCACTCGCTCAGCGGGGTGATCCAAACGATGACATTTAGGCTACCTGAGAAGTCAGCAGGCATCATCCGGACTGATAAAGAGCTCTTCAGGGGCTCCGTACATGTTTTATCCTATGACTTTTTGGTGCACAGTGCATACATGGTGACAGGAGCAGGAATCTTCCATCCTAGGGAACAAACCAGCTGTAGAGTTGCTTTTATTTCTCGTTCCCCTGGTCCCACAAATTTTGCATTCCTCCCTGCAGAATCGCTTATGCCTGGTGATAGAAACTGAAGATAATTCCCAGTTTCCTTCCTTTTCTTCTTTCACCACAAGTCTCAGGCTACAGAAGAGCTCTTTATGTGGAAGATCCTTTCTGGGTAGGGGGATAAATCATAGAATGGTTTAGGGTGGAAGGGACCTTAAAGATCATCTAGTTTCAACCCTCCTGCCATATTGTCTTCAGGGCCATGACTTTTTAGCTGAACTCGCTCTGGCAGAGTTAGGAACAATCTGTGCAAGTCTGGCTTTTGGGGACCTGACACCACAAGTCAGGCAGGTCGTTAGCTCAGCAGAGGCACACGTAACTGAGGGCATCATTTAGAGATAAATGAGAGGTGGGCAGTGGGCAGGTGGTAGGAGCTACACAAACTTAGCTACAGCTTTGGGTGCACAGGATTTTTCAGGATCAGGGGTGGGACAACGTAACCTACATTTGCCCTCTCAACACGAGCTTCTGGGGTATCAGATTAAAATAAAATATAAGTGTGAGCTGGCACCCCCTCTGTGCTCCACTGACAGTGTTGACTACTTCCCATAGTAGGGTGTTCAATATTTGGAGAGCCCATAGGTTCCTGCATGTTGAAAACAACATTTAAGTGCCTTAACTTCTAATTAAATCTCGCCTCTCTTATCTCTGAATGATACTTTAGGTATTTGCATGCTTGGTTTCATCTGGCACTGGATTGTAGGCAGTGCCTAAATATAGGCATTGGATTTAGGTATTCTCCAAGTGGTGGGAATGTGGCCTCATGACCCATGAATTTGGCTAATGGTGGCAGAGAAAGGACAGATGAAGGACAGACGAAGGACAGACGAAGGACAGACAAAGGAGAATACCGCAGCAATAAAATTAATGCTTAAAGGCTGAAGGGGTACAAAAGCTTGAGTAGTTCAAAGCATTTGGCTTTCTAATATTTAGATTAGTAATCTAACCTAATACATCTCAAACATTAAAGCAATTATTTGGTTTGGAGGTGTTAACCTGGAAGCACAGGAAGAGTGAATTCACCTCACCTAACTTTAGCCGTCATAAAGTTAGACATCTGTCTACACTATTTAATCAGTTCCTCTTAGTGAAGAAAGACGTAAAGCTCTAGAAATGGCCTAATCCATCCTAGTGTAAGTGAGATGAACTGCTCTCTGGAGGATCCTCTCCGCTCCCATTGACTATTGAGAGATGATCAACAGCTTAGACAACCGGCTTAGATTAGGTACCTACCATCTAGACATTTAACATTACATGAGACTAATCTACCTCCCAGATATTCAGTATCTCTTTAAAAATCTCATGAGTGTTGTTGCAGCAACAAATACTGCTTTTTCATATTTATGCTTCCCAGAAGCAAGTTTTGATTTGCTGGTGTATCTCTTTTTCTTCAACAATGATTCATTGTCATTCGCCTCTTCCCCTGTTTAAACACACGTATATGTCTATGTACATGCATATACACAGTATACATATGAACTAATTGTATCTGCATATGTAATGCAGCAGGCATGTATAATTATGGCATTTGGGTTTGTTTCATTTCTTATGAACAGAAAACTGGGAAATCTGATAAAGTCTCCAAGTTTCTGCATCTCAGTTCTAGGTATGGTACACTTTTTGTGCTATTGACCATGGGAAACTTCTGGAACTTAAAAGCCTTACTGAATTATTATTAATTTTATATGTTTAAAGGTTATTTTAAAACCACAGTCTCCCAGGTGCTGTAGTTAGCATGTCCTGGGATACTTAAGTCGTGTTAATCTTTGAACCTGCCTCATCTTTTCTTCCAAACTCAGTCAGCTGAGGTTTTTAAAGTGCACACTTAAAATTAACCTCTTGTCTGTTGAGTCCTATAAATGTCCTAATCTATAGCTTGTGGTTCTGACCTACAGTCAGTAACTGTCAGCTGCACAGCTGAAATAATCAGCTTTTTTCAGCCTTTGAAACCAGAAGAAGAAAGAAAAAAAAAAAAGAAAAAAAGAAAAAAAGCAAACAATGCATATACAATCTGTTTGTATCCTAATAATATCAGATGGACTTTTTTGCAGGAAAATAAATTACCAGATAAATAGCTTGCTTGGATACTAAACAGATTAGCCCTTCATGCCATTTAAAGGAAGAAAACTACTTTGTAACAGGAAAATTATTTTTATATCTCCTATCTCACCTGGTGCATTTCCCTTCCATTCTACTGATAATTTCAACATACTTTTTATGAAGAGCAATTCCAGACCCCATTATTGTTCCAAGCTCTGACATTCACATAGGAAATGAAAAACTGCCCTAACCTTCCTTCCTGCTCATAAAGTCCTGGAAGAGGTGGATAAGACCACAGAATCTTTTGACTTAGGGTACAATTTTTTCTGCATTTGCATAAAACCCCCAGGCAGGCAGGAAGAGACAATATTTCAAACCCAATCCCAAATATTTCATTTGGAGCGGTTATCTCATAATTACAGAGCTGCTGCCAATTAGCAAAAAGAGAAACCTGTAGAATAATTTTGTGCTGTTAGACACGGAGGAAGGGATGGGACTGATGGGTTTTAGCTTCTACTGTATGTAGATATACAGTGCTGAACTAAAACAGGCAATCCCACAGAGTGACCAATGATTTCTTTGCCTGGAGGATAGACATACCCTGTACACAACGATCAAACCACCTTTTCCTCATGAAGTTGTTTTCTGTTGCAGGACAACCATTGCTGCGACAGTGATTTAATAGAACAATGCAATATTATAGGCAATCTGAGGCACAGCATATATTCACCCACCAAAAATGCACGGATAATTGAGAGATAAAATAATTATCTTTGGCAGGAGATTAGTGTCCACGTGTAGAACTTCCCTGGAAGCCTTATGGCTGAGGAGAAAAAAAGCCATTCCTTTAACATTACCTGAAACGCAGGGCTTGCAATAGCAGGCACTCCCAATGTCATGCGAGTCCAGAATACAGTGAGATGAAGAGGATTACCTTTGGGCCATCTGCAGCTCCTGCTGAGAAACTTCCTCTTAAAACATCTCAGACTCCCTGTTGCCTCACTAGCAGATCGAACTTTGTGATATAAGGTCATTGCTACTTCATGTCTTATTCTTGAAGGTTTCTAACCCACCTATTTGCTTGTCTGCTGATAAAAACACAGGCTGCTAAGATCTTTTATAGATGAACACGGTGCCATGGTAAGGAGAGGATGGGGTAGGAGGCAAAACTGAAGAACTCTTCCACCTTCATAATATATTTACCATTTATGAACCAGACATGTCCTCCAATATCCCTCTAAATAAAGAACCTCTACAGCATTTTTTGCATGTGAAAAAATGTGGTTTTCATCACTCGGACCCTGCCCCAGGATATGAAGTCAGGATTCCTTTGAAAAAGTTACTACTGGACTTTTGGCCAAGCGGAACCATAAAGGATCATCTCACCCAGTATAAAAGCTCCACTCATCACTTCTCAGGCTCAGGGATGAGGAAGGCACCTCTCAAAGCATGGCTATGTCTAGAGCAGGTTACAAGGGGAGCTGCCATAAGTATGGGATGTTTCCTGTCCTCTGTGCCTCACTAACGGCTCCAGTGCCAACCGCTTATAGATGACTTCTGTGTTCCTGTATCACGTGCATGTAAGCACGTGGGCTCTAGCTTTGCATGGAGGTTCAGCGTCAGAAGGATGAGTAAACGTAACCTTCAGTGTCACCTCAAGGCCAACCCAAATGAACAATACAAATTATCAACTGTTACTGCACCAGATCCCTAATGTAGAAGAAGTACCATGTCACCACAGCTTGACAGTCAAATCACTTATGTCCCGGTCCCAGAGTGCTTGAAATGAGCTGGATCTCTGGATGTTGTTGGGTAAGAGATGGGCAAACTCTGTAGTTTCTTGGGCGCTGCACTGTGTGTAACTAAGTAGGTTCATTCCTGCAATGGGTTGAGGATGTTGAAGATCGTATCCAGTAAAAATCTGATAACTGAAAATATGACAAAGCAGGGAGGATAAAAGACTCCTGCCTGCTAGCCTTCTCTAACTAAAAAAAGCCCATCTGTGGGTGTTTCCAGCCCTACCTATAGTTATGGGGTTTCTGCCTGCTAATTCACTGGCCCTATCTGGTTATAATCAGGATTTGACTTGGTTACTTCCAAAAAATCCTCTTCTTCCTTTTATATTGTACAAGGAAAGTTATTCACACATGACAATAATAAAACCACATCACTGAAAGAGATCCTACGACACGGAAACACTGGTCTGTCCCAAATGACAAGAGTGGGTCCTCCTCTAGAAAATTTAAGGAACATGCTGGGTTGCTTTAAGAGGGCAGCAACGTGAATCAATTATTTTACAGTGGACAGGACTGAAGAAATTAAGGCCAGGCCCTGTTCCTACTGAAATCAATTAGAATTTTGCTACTGATTGGAATGAAAGCTGAATCAAACTTCATAACTACTTGTCTGAGTACTTTAATAGCCAACCCTGTGTTTTTATAATGTCTGTATTTAAATGGCTTATTCATTTAACAACATCCTTTCTCCTTCATTTATGTTACAAAAAAAACAGAAATTGTTAGGCTGATGCCTAAAAAGGAAAAAAAAAAAATAATAATGTAAATATTTGCTACAGTAACAACTAAAAAATAGGATTCACCTCTGGCTCTGCATTTCTTAAGGATAAATTGGGTCCAGTAATATTTATCGCACTCACTATAAAACAGACCACACACTAGTTTCTTTTAGAAATGTTTAATCAGGGCTTTGAAAACATTTGCATGGCTCCTAGGACCTGTAGCACCTTCAGGATGTACAGAGGGTATCTACTGAAGAGGCTCACCAATGTCCCTCCTGATCTATTCCAAAAAATACAATTTCTGGTAGGATTACAAAGAGGTGGGTACCATCGGCATTGTCTATTGCCGGCCTGACACCAGAAGGTGTGATATTGTGTGCTTTTGCATCAAAGTCACCCAAATGAAGAATAATCTGCCCCATATGGATACTGATATGAGTAGATTGTGCCATTTGGGCCTGATGCCAAGTAAGTGGGGCCTGATAGCTCCAAGCTGTCTGCTGTAGAGGATGGACTTATAACTCCTTATGTTAGAAATATCATTGAGTTTCCTACTGTTTGGGTCTCTTGTTTTTTTGGGGTTTTTTTTTTTTTGATGTCCAGGAAGGATCACCAGGATGGACACAACCTGACATACTTTTCTTCTCTCTTGTTAAGCTTTCCCAATGTCTTTTCCACATCTCCAAGCAAAATGACAGTTGGCTAAATGCCATCCTGCATTTTTTTTGTAAATAGACTATGAAAACAAAGAAAAAACAAAGTGGAAGGGGAAAAAAAAAAAAAGGAAGAGCAACGAAAATGAGGAAATTAAGATATAGAATAATATAATTGACAAACAGGGAGAAGATTAGGAAATGACTAGGATGGCCTGTAATTTTTTCACATTACATTTCAAGTTAGTAGGAGGAATCAAGATGGAAAGGCCAAGAAATTCTTACAGCTGACCTTACTACTGCTTTTCCTCAGATCCAAGCCCCACACAACGTCTTCCTTGTGCACTGCATCGTATTGATCTGCCACCTGGCAGAACGATGAGTTAGTCAACATTGGAAAGCGAGCCAAGTACCTGTTGTTCTATACAAGTGCTAAATGTTGTTGTTGTCATGTGAAGACTGCTGCTCCATCAATCTTGTAAGATAAAAAGGGACCCTGGCATGGCTCTGGTTAGGGACACAGCCTGAGTGGTCAGGCTGAAGTCACACACATACTGTTGCATAGGTGCTTAAGGGCTCTGCCAAAGCAAGGTCTATAAATGCAACATATGGTTTCAAACCATGGGTCGTGGCCAGCCTGTGGAAAACTAGCTTATGTTTCAGCCTGCAGGTTAACCAGGGAGATTTGAGGGAAGGAGGGAATCCTGTCCCTGTTTCTAGTGCAGCTAACAAAAGCTTCTGCTGCACTTTACACCTCCAGAGACCATAGGGGAAAAAACACCTCACAAATTTTCAGCTGGTGAGTCCATCAGGAAAGCCTCTCTTTGTCTCGTTGCCACCATTCACACCCAGAGTTATGGTCTCTAATAACCTTTCACATAGCCTGAGAAAGGCCTGGCCAGTTCCTCTATTTTCCCCATTATAAGAAAGAGCAGAAGAAACTTTGCAGTTTATGGACACAATAATCTCATTAAAGCTTCATCGTGGCTTCCAGAAGTTTTAATAAACCAGCTGGTTAATCACCATAATATCCCTCCCCCCTTCACTTTATGGAAAGATCCTGCGGTCAGGAAATATAAAACTCTCAACACGTTGACCACAGCGAGGATTACAGCCTCATGCAGTGACACTTTTCCAACTGTAGATCTTGTGTGTTGCACAAACCTCAAACAACCTCATAAACAAGTTTGAAGCAGACCTAACGCCAGACTTGCCAAGAAGAACATCAAGACTGATTCTGTTAATGAGGTCTGGCTGGAGCTGAAACACCTCTCCTAAGTGTGTTATTTTTAATCAAGTCATTTCCAGCAGGAACCTTTATAGAAGTGTGCAGTGATTCATTCCTTAAAATTTACACTTGAAGGCCCCAGTCCTGGGCCACTGATGTCACTGGAAGATTTAGCAGTGACAGATGGGTGTTGAATCAGACACCACAGGCTTGATACTCAATGACTTAACACCCACAGATTAGACTAGAATCCACAGCCTCAGAGTCTCATCCCTCAGAGGGAAGGCTGAGAGCATAATCCAAGAGCTCAGCTCTACAACAGGTAAGGAAGTTAATAACAACTCAGAGAACTATTCCTGCATTGCATCACCACTTTCCTGAGCTGAGGACATGCCACCTGCCAAAGACTCACAAGTGGGGTGCTCCTGAGCACCCTGAGGGGCCCAGTCCAACTAGTGTCCTCTGATCTGATTGGGGTGGGTGAATAACAAGTGGCATCACTTCCAGTTCATGACTATTTTTATTCTAAGTGCAGCTGAAGCAAGAGCTGCTTTTGCCCAGGAAGAAGAAGATTCAAGGTTAGTGTCCTGCTTCTCATGAAAGATTTCAGGCCCCTGTCTCCCTAAAAAAAAAAGTTCCCTAAACCACCAGGCTACTTTAGGGAAGAAAAAAAAAAAAAAAAAAACAAAAAGAATCTCACTCTTTCATTCTGCGATTAAGCTACTGTGAAACTGGGTGTGAGGAAACAGGAGGGAGTATGATTTCTGTTCGGATAGCTATTTTGCATCCCAGACCTGACCCCGTATTACAAATGGTGGCAAGTGTTAAATGTGGAGACCACGTTTGGAGATCCTCTGCTGTTAGTAGAAATGACGTGTTCCTCCTATCAAAGCCTACAAATGAAAGCAGAGCAACACCAAGCAGCTGAGATGTTGCCAGAGCAAAGTGGATGTGGAGAGCACATCTGTGACTCTAAAGATACTGTGAAAGTTGAACTCACATCCTACCCATTAGGCCACAAAAGCTAAATCCTCCTAGGTCAAACTGAGGGGATCTCCCCTACATATTGCAAGTTAAATCCACTTACGCAAAGAAGCACAGGACAAGGAAGGAGGAAAGTCTACAGTAGCAATGATACTGCTGGAGAAGTGCGATTTTTTGTATCTGAAGACCTCAAAGTGCTGCTCAGCATAAAAAAAAAAAGTAGCTATAGTCATCTTTTTACCACTCACCTGAGCCTAATTTAGCAACTGTATCAGATCATAGAATCATAGAATCATTTAGGTTGGAAGAGACCCTTGGGATCATCGAGTCCAACCATCAGCTCCACTCTACACAGTTCACCCTTACACCATATCCCTTAACACCACATCTAAACAACTCTTAAACACATTCAGGGATGGTGACTCCACCACCTCCCTGGGCAGCCTATTCCGGTGTCTGACCACTCTTTCTGGGAAGATTTTTTTCCTAATGTCCAGCCTAAACCTACCCTGCTGCAGCTTGTTCTATTGCTCTTGTTCTATCGCTAATTGCCTGTGAGAAGAGACCAGCACCAACCTCTCTGCAATGTCCTTTCAAGTAGCTGTAGAGAGTGATGAGGTCTCCCCTCAGCCTCCTCTTCCTCAAACTAAACACTCCCAGCTCCTTCAATCGCTCCTCATAAGATTTATTCTCCAGGCCCTTTACCAGCTTCGTTGCCCTCCTCTGTCCTCGCTCCAGCACCTCGATATCTGTCTCATATTGAGGTGCCCAGAACTGGACACAATACTCAAGGTGTGGCCTCACCAGTGCTGTGTCCTCTTAGTTCATTAAATGTATCACTAAGTGTAAAAGGCAGCTCATACCATCTCCTTTGAGTCCCCTGGGTCCCTGTTAAATCCATTGGGAAACAAAGACCTATAGATGATGTTCATCCAGCCTGGCTAGATCCTCATGTCAGGGTGGCAGGAGCCAGCCACTGGAAGAAGCTCTCTCTATCCACATAGACGGAGCCTCTCCAACTTAAACAGGTGTCTACTTTATAGACAAGTGGAATTTAGTGAGATTAACTTCATTCCCTTAGTAAACAACCAGAATATGGCTCCCTAGCCCCATTTACATATATAATAAATGAGGGATAAAGCAGCTGTTCCAGCAGAGCTGAGAAAACACTGCATTTTTTCCTCGCTCCCACGCCATGTCTCTACTCACTGAGACACAGTGTTTCTACAGAGGTTTTCTACTCCTGGAAATGTACTATTTCTGGATAATGGTTCCCAAGTAGTTGTTTAATTAAAGCCCCCATGTAACCAGTTTTATTCCAGAATTCTGGAATAGCTATTCTGGTAAATTCTGAAGTGTCAAGAAGCCCTAAGGCGTGAGAAGAGAAGTGTGTGCCTGTCTCAATGAGAAGCTGTTAAAAGGAAGGTGAAAATAATAGGAAACTTGCGTATATTGGTAAATGGTAATGAAAGCATTGCTGGTAGCATCATTTTAAATCATTCTGGCACACAAACAACTAGAGCTGCACACTAGTTTGGAGGGGGAAAGAAGGATTGAATTTATTCAACTTCTTTTTACACATGGTCTTCAAGGTTACAATTTATTCATTAGTTGAATTCACATCCCAAATAATTTCTTTGAGGGATCTTGGTCTCAAGTCTATGAGCTGTTCATTGTATATGTTTGATATATGAAAATCAAGCTGGGCTAATTAGTTTTGATTAGACTCATAGTTTATGATGTGTTAGCGCTTTGCCTTGATTGGATTAATTTAGGTCTTAGAAGGATGTGTTACATGTGAAAAAAGTATTTGAAAATACCTCTGCCACAAATATTCCCTAACAGTCATTGGAAATTCTTTGTTTGTACAAACTTTCCTGCAGTAAACTTACAGGCTAAAAGTATGCATTAAAATAAAATACACTGGGAGCCGTGAACACAGCAAAAAATACGTATAGTATTTTATTTGAGCAAGTGGTCCATGTTTTGTAGACTAACCCAGCACCGTTCACTGTTGGGTTCGTTAATTACATGCACTAATTTTGTAGTCCTTGTTCCTGGTACTGAGCACTTATCCATGCATGTTCAGCCCCAGTAAAGTCAATGAGATTGCTTGTGACTTTGGGCACACCAGCGGAAGGGCTGTCCCAGCTAACGCCGCAATTTAAGAAAACCCAGCCTGCATTTTGATTACAACCCGCCCCCCCCCATGCTCCCCTCTCATACCCCTCGCTTCAGCAACATGGTCTTGGAGACGGTCTCTTGTGGCCCTGCCATTGCCACCCTGCTTTCTGAGAGTCCCCCGATCACACACCGGCTCCATCGCAGACACACTCAGCCACACTCACCTTCAGCTTCAATCGTGCCCTCGTCCCTCCGCTAACATGTACTCACTCAGACACTTTCACATTTGGTTATATACCCGACTCCTGGCACTCACATCCAGTTATGTTCAGAGTGTTACACCCACACTTAATTACAATCACACCCTTGCACTCCCCATTCAGATACACCACCAGTGTTGCCCACATCCCCCCCACCCCCCCCCACTCAATTATAATCACATGTGATTAAACCTGCAATTCTGCACCTACGGTATAATCCTTCACTGGCATTCGCATCCACTTACGCTCAACAGCCTTCACTGGGACGCACGTCTGCTCGTCACATCCATGCACGCATGGAAACACCAGATTTCTTCTTTCGTCCTGACAGCAGAGTGGTCTTCAGTTTTTCTTTCAGCGACACAAAGAGCACCCACTTTTTACCAAGGAACAGAAAGACTTGCTGTTCCTGTGGAAGGTTGCCTTCCCAGAAAATCACCTTGAATCCTTATTTTATACCTCCTGAAGAATGTGTGCTGTGGATGTTTTTCTTTTAGTACCCAGCGGGAATGAAAATCAAGGTGCCATTTTACAAAATGCTCGGCACTTGAAACAAAAGACAGTTCCTACCCTGAAGAGATTAGGGCTGTATCTATCTTTCAGCTGGAGAAGGTGACGGAGTTTCTTATGGAGGAATATTAAGGTCACCTACTCAATCCCCTGTTGCATCCATGGAAATGTTATGAAAGTAAATTACTGACGTTCCCTAACACATGGCCAACCACTCACCACTGCAGTGACTGGCTTCAAGTCACTTGAGATGGTCTCTATGTATAGGCTCTTCTGCATGACTTCATGGCCATCTTTTGCAGTTTGGTAATGGTGATGTGCAGGCGAAATGCTTCTTCTCCTAAAGCCAGCAAAAAGGTTGCTACGGTGACCATGGACCTCTGGTCTTCCTGATGGTAAGTCCCACCTCAGAGGCACGTGAAGCCCACACAAATGCTAACAAGAAATCGGGGCTGCTATGGGACTGTTTTCACTGGATACATTCAATTCCAGGAACAATAACCATAGTCATGAATAGTAATGAAAGATCAGAAAGAAAAGAGGATAGAAAAAAGACTGTGTATAGACACTTTAGGGACATAAACAGAGCAAGCATCACCTGTACCAACCCATGTGCACCCACATACACAGACGCTTTATTATTTTTTCCAGTATTTAAAACCCACAGTCAGTCTGAACCAGACTTAAGAGGAAGCTCAGATAATCTGAAGTGATTTCTAAAGCAGGTTTTGATTTAGAAAGTTAAGGCAAAGCTCTGACTAAGCAGCCAAATCTCCAATCACATATTCCTGACGGAGACTTGGACTTGGTTTTTTTTAATCAAGATGTAAAATCCCGATGAAATTCACACCGGTTCTTCCAGAAGTAACAGCAGGGGGTGGGGGCAAAGAGAAAAAAAAAAAAAAAAAAAAAAAAAAACAAACCCAAAACCACCCAAACCTAAAAAACACGCTGCAGGGTGAGACAGAGCCTATGGATAAGTGCCTGCTGCCACAATAGGATACACATGGCCTGTTCCAAGATTCCTTTGCAGGGAGCCAGGCCACAAATACAGACAGACATGTGGTTTGGGGTTGAATTGGCCACTTTTTTATTAAATAAACAATTGATCCAAATCAAGTAACTCTAAATCATTTAGGAGGCCTTTGTTGATCCTGACCAGAACTAATACATGCAGATAACCTGCACTTGGTCTTATGATTATCATTCCCTGCACGGCTGCCACCCGTCAGAAATCCCACTTCTGCGTATCTCGGGGAGGCAGGAGAGAAGATGAAAGAGAAGATAGGAAGGGGCACAAACAGGAGGAGCAATCTCTTTTCATCATCCAAGCCTCTTAAGCAGTGTCTGAGTCTGAACAGATACAAATGGCAAAGAGGGGGGGGACCAGTCTCAGCATTACGGGGGTGGCACCCCTGTTCTGCACCCACCACCGCGTGTTGTGCCCAGGGTTGAACGCAGGGAGGACTAAAATACCATGATTGCTCCTATCGTAATTCTTGGTGAGGTCGACAGAAGGGGGTTAAGAAAAGTAAGAAGGGCAAAATGCATCCTGCCATTTGCTCATGGGAAGATTAAAAGCCAGATCTTTGCCGCAACCTGATGACATTAAAGATGTTATTTCTACCATAAATAGTAATGCAACGTAAGGAAATCAGAGGGTGTTTCACAACGGCAGCTGTCATAATCGACAAAGATCAAAAAAGCAACACAGAAATAATATTTTGACCAAAAATTGTGCGAAACTCTCCTATTTGAAGACGGTGAGATTAGGGCTGGGCTGCTGTGAATACTCCAGGTTCACTCATGTGAATATTGTGGCTGCAGGTAAGTTATTTTGCTCCACTGTTCTTGGGTGACTTTTATAAGTCAGAGACCTTTTGGACAATATTTTTCAAAGCTGCTGTTGACTGCTTGCTCCTCATTCTTTTTCAGAGCACTCGTTATCTTGCCTAGACCGTGCTTTTGCCAGGAAAAGTTGGACCACATGACCCTTGTGGTCCCTTCCAACCTGGCATTCTCTGATTCTATGGCTTTAGCCACCTTAGAGAACAAAACCCTTTTTTAAAAGACAGGTTAAATGTCACCACTCCATAGGACAGTTTTGTGTGTCCTACAAAAATTGAAGCATTTTGGAAAATGCAATTTGGTCTCAATGTAACTGAGATAACACCTGTGAGTTTCTGTCATGCATAAGGGAAGGATTAGGGCCAAAAAGCAATGATCTGGGTTCAGAAGAGTGAAAAGCATGATTACTATTAGATCATTTGCTACTAACATGAGAAAAAATTTTAAGTGGTGTCACTGTCTAGGAGGTGTATTCTTCTTTTCAGCTGGTGATCGATCAGTGCCTAGGGATGAAAGTGGTGTCAAAATATGAAAAATGCCTTCAGAGTAGTAGTTTTCTGGAGACTTGATCCTGATGGACTAGTCCCAGCCCTGAGGGTCCTTCAGGATCTCAGCAGAGTTCCTGTGGCACCACTGGCATCCCGATGCTCAGTTAAACTTCTCTTGTAAGCGTTTTTGTGGATTTACAACCAAAATGATCCAAATTTGATGTTTGTAGTAGGTTCATTTCCTGTGGAGTAAAGGAAGGGAGAAAAAGCAAGCAGCACAATCTGTGTCATTAACAAAATCAAAAATGATAACCAGAATAGAACAGAGAGAAACTTCACAACAAAAAGATCCCAGTTACGATTTTGGGTTTACACCTCTCAAACAGCTTGTGGGAAAATAGTATTAACGACAACAATAAACACAGGAGCGACAAAAAATGTGGGATCCCGATGCCTGTGCCCACAGTGAGAATAAAAAATGCAAAGCCTGGGCCACCTCGCCTTTAATTTCCTAACTGCTGTTTTGTAAGGCTGTGTCATGCTTCTCAGTTCAAACACGCTTTGGCTCTTTATTATTCATGGGCCTTTTTCTCAGTCAGTGGTGTTGAATAATAAAACAGCCCAGGATCAAATGGGCCAATTCTCCACGCCTGACACCAACTGCTACTGTTCGCTGGGCTCTGCCAAGCGTTGCCTCTGATAATGAGTGGGATTTGGTTAAACAGTAAATTAATGAATAATGAAATATCCAGGTTGATCAGTTAGAGAGCACGCTTGCTTTGCCCCCGGCCAAATGCTTGGGGCAGAAATTACTCTCAAACGGCACTTGCCTGTGTGCTGGGCTGGATAACTATTTTACAGCCTATTGCTTGACAGGATGTTGGGAAGGGGGCGAGGGGAAGGGGGGAGGTCGGGGGAGCAAAGGGGACAGGACAAGCTCCTTAACAGCCCGCACGGAGGGGAGAAGGGGCCAATTTGGGGCTGGGCAGTCCCCGCTTGGAGGGGGAGAGGGGTGTAGAGCTGAAGGAGCTCGGTATGAGGCTGGGGGAAGGATGAGCTCCCTCCTAGGTCATCCTCTTCCATCTTGACCCTGTCTGTCACTGGAAAACCCAACTTTTCCCCCCCCCCCCCCCCCTCAACTGTCAATTCTCGCCTTGCATTACCCTTGTCCAATTTGAGGCGGGGGGGGGACACCCTCCGGGTAGGGGTTGTAGCCCCGACTGCAGAAAGAGCCTTCCGAAGCCCTGTGTCAGGTGGGGTTTTTTGGCAAATAAAAGAGCCTGTGAGAGGCTGCCTGTATGGGATGGCAGAGAGGGGGAAAGCAACGCAGCAAGGAGAAAACAACCCTGTAGCCTTCGTTTTCTGCACCGGGAGAGATAAGTAGCTGTAAAGTATTTCCCGCAGGTCAGTAGCACAAGTTATACGTATGTACACAAACACACACGCACGATTTCTACAGCTGGGGCGGGGGGGGGGGGGGGAAGGTGGGAAGCCCTACTTGACCTTTCACACCCATTCTCCAGAATCGCACAATGCCCCATCCCAAGGTGTGGTTTTGGGGCGGAGGTATTGCTCCACATCGGCGAGAAAACCGCTATAATTATCACTTTTTTATCCAGCAAGGAAACCCTCTGTAACAAATTCTCCCTTCCCCCCTCCCTCCCCCCCCCCGCACTTTTTTTTTTTTTCTTTTTATGATTATTCTTTCCAAACTTTCCAAACAACCCCCCAGCTTCCCAAGTCAAGAGCAAGGAAGGGGGTGAGGGGAAAAAAAAAAAACCCATAAAAGTAAAAATAAAAATTTAAAAAAAAAAAATAAATAAAGGAAGGAGGAAAAAAAGAAAAACAAACAAACAAAACAAAAAAAAAAAAAAAAAAAACACAACTGTTTCCAAAATGCGTGTTTACAGGTTTGGGCTGAGCTACTTTCGCTCGTCTCATGTCACTCCTAAGTTAAAGTTTAAAGAAACCTTTGAAGCGTAAGGGAGAAGGAGGTCCCTGCTACGCCTCGGCCGTCGCCCCCGTCCTCCTCCGGCAGCTGCCGGGCGCAGGGAAAGCCTCCAGGCTCCGGCTGCCATGGCAAGGTCCCAGGAAAGCAAGGCTGGAGGGGTTGAAACGATCGTCTCCTTCACTTTCTCAGCCTTCTTCACTCATCTGCCTTGCACAGGGTTTTCTGAGTGTGGGGATGAGCAGGGATGAACAGGCGGCTCTCCGGGACAGGTTAAAAGCCGGCGTTTATTTTACTCGTCAAACACCACCATCTCCCACATTCGCTGCCAAATGTTAATATAAAACTCCAAAACTTTTCGTTTAAGAATATTTCACTTCGTTCCTCCCTGCTCGCGCGAAACCAATTTTAAATAGATTTTTCAAATCCAGCTTATTTCCGCGAAAAGCATTTAGCCAAAAATGGTCCCTAGCCCCATTTGCAGCTCTTCCACCACCACCCCATTCCCATTGTCACCAGTTATTGTACTGTGTTTTTCTATACAGAGCTGGAAAATAGGCTCTTTTTTTTTTTTTTTTTTTCTTTTTTCAGCCAAAGCAGGATCCACTCTGCACTGAAATAAAGCAGAATACAGGGGAAACCGGGGCTTGCTCTCGTCCCGGTCGTTGCCCACAGCTTTTGGAAAGAAATCCTGCATTTTTTTTAGGGTTTTTGATTGGTTGGTTTTGGGGTTTTGTTTTTATTTTTTGTTTTTGATTTTGATTTTGTTGTTTTTTTTTTTTTTTTCTTTGCAAGCAACAGCAGTTTTCGGTCAAGTCACTGGGAGTTTTGCAGGAGCGAAGACTGTCAGGTGATGCTCTGTGCACCAAGAGCGAGATAAACTATTGTTAGCGCTGGTTTCATGAAGCAAAAGATCCCCCCCCCCCAGTACTTTGATGGATTTTTACATGGAAAATAAACGTCCACACGCGTTTTAAGCGAGTAAAACTACGGATATAATTGCAATTGTACCCAATGCACTCTGTAAATCTCGACACGCACTAATTTATCCTATGGAAAGAACCAAACGGTTCTGCTTTGAAGTAAATGTTCCTCTGGACGTGGGGAGAGCATCCTCCTCGCAGGCTGGCAGAAGCTGACGGCTACTCCGCGTACGCGGTTATTTAATAGCACTAATAATCACCGGCACAGCACCTCCCCACGCTGGGGAACTGGGGAGGACACACCGCACCGGGTAGAACTCAGGATAGTATTTGCCTTTGCTTTAAAAACACCTTGCCAAGTGTTAAACCTTTTTTTTTTTTTTTTTTTTTTTTTTTTTGTAATTTGTTGTCGTTGTTGGGATTTTTTCATTTGCCCCATCCGGGGCAGATCCGGAGCAAGGGGGTAAAAGAATTATTACTGTTTCTGAATATTCGGGTCAGAAATACACACACACACGCTCCTTTAATTTCAGTATTTTTTGGAGAGAGCTCCAAAGTAATTGCGGTAAATTCGGAATTGCGTGAGATTCTGTTTTATTTCCGGTTTCGTATTAAGGAGAGAATATAGAGACACCCTTAACTCGGAGATCCCCAGAGATTTCCTTCTCTCCCAACCCCCCAGAAAGGTTCACAGACAGAGGGGCGACTTGTTGGAAGGAAAATCAGGGCAGCCCTTCCTCCGCTGCCCGCCCCCCCATCCCACCCCCTCTTCCCCGGGGCGCCGGATCAGGACCAGGGCCCGGCGGTGGGACCCCGGGATCGGTGGGATGTGTGGAGAGCAGATCCCTGTGCCGGGAGGGGCGGGAGGACACCGGGAAGGACCAGTCCTTTGCACGGGCTGGGGTCTATTGCAAGGGTTTAATTCCGAAGGCAAAACCGAGGAGTTTGGTTTTTTTCCCTCCTTTAACTCATAAAAGTCAGTCAGTGGTGTGTGAATGGGACCGACTCTGCACAACGAAGCGCACCTACACACAGTTATGACACGACATGTAACACAATGTCCTGGTGCGAATGTGCACGGACACAGGCACATGTCCAGCTACGGGGAAAAACCGTGTGTGGATGCCTGTTTTCGAGAGAGACAGAGAAAACAAAGGAATTCAGTGGATATATTGGTACTGGGGATTATTTAAGACATTTGACTAGTTCCATCATAGGGACACCAGATGTTATTTATGAGGTCTCGTATAAATGTGGGCCGTACCATGCAGGTGGGGAGGGAAAAGGTGCGGGGGGAAAGCAAAAGGAAGAAAGAAAAGAGTTCACCCCAAAGGGATGAAAGACAAAAAAATGACGTTTATGACTATATAAATCAAGGTGAAGTTTCGTAATGGAAACTAGAACTACCTAGAGTTTAAAAAAGAGACTGGGGCAAGGCAGGAGAGACGGAGAGAAGGTCCCCGCTGGTCATGACTGGGAAAGCAGATTATAACATCAGACCGGTGGGGAGGGGAAGTTTTGATGAGCTAGGTTACTGTCGCTATTCATTTATTTTCAACCTCAGCTGGGGGAGAAGCTAGAAGAGAAGAAAGATCAGGAGAGAGAGAGATAGATAGAAGGAAAGAAGGAAGGAAAGAAGGAAGGAGAGAGAGAAAGAGAGAGAAGGAGAGAGAAAGAGAGAAATAGAGAAAGAAAGAAATAAAGAGAGAAAGAAGGAAAGAAAGAGAGAAAGAGAGAGAGAAAGAGAGAAGTAAAGAAGGTAAGAAAGAAGGAAAGAAGGAAGGAAAGAAGGAAGGAAAGAAGGAAGGAATGAAAGAAGGAAAGAAGGAAGGAAAGAAGGAAGGAAAGAAGGAAGGAAAGAAGGAAAGAAGGAAGGAAAGAAGGAAAGAAGGAAAGAAAGAAGGAAAGAAGGAAAGAAAGAAGGAAAGAAAGAAGGAAAGAAAGAAAGAAGGAAAGAAAGAAGAAGGAAAGAAAGAAAGAAGGAAAGAAAGAAGGAAAGAAAGAAGGAAAGAAAGAAGAAAGAAGGAAAGAAAGAAGGAAAGAAAGAAGGAAAGAAGAAGGAAAGAAAGAAAGAAAGAAAGAAAGAAAGAAAGAAAGAAAGAAAGAAAGAAAGAAAGAAAGAAGAAAGAAAGAAAGAAAGAAAGAAAGAAAGAAGAAAGAAAGAAAGAAAGAAAGAAAGAAAGAAAGAAGAAAGAAAGAAAGAAAGAAAGAAAGAAAGAAAGAAGAAAGAAAGAAAGAAAGAAAGAAAGAAAGAAAGAAAGAAAAGAAAGAAAGAAGAAAGAAAGAAGAAAGAAAGAAAGAAAGAAAGAAAGAAAGAAAGAAAGAAAGAAAGAAAGAAAGAAAGAAAGAAAGAAAGAAAGAAAGAGAAAGAAAAAGAGTCTAATCTTAGCTTGTTGAAGACCTTTGGGAAAATGTAGTGGAGCAGAGAAGATCAGCAGGAATATTCCTTCTTTCCTGACACCACGTTTCCAGACGCACCGGTGTAGGACACCCCCCCCCGCCCCGAGCAGCAGCCTGGGGGAGCCGGAGGAGAACCCGGCCCCGGGGGAGGCAGGGCACACCGGCAGCCTCCCGGAGCAGCTGACTGTACTTTATTATAAATATATACATCTCTGTGCTTTAAATTTGCAACCTTGCCACTGTCGCCAGGAGCCTGTGAAAGCCGGGGTGAGCCCTTCCTCGTCTCCTCGGGTCCCGTTTTAAAGGGAGTCCCCGGTTTCCACAAGCGGGTGCTTCTGTTGAGTTACAAAAGTGCTTTCCCTGATACATTTTTTTTTTTTTTCTTAATCCTCTTTTTACATAACTGTTGCACAGTTCTTGGACAACAGAGAAACTTCCTGATTCCATCCCCCCCGGCCCCCAAACAACCCTCCCAGACTCCGCTGGGAACTGCGAGAGCTGTTTGGAAAGGTTTCATGCAAAACACATGCTCTCCTAAAAATAATATCATCGGCGCGATTAAAACAAAAGAAAACAAAACAAACTAAAAAAGCGTGGCACGCAGCTTGGCTTTTGGAAATCAGTGTCGTTGGTCTTCTCAGTGGGCATCCTTCACCCCGCACCTGCCCTCCCCTGGGTCAAAGGGGCTGGGGAGGGGAGGTTTGGGAGGCGCCCCCACTCTTCACCTGGCAAAGCCCCGATAAAAAGGAGGAAAGGGGAGGTGAGGGGATTCCCTTTTCTCTTTTGCTCCTTGCTCCCCCCCCCACACCTCGTTTTCCCCCTGCTCGGACCCCGGGCGCTGCTGCCCTCGTCCCCTCCCCGCGCACCCATCCACACACCCACCCGCTCCCTCCATCCCGGGCCCCCCAAACTTGCTCCGGGCGTTTTTTGCCATAACACCACGGAGAGAAAGTAGGTCACGGCTGAATCCAAGCCTGGCTAAAGCCGAGGCAGCCGAGACTAGAAAGCTTCCCCATAAAACAGATTTTGGGGTCGTCGTTTGCAATGTTTTTTTGGGGGTTGGGTTTTTTTTTTATTATTTATTATGATGATGATGATGATTTATTTTGGACACCTTGGGCTATCAGCTGAGTCGGCTCCTGTAGTCCAAGCTGGAAGGAGAGGGAGAAGGGAGGTAGTTTGGGAGACGGAGGTTGGGGTGGATGTATTTTTTGCTATTCCTCCACCCTCCTCCGACAGAAATCCTAAATTGCAAAAACCGATCCACCGCCTCTTACGGTTCCTGCGTCTCCCCGCCTGCCCGCCTAAACTACCGCTCTCTCTAAAACCCAACCCAGACAAGACTTCAGAGCGGGTATTTAACTAAAATAGTTCATTCACCGCAGTAAATGAGAGACTTTAAACCGGTTTCCACCCTCAGGGCTCCCTGTTTGAGCACACGTGGGTGTTTGTTTTCAGGGTGACTGTGCGGAGGGTTAAATTGACAGTCCTTTCCAGCCCCTGATTTACAGGCCAAAAAAAAAAAAAAAAAAAAAATAATGGTGCTTTCTATAACAACACTGAAAAAAAATAAATCCTGAGGCCCTAATCTGCGCCCCCTCCTTCTTCACCCCCCCGCGGGGTAAACCCAGAGTCACTCCCGAGTGGCTCCGGGTTGTCCCCGGGGCTCAGGATCTCCCCTCGGCTCTTCTTCATCAAGTGGCGGTGACAAATCTAAATAAAGCCGATTTGGGAACGGAGGATGAAGGAGGGAGGGGGGGAGACATGGAGGAAGAAGTTGGTTTGGGGTTGAATATTTCCTTTAGCTAATTACTGGTGCTGCAAGCGTAGACCTGAAGGTAGAAAAATCATCCCGCGCTGTGAATACGAACATCACTCCCCATCTGTATATAAGAGTGTGAGTGTGTATATATATATATATATATATACACACAAATATACACAGTCATATCCACGTATACATAGGTGAAACGTACAGTAACACAGCAGTGGGGGGCGGGGGGGGGAGGGGGGGAGGCGGGAAAGGTGTTTCTTGGTATTAAAAGCTTAAAAAAGTTATTCTTTCGAAGGCTAATAATTTGGAAAGAAAAATAAGGTTTACTCCTAATTCAGCTGCTAAAAGCAAAATGAAACGAAAGTTCACGTTAACATGACATGAGGTTTATTATAGGTCTGCTTAGAATGAAGAGGTAAGAGTGGTAAAAATATGGACACTTTTGAGTCAGACAGAAATAAAATACCAACATTTCTGAGAAGCAATATTTATTGTCTTTTTTTTTTTTTTTTTTTTTTTTTTTTTTTTTTAATGTAGAGACATGTCCTGAATTTCCCCAAAAGCCTAGATTGGGAAAATAAAGACTTCTTGGCGTTATAAGTAAATCCGTCTGCAGAATCGAAGCAGCACCAACATTCAAAAAAACTGAAGAGGAAAATACAACAAAACACAACAATCTCTTTTTTTTTTATTCTTATTCTTATTATTTATGTAAATCAGGTCATCACTGGACAAGAAACCAATTTCTACCCATTACCATAACAGCTTGTCTATAAAGAACAGAAAAGAGTCAGATAGGATACTATCTAGTCAAGCGGGATTTTTTTTTGTTGGTTTTGTTTTTTTCTTTTTTGTTTGGTTTTTTCTTTTTTACTTTTTGTTTTTCTTTTTTTTTTTTTTTAAATTCCCCCACCCATTCACAGAGGTATAGATTCACAGATAAATAACCCAAAAACTACTTGCTCGCCATATTTACACATTCCCGTTAAATTAAGCATAAATAAATATATACAAACTCAATACTGAATGCCTCTCCGCATTTCTTCTCAGGAAGAGCCAATAAACTGATATTTCTCACTGCATGGTCAGATTTTTCAAGAAGAGGAGGTGAAAGGGATCGTTTGGGGCATAAAAGGAGAAATTTTTGTTTGTTTGTTTGTTTTTTCTTTCACCTTTCCAGTTTCTCATTCGCTTTTTCAGAGCTTTGCATTTGTTTGGGGGTTTGTGTGTTGTTGCTTTGGGTTTTTTTTTTTCCTTTATTTCTCGCTGGCACACAATGTTTCGTCTCTCTCGAAATGTTCAGGCGTTTGCCAGTGTGTTTGGGGATATTTTCTTTTCACTTTTTTTTTTTTTCCCTTTGTATAAGAAAATATACTATTTGTAAAAAGCCTGCGGTCTCTCTCACACAGGGAAGCCGGAGGGGAGGCGGGGGGGGGGGAGGGGGGCGGCGGGGTTGGCCGGATCGATCTTAACGGCAGCTGAAACGAGCACCAAATTCTCCGAGAAACGTATTAAAACAGAACCGAATAGGTCTGCATGATAAACCGGTCCGAAAGAGATGAGCAGGGGAAGGGAATAAGCCCTTTGGGCACAGCTAAAGGTCTTAAAACCATCCTTCCCCCCCGCCCCCCCCCTCCCTCCCACCCAGCCCCAAATGCAAATTTGGGGGATTTTGGGGGAGGTTGGTCTGGGATGCGAAGGGACTTGAAACAGCTTCTCACAGAGAATTTCTATTAGGTGGGACAAGACACCACCCGATTTTAAAGAAATCGTCGGGTTGTAAAAGGATTCCCATAAAATTGGCTTCTTGTTTCCGTCACACCTTGTGTGAATAACAACCGGGGGGGGGGGGGGGGGGGGGAGGGGGAAGTCAGGGAGCGTACAAAAGCAAAGATCTTTCCAACGGAAAACAGAGAATTGTTACTTAAAAAAAAAAAAAAAAAAAAAAAGAGAGAGACTAAGAATGAAATAAAATTTACAGCAACCCACCTGTTTGGTTTGAAAACAAACTTTTCACGGTCTCTCCTCAAACTTTTCCCTTGAGTTAAAAAGCAAAGCTGCCGTGTTAATCCTCCTGTTTATTGATTTATGATCCCGAGGAAACCAAATCTTTTAATAACTCAATTATCAGATAAACGTCTGAGGTGCCCCGCCAACACAAGTAGTCGGGCTGGGAAAGTGCAAGGGAGCAGGAAAATGCCTTCCAGCAGGAGGCTGAGTTTAGTTTTTGGGGGACCTCAGTCCTCTCAGCACTGATAGGAGCCACCGAGCAATGGATGTTGGCCCCTGGGACCGACACTAGGCTAGGGGGAAGACCAGAAATGGCTATACTCCTATGCCATGTTTTCTCCCTGTTTGCGTTCAAATCAGAAGCCTCGTGGATTTTGTTTCCGCACTTTGGGGAAGAAACGAGGGGAGTCCCACCAAAACCAATGAGAATTTTATGTCAGCCTTTATTTCGCCTGAGTGAAGCACAGCCTGGCTTTTGCAGTCTGTCTCTTCCAGGTAGAAGGCATGAGGGACAGGTCCAAAGTTACCAGGAGTTCACCTGAAATTCTTCCCTCAACCTTCCTGAGGTTTAGGTCCTGCTCCAGGCAACCAAACCTGCACCTAGGGGAGATTTCAGCAGCAGGATCAGGCCCTCACACTTGTGTGTACATGTGCACATGTCTGTGCAGGTCTTTCCCCAAGAAGTTGCAAGTGGTTCCCTCTCCCCATTGACTCACAGTGGTGGTGGGATACTCTGTACTGTCTTCTGTGGTTAAAAGGACCATCCCCAACATCCCCCCAAAGCTTTCATCTGGAAGCTCTGGGGTAGCAGGGAGCAGGTCCCCATGTCCCTGCGTGTGCAGCTGGGGAGGTGGAAGACTGAAAGCTAACTTGGGGTCTCCCCACACCCTGGAACCCCACGGGGATGGATGATGCTGGAGGGCTGGACCCAGGGGCTCCTCACAAAGGCTTTTTGTGGAGAGCAGGCAAAGCAACGTTTAACAATTTGTGCTCAGCTTCGACAAACAGAATGGTCTGGTCGGGAGATGCACTTTCAGGTAGTGCCATTCATTCCTCCCCCAGACACACGCACACCTTCCCTTTCCCACGCACCACTGCTGAGGCATGCCCTGCGTGGGAGCTTGGATTGTCCTTCCCCATGGGCCTGCTGAAATTGGGGGTGACTGGCAAGGGGTGGGCTGTGGAGGACCAGGAGCTGCCTAAGGGCTGCTTTTCAATCTGAGTGCCCCCAACCTACTGGTGGGGGACCCATGAGATCTACATCACCAAGGGTTCCATACCTCCTCTGGTGACATCAGCGGTGGCATACCAATTACCAAACCCACTGCCAAGGACCTGCCAGGATTGAAGGCTACCTCCAACACATCCCAGCAGCCCATGGAGAAGGCTGCTTGCCTCAGTTTCCCCCTTTTCTCATGTGAGGATCTCCACAGCACTCTGCCCCGGCAGGACCAAAGGTATATGACTGAGGAGCTGCTCCAGAAGGGTCAGTGCTCCTTGGGGCTGGATGGTTCCTAGGTTTCTATTGTCATACATGTGTCCAACTCACAGGTAGGGGACAAGAGCCGAGACCTTCGCTTGCTGCACAAGGATTTGAAAAGCAGAGCAGGGCCTCAGCTGTAGCCATTTCTCAAGTAGCTTAAGGACACTAAGGGTGACAGTCAAGAGGCTCAGTTGCTTTTTTTGTTTTAAGAAAAATTTGGTGGGGGATGTGGAGAGTATTGCTGAATTACTTCTGCTCCACCATCCACTTTGGAAGGTGTCTGGAAACTAAAACAAGACTAAGGTTTGTCTTTTGTCTCTCTCTCCTTGTTTCGAGTTCAGGAGTGCCTGCTTGGGTGGGATTGAGTCCTGCAGCTTTAAGAGGGATCCTGGGGGGCGGGGGGGCGCTGACCCCACTGGAGTTTTGCCAGGGACTCCATGAGATTTACCCACCCCCAGGAACTGTTCTGACACAAGCAAAAAGATGTGTTAGTGCACGAACCCTACCCCACTGAGAAACACATGCAATTACCCAATACACCAGAATCCAAACAGAAATTCATATCCTTAGACTTCAGCATTATTTTCACCATCGAAGACAAAGAAATATATGTTTAAAAAAAAAAAAAAAGAAAAAGGAAAGAAATCAGACTCCCCTTCCACCACCACCCCCCAAATTATATGCATAAGACATCCTGTCACACACCAAACCACCAAGAAAAACATTGGAGTTAAGAAGGTTTTTTCCCCCTACCACACCAACTCGGTCTAAAGCAAGAGTCACAAGACTTTTTTTTTTTTTTTTTTTTTTTTTTCAAAAAAAAAAAAAAAAAGCTTTCTGAGGGAAACAGATTTCCTCAGACTGAGCTCAGAAATCAGGATATTCCCTGGCAAACCCTCCCCACTCCCATCACGAGGAGCCAGCTCACATGGCAACCCTTTCCTCCCTGGGTACAAAACCCTAGTGCCACGCAAGCGCGGTAACATTCAACACAGCTCTTATTTTCTTTGCGATATTACACCTCGATTTCAACTTAGATTTTTTCCTTTTTTTTTTTCTTTTTATCTCATTCAAATTATTCCCTTTGAGCTTCTTTAAAGAAGTGCACCTACAGAATTCGGAAACAACTCTGGCTTTGATTTGAAAAAGCAAAAAAAAAAAAAAAAGAAGTATCAGAATATCAGAATTGTGGATTTTTTTTCTCTGTACCTGATATATTGTGTAGGGATCTCTAGTCCTCTTTGAAGAAGCTCATAAGCCAAGCGGGCAAAGCTTTAGGAAACAGAAGAAAATAAAATAGTGCATACTCCTGAGAAAGAATTACATACTCATATCACTCATTTTTTTTGTTGTTGTTAACAGTTCTTTAAAAATGGGGGAAGATATCTCTCACACACACTACTCAAGGAAATTAAGGACTGAAACATTGGCATAGTTAGGAATATAAAACTCCCTAGAGAAAAAGAGGAGATCTCAGAAAATTAAGAAATCAGATAGCGCTGACGTTTCACCAGACCTTACTTTCAAATTTTGCAACCCATTGTAGACAAGGCATTTTACCGTCAAAGGCAAGTACTAAATTACAAAGGTATGCTTGCATGCATGAATATGTGTGGCTACACACACATATTAAAGATATATATATGTATATATTCATATATATACATATATATACAAACATACACAGGACACACACGCACCCCTATCAAGTTATGTGTGCGCATACGCATATGCACACACATACGCACACACGCGCCCACACACACCTGTAAACGCTGGCAATCTAAACAGAGAGTCTGTCTAGACCAGGAAAAAAAAAAAAAAGAACTTCTTAAAAAACAGAGTTAGCTAATTTGACTGAGATACGACAGCTTGAAACATCCCCTCCAATGGCATCTAATGTTAAACCGCTGCCACGAACACAGCCCCAGCTGGCTGGTGTTGGTGGGTTTGTGAGAGGTGTGCGCTCGCTTCCCCTCCTTTCCTAGTCTAGACAGAACCAGGGGGGTGAGATGGGAATGGGAAGAGTTGGGATGGGAAGATGAGGCGATGACGTTGCTCAGAAAGGAACGCTCTGGAAGATCATTTTAACTAGGGTGGAGACGGGACATCGTTCAAAAAAAAAAAAAAAAAAAAAAGAATAAAATAAAAATAATAGCAAGACAGACCGTGCAGCTCAAGAAATCAAAGCACTGACACCAAAAATGTTTCTCCAATTTCTTCCAATAAGTTATTCATGTCTTTCTTTTATTATTATTATTAATTATTATTATATTCCCCTCCCCCCCCAATCATTATTTAAAAAATGTGAAAGAACAGAAGTGGGAAAAAAATCCTGGTGGTTGTCTTCACATGTTCCTGGCAAGAGACTCTGAACCACTGGTCTTGCGCCATTGTGCTCCTCTGATCTTAAATTATTGTCTTTCTTTTATTATTATTATTATTTTTATTATTTTTTTTTTTCCTACCTAATAGAATTCTTCCAAAGCCCAATCCGATATTTTTAAAGCTAAAATTAAGACGGTTTTGTTTTAAAAGATTATCTCTCTCTCTTTTCTCCTTTTATTTATTTAACCTTTTTCTTTTCCTTTCTTTCTTTTTTTTTTTTTTTCCTCCCTCTCTCTTTCTCTCTCATTTTCTGTGTTTCTCTTCCTTGTCTCCAGTTTTACTACCTGGTCCTTCGCCAGATGTGTGCCTGTTAGCAGTGTTGTTGTTCAAGAACATCTTGTCCATGCCTTTGAGAGCTTCAGTCAGGTAGTTTTGAAGGGCCGTGAGGGCGGCGCAGATAGCGGGGGCCCCAAAGCCGTGGGTGATGAGGCTGAAGTGAGTCAAGCAGCTCTGAATGCCCGGTTCCAAAATAGGAGTGGGCCGGCTGTTTCCAATGGGCGTCCTGTCCTGGGCCAAGAGATCTGTAAATTCTTTACAAAGTTGCCTGCATGGAAGAAAGAAAGGCAAAGAGAGGACAAAAGAGAGAGAAAAGCAGTGGTTAGGCTCATGCCACATTTCTCCAAGACAACAAAGGTTGAAAGAAGGGGCAGGTTCAGGCCAAAGTTGATCCCCAAGACCCAGAATAGGACCTTTTTGCCGCCTTCCTTTTCCCCAACAGTGCTTGGGCACTGGCCACGGTGAGCCAGCAGCTCCCTGCTCAGGATGATGTTCTTCAGGAGAGAGGTTTCTGCAAATGGGGTCTGGGGATGGAAATATCTCCCACAGACGCAGGGTGTGGGGGCGTTTAGATTGGATATTAGGAAAAATTTCTTCACTGAAGGGGTTGTCAAGCATTGGAACAGGCTGTCCAGGAAGGCAGTTGAATTGACATCCCTGGAGGTATTTAAAAGATGCATAGATGTGACACTTAGGGATACGGTTTAGTGGTGGACTTGGTAGTGCTAGGCTGATGGTTGGACTTGACGATCTTAAAGGTCTTTTCCAACCTAAATGATTCTATGATTCTGAAGCACTGTGAAAACCCAACTTTTCTTGGTGGCTCTAGAAATAACCAGGCTGAAAGGGAGACGTGCCAACCACCCATCTTCCTGGTGGCCTGACCAAGCCAGTCCCACCAATGCTGCAGGAAAGCACAACCATGAGAGGTACTGGGTGGCACCAGGGACATGGTGCAGGGAAGGGCCAAATTGGAGTCTCCTCTGAGGCTGCTCAGGCTGGGCCACCTTGTTGAGAAAGATCGTGACTTTGGACTCCATACTGGCTTATTCACTGCATCAGGAGCAAAGCTAATGTTTCCTATTTTATTTTTGGGGGTGGCATCCCAATTAATGCATCAGAGTTGACATCTGGCTCTTATTTGCTTGCCCACATCTTTGAAGATCAGATTTGATTTTTATAATGAATTCCTCCATACACTTTCTTTTGCATTGCTCTGGTCCAAAAAAGCCTTCAAGTCAACAAGTGCCCGGGCAATGTAGAAACCCTAAGGGTTGGTGGCATTCCCAAAGGAATAGTTTCTTTGAGACAGATGCCTATCCAGAGACTGGAGAAAAAAGGGCTTGGAATTAAAAAAAAAAAAAAAAAAAAAAGGAAAGAAAAAAAGAAGCCCTTAAAAAAGGCGTTCAGCTCTCATCCTCTGAAATTCTCTGAAATTCCCAGTGGGTTAAAGGTTTCAGAGGGTGGGGAAAGATAAAGGTCTACTTCTATGTGTATTATACATTAAGAAAGTGCAAGAGAGGAAACTTTGAATTTGGAGAACAAACAGTAATGAATCCAACATTTTACATCTTCAAAGAGCGAAGCAGGGTCTGCGAGCAATTAAAGTTCTGGGACATTAATATCTTCTGACCCTGCGGAAAAGGGCAATCAAATTCCAATCACGTCTAAAAAACATCTGGACAAATTTGAGCAAATGATTTCTCAACCCTCCATATATTTCTTTAAATTACACTGTCATCGGAGGCAAGCCACGTCCCAGAGCATGAAATAAATGAGAGCTGTTTGGGATGGTATTTTCTTTCTTTCTTTCTTTCTTTTTTTTTTTTTTCCCCTCCTTTTTTGCTGGATAGATGGAGATGTGTGAAGACACACAGCACCCACCGCCGAGGACCCGAGCAAACTGTGAAGCACTCAGTTAGTAGCCTGGGAGGCACAGCCAAGTGTAAATCATCCGATACAACACATCCACCGAGAAAATCCCAAGGGAGAGAGATGGGTTGGGGGGACCAGACCAAAGACCATTAACAGTACATGGTGGTGGGGGGGGGGGGTCTTTTCGGTGTTCTTTTTTTTTTTTTTTTTTTTTTATTAAACCGTACGGAAAAAATATTGCAATTTGATAGCAGACAAACAGGTGTGTGCAAGCAGCAGGAGGGACAAACAGACATGCTGTGGAAGCAAAATATAGATTTTTGGTCCCCTTTCCATAAAGATTTTTTTAAACAGGGGTGGCTTGGAAACGAAGTACGGTAGCTAGGGGACAGCCGCCTACATCCTCTACAGGGACAGCAGGGGGATGCAGAGGCTATGGGGTCTACCCTATAGGGCGATACGAGCATCCTTTGCCACCGCGGGGCCGGTATAGTTTGGGGACTGGAAACGCCATCTGCTTTCCAAACGAGCTCAAACGAAGGGTTTAAGGAGGTGGGGGGGGAGGATTTTCTCGGGGGAGGGCAGAAGGAAGGGGGTTCATCAACTTCGCACTCACTTTGTAGCAAGCAGCATGTTTTTCCTGGAGTGGAGGTCGCTGGGGTCCGTGTGCTGTCTGTTCAGGTACTCAGAAACAGCTTTGGCTGGGAATTCCGTTTCGCAGATGTACCCAAAATCCCGAGCTAAATGAACGGCCTCACCTGGAGGGAATGAGAAGGACATTAACACCTCCGGGCCCCTCCGGCCCCAGGATGGGCTGCTCCGACCTGCCCTGGGCTGCTCCCACCGCTCCCTCCGGGAGAGACCAGCTCTTTCGGGTCCGTTTTAGAAACCTTCTAACGTCCCTTGCCCCTTAGGGCTAGGCTGCAGGTAGATGTTTTCCCTCCACAAGCCCTGTTTTGGGGGCAGAAGTAAGTGGATGGGACAGATTTTCAGTTGATGAGGTTTGTCTTTGCGACAATGCGCTTGGGGTGGTGTGTGCACATGCAGCTGATTGTGCAAGAACTGTGGGAAAAGTACACACACACACACACACACACGCATAACACACACACACACTTTCAAATGAACTGGTCAAAAAAAACCAAACAAACAAGGGCAAACTTAAATCCCGAAAGACAGAACGATGCAAACTTCCTTCACAACATTCCTGTTTCAATACACCAGACCACTGCCCAAAATTTTACAGATGGACATAATGTTAATACTAATGTCAGATCTTTGTGGGACATTATATACACACTTGGTTACACAGACAGACAGAGCTCTTGCATCATTATCACGATTATCGCCACATCTGTAAAATGATGGAGATAACTGCATTTCGTCCCATGGAAATTATTAATCTACTTTCTTAACTGACCAACATGCAACAAGAGCTACTCTCTGCCCGGTGGAAGGATAACAACTAATGGCAACCTTTTTTTTCTGTGAAAAATAATAATTATTCTAATTCTAAATGTCACTTTTCCTGCCTGTCTGGTTTCAGGTTTCTTGCCTCCAGAGGTTCGTGTCATCCAACTCCTACTGATGTACTTCATGCCACAAGAAGAAGACAGTAGCTGCAGAAAGGAGGAAAAGACGAAGGGGGGCGGGGGGAGGAAAAATCCTCAGACTCTAGGGGGATTCCACCAGATTATAGCTCAGCCCCTCCAGAATAAAGCATTAAACCCTTTAAAGCACCGCCTGAGGGACCAGGGGGAAGATTTCCAACACGCAAAACAGATATGTCTAATAACTCCAGGACCACATCATTTTTAACGATCAGGAGTTGCTTTCCAACGTCATCTTCTCCTTTCCAAGGCTTCTCGCTAATCACCAAGCCGCTTAATGAATGCGAAGGCAGCCGGCGGAGCCCCGGGGGGTCCCCGTCTCAGTCACCCCGCGCCGGGCAGGGTCCCCCCCGGGCATCGCTCGGGTAATCCCGGTCGGGGCTGGCCGGAGCCTTTCTGCTCCCGGCGATACAACAGCAGCTAAAGCCTGGCTGGTGGCAGGAAAGAAAAAAAAAAAAAAAAAAAATCTCCAGCAGGTGCAGCTTCTTCCAAAAGGAGGGAGCTCTCTCTCAGGGGAAACTGTTGATTTGTAAGGAAATCAGGGGAGAGGAGGGTAATGTACACCTTACTACACGGTTAATATAGATTTTAGCATCACTATATAATCGCACAAGTTTTTGAAACTCAAGCCAGCTTCGGGGAAGGGCTGATTTTGCTCTGAGGAGGGTGCACCGGTTTTTACACAGGCAGCGGGGGTGAAACTGCACTAACCCCGGTGTTAAAGGACAGCTGTCACACCCGGAACGCTCCACGTCTCCTGTAGCGCGACCCTACATCCGTAACCTACACAACGGCATAAACCCATATGCGGGTACCAGGAGGAGCATCCTTTCCATCAGTCTTTTGGCGAGCCTGCCTTCAGCTCTGCATGCGGCAAACTCTTATCGCTCCCATAACTCAATCAAAAGAGTTGAAAAGTTAATATCTAGCACAAATGTTTACGCCTGCTTATATGCAGAAGAGATAAGTGGATTATTTATACGCCTCTCGGTGTGTATGTGTAATGTAGATACATATAATTCATAATTGCATCCATACTATTCCGGTTATGTTTCTTGGAGAAGGTCCAAATTCTTTTAGCACGTATCCTAAACATATTAGTGGCTCTAAATTTTACTTTTCAATACCGTAACAATAAATCAAAGAAACACGACAAACACACCGAAATGACATTAGCTGACTTGAAATGAGGTGAAACTTCAGTCTCCCCTCCCATCTCTCCTTCCTCAGGAACAGCTTGTCTCTTTGTTCAGTTCCAACCACGTTAAGGTAAACCGCGCTCTGCGACTCTCAAATTGCTTTGCTTTCTTTAAAAAAAATTTAAAAATTGTATTATTTTTCCTCACTGAGCGTCCTGTAGTGGCCTTAAATAAGCTCGGGAGGAGCGAATTAGGGGGAAGATGGAGTAGACATGGATTCGGACAGCACAATAACATTGGGAATGGGACTGCCCTGAGGAATCACACACAAAGATACACGCAAATACACACATACACACACACACACACAACCTCATTCTTGCCACCAAGAAGGATCAATGACCCTCCAGCCAGTGATTTCATTTTGGGGAATGGCATCTTTAACCGTGCCGGTGTTCATTCATCCTAACCCGCCCCGAATTTCACCCCTCCAAGGTTTTCCCACCTGATCCCGAAAGTTGGGATGTTGGGGTTTGGTTTTTCTTTTTCTTTGGTTCGTAAAATGTCAGACAGCAGTTCAGAGCAGGCAGGGGTGTGAAGGGAGCTGCGACCTCGGCTTACCTTCCACCAGGGACGTGAGTAAAGTGACATTTGCGGCCTTACGCCTGCCGGCTGGTAAATTCAAACCGATTTTTTCTAGCCTTTCTCGCAAAGATCTCCCCCCGTTTTTCGATTTGGCTCTAGAATTGCAAAGAAATTAACATTGTGATTAACCCCGCAGTCTTCCTGGAAGAAACGTTTAGTCTGTGCAGTCAGTGGAGCCTGGGAGGGTTTTTCACTCGACGTTAAAGACTTTGGGGGTGTTGATTTCTGCTCGGGTTTGCAGCGATTTGCTTAATTTCTCCCAGGGGTGAGAGTGGGGATGAACCCACTTTTCTCCCTATTTTATCCAGGGAAATCAATTAATGCTAGACAGCAATAATTAATGGATAGGGTTCTGATCTAGAGAGCAAATGGGTTGCTGTTGTATGACATCAATTCGTATTAGGATGAAGTGAGGAGATGGGTAGAAAGGTAAAGGAGGAGAATTAAATTCTCCGTTCTCCCAGGAAAGAGCCAGAATGGGAAGAAGAAAGGCGGGGAGGGAACACAAAACTGAAAAGCTCGAAGGGAGAATGTGTGTGCCTGTGGATAAATAGAAAAGAAGGAAAACATTTATGAAACTTCAGGAACCATTTCGTGCGTGCGTGTGTGCTCTTGTGTGGAAAGGCGATGCTGAGGGGAAGAGCTCACCTGCAGGCAGGGAGCGTTATATGGGGGGGAATTGAGTGCCTGAAGGGAGATTTGAATACCTGTCGGAGGTTACTGATAAGGACAATAAAAGGCTGAGTGAGCTATAGGTGGGAAATACAGAGCTTATTGTTCGGACGCCTATACATATGTAAACCCCCAGGGATGAAATCTTACCACCTGCGAAATCGGGGAGAGTTTTGGCACGAAGACCGAAGTTCCACCCCAAATATCTCTTAGTCCTTACTTAAAATTTGTTTAAGAATTAGCAGTCACACTTAACGAAAGGAAACCAGGAATGACAGAGAAGCCAGCCTGGCCTCCCACTATTTTATACCAAAGTAAATAGGGCTAGATGGTAGAATTGCAAGAGAACAGCTTTCTATATTTCATCTGCTCTGAACCAAAAGCTTGTCTAAAATTTAGATTCAAGATAGGAACTGAGGTCAGCAGCAGCCAATGATTACGGCTTGGGCCATCTCCAGAAATCCACTGAAGTTCAATAATGATGTTGCTTTACCTTGATAATTATATTTTCTACAGTGTATCTCTCGGATGTTCTCCCTGCTCCATTTGTAGTTGTACAGAGCGAGCAGGCAGGTTTAGCATCTGTAAGTAAAAATCTCTGCTGCTCTCCCTGGCAAGGATCACAGCTGAACAATGATTACAGACATTCACGTGGAACAGCGTCTATTTTAGGAGACCCTAATTCTCACACGTATTTTTGGGTGACTGACTGCATGTAGCAGGACTTTCCCTCTCCTCTCCAGACACGGACCTGGAGCCCCTGACGTCATCATAGATTTTTTTTTGCAGGGGTGGGACCAAAACAAACATCAACTCCATTTTAAAACACCTTGGAAGTCAACCTTGCCCAATCACTGCTATAGGGGTTGGCAAGATATTTCCTCCCCTAAGATTAGCAACTTTTAAACGTGAGCTGAAATTTATTCAGGGCCAAATTAACTGCATTTGTTTCTGTCTCAAAGTTATCTTTATTTTCCAGTTTGGCGTACACGTCACATGTAGGAAATGAAGCCTTATCCCCTCAGCTTTCCATTGGCTTGAGTGAACTGGTACCTCATAGTTTATAATGACTCCTTCCGTCTTCTAACTGGAGATAGAGCCTGAGCTCACCTTTCTTACAGACAAGTCATACTGACAAGTCACAGTCCTTCAGTCACCGTCAAGAAGATAAAGGCCTTTCTCCCTGATAGTCTTTCCACCCGATGACCTCAGATCTTAAATTCTTGTTGCTGGTACCTAAAAGCACAATCTCCCACTGGATATGATGGAGTTGCAACCAGGCCTCCTCCTTCGCTCCTCATTTTCCTCAGTACCAGTAAGGAGGTCTTCATCAAAATCCCCCAGCACATTAGTGGGTGATTTGCAAAAACGTTGAACAGCAAAGGCCTGAAGACCAACCCTGAATAATTCCTTTAGCAACCTTCTCTAGATGAAGCACTAAGTTTCTGACTTTCAAAGCTATCTGTTGGTGACTTTTCTTTAGTCAGGTACTTACCTACCTAACAGGTAATTAATCCCCTAGCAATTTCAATAATGTCCTGTGCGGCACCATGTTAATTGCCTTATCAAGGAACCTCACAGATTTCTCTAGGAAATCCCTAGAAATACATCAGGTCCTGAAATACATCAGGTTCATCCTGTAACATCTAACTGCCACGTGCCCATCATGGAATTGTATTTTGTCCATTTGCTAAGAAAGAAATGCAAGGAGGAGACAAGACAGAAAGTGTGGGCATGTACAAGATTGAAAAAACTTCTTGTCTCAGTTCCTCCATTTTTGGGATGCTTTGATAAAAAACATACAAGGCCAAATCTTTCTCTAGTTTCCACACGTTCATGTCAATGTCTGAATACAGCCTATTTTCACCTTACCCTGAACATTACACATATGGGATGACCATAAGATTAAGGCATATTTGCAATCACCTTTACCATTGACCAAACATTTCTGGTGCATGCATGGATGCCCACACATGGGCACATTCACACAATCGCCCCAGCCTCTTACCTTCTAAGTACTCCTCCTAGGAGGGATGCATTCAGACACTCTGGAGGAGAAAGGCGCCTTTGAACTTCTCCCACAGTTACTTTATACTTTGAAGTTGAACTAAGCAAAGACAAGCGGCCAGGTACAGAGCAAAACACCTCTCCAGTATTGACTGAAATTCCACCCAGGAAGCCATCTTTATTCATCATCAAAGAAGTAACAGATTTTGGAGGAACCGGAACTGGAGGAAGAAAAGGGGAAAAGGGGAGAGAGAAACCGTCATGCCACGAAGGAGTACAGGACAACCACAGTCTCTCTGACATGCACAGAACAGCAAAATGAAAGGGAATTTTGAATCTCTGGCTACTTCCAGCAACCTAAAGGGTGCTGCTCCCCCAACCTTTAGGAAACTGCTCCATGAATGATGGATGGAGAGAAGGGTGGTGCAGTACAGCCTCTATGCAGGGTTTGATCATTGGGAAATAAAATACATATTGGCAAGCACCTGGCAACTTTCGGGTTTGAGCCTGTGTCTCACCCAGAGCCCCCCGATGCCTTTTGTACAACGGACAGCGCCTTTCTGGAGGGGAAAAAAAAAGGAAAATTTACTTTTTTTTTGCTAATGCTTCCATTACTGCTAAGCTGAGCCAGGAATAAATTCACTAGACGAAGGGAGTTGCTGCCTTAAATAAGTATCAAGGCTGGAGGATACAGCAACCAGAAGACAGCTCTGTTATTGCTTTGTGTTTTTATTAAGTCTGGTTTATGAAATAAAATGAGTCTTTTCCTTCAGAAAAATGAACACCAGAAAAAAAAAAGAAAAAAAATCCGATCTAACCATGGTGTTCTTCACATTGATCATATTGTGCTGTCCATGAAGTAGTGGGAACTCTCCCACCACTAAATAAAGCTGATCTAGTTACTGAAACACATATTTAAAGGAAGTTATGGGGGGGGGGGTGGGGGGGGGGGGGTGGGGAATAAAACAAAACAAAGCAATAAATCGAAACTAAACAAAATAAAATCATGACATTCTGTCCACGATAAAACGAAGTATTTCTTTTCTCTGAGAAACTAGTGAGGTTATTTTAAGAGTAACCAAGGGGATTATAACGAACAAATTCCTATAATAGCAACCAGACACACTCAGAAATAAACAAAAAAAAAAAAAATTGGCTAAACTAAAAATGAGAGCAATTCCCCCGTGACATGAATTTTGTTTACAAATGAACTTAAATAGCTCCCTCATAATTGTGTGTAACCGTTATGATTTACAGCAGGTGCTCTAATCAATCAACCAATCACTTTAATTTATAGGGAGCCTCGCTGCCTTTTCCCAGTTGTTTCATTTCTGCAAGTAATTGATAACAAACCGTACTTAAGGTATGTTTTATGCAGGAGTTAATAAGAGCTGACAGCTGCTACTGCAGCTTCCTCTCGGAATCGCGGCAACACGCCTTTCCTTATAGAAAATATATTCCGAAATTGGTTTGGGGTTTTTTGTTGTTTTTTTTTTTTTTTTGGTGGTGGGAGAGTCCTGGCAGTCCAGCGGGCATGTTTCAGAGGAGAAGACTAATTGATTACACACCCTCGCCGAGCAGATACTACTTCACAGCCTCCCATTTCCACTCAATCAATTGCAAAACCAATTCGGCAAATAATAGGGTTCTATTATGCACATATGCCAGCTATTTAGGTAGTTATAATACATGTCAGTTAAGTCATAAAACCCCTGTTTATTTGCAACATATCTGGAGAATCAAACTATTAGGGTTGAGGGGATATTTAAGTCGTCTGGAGCTGCTAAACAATAAGATCGGGTATCCTAATATATTACCAAGTGCTAACTACTGGGCAATTGCCAATTTTATAACCTCAGTGTATGGAATAGACACAACCGTGTTTCACTGTTTTTATTACAGATCATTTCCTACTGCCAGACCAGACCCCCACAATAAAAGCTCTATAACAGCTAAAAACCAAAAGGCATGTCGATTTTAGATATACATATTGCTTCATACTCCTTGTATATAGTCTCCAGTATAAACAAATTATTTTGAGTGGCTTTACTTCAGGGAATCGGAAAGTGAAATGGATTCCTATTTCTCTATTATTTTTAGTTAGGCACTTTATGCAGCTCATAAAGGCGGTTTCAAATAGTTTGAGAACGGCACAGAAACAGTTATAAAAGAGTTAGAGGCCCGCTCCTGCTCTCGTTGCTATTAATAGAATTTTTTTTTTTTTTTTTTTTTTTTTTTTGCCATTGATTCTATAGGAAAAGACTCGTTTGGGGCATCAGAGGTAGTACTGGCAGAGAAAGAGAAAAAAAAAAAGTGTCTCTTTCTCTTCCCCCACTATACATAGATATATCACTTATTTCATGCACGATGTTCTGCGACGGCATTCCAGTGAAGCATCAAGAAAAAAAAGCTGTATTTGGTTTTTGCCTTTTTTTTTTTTTTAAAAAAAAAGTGTTAGATTAAAGCAGTGCCACCAGCCAGGTTTTCATGACTGGCATTTTTTTCTTCGGCCAAACACACGGGCTCAGTGGTTCGAGTACACCTTTAGAGTGGCTATATTTAGTGACCAGTTTATCAGGTCACTGTCCAGTGAACTGAGAAATTAAACAAGAGGCAGCAATTCCAGGACCATCTGATCTTAGTCCAGACTCACTAAAGAGAGAGGGACCCGTGCAATGCTTAAATGTACCTCGCCCTGCTCGCTTTGGCCTTTTGGAGTACTCATTATATTAGTCAACCTTTGAAATACGGATTTTCACCTGCTCAGTTGTTTTTTTTTGGTTTTTTTTTTTTGTTGTTGTTTTTTTTTCCTCGCAAATTGCTTTTGGGAACCAGGGTCTCTCCCTTCCCTGCTATGCTGAGAACTCCTCAGCTTCTCTTCCCACCACTGCCTCCCCGAAAAGGACCGTATGAACGTACCCAGGAGTTTAATAACTCTAAACCCATTTTAGAAGCTTGCCAGGCGGTGTAAGCATATCTATTGCAATTTCATAGCTTCAGAGAGTTGTATTCTATCTAGACTCTATATCTTCTGTAAATTACCTAATGCTGCCTCAAAAAAGTGTTTGCCATGGAATGAATTATCTCTATCTATATCATATCTATATGTTTATCATGGCTATAGCTTCTCAGATATAGCCCAGACATCACCAGGGATTATAACGTGGAGGGTTTAGTGGGTGAAGACGTCCGTGTGTGCAGCTGCATGTGTCAAATCCTTCCCTGTATGTAAATAAACTGTAATGCACATATTCTACCCCATGTCAACTTTCCCAGTTGGTTAGGGATTGCCATAACTGCTGAAATAATACAGAATGACACACAGGGATATACACAGCGTCCCCAACACTTCTGCTTTAACTTTATCCCATTTACTTCTTGTTAGCCCCAGCAGAAACTATTCGATTTTCTTTCACTCCCAAACTGCTGTGTGTATGTGAGCACTCACGAATACACAATTTCCCCCTTCTAAAATCTCTGCCTTCTCTCTTTCTATTTCCTTATTTCTCTCTCCCTCTCTCCTTTCTCCTTTTCTGTCCCTTTCTCCCTTTCTTTCTTTCTTTCTCTTTTTTTTTTTTTTTTTTTTTTTTTTATCTTTCTCCTTCTGTGGTTACTTCCAGCCTCTTTGTCATTCCTCCCCCTTCCATTTCTCTTCAGCTTATCAATAAACCGGGAGAGCAACAGTAGCCGCTTGATTTGTTAGTAATTATAAGCATACTGTTCCTGCAAACGGGATCTCTAGATGAGTGAGATCGCTTTAAAACGACAGCAGGAAATGGTGGTGAAATGGAGCATGGCGAAACTCAGCGTGAAGCTTTCAGTTCTTTACACGTTTACAATTTTCTGTGCATACATTAAGTCTTAGGGCTTGGGTTGGGGTTTTTTGGTTGGTTTTTTTTTTTTTTTTTTTTTTTTTTCCCGCCGTGGCGGTGGTTCTCTGTTGGGTTGCTCTCCAGAAACGCCTGAAAACGCCCACAAATGCACACGGACAAGAGGAAATGGAATAAAAGGGCATTTCAACACCACTAAAAACAAACAGATAGATGGGATTATGTCCTGAAAATAGCTTAATAACGAGGCTCTAAGATATGGATATGGTTGCAATAACCCTGGTGAATAACATGATAGTCGACCAGTCAATCAATCAATTAATCAGAAGAAATATTTCTTGTATTTCTTACTAACAACCGTCATGGACAAACTTATTCCTAATGAAGTATCAAACTGCCTTAAAATCTTTTTATCTGCCTACTGGGCCTGAAATGAGTAAAAAGTTCTATGTCCATTATAACACCAGGACTTTGTTGCTAGTGATGATTTGGTCTGACTTTGTAGCTTAGAAAGTCCAGGGACATTTTACCAATTGCTACTAAAAAAGCCCGTTCTCATTTTAATTTTAATGAATAAATACAGAAAGTGTGTGATCATGTCCCCTTCTCTCCTGTCTCTCTCCTCCTCTTCCCCCCTCCCTCTCCTCCACAGCAGTCCCTTTCCCCTGAAAACCAGGAGTGAATTTCAAAGTGAAATGTGTTCCCTCCAAATTGTTTCGCATTCAATTAAAGGGGATCATAAGGTTCAATGGATAATCCAGGAAAAAGCACGAAACTGCGTAGCAGCGAAGCCACATCTCCGATTCCCAGACCTATCACCTGAAAAGCTGAGGCCAGCGTGATTTCCAGTTAATCATTTATCCGGCTACTTCAAGAAGAGGTGGGGAGGACTCTTATGCTCTGTTATTGAGAGCGTTAAAAAATATTTAGACACCTCTTTTCGTGTATTTCTTTAAAACAGTATGAACAATAGAGAGTGTTTGCAAGGAGACAATGAATTAAGGTGTTAGGGTGAAAGTGGCCTTTCGTGCTAAATCAGATGTGAGTGCGCGGGCGATCGTCAGACACAGCTGAAAGTAAATAAATACATCAGGATAATTTTAAGGTCACTGACTGTGCCCCAGAGTCACAAAAAATTAACGTGGGACTCGGGCCACGCAAGCTTTTGCAAGACGACAACTTCTTTCGCCATCGACGGTGCCAGGCAAATTTCAGATGAGCAGTTGACAAGGGGACCCGATCTTTTATTCCTGACACACGGGAAACCTTCCCTTCATTTCAGCAGAAATCGAGGGAAAGGCCTCAAAACATGCAGCCGGTAAGCTCCCAAAGCCGAGTTAAATCTGGTATTAATGCTCTTAGTGATTATTATCATCTTGATGATTTATCTGACTCCCTCCCTCCCACTTCCACCACCCAAATCTTAATGGAACTAGGAGTTAACGATGATTTTTTAATGTCTCGTTGGATTTTTAGACTGTTAATGTACCGCATCCTTCTCATTATTAGTTTATTGATTGTTCATTGACCAGCCCCCTTCAAATCGTATTAACCACCCTCTGCCACTTTAGATTAGGGGAGTTTAAAAAGCACCTTTCATTATTTCACTGCCACCACCGCCACCACAGCAGAGTTCAGGCTTGGTAGCTTAATGCTCGCTCTAATGGGGCAGCTAAGAGACGAGGGGCCACGGTCCCTGCCTATTGCATTAATAGCTCAAAGGGGGCTAATACAGAAAATTAGCCTTAAACGAGCTCTGGAGATCTCCAAATGAAAGAGCCATTTATCACGCTGGCTACCTTCACTCCACTCGTTTGCTCTCTCTACTGGGAACAACTCATTTCCTCTTAACTAAATTACTTCAGAAATGTCAAGTAAGCTCAGATAGCAAACATAACAAGAGGCTGTGTATATGTAATCTATTGTGCGGGATCGATACGCGAGATAAATCAATAACCGTGTATGAATCCCTATATAATTTCCTTAATATTTTTGGCAATCCTTTTGCATAGAGAGATAATTCCCTCTGCAGGCCTGAAAGACCATAAACAGACACTTACAGTCTGGATGACATAATTACATTTAGGACTTCAAGTCCACACCATACTTTTCCCACTGCATTGTAATTAAAGCATTTTAGGCACTAAACTAGGCCTTGGTTTAGACCCCTTCCAACCCTCGTCTAGCAAATCTGTGTCACGGGGAGTGCTCCACTGCACAAAAATCAGTCGATCTGTCTATCCATGCCATGCGCCTGCAATAACGACTTACAGAGTTTAAATAACTTATTCTCACTTCAAAGTCCATCGTCACAGCTACAAACTGCGGGGAACAAAGAGAAATTGATACTGAACCCTCTCTGTGTCGCTCCTTCTCTAGTTCTAATTAAATATTGTCTGCCACGAATGTGACCTACTATTTATTACCCATTTCTTTTCCTCCACGTCCAGCAAACTCGCTGGGCGAAAGAAAAAAAGAAACTGAGCTCACAATATTCCTTTCTGCTGGAAAGTTTCTTAGTGCTCAGCATTAATTCTGAGGAAGAAAACACTCCTACGGTGACTTTAAAACAGCCGCAGACGAGTCTCAGGGTCTTTTTTAGTAACCTGATTTCCAAAGTGCATATATATCCTGTTCATTAGGGATAAACTCAGAGTATAGGGAATACGTAATCCCACCTATGTGGGGCTGGGTGTGCGGCAGCTGCTCGACCTGGGGCCGTTGCTATGTCCATAGGCAATAAGCACACCTCAATTTATACCTAATACACCTTATTATTAACATTCACGTTTTAGTTCTGCTCTCTATCTCCCTGTACCACTCAGCCTGCGCAGTAAATGTCTCTGCTGTCATCTGAAGGAGAGAGAGACTCACAGGGCGGGGGGTGAAAGGGAGTATTTTGGACTGGGTGATCAACAGAAGAGTGTTCTTCGGGAAAAAAAGAAAAAAAAAAAACTAAACAAACAAAAAACAAACCCAACCAGATTGCGAAAGGAAAATGCGGGCACGGACCAACATTAGAAAGAAGTCTCTCGACCACAAATCAAGAACCAATTAATCAAATACACCCAAGAGGAAACATCGTGTATGAGGTGTCAAGCGGGGGTGGGGAGGGGAGGAGGGGGAGGAGAGTGAGAGAGAAAAAAAAAAAAAAAGGGAGAAAAATACAACCAGACGGTTACAGACCCTGAACACAAACCCCACTAAACATTCAAACTGAACTAAAACAGGAGAAAGAATTTTTTTTTTTTTAAAAAAAGGTAAGTAATTTTCTATTTCTCAAAAACACCTTCGACTTTTCAAACGGTGGGCATAAGTGGTGCTGCAAAATAAGTTTTAAGTTGACATGTATCCTCCCTCAAATAACCAGAACTTGATCGTACGCGTGTGTGTGTGTGTCAGTGTGAGAGAGAGAGGGAGACTGTACGCGAAGATTTAAATTAAAACCCAATAAATACAGGGAAGGACCTCATGCGGCCTTGAACACATTTTAAATAAACACCTTCTCTGTTATTTTGCTTTACATTCTAGAAGATCATCTGTATTAAAGTATTTGTGCGCATTTGACAAATAGTAAGGTCCTGGAGATAAGTGCTGTTGATAGTAAGCATAAGGGACAGCATTTCTAAGCCTCATCTCTGGTACTTAAAATTGAATCTAGAAATAGAAACTCCTTAGATAATTAAAGATAGCTTTCCCTGCATTTGCAGTGTGTGATCTGTTTAATGTCTATCAGCATAACACAACACTAATCGCCAAGCATCTTCGAGTGACTGTCAGAGAAATGTAAAAAAATTAAGCAGCTGCAATACGCCCAAAATGAGTTATTGTAATTACATTTAATTAGTTTAATTAGTTAATTATTTTGCTTACAGCTGTACAAGAGACTGCAAACATTTGTTAATATCACATTCCCTTTAACAGTATGGGGTGATTCTGCAGTTACACTAAATCATGTGCGCATATGTAGAAAGATTTAAAAAATGGGCATGGGGAAGGGGGGATTCTTGGAGGAAGGGGGGGAAGGAGGTCGGGGCTGCCTTTCCACAGGCATGTATTCCTCTCCCCTTCCCGTTTTATTCGCCTGGGAAATGCATTTAAACCCCAAAGGGAGTCAACTCCCTTCCCCCATTAAAAGCCAAGGGGTCCCCACCGAGGACTATCGAGGGGAGGGGGGGAAGAGGAGGGGGCCCGTGGAAACTGCATTTGAGCATGGGGTGCTCCATTAGAGAGCATTTGTGTAATTAAACCCTTTGAAGGACGGGGGAGGGGGGGAATATCAACTCTTACTTTCACATCTCTCTCTCCTTTTCCCTTCACTCTATCTACCGATCCAATCAACTCTTCATCTTGCTGCCATGGATGCCTGCTTCCCGGGTAAATTAATTGCCCCAAAGTAAAAATATATCATGAAGATATTGCTACACAGTAACAGTTTGTCTAGCTTGTTGGAATAATCCATACCTTTTTTAATGACAGACTGGTCCAATAAGTTCATACCGCTGTTATTGGCATCTTCAACTGACTGTGGATATAAAAACATCACTATTCAAATTGACTGGATATTAAAGAATCGCGAACATAAATCATGTCATTCCAAACTGGAGTTTCTGTTATTTCCATTTATATTAATTCACTGGGGGGGGGGGGGGATTTTTTTTTTTTTACTATTATTATTGTTATTATTATTCCCTCAAATCGACAAGAAAATGAAATTCTTACAAATTATATAGTCTTCTAATAAAAAAAAGAAAAAAAAAGGTGTGAAGCATATGGGATGCAATACTGGTTTTGTTATCTTATAAAACACAGATATCACATAGACTCCTTTGCATTCGATAAAGCCTTATACTTTTTCCTTCGAAAATCTGGCAATTTGGCAACATCTGCAAGATCTATTGCTTGACATAAACGAACAGAATTAAGGACAACTTAAATTCTCCCTCCCCCCATTTCTTTGTTTGTTTGTGTGTTTGTTTTGTTTGTTTGTTTAACCCTGCTACATCTTAATAATTCAAGGGCCATTTACTTTTTATATATAATAGTTTACATTATGGACTTTTAATTAAAGCCTGAGCAATTCGGAGTGCAGCGCAACGCCCACATCGTATAGGGCACAAGCAGAAAGAGATTTACAGCTCCCGAGGTTGCTTCCATGCCCTGAATCAGTGGGAATTGGGGGGGGCGGGGGGGGGAAGCAGGAACATACATTAGCAAAAGTATGAACTGTTAAATTGATTGCCTGGAAAAAGTCTCCCGGTCTCCTTTTCAAAGCCTTTTTCCCTCCTTTTTTTTTTTTGTGTCTTTCTTTTCTTTCTTTCCAGCCCGCTTAGGAGCACACCTGTTATTATGGAATTAACTTCTTTAGCAGGGAAGAGAACAAAGGCGGGCACAGAGGACAGAGCAAATGTTGGGTTTCGTTTCTCAACACGAAAGTGGGATATACAGAAAATAAACAAACAAACAAGCAAAATTTACCGCCGAACCTGCGGTCGGCACAGCAAAATCATCTACCAAAGAGAAGAGGTGTCCTAAGAGGAATTTATTGCAGAATTACGACAGGTTCCGTTTTAGGGTAAATTCCGGGTTTCAGAGAAAGGGGAGGACCTGTGGGTTTCTCGTTTTTTTTTTTTTTTTTGTTTGTTTTTTTTTTTCATTAGTATTTAGGGTTCGGGTTTTCCCGGGTTATTGCATATTCGAGGAGTTGTCACATTTTTTTCCCCTGACAAGGAAAACACCTTTACAGCAAAGCAGTGATTTTCTTCCCTATTATTTTAACTTTATCTCTGCTACACCGAGAGACTGAGTTTATCCGCATCCAGCCCTTATCTCCGGCTCTCTCTGCTCAGCAGAGACATTCTAGATGGAATATGATTTAGGAGAAAATTACATCTCCCCCCCCCCCCCACCCCCAAAAAAAAAAAAAAAAAAGTGATGGAACAGTATTTTCTAGGAGATCTTTCTTCTCATTTCCCTTGAATCCCCGCTCAAACGAGCGCGCACACACACGCGGTGGTTTCTTATGTTCTGTGTTTGTGCATGGCTCTGTCTCTCTCTCATAATCAATAGGCTACATACCTAAAGGGCACAAAATAAAATTACAGAAGTCTTCCCTCCTTTCCCTGAGCAGCTCCCAAAGAGGGATGATGAGCAAATCCTGCAGCCCGCTGGAGTGCATCGGGGTGCACCTCGATGGCCCAGAATTGGAGGTGAATATGAAACGCCATCTTTCCTTTTCTTTCTTTTTTTTTTTTTCACTTTATTTTCCCCCTCCTTATCCCACCTTATCTCTGGAGCCTGTGGTTGCGCACACGCTTTATGTGTGTGCGTGCACTCCGCTCGCTCCATCAGCAACGTGGGTTAGTTGTTGTAGTTAATGAGAAGACTCCTGTCTGATTTTCTATCTAATTACGCCCTCCTGCTGGGTTTTTGTACAGGATATTCGCTCAGCATGCTGGCAGTTAATAGTCACAGAGAGGATCGTAAAGATTTAATTAGGACTGCATGCGGAAACGTGGAAAAACAACTCAGACTTTTAATTACTAGACTTCTTTAGTTAAAAGTGATACCAGGGGTTACTTTATAAGAGACTTGCGTGTTTTGGTGCAACTTAACTTTCCGTGGCTCTAGTTAGCACGGAGGAGCGGGGACGGCAGTGGGAGTGAGGAGGAGGAGGAGTGGAGGTGTGTGTGCAGGGAGGGGAAAGGTGATGTGTTTCCAGATATACTTAGAAAATCTAGAGAGGGAGATTCCCCTCCCTCCTCTTCTCCAATAATTTGGTAGCACGGGCCCCCCTGTATACCATATATATATACACCTTATTCAACAACTCTCTGAGAGAAAACCCTAGAACTTGAGCTTTTTGTGTTTTTTTAAAGAGCATTAATAATCTGAATTTTCCCCTGCATATTGTCTTTATCATATCTTTTACTAGAATAACCCTACTTTTGCCTAGCCAGTGGGAGGAAAAAAAAATATCTGAGGTTGCATCTGAGTGTCTATTAGATGATGCAAATTTGTTTTCAGTAAGTAGGTCTTGGCTTCTCTGTTCCCTGTCCGAGGGCTGTAAATCGCAGATTGAAAATTCCTCTCGGAAGGGGCAGCAATAGCAATACAATATGTCCTGTTTACAATAACAGAGCGCGATCGTGTTACAGTCACTTAATTCTACCCCTGGACAATGGCTCACACATGGCCTGGATTTGGTGTTTATAAAATAACCACTGTTTCTTTCTGTCACGCACTCTTTTCCTCTGTCTCATCCTCCCTTGCCAGCCCAACCCATTCTCACGGCACCTATTCAATCAGACATGCATAAGCTGTAGCAGAGAGACACGTCTTTATCCAACTATATACCCGGATATCGGTTCAACTTTTTGTTGTACTAAAAAAAGAAAAAAAACAAAAAAAAAACCCCAAAAAAACCCCAAAAAACCCCTGTCTGTGACCGTTCCTGGAAATTCTCTCTAGCGCTCGCGGATAATAAGGATATGAGGTCTAAATAGGAATCCCTGTAGCTAGAACGGATTCCTTGTATCTAGAATGAATCCACATTAAAAATCAGGGTGGAAAACTGCCCAACTTCATCTGTCACTAGTGTGTGTGTGGGGGGGGGGGGGGACAAGAATAGAAAACGCTGAGCGGTAGGAACGAGTACTGGGCTGCTTTCCCTCCTGCCTGTGCTAACTTGTAGTTGGACACTTCTTCCTTCACGTGTTCCTCCTTGGGATACCCTCCTCTCCCTCTTCCCCTCCTCCCCCAGCCTGACACCAAACTTTGAGAAATAAAGGGCCTGTTTCTTTTCCCGCCGCCTCAGCACCCCAAAACAAGAACCCCAGCCCCGCTGGTCCACAGCCTCGTCTGCCCCGGTCCTCCCGCGTCCCATCCCCATCCCATCTGCCCCAGTCCATCCCCAGCCCCGGCCCCGGCCCGCCCGGGCGAGTGGGTTGGCGAGTGGCCGCGGGGAGCAGCGCTGCTCTCGGAGCCGTCGAGGGGGAGGCGGGGGGAGCATCCTCCGCGAGTGCTGTGCCCTGCACATCCCACAGAAGAGATGTTTTATTGGAAAGGGAAGAGAGAGCTGCTTTATTTGAGCTGGGCAGGACTTTTTCTTCTTTCCCTTTCTTTCTCTTCCTTTCTCTTTTTCTCTCTTTCTCTTTCTCCCTTTCTCCCTCCCCCTTCTTTCCTTCTTTCTGTCTCATTCCCTTTTCTTCTTTCTTTTTTTCTCTCTCCCCTCTCTTTTTTCCTCTCTTTGCCTCTCTTCTTTCTCTCTTTCTCTACCTTTTCTTCTTTTTCTTTCTGTCTCATTTCCCTCTTCCTCCTTTTTGTCTTTTTATTCTCTCATTCTTACCTCTTTCCTTTTCCTTCCTTCTCTCTCTTTCTCTCAAGAGCACAACAATTACCGGCTTTTCTTTGGGGAAAGTGTAAATATCAAAGCACGAGCAGTACTTAACGTTTATCGGTTGTAGAGAGAAAGAAAGAGAGCGATCCCCTTTCCTGCATCCACAGAGACAAAACTCGCCGTGACCTGCGAGCCAGTTTGGCTGAGCCAGGAATGCGAGACGAGACCTGCGCATCGCGCCCGGGGCCCGGGGAGTGGGGGGGAGTCAGGGGCTGCCCCCAGGTCTCCAAACCAGCTTGGAAACCCGCAGAAACCAGCCACCCGACGGCCACTGAGCTGTGAGGTAGGAGCAAATCCAACCAGGAAAAAAAAAAAAAAAAACCAACCAACAACCAAACAAACAACACCTTTCTATTTCTAAAGCAACTCGCCCCAGCAAAACCCGGAGATTTTCCCGTGAAGCCCTAAACCAAGCCTCAAGCCGAGGCAATGCAGCCTCTGCCCCCACCCCGTTCCTCTGCCCCTGGTTCCTGTAGTGTTCAGCAGGATCCTTTTTCCCGACTATTTTTTTTTCCCCTTCTCAGCCTCCTCTTTTCTCCTTTCTTTCCCCCTTTCTGTAACTTTGAAGTCTGTATCTCACCCGGTGGTCCATATCTTTATTTATCCCAATTCTAAGTATACATATATGTGATACATATGATACGTAATTTTTTTTTTTGGAAAAAAAATGGAATGGAGGGGAACCCCCAAATCCCGACTAGTGAAGCCTAATGCAGGACCTGGTCCCTGCAGGCTCCAGCTCGGGAGTCCCCAGCAGTTGGCCATGCCCTGCTCCAGCAAGGTGCAAAGCACCCCAGCACCGAAGCTGTTAAGGGCCTTTATGTTTTTAGGAAATAACACGTGATGATGAGTTTCGAGTGGGATGGGAGAAGGCTGGGAAATACTGTGCTTTGAGCCCGGTGAAACTCCTTTGTTACCCAAAAGAAGAAGTACATCTATTTAAAATCAGTCTACCCCTACTTAAAATCAGTGCTACCCTACCAACTATACTTAAAAAAGGAAAGGGGGGGAAGGGGGTGTGTGTATGTTGTTCCTGATCACCAGTAATTGCTTTTTGGTTTGGGTTTTGTTTATATTTTCCCTCCCAGATGAAAAAAAAAGTAGTAATTTGACAGTTTCATCAAAATCCCTGAACTGCAGGAAATTGGTTGGAGTGGGGAAACTGAGATTACGTGGGAAATAACTAGAATTGGAAAAGCCAGGCTTAAACTCTGCCAGCTTTTGAAACACGTGGAATATTTGGAGCAGCATGTCTGCCTTCCCCCTGCACTCTGCTGGCTTGCCATGTAGGGGAGGGTTTGCAAAGCAAAGCCTGTGCGTGACAGTGATGAAATAAATTCTCTTAAAAAAAAAATAAAAAAAAAAGAGGAGTAAAGTCGAGGAAGGGGGAGTATCACACTTACAATCCCAGTGCGGAAAAAGGATGGTAACCCACACCACTATTGCTGTAAAAAGCCTCCCTGATGATTTCTAGCTGAGAGATGGGGGGTTCCAGCCCTCCAGCCTGGATGGCACCTGCATTGCCCAGGAGAAAGAAACGCGGTGCCTTACCTGGACCTCCTCCATCCCTGGGTGTCCGATGCCATGCAGAGAAAGGCTGTCCCCCATGCCGGAGTCAAGGCCATGGTGAGCTGAGTGCAGAAGGACATCTGGCCTCCTTACTGAGTGGTAGTCCCGCCTGGGGTCCAGTCCCGAGAGCTGGGGCAGGGCGGCCCGAGGCTGTGGCAGCAGTGACCCGGTTTCTGATCCCACCTCTTGCCTCTGCCTCTGTCCCCAGGGGTGCTGCTGGGGTTGATGCAAGGGGTTTAGGGAGTAGGGGTCATTGACATGGGAGTAAGGGTCCTGGCTTTGGTGGTAAGGAAGAGGCTGGTAGGGGGGTGGGAAATAAGGCGGCTGGAAATCCGAGGATGGGGTGTGAGAGAGCGGAGGAGCGCTGGAGTAGGGTCCCTGGGAGACGGATCCCAGCTGGGACAGCCTGGAACTGTGGCTGGGCACTCCATCATGCCGGTCCTACAAGCGGAATGAAATAAAACAAAACAAAACAAAACAAACAAAAAAAAAACCACACATAAAAAAGAGGACCTTTTAGAAAAAAAAAAAATTAAAAGAAGCACAAACCCACCCCAAAATAAAATAAAATAAAAAGGTAAGCAGTTGTAAACTAGGGTTCAGATGTGTCCCCTTCCCCCGCCGCGGATTAGAATTGTTCCAGCGTTTCGCACCCAGATTGTGTCTATTCCCAGTAACTATCAAGACGGAGGAAGAGGAGGGTGGGGGCCGGTGAGGGAGAAATGCTAAATGTCAGAATTAAAAATGTAGGACTGGTATTCTATACGCTTGTATGATCTGTGACTTCAGTCCAGTAATACTATTCCCCCCCCCCCAGCCCCCCCAGCAGCCCCCCAAATAAAATCAAAGGTAAAAAAAATTAAAATAAAATAAAAAATTAAGACACCCCCCCCCCCCCAAGCCACCCATCCTTCCAAAGAACCCACCCCTTGTCCTGCCTAAAGTTTCCAAACGTCTGTTTATTCCCTCTGCTGAAGTCCTGAAACTCAAAATCACCAACCCATCTTCACGTGGAAAAGACCAAAAGGAAAGTTGCCTTTCTCGGAGGACTCCGAGGTAAGAAGCTGTCCGAGAAAGGACTTGAAAAATAAAATAATAAAAACAAAACAAAACAAAACAATCATCACGGGGGCTTTTTGTATAAAGACAGTCCACCCCTAAAAAAAAAAAAAAAAAAAAAATCAAATAAAGTAAAAATGAAACCTCGGTATTGAACAAATCCAGTCGCTGTGATTTCTGCAGCAACTTCCAGTGTCTTTTGTCTCCTTTTCCAATATTATATTCCGGAGAATGGGGTGGGGGTTAATTGTATTAAAAAGTCTTTGGGGTGTGTGGGGGGACGGGGGGGGGGGGGACGGGGGTGGGGGGGGGGAGCGTGTGGAGGCTTCAGAGAAAAGGTGGGAGAGGAGTTTTGTCCAACTCCATCGCTCTGAAGCTGAGAGGCTAAAAGTAAACAAGAAAAAAATATCTATTCCACAAAGTGTAGCTCAAACCCCCACAAGCAATGGCACACATGGTTAAAAAAAAAAAAAAAAAAAGGAAAAAAAGTTTATTTTTTTCCCCTGCTCTCCCCCCCAAACTCCCCTAGCTCAAATCGAGAATACACAATGCAAAAAGGGAGAAGCAGCTGCAAGCCTCCTCCAATTATTGTGCTAAATTACCAAGCCAAAGGCGTTTAAAAAGAGAGAGAGAGGGAGAGAGAGAGACAACAGATCGAGAGAGAGAGAGAGAACATGCAATTCTAGTACAACATGGATCCAAACTCACCATGGCGGAATAGGTGTGGACTAACATCTGGAAATAAAAAAAGTCTTGTAATAGCTAAAAATAAAATAATGGTGATAATGCTAATAATTGGAGGGAAAAATATCAAGGAGATCTGCAAAGGGACGTGTTGGACACAGGAGAACAGCTTGAGATATTTCGAAGTCTAACCAACAAAAAAAAAAAAAAAAAAAGACCAAAAAAAAAAAAAAAAAAGACCAATGTCCCCAAAACCGAGCCTGGAAACCTCTATCTACATATATGATTTACCCCTCCCTCTCTGTTTTTTTTTTTTTTCTTTTTTTTTCTTTTTTTTTTTTTTTTCCTTTGAGCTCCCAAATACAATCCTCTTCAACCCAAGGCTAGGCTCCGACTGCTCCGCTACCCCTTCCTCCCTTTCCTTCTCTACACCGCCTCATAATAATTGATATTCATGACTATTAATATTACACGACTACTTTAAAGGGAGAATGCAGGACCAAATGGAGCGTGAAGCTGGCAGCCAGCTCGAGAGCTCCCCTACTATTGTAAATGACGTTCATTCAGTGGAGAATTACTAGATGTAATCAGACGAGGGGGGCTGGCAGAGGCAGAGTTTGGGGAGAGGGAGAGGGGGGAAAAAGTTTAGCAAGGAAGAGGCATAACTTCAATTAAGTCGAGTCGGAGGAAGATGAGGAAAGTAGACACTGCTGAGCTGGAGCAAGGAAGTGAGATGAAGCAGCGCTAGAGGCGAAGAAGAAGGAAAAAAAAACGTATTTCCTTTTTTTTTTTTTACATTTAATTATACATTCCTAATACGAGGAATTGATTGCCTTTGGTGCTTTTGTTCTTGTAGGCTTTTTTTTTTTTTTTTAAACGCAAATAATGAGGAGAAAAGGGCTTTTCTAATCCTTTTTTTTTTTTTTTCTTTTTAAGAAATGGAAGAAGAAATGTGCAGTCGCTACAATATACATCTATTTACAGCAGAGATTAAGCCCTTCTGGTGCGTGTTACAGATCGTATTTATTCGCAACAACCAAATAAATACTTGAATCTGCGTTAAGTTGGGCTCGACTGTTTTTTTTTTTTTTCCTGAATCCTGTTCTTCCCGCCCGATATGAAAAAAAATATTAAAAAAATATATATGTACGTATATACCCCGATTTTCACCCAAATGTAAAATGTGTGCGGTGAATTTTAAAGGATAGTAAATTTATAGTTTCGAGGCAAAGCCAGGGGCGATATAAAACCTTTTTGATGTTGCAGGAACCCGTTCAACTGGACTGTCTGCCATTTCTGTTAAAGTTCAACTTACGTTCCTTCCTAAATAGACTCACACTTCCCAGAGCAGCAGCACCCCCCCCCCCCCCGCCCCCCCGCCCCGCGCACACACACACTTTTGTTTTAAGAACAGATTCAGTTTAAATGGCTGAGACGCCCCTACCATCGAGTTGTTAATTATAAATCGGAAAGAGAGAAAAACATTTTTTTTTTTTAAAGATAAATCTAGAGGGCTTCGGCTCCTAAAAAATACTCAACTTTTTTTTTTTTTTTTTTTTTTTTTTTTTTTTTTTAAGGATACATGTTAGAAAATAACTCGGAGCGCTGCTCCAAGTTGGGGTGTCCCCTGCCCGCAGCCAAATCCCACCCAACAGCTCCCCCAATTCCCCTTCTCTTCCACGGCCACCTGGAAACACGGAGTGTCCGTGAAATGCACGGCGACTTAAAAATTCCCTTCAAAAGGAGGGTGGAAAAAAAATAAATCCTCGACATTCCCCGACCTCGCTGGCCAGGGAGGGGAGATGTTTTGTCGCCTGCTGCTGCGGGCAGAGACAATGGCCGGGCTGTGCCTGGGGACGGGGAGGGAAAAGCAGCGAGGGCTCAGCGGGCTGGGGATCGCCGGCGGGACACACACGCCACACACAGACACACACAGAGACACACACACACACATCCACACACGCCGGGCTGTGCTCATTCTGCACATGGTTTGCCAGTTGATAATTAGCCTGACGGCAGCTTTTGGGAGCGGAGACGTTTCTCCCGTGCGGATGGTGGGTACCCTCCCCGCTTCCCTCCATCCCGTCCATTCCCCGTCCGGGAAAAGCCGGAGTTCTGCTCTCCCTCTGCCGATTTCTCTGCTTTTTTTTTTTTTTTTTTCCTTTTCCCCGGGAGTTTCCCCGCTGTAAGTGCTATCTCCCTCCCGGAGGGGAGGGCTGCGTGCGGCGTGACGGGGCTGGCACCGGTGCAGCCCCGACGGCACTTCCCCGGGGTGCGCTCCCTGTGCCTGCCCGGTCCCCGGCCCCTGCCCAACCTCTGCCAGACCCCTGCCCATCCTCTGCCAGACCCCTGCCCGGGTACGCATCCCCTGCCCCGTACTCATCCCCTGCCCCTTGCCCATCCCCGGCCCGGTATCCATTCCCTGCCCGATATCCATCCTCTGCCCGGCATCCATCCCGGGTACCCTGCCCGGTACCCAGCCTCTGCCCGGTATCCAGCCCCTGTCCGGTACCCGGCCCCTGCCCGGTACCCATCCCCGGCCCGGTATCCATCCCCTGCCCGGTATCCAGCCGCTACCCGACACCTAGACCCTGCCCGGTATCCAGCCCCTGCCCGGTATCCAGGCTCTTCCCGGTACTCAGCCCCTGCCCGGACGCCTCTCCACGGAGCAGCCCCCGCGTTGGATGGAGCTGATGGATTGAGCCCTTCTGAAAATCTCCCCCCTACCAACCACCCCTCCCCGGGTTCGCCGTACAAATGCCTCCCCTAAATTAAAATAAATAAATAAATAAATAATAAAAAAAAAGGAAATGAAAATATAATTCTGCGGAGCGTCTTTCCTTAAACATCAATTTTTTTTTCCCGTTTCGGAGCAAATCCAGCGCGCTGGTTAACTTACAAGAAATGCATTCGCGGAGCCCGTTTGGGAAAGATCCGGGTCAGGAAACCGTGCAAAATTAAGAAAGGTTTCGTGGGGTTTGCGCCGTGATTTTTTTTTTTTTTATTCCCCCCCCCCCCACCCCCCCTTGGTCTGCTTTTTGACCTCGAAAATAACGAGGAGGTCTGAATAAAGCACCCAACTTTTCGCGTCCGCGGACTACGCGGAGCTGCCTTTGAATGTATCTAGTCGGGTGTGTGTGCTCATATACGTGCAAGAATGTGTGTGCCGCTTAATTAATGCGAGTATATGTATACATTCACATCTTAGCTACCGGTATATAGGTATGAAAAGTCGTAAAAACCGCATCCGATTGTGAAAACAAGAAAAAGAAAAAAAAATATATCCAAATTCAGGTTGAGCTTAGCTTGGAATTGCAAAATAAAAAATGAAAGAAAGAAAGAAAAGAAAGAAATATATCCGGCCCCTGAATACCAGATTGGGTTTCTCTTCTGTTTTCAGCTTTTTTTTTTTTTTTTTTCCTCGACATTTGTCCATATTTAATCGAATTATATTTAATTCGAGGTCTAAACAATCAAACTCTTGCCTTTAAGTTGCCTCATTCCAACCCTCAGATCATTTCTTTGATGTTTTAAATCGCATCAAACAGCTTTTCCATGGAAAAAAAAAAAAAGTTTAGGACTTGGCATGCTGAATACAAATATGCAAATAAATAAGCATTTAAGAATTTACTCTTGGTTTCCCGTCTCTATACTTGTGTGTGTTGGTGTATGCGTCTCTATATCTGCCTATACGTATATGTAGAGCTATATATGTATTCTATAGTCATGCCTATATCTATATGCTAGATGTATATTTAAATATACATATACTCTCTTACTCATATGCATATTATACACTCACCTCATAGATATCTTCATACTTGACATTTTCAACCAGTTTCCAGAGCATGATGGCAGGCTGTTCTCTAGGAGGTGAGTGCATTCATGTGAAGAGCAGATGTCTGGATTCTCAGTACTTCTCTGTCTGTAATGATCCATCTATAATTGGAAATGGGGGACAGACACCAAATCCGACGTTCCTCTTCCATCGCAACTTATATCTGTTGTCTGAAACAATAGGCTGCAGAAGTCTACCTCAATCGGATAGTAAAAAACATTATCTGTTACATAGTTACATATATCTACAGACATATATGTGACTAGATATATACATATACACACATATATAGACTTAGACTTATATGCAAACATATAAAGATATATACATATACGCAGTTGCACACACACAGACGTACATACACACACATATATCTCTGAACATACAACTTTTTCTCTGTACACACATATATAAATTGACACATTTATATATGTAAATTATACATATTCTTGCGTATGTAGGCACATGTATGCTGCACGTTACATATGCATATAGATACACAAACCTGATCAATTTATATAGGAGTGTATATAAATGCATATTTGTGTGTATATTTATACATCTACACATACATACGTGGATATACAGTGATCAACTATACATGTTATATAGTCCATATATCTGTTACTTTAGTAGATAGATGGATAGATAGATGATAGAGTAGATAGATAGATAGATAGATAGAGATGATAGATTGATAGATAGATAGATAGATAGAAGAAAGAAAGAAAGAAAGAAGAAGAAAGAAAGAAAGAAAGAAAGAAAGAAAGAAAGAAAGAAAGAAAGAAAGAAAGAAAGAAAGAGAAAGAAAAGAAAGAAAGAAAGAAGAAAATAAAGACTACTTTTTCGATTCTATTTATATTAAAATAAAAAATAGGTTGCCTCTGCACTAGGCGATTCATCATTTACAACGAGATATTATGCTTTTTCCCACATGCAATATGCTTTTATTTACATGTCCAGAAATCATCCTCTCATATGCAGTAAAACGCCAAACCAGCGCCTCATCAAGCACATTCAGGCAAACCTGAAAGGAGTAAATTTAGATCAATGATTTTTCATTTGAAAGCCTTACACTTCAGACTTGGGCTGGGTATTTATAACTTGGCAGCACTTTCTCTGAGAAAAAAAAAAAAAAAGAAGAAGATAAAAAGAAAGAAAAAAACCATAGGAGTTCAGCAAACCCTTCTCGTTTGAATAGCGATTAGCTACTTTCTGAAAACGATTAAAACCAGAGTTGGATTCGTGCATTTCCCGGGTAGCCCTCGGTTTGGAAGGGGAGAGGAGGAGTTGGACCACTTTTAACCTTTATTTTTTTTTTTTTTCCTACCCCCCCTCCCTCCCCCCCACCGCAAGGCAAACCATCCTTCGCATTGTCCGTTTTTTAACACGTTGTACGCAAAGAGGCGACCTATTCTGCAGGCGAGCAGAGCCCATCGCTGCCTTTGAAAGGAAACAATTGAGCTGTGGGCTGGTGCACCGGGGGGGGGGGGGGGGGGGGGGGGGGGGGGGGTGGAAAAATGGGAAAAAGGAGAGACAGAGAGGCAGAGAGACAGAGAGAAAGAAGGTGTTTCTAAATTAAAGGTCCTGGCTCTGGAAATTTTCAGCTCTGCCTATAAGGTTCCTACAAATCTTTGTGGTTCTCCATGGGATCCTATGGGAAAGTGCACAGTGTCCTTTGTACTTTCGAAGGTCCTACAGGTAAAGATGCTTTTATATACATGTAAGCTCGAAAACGAGGAGAACTTCATCAGGAGACACTGCTGGTGGTGTTTGGTTGGCTGGTGGGAAGGGTGGGCTTTTCTTTTTTTTTATCGGCTTTGGCCTCAAATTCAAGCAGAAAGTATAAATTCATCCCTTTTCCCCTCAGCCCCTGCAGTCCCCCCCTCGCCCTCCCCGTTTTAAAGTGCACACCTTCTTCCAAAAACTCAACCCTCAAAAGGCAAGAGACAAATAACAGCCGGATATTATAAGAGGAGCTGGACAACGGTCTTGTTGAAGTTGTTAAAGCAGATAGGAGTTGAGGGGTTTTTATTTTTTTTTATTATTTTTTTTTTTTTTATTTCTCAGCACAGCCACCGCTGCACAGAGGAGGAGGAGAAAAGGGCACATCTTCGAGTGGGTTGGTCGGATCATTTCAACCGAAGCAATAGTGTAAAAAACGCAGGAAAAAAAAAAAAAAAAAAAAAAAGGAGCAAGGGTGTACGCTGTTTGCATGTGGATGTTGCGGAGATATCCATGCAGCACCCCTCCCTCCCCCGACACGTCCTCCTGCACCTCTAGATCCGAATGGCCCTCTCAGAAAAATACCAGGCTCATAAAGGGACAGTTTGCCATCACTTTTGGTAAAGTCTTTTGAGTCATGTCCTGGAAGGCTGGCACAGGGCAGCGTGAATGTGCTTCGTGACAGCTATTGCTCGACAATTTCGTGGCACCCTGAATTAAATATGCTTTACGTGCTGGGGGAGGGGAGAGGAGGGGAGAAAAAAAAGAAGCTAAAATAAATCTGACGACCACTGGCTCTCTGCTCACAGAATGGTATAGACAGTAAATCCTTATTTTCAAGTCCCACAATTATTACATTTCGCCTGCACTTGCAAAACATGACAAACGTGTCTCCAGTCATCATTTACAAAATTAGACTGAACAAAGGTTCTCCGCATTTTTTTTTTTTTTTTTTGTTTGGCGCTTGTTTCGCACCCCCGCAGCCTCCTTAAGTCTAATTTAGCCATTTCAAAAGGGGAGACCTGCACCAATTTATACCCAAAATACGCAATAAACCCGGGGTCCAAAATGCGAGACACGAACTCAGAAGTGACCGTTACAAGCTATACTTTCAAAGCAAAAAAAAAAAAAAAAGAAAAAAAAGGGGTGGGTGGTGGGTGGGTGGGAAAGGCGTTTTTTCGGCAGTTTTGGGGCATGATTTTGCCGTCTCTTGGAAGGCAAGTCCCCGGCTTTTTCAGCGGGGAGGCGGGCAGGAGCACTGCAGGCTCAGCCTGGCAGCTGGAATTGCGAAGGAATATTTTACACTTTTTTGGTTTTTGGCTTAAAATATATATAAAAAAAGGATGCGTTTAATAGCCTTGCCTGTGCCGGAGGAAGACCCCCCCCCCCCCCCCGCGCCGTTGCAGCCGCAGCGCAGCCGGGCCGTGCCCCCCCCCGGCGGAGGGAGCCGGGCGGCGGAGCGGCGTTGAGCGGGGCAGCGGCGCCCTCTGATGGGGGTTCCCTTCCCAAAGCTGCTGCCTTCCACCCCCCCCACCTTCCCGGTTATAGCCATAGCTGGGGGTTACAAACAGGCAAACACCTCCCCCGCTAGAAAGGATGCTGATATCGGTGTTTACCCTGTTAGAATTAAACTGCAGGTTCTTATTTACACCGATTTTTTCGCTCAGTGTTCGAACCTCCTCCTCATAATTAGAATAAATCTTTCATCCCCCACTTTGAAGTGCGGTGTGTAGCCTAGGTCAAATATCCAAATCATCTCATGAGACTCCCGCTAAAAGCCCTGGGAGGGAGAGGACCTGCAACTTTGTTGAGGAGTCAGAAAAAAAAAAATATCTGTCTTAATTCAACAAGTTATGTTCCTCTCATTTCCTATGATGTTCCCACGGTTTATTATTTATTTATTTTTTTAACTTTGCCTGCACCTGGTCAAGATGCTATTTCAGAAATGGACTTTCAGTCCTGCTCTGCCCTTCAAATCCAGGTTGGATCTCTATAATAAACTATATATCCCTCCGTATGCAACCCCCAGCAAATCTGTATTGTTGGCTAGAATTTAAAATAAATCAATTTATCTCAGCGCCCTCTGCTGCTCGCTGCAGGCTTTTATGTAAAGGCAGGTTTCTGACAGATCTAACTAAAAATCCAGTCTTTTTGGACGTGTTTGGTACCTTTTCTTGCACACTCGCTGTTTTTTCCCTTACAATATTATTCCATATGCTATCATGCATATTTCAGAATTCAGTATTTTTTATTAAAAAGTTTATTTGCAATTTAATTCACAGGGCAAAACACTCGTATAACACTGCAGGTGTCTCAAAATGTAGCTTAAAATTTACTGCCTGCTTATTCATGGATTTTCAAAAATCATTGATTCCATGTGCATTTTATACCTCTTCTATGTGAATAATACCAAGACTCAGCTCTTAAAATAAATCCAACTTCCATTCTTGTTTGCTGGTAAACCTAGTTTCCCTATTGCCTCTGCAGACATAACTAGGGTTTTTCACAGAATCATAGAATAGTTTGGGTCAGAAGGGACCTTTAAAGGCCATCTAGTCCAACCCTCCTGCAACGAGCAGGGACATCTTCAACTAGATCAGGTTGCTCAGAGCTCCATCCAACCTGACCTGAAATGTTTCCAGGGATGGGGCATCTACCACCTCTCCGGGCAACCTGGGCCAGTGTCTCACCACCCTCAGTGTAAAAAATTTCTTCCTTATATCTAGTTTAAATCTACTCTCTTTTAGTTTAAAATTATTACCCCTTGTCCCATTGCAACAGACCCTACTAAAAAGCCTGTCCCCATCATTTTACATTTTCACAAAGCCATCAGTGCTCATTCTTCATGGAGTGACATTACCAAACCCTCTCGTTGCTGCCTGCTCTTGTAGATGCCAGGAGCGGTTTGTAGCGAGCCAGGAAAGCTCAACTATATGTGCTGAGCCCTCATGGACAGACCCAAACAGTTTGACACTATTTAACAACCCTGTGGGGAAGAAGCTGTGGGCTTTCTCATCAGTGGTGACCTCCCTGGGATACCATTTGCTACTAGCCCCTTTCAGGCCATTATCAAAGCCAAGAGGAGGGTGCAGGAGTCACCCCTTGGCATCAGGACCCATCTCCCACTGCCCTGGGGCTGCCAACCTCCTCATGCCCCTGCTTGTGGCCAGGGGGGACAGGGCAGAGGCAATAACTCGATCTGAAACCTCTTCCCTGAAAAGGGCTCTGAAACATCCTAATAACCACACCCAGGAGCAAGCAGGCCAGAAAGGGCTGGTGTGACCATGTTAACCATCAGTACTACCCCCTTGCAAAAAGAAGGGACAGAAAGATCTTTCTGAAGGCTAGCAGAGTCTTCCCTGTGATTCCCGACCTTTTGTACAAGAAGAAGAGAATCAAAAAGGTCTGCATTACCAGACAGACTCGGTAATGAACGATCAACCAAAGAATCACAAAACAGAAACCCCACCAGCTGGCTTGTGGCTTCTGTCTCTCTCTCAGGTTTAAAATTATGTTTATAGTGATGTTTGGCAAACTCAGGGAATACTTTGGACTCCTTTTTGCTAGTAGGACTGGTTGGACTCCTGTGAGTAAATAGGTCATAGTGTGCTTGAAGACATTTGGTCAGTTTTTGGGAGGGCATTTCTGCTGCCTTTGCTTTGGGGTTTTCTCTTTGCATTTCCCCTCTGCATCTGGGTCTCTTGAGACAGTGAGGAATTGCAAGGCATGAATGACAGCAAGGAGTTTAGGACAATCAGAGACAACCCTATGGAAATGCCAGTTCTTACCTCAAGGAGACACTGAAGGTACCCTTGGGAAATATTTCCAGCTGAGAGAGAGGACACTGTGCTATTAATTTTTTGCAGCAACTGTAAAATCATCAAATGTCTGGAAAATTGCAGAGAGGAAGAAAAGAAAAAGAAGAGAGTAGGTGGGTAAAGAAGAAATTTTAAAACAACATCTCAGAAATTTGGTATTTTTTTTTTTTTAGGATGAGAGTATTCTCAAATATGGAGGAGCAGATAGATAGGTAGAAATTAAATAGCACGATACAAAATGTCAAAGTTTGTTTTGAACTAGTAATAACAAATATCTACTCATAGCCAGTACATCCACGCTGATACAGTCTGAAAGACAGTCATATTGAGCAGAAGTCTGTTCTCTATTTGGAGAAATGGTTACATTTTGAGATTTCATAGAATCATAGAATAATTTAGGCTGGAAAAGACCTTTAAGATCATCAAGTCCAACTGTAAACCTAGCACTGCCAAGTCCATCACTAAACCATGTCCCTCAGCACCACATCTACATATCTTTTACATACCTCCAGGGATGACAATTCCACCACTTCCCTGGGCAGCCTGTTCCAAGTGCTTGACCACCCGTTTCAATGAAGAAATTTTTCCTAATAGCCAAACTAAACCTCCCCTTGTGCAACCTGAGGCCGTTTCCTCTCATCCTATTGCCCATTACTTGGGAAAAGAGACCAACCCTCATGTCACTACACCTTCCTTTCAGGTAGTTATAGAGAACGATAAGGTCTCCCCTCAGCCTCCTTTTCTCCAGTCTAAACAATCCCAGGTCCCTCAGCTGCTCCTCATAAGACTTGTTCTCCAGACCCCTCACCAGCTTCATTGCCCTTCTCTGGACTCGCTCCAGGATCTCAAAGTTTTTATTGTAATGAGGGACCCTAAATTGAGCACACTGATTTGTCTAATCATGATAAAAAATGAACTCCGTTGTCACTTATCTATCTGTGGTACTCACCTGGCCACCAGTCTTTGATAGCAGGAATTACACCTTATGCAGCCCAGGATATGGTTGGCGAATGGGCTGCGAGCGCACATTGCCGGCTTGTGTCGAGTTATTCCCAATCTAGTTCTCCCAGGCCAAGTCTTGCACCGATTGTGGGTTATTTGGAAAAGGGAGCCCCTCCAAATGTTGTCTGTACCCGAGTTTAATTATGTACCCTACTTATGTGTCGGCGTATTATCCCTGTGTACTACCTGTTTTCTTACAAGAAACCTGCATATGTGATGTCAACAAGGACCTGGACCTTGAGGCAATGTGTTGGGATGCCTCACCAAACACCCAGATGCATCCCCTCTTCAGAAATGTTCTACATACTCCAAACTTTCTGGAGCAGGAATGACAATCAGATTCCCAGGTTGAGAATGAAGAGTGCTTCATGCCTTGTTCCTCTTGCCACTATCTCTTAATCTTTATTTTGATCTGATGTAGGTACTCAACTTGAGACAAGGGTAGTGAATTTCAAATAAGTGCTTGACTCTCTAAGGCAGAGAGCTCAAAGCCTTGCTCATGTCTCACTGTCCCTTCCTATGAGCTTGGATCGCTCCATGCCACTGGCTTGTCTTAGGACCCCAAACTCCCTTTGCTCTTTGAGCAGGAATCCTGAGTACTAACTTCATGGCTTTCCATGATTGCCAGGAAAAGTAGGAATTAGGTGAAGACTAAACTGAAGACTTTATGCACGATCTACTGCTGGATGATTTATCCTTTGTAACACAAAGAGGAGCCAGGGAGTCCCAAGAGCTGCTGTCACAGCTGCAGGTTTATCCTTCCTCTCCACATACACCTTTTGAAAGTGAATTAATCCTTTCTAAAACCACTTCCTCCTAGAGGCCAAACAAAACAAGCAGGAAAGTTGCTAAACTTGTTTCCTTAAAAATTTTAAACTAAACGTATAAGGATATCTTTCAGTTTCCTCGGTTGGGATACTGACACTTAAATTTGGAACTGGTTCATTCATCTGAATAAAGCATATACTTTTTATTTCTGTATGTTCCCATTTCCAAAGAAAAGTGCCTGTACTTACATAAAGAGTCACATAATAAAGGACAGGCAAACTGCAGCCATTAAAGGGAGATCTCACTTTTATTTAATGTTTAGGATGACACAAAGTTAGGAGATTCCATTTTTATTAATTTAATTTAATTCATCTCTGTGTATGTGGATACAAACTGTTTGCATGTGATTTGCCTGAAAAACAGGATTTAAGTTATATGATGAAATCCCTCTTCACATTTTAGGACAATGCTGTAGACTGGGTTATCTATTCCTAAAATACAGAATTTAAATTTCATGGCAGGAGAGAGTTAATCAGTTTTAAGGAAAGAGAAGAAAAATTAAGAACTGGCATGTTATCTGATTTGAGATTTTCTTTTTTTTTCCTCCAGTATCACCCTCCTTCACTGTCTTTTCAATTCCTCCACTCTCTTAACTTACTTTCTGGCAGTAGGCGCTCAGATAATATGACTATAGGCAATGCTTTAGGGAGTTAAAAAAATTCTGGGTACATGAAAGGAGACATAGCAAAGTCAGCAAACTGTATCTATAGGGGAAATGTATTTCAGGCTCCCAAAATTGCTCATAATATATCTAGAGTCACATCACTCCCTGAATATTCCCTTCAGTTTGCTCCTATACTGCACTGTGGCCATCAAGGACTTTAGCCTGAGTAATAGCAGGGTCCTAAGTAAAAATTCTCATTAACTGTGGTTTTAAGAGCATTTTCCCTTCCCTTCCCTTCCCTTCCCTTCCCTTCCCTTCCCTTCCCTTCCCTTCCCTTCCCTTCCCTTCCCTTCCCTTCCTTCCCTTCCCTTCCCTTCCCTTCCCTTCCCTTCCCTTCCCTTCCCTTCCCTTCCCTTCCCTTCCCTTCCCTTCCCTTCCCTTCCCTTCCCTTCCCTCTAGGTTAATAAATAAAACCGTGCCAAGGAATATTTCTGGATACTTAACTTTCCTGGTTTAGAGATTGAGTTTAATAATATGGATACAAGCTATTCTGTGCCAGTTAGACTCATGGCACATAGTTCAGGTAGAGTCTAAAAATCTAGGGACAAACCTGTTGTTTGAATTAGGTTAAACTGCATCTTTCACTGCTTTCCATGCAATATTCATTCTAGTGATAGAATATGATATTAATATTAACATAAACGTGATTTAGACTTGTACTCCTAAAGTAATTGTATACCATTGCTTTCATTATTATAAATGCACAAGCAAAATAAAAATCAGTGTTTCCTGCCTAAAAGGCATAGGAATGAGCAAGTGTAAATGAATCATTTTAACAGCTCTGAAATTAAACATTTTGTTCTTCAGTAGCAAAATGAGAAAGTTGAAAATTCAAATTTCAGCCTTTCTCCCACCCCTGGTTTTGAAATGAACATCTAATGACTTGATTTGGCTGCCAGAAGAGAACCTATATTGCAAAAACTTCCAAGCACCGGCACTTTGATAATCAGATTTGTTTATGGAGTTTCAGAATACCTTCCTAAAAATGTAATGACAGTGCTCCTGAAAAGAATCACGACTCCATTTTGCCAACATTGGTCTTCATTACTGAAGTTCAACATGGTCATTTTTTTTTTCTCCAACTAGATAATTAAAAGTTTGAGCCCACTTTCGTTTCAGGGGCCTCAGACTGGGTTTTATCGCATGTTGAAATCATAAGAGCAGTTTCACAGTTCCCTGAATGACAAACCTTGTTTCAATCTTTTTTTTTTTTTTTTTTTTTTTTTTTTTTTTTTTTTTAATCTCTGGTAACTAAGATTGTTTCTAAGTTTATGAGGAATCTGTTAGACTTGAGTGAAAACATAAAACACAGATATCCTTTAAAACACATGGAATATAAATGAAGGGACCTTAATCGGTGTAGTGGAGAGGGATCTGGAATTCAGGAGAATGGTTCTCTCTCCCAGCCCTACTCGTATTGGTCCCACGGGCACGACCTTCGTTCAGACCTTCTTTACTAAAGCTCTATTCTGGCTTGCCTTCCTCCTTTTAATCATCAGTCCTTAACACAGTTAATTAAAAGGAACCTCATCACATCCTAGAAGCATGAACATTAGGAAGATGCTTGGCTGACAAAAAAAAAAAGGGTCAATGTTGCATCAGCAAGAACAGCATTCAGCAAAGTTCCCTGTGTGTCAAAACCCCTTATGCCGTGTATAAGTCCAAATGAAGTGTGTTGCCTTTTTGGTCAGCTTCTCTCATTCCCTAGGAGTTTCTATTTGTGCACCCTCTGAATATAGAATAATAGAATCATAGAATTGTTAGGGTTAGAACGGACCTTAAAGATCATCTGGTTCCAAGCCCCCTGCCATCGGCAGGGACATCTCCCACTAGATCAGGTTGCTCAGAGCTCCGTCCAGCCTGGCCTTAAAAACTTCCAGGGATGGGGTTTCCACCACCTCTCCGGGCAACCTATTCCAGTGTCTCACAACCCTCATGATAAAGAACTTCTTCCTAACGTCCAGTCTGAATTGACCCATCTCTAGTTTTAATCCATTCCCTCTAGTCCTACCATTACTCGACATCGTAAAAAGTCCCTCACCCCCTTAAGATACTGGTAGGCCACTCTAAGGTCTCCTCGGAGCCTTCTTTTCTCCAGACTGAACAACCCCAACTCTCTCAGTCTGTCCTCATAGGAGAGGTGCTCCAGCCCTCTGATCATCCTTGTGGCCCTTCTCTGGCCACGTTCCAACACGTCCATATCTTTCTTGTAGTAGAGGCTCCAGAATTGGATACAGTACTCCAGGTGGGGTTAGAGTTAGTATAAAGTACAGCAGCCAAGCTATCTTGTGTAAGTCATGAAAATCACCACAGATAGACCAGGAAGTGGGGGACGGTCACAGCTTCATAGAAACAAAAGATGCAATTGCTCAGTTAATCTAACTCCTGCAGAACACGGGCCAGAAAACCTCCACAGATTAACTGTTGAATGAGCTGCAGTGTACCTTGTAGAAGAATTTATTATAATAATGTCTTGGGTTTACTTTTTAAGGCTATGGGTGTAAAATCTTTGCCTAAATTAATGTATTGTTCCTTTCTTAATCATCATCTCTGAAAAAGATAGAAATCTGTTTTCCGTTCTGTGTTTTGTTGAATTTGAATCTTAAGCCAGTAAAATCTTCTGCTTGGGTACGTCTGTTAACCTTTTCAGTTCTCTGCATCTTGTTATTAAGATCAGTAAATTAAGCTTTTTCTGTCTTTCATGATACAGTAGATTCTCTTATACTTCGTAGAATCACAGAATGGTTGAAGTTGGAAGGGACGTCTGGAGGTCATCTTGTCCATTTCCCCTGCTCAAGCAGGGCCACCTAGAGCCAGTTTCCCAGGATCATGTCCAGATGAATTCTGAGTATCTCCAGAGAGGGAGACTCCACAATCTCCCTAGGCAACCTGTGCCAGAGCTCGGTCACTCTCACAGTAAAAGAGTGTTTCCTGCTGTTCAGAGGGAACCTCTTGTGTTTCAGTGTGTACCAATAGCCTCTGGTCCTGGCACTGGTCACCAGTGAACAGAGCCTGGCTCTGTCCTCTTTGCACCCTCTCTTCAGGTTTGAAGATAACTTGATACCTACACATTGATAAAATCCCCCCTGAACCTTCTCTTCTCCAGGCTAAACTGTCCCAACTCTCTCATCCTTTCCCCATGAGAGATGCTCTAGACCCTTACTCATCTCAGCGGCCTTTCATTGGACTCTTCCCAGTATGTCCTCTTGTATGGAGGAGCCCAGAACTGGACACGGTACTCCAGGTGTGGCTTCACCAGTGCTGAATAGAGGGGAATGATCACCTCCCACCTGATTCCAACACTCTTTCTAATGCAGCCCAGGATACCATTTTACCACCTTTGTGGGAAGGGCACATTGTTGCCTCATGTTCAACTTTGTGTCCACCAGGACCCACAGGTCATTTTCTGCAAAGCTTCAGACAATGCTATGGTATGACGTCGGTGATGCCATATCACTTTACCCAGTTCACCAACAGCTTTCTTGAAAGGGAATTATCAGAAAGGAGCACAATATTCCACCTGTCGTTGCTTCACATCTATGACAGATGCAATGTGACCTTTATGAATAAGTACATCATCCTTTGGTTTATTAGACACAAACCACTCTGCCTTCTGCCCTCAAGTTCAAGCTCATACTTAGTGCATTGCCACCTATGACCAACAATTGCCTTTCAGAGTTGCTGCTTTCCAGAGCGGAGTCCACCATCTCATAGGGAAAAAGACATGTATTTTCTTCTTAGATACAGAAATTCTTTTTCACTCTGTTAATAAGTTGTTTGCTGGCATCCAGTTTATTGAACAATTCAGATCATGCTACATTTTTACCCTTCATCAGTTTTCCCTCAATCTTCCAGTCGCTTACAAATATTATCATCAGTGATGTTATATATTCTCATTGATGAGAATATAAACTAACATCAGGGCAGGAACTGAAACCTGAAACTCTATTAGGAATTTACATGCTCAGTCATTATTCTCTCTTCCTCATCCATTTCAGGTTCAAATAGATAGCTTTAGATCCACTTAATGCATTTAGTATTTTGTCTAATTGTTATAATTGTAATCAACATCCCTGTGGTTGCAAGTTAAATGTGCTCTGGAAGTCAATCAAATTTGTAATCTCATTAGAAGGAAGAAAAACAAGTTCATTTGACAGCATCTATTTTCTGTAAACCCATATCGATTAGTATTAATTATATTATCCTCCTTTAATTTTTTTATTAATTGACTCCTCAGTCAGATAATTCATTAGTGAGAACAGAACTGGTGCCAGACTATTAAGCATCTAATTATGTGGATTTTTCTGTTCATATTTTTTAAAATTTAGCAACATATTAGCTTCTATGCTTCACCAAGTTATATAAAAAAGAAATACTTATTTTCCAGGCAGCTGATCATTTCTTTGAAAACTGCTCAATTTGTCATATTCTAAGATATTGAACAACAGCAGATTAAGTTATTCCTTTGCTGCTATTCATAGAGCTTGTTATCTGCTGGTCTGGTTTGATACTGTTCTCACACTGGACTTATACACGCTTTTATAACCTTCATCCACATAATCATGTGTATAGAGCAAAATCTGGATGCAATTTTAAATTAAAATCTTACCTAAGAAACAGGATGTTTTTTTTCTTGTTTTTGAAGTTTTGTGAACCTGCAAGTCAAATGAAGATAGTGGCTTTCCATGATTTCAAATGGATCGTTGAAAACGAACAGGTGTTAGATAGTCGTAATTAAAAAAAAAAAAAAAATCACCTGAAAAAGACTGGGAAACATGTCCACTCCTCGTGCCACCATGTCCCCTCAACATGGGTATGAAATCAGAACATCTGTTTATACTGATCTTACACATTCTCTCCAGAGCGAAAACTGAAACACGGAAAAAAACCCTCATGAAAACTCTGTGCGGATAACACATACACATCTAAAATTTATGAGGGATACAAATTGGAATTTGTAGATCAGTAATTACACATGGACTCATGAAACATGGGATTCCTCCTAGAAGCAGGCGGGAACGCTGCTCAGCTGTGTAGTGGCCATACAGTGTAGTTGTAGGACAGGATTTTTGGTGGGATGGGAGGTGTTTGGGAATGGTCACTTGGGTTTCTGGGAGCTAAAGAGAACCCAGTTTTGTTGTTGTCATCTTTTTTGAGAAGGGGAATTTTGGGAAATCATGAAGGAATAGTGAAACAGTGAACAGCTTAAGCACTGCCCTGCAATCTCTACCAATTTTCCGTACCTTTACACTGCTAGAAAGCTCCTGGCAAAGTTTTGGCTTAGACTAAATATCAGTCTGCCAGGCATGGGGGAAAAAGGCGTAACACAAGTCAGAGACCTTTTCTATTCTGCAGTCTGGATGCAAACACCTCTTTTGAAGGAAAAAAGTCGTGCTGTATCACACTGCAAACTTCACATTTATGAGAAGTACAAGAAGAAATCCCATAGAATAAGGGACAAAAACATTGCTAATAAACAGAGTTGTCTGGAATTAATCCTGGTCCTACTAAAGTCCATATGGATTTTGTTATTGGCTCAAGTAAAGGCCAAAAAGGGTCATTAGGATACCCCCAAGGTACTGAGTACTAGAAGTCAAGGACGTAGTGTGATACTGGAAAATAAAAGGAATTATGTCTCTTTTGGGGTATTCTGTAACTAGGTGAAAGCAAGAAACTAGGAGGTTCCCTTTGGACTGTCATTTAGAGGAAAGGAAAGAAAAGAAAGCACATTGTTCCCCATTGTAAATAATAGACACACTTTATATAATTACCTTTAAATATTATTCAGTGAAGCAAACTTTTGTTTCTTACCCTAAGATTTATGTGTGACGAAAATTAGAAAAAACCTTTATTATTTTGACATATAAATCTGATTTTATTTTATTATTATAATTATTATTATTATGTTTATTTAGTTTAGTTTATTAAACAGATCAACTTGCTTGGCAATCATCCTCATTGCTTGAATAATATACGTTTAGTTTGTCTATGAGATGAAACTCTTTTACTTTGATCTTGGGGTCAGTCAGCAGTTACACAGATGCAGCCTTTCACATGAACACCCTGGAGCCTGGGTGTGTCCACCCCCTTGAGGTTTCCGGTGGCCCTGGCCAGAAGCCCTGAAGTATGTGGCTGATGGATATGATGTAGGACCTACATGAGATCCCTGTCATAATTCTGTAACACTTATTTTAATATTATAAAATAAAGAGATATGTATAGCTTGCTTGAAAAGCTAATGAGTCATTGTCTGCTTCTGTCTTTGGCCTCATATTTAGTTCCGTTAACATGTAGACTTGGTTGATAGTTGCAGTGGCACATTTGTCTGATCTAAAATATGTGCAGTCATTTTATGAAAAGTTTTTAATGACCCCTGGGAACTACCGAGCTGTCAGCCTCACATATGTGCCTGGGAACATCATGGAACAGATCCTCCTAGAAGCATTGCTAAGACACATGGAGGACAGGGAGGGGATATGATGTAGTCAGCGTGGCTTCACCAAGGGCAAGTCCTGCCTGATCAACCTAGTTGCCTTCTACGACGGAGTGACTACATCAGTGGACAAGGGAAGAGCTAAGGATGTCATCTGTCTGGATTTCTCTAAGGCCCTTGACACCATCCTCCCTAACATTCTTCTCTCTAAATTGGAGAGATATACATTTGATGGGTGGACTGGTTGGTGGATGGGGAATTGTTTGGAGGGTCACATCCAGTGGGTGGTGGTCAACAGCTCAATGTCCAGATGCAGATCAGTGACAAATGATGTCCCTCAGGAGACCAGTACTGTTCGGTACCTTCATCAGTGACATAGACAGTGGGATTGAGTGCACCCTCAGCAAGTTTGGAGATGACATCAGGCTGAGTGGTGCGCTTGACATGCCTGAGGAATGGGACCCCATCCAGAAGGATCTGGACAGGCTCAAGAAATGGGCCTGTGTGAACCTCATGAGGTTCAACCAGGCCAAGTGCAGGGTCCTGCATGTGGGTCGGGGTAACCCTCAGTATCAATACAGGCTGGGGGATGAAGGGATTGAGAGCAGCCCTGCCAAGGAGGGCATTGGGGTACTGGTGGATGAAAAGCTGAACATGAGCCAACAATACATGCTCGCAGCCCAGAAAGCCAACCGTATCCTGGTCTACACTGAAAGCAACATGGCCAGCAGGTCGAGGGGGGTGATTCTGCCCCTCTGCTCTGCTCTGGTGAGACCCCACCTGCAGTGCTGCCTCCAGCTCTGGAGCCCTCAGCACAGGAAAGACATGGACCTGTTGGACCAAGTCTAGAGGAGGGCCACAAAAATGATCAGAGGGCTGTCGTAACAATGAAAAGTAGGCAAAGGTCAGTCCTGTCTCTCTTCATTCTGCTCCAAAATTATGAGATTGGATCCACAGAACATTTTTCTGCTACCATAGTGTACTTTGCTCATTAAGCAGACACAAAACATTTTTTCCTTACTCAAAACACTTGGTGCCACCACAAGCATTATATTCTTCTGATGCAGTTTTCAGAAGTGGTTTTGTCACTCAACATTTCTACTTTGAGTTTTAATTAACAGGGTAAAGCAAAAGAAATTTCATCCTAATCCCTTTCAATCTAAATCAAAATCATTATATTGTTTTTAAACTGTTTTCCTGATATACCTTTCCCTAGTTCATTGTGCAACATTTTTTCTTTTTTTTCTGGTGAATAAAGGGTTATTTGTTTATCTTTCGTTTTTATTTTCACATCATAGGCAATTTTCAAGGGAAAGTTTTCCCACTTATTTCCCAGATAAGAATTTGACAAATAAAGCGATAATATCCTGGAATACTTCCAGCAGTTTATTCACAGAGCATCCAGTTCCACTGTTATGCTCTCTACTGACCGTTCCTAATTTTCTGCGTAGTTTTATTACTGGCTTCACACTGTATATTAATTGGCAAAGGGTCTATGCTTTGATAACTCCTTAATTTAGCTGGCCATGATGATGTCTCAGAGTGGTTCATTAATATTTGTGTTAAATGCATTAATTAATGAAAACAAAACCAAAACAAACACAAAAACTAGATGGCTCTGGGTTGTAATAGTAATAGGACTCATCCTCTTGCCATTATATGACCAGTCCAAGGCTTTAGACGCAGAAGTTGAGTTTCATAAGGTGTTGAAGATCTTTGTGCATGTACCACCAGTACATCAGCTTGTATTGGCACAGGTACAAATATGTCACTGAAATAGATGCAAGGCAGCTGCTCTTTTCACAGTTTCATGCGTTTATGGACTAAGGAAACAGAGTGAGGCTGGAAAATGTGATATATGTCCTCTCTGCAAAAATGCATATGGACTGAGCAGGATACCTTATTTATCTCAAAAGCTGCTGGGTCCTGTGTGTGGTCAACTGAACTGAGCCCAAAGGGTTCACAGAATCACGGACTAGCTGAAGTTAGAAAGGGCACCTCAAGATCATTTAGTCCACCTACCCTGCTCAGAGAAGATTAAAGAATTAGTTTGAGACTGTGGAGATATGTATTTGATTGCCAGCATTGTCACAGCCTTTCTATGCAATTGTGGCCAAGGCACTTCTAAGGTCACACATCTCAATTTAGTCTGGTCATCTAAATCTGACCCTCAAAGCAGAATCATCTTGAGCACATTGTTCAGGGCCATCTCCTGTCAGCCTCTGAGTATCTTCAATGATGGAGACTCCACAACCTCTCTGGGCTACCTAGTCTGGAAAAGTAAAAATATTTTTCTTGTGTTTTAATGGAGTTTCTTGTATTACAATTTGTGCCCATCACCTCTCGTGCTGTCGCTGGACGTTACTGAGCAGAGTCTGGTTCTCTTTTGTTTACTCCCCCATTAGGTATTTATATACATTTTTAAAATGGATCCACAGGGATCTGTGGGAAGCCCATTCTCTTCTGGATTGGTAGATGGACACGAAGCAGAATACTCCTGGGCTGCTGAAATGGCAGCAGATGCCTATGTGTGGGCACAACTGAATCAAAAATGTTGATTTTGATTCAGGCTGTCTGTGTAGACTGTACTGTACATGTATGGTTGCTGAAAGATGATGTTTAGTACTATTTCAGGTTTCCTTGAGTATCCATGATATACAGAAGGGATTGACAGATACCGTGAAGCTGTGAGAGACCTTGATCCCTCTGGAGAAGCAGTGGGAAGCCAGGCAGGATAGACAAGACTGTCTAAAATGTCACTTGATGCTTATATGTGGGTGATTGAATCACGCCCCCAGTGCGTCTGTTGGTATAAAATGACAGCAAACTATATCTTGATTGTCATAGTGTGGGTTTGCCTAGTGTGCTAGATCCTGAATGAGCAGAACTCTGTCCCATGCTGTAGTGTAATCCTAGCAATACTTTCTCCAAAACCTGGATATTTTGAGTTGCTTCAGAAACTGTGTGTATATATCATAAAATCAAATGTCTTTCCATTAAAAAACAACATAAACCTTTGTCCAGAGCAACGACAATTTCCATTCAGGCTTGAAGTTCCCATTGATTTCTTGTTCATGTCCCTTCTACAGCAAGGTGAACCTAATTAACAGTTAAGAAGTTAGACATTTTGTTAGATTTCTCTTCCAGTGCCTACCTAGAAACTAAATGGCATTTTCCAGCAAAACATAAGTGGACGTTCAATCTCTCTGACATAAGCGGGGGTTCTGTTGCTTAACACGTGGACAAATATTACTATACATACATCATCAATTCTGCTACTTCTGGCAGTACAGGACACTCAGCATTTTACAGATTTGGTCTTTTTTTTGCCTGGTCACTTAATTTTAATGCAAATTTGCCCAAGGTTTCTATATGCAGTTTACATTTAAAGTCTGATAGAGATGGATTTTATTTTTTGCTATTCCTTTTTTCCTTTCATCTCCTTGTATGTTGCAGTGTCTACAAATTAGAGGCTACTTGTGCATGTTGACATGTATTTTGGCATTGCACTTCTGCAAATCTCAGCAGGTTTGTCTTTTTGTTTTAATGGAGCGAGTGGAAAATTTACACACCAAAGTGAAGAGAGATGGGAGAGGCAACCTCTCATGTGACTATTTAAAATACTGATGAATTTGTCACAGTTGTGTTTCCCCTGACTTTGGAGAAGAGCACAAACAGAACTGATCAGAGGAATTCACTATAGCACCTGGGAAGTTCTATTTCCCAGAAGATTAGTGGGGTAATATTAATTAGTGAGAGTTCATTTGTTAGGAAGCAGAGGTGGGGATTGGATAACCAAGTTTAAACATGTGGAAACTGCCTCCTAAACCATTTTGTTTTTCAGCTGAAATCCTTCTGAAGTTTCTGCCATTGCATCTTTGCCCTTGGTGTGTCATTGTCCCAAATTACTCATAAAGTCATTTCTGCAAGCACTAAAACAAAACAAAAAGAAGGGTTGTCATCAGGTTCCCAGACAGTTTTGAAACAATATGTCTAGGAAATTGCCTAAAAATCCCTCTTTCTGAATTTTTTTTTCGGTAAAACTTTTCAGACCCATTTGTTTTGGAAAGGCTGGCTAAACATCTAAGCTAGATTTGCTTCAAGTCATACTTGAAAGAGGATCCTATTTACATCTAAATACTTATTTTTTTGACTCTCATTGTTTCTGCCTGGGAACATTCAAACTTTGTGCCACAACACTGGGATCAAAACCTGGAGTGGGGTCATTAGCAATTAACCCAGACCATTGGCTGAAGTAGGGCTTGGAAATGAACTACTGTAAGCTTGCAGGGCGAAGATTAAAGAATTAGTTTGAGACTGTGGAGATATGGATTTGAGTGCCAGCTTTGTCACAGCCTTTCTATGCAATTGTGGCCAAGACACTTCTGAAGGATTATGTCTTGATTTAGTCTGGTCATCTAAATATTAAGTACACAAGGTTTTCTAGGTTGAGGCCATTGTCAATGGATAGGGACTAGGATTCCTGCCACTTTTCCCCTGTGGTCAACTGAGAGAGATTAATCTAATGTAACTCATCCCATCTAGCTTTGATTCCTGCTTTAGGACAGTATAAATTGCCTTGCATTTTGTCTTTCTCTTGATACACCAAGAATGAAATCTGGTTAACAGATTCTAGATGAGATAACTATTTAATATAGCTACAATTAGGTGGGATGAATTCCACTGTTAATCTCTGTATAAGCCAAACTTCTCGCTGTAACATGGTAACAATATTATTGCTGTTCCTCTGCTTTGTATGTCGTAGCTATAGGATGGAAGTTCTAGGTTCTGTAATGTCATAGATCTGGTTCCTAGCCAGGTTTGTTGTCCTTATTTATCCAGAGATGGAAATTATTTTCAAGCACCAAACAAATCAGGGTTAAATCAACATAGATTTTATTGCCGTGAAATGTTTGATCAAATGTGGTCATTATCTTCATAGACTCATGTAAAACAGGTAGCTTGTATAGGAAATAGAAATATAAAAGATTATGTTTTGCACCACTGAATTATAAATTAGGTTAAATTAAGTGGAAGGAAAAAAAGCCCAAAACAAACCAAACCCCCAAACCAATAAATAGGACATTGTTTGTTGGTGACCAAGTGCGCACTCACATTTAAATACAATCACAACAGCTGCTGTACAGAAGTAATTGTACAAAATAAAGAAAAGTAAAGAATAGCGATAAAAAAAATTCAGACCTCTCCAAATGACCTTCACCTGGCAAAGGAAAATGACTTTATCTTCCTCCCTCATTCCCCACACAGCTGTACTTGAAGTCTTGTTGAACCTGTAATGAGGGCAGAGGATATTTTTATAAATACAGTTCCTGTATAATTATGTTTACTGATTCTTCCTTGTGTTGCAGGCTTGTGTCTTCTATTAATGCTGTTTCTCCTTGTCCTTAAAAATAAAGAATTAGACCAGCAGAACTATCTCTCCAAAGGATAAATGAAAGTCAAATGACCTTGGAATTCATCAGCAGCCCTTTTGGATATCTAAGACATCTAAGACCAAAACTGCTTGTTGGTGTTAGGAAACAAATAAACAAACAAAAATGCAATTAAAGAAATTGGCTCTTAGGACAATAAAGCAGCCCTTCTTGAGCCTTGTTGCAAAATTCTGAGCTGCAGCTGTGCCACTGAGTCATGTTCAAAGGAAGAGATGAGCTGGGAAAATATTTACACAGAGGTCCAGGAGTTGGAAGGACTATACATTGTGCCTGCTTTGTAGCAGATTTTTTTGTTGTTTTGTTTTTAGGAAAAGTTAAAGATAAGCTTCAAAGAGCAGATTCCTTGTTGATTTGGAGAGCTGAAGTCTGTTCCCAATGAATGTTGGAGTTTCTCTTTAAAAAAGAAGTAAATCAAAGGTCCAAATTCACCCCTTGTGCCAGTTCTCCAAGGCAACAGAATGACACCTAGAAGGAGTTAGGGTTTAAGATGGCAGCATGAAGGACAAGATCCTTGGCAGTCTTCAGTTGTAGGTGACCGGGTCATCCCTGCTTGTCTGTGGTTCACTCCCCTTTACAGGCCATACAAACGTTGTCCCAGTTCTCGTCATCTGCATAAAGCTCTCCCTTCATTCTACATCTCTGCTGTGTAACGATACTAATGGAGGATTGGGTGAACAGAGATCTAAATCTTAGGGCAGAGGTTGGAGATGAGAATATCACTCCCAGCTCAGCCAGACACTTACCTTCTAAGCTTAGTCAACACGTGAGCTCTTTGTACTCACAGTGAGTAACACCTTGCTCTAGAAAGAAAGGCATGTAGTTAGTCAGTGTGTTTACTTCATGAGTAATTTGCTAATAAATCCAAGTACGAACAGCTGGTCTTTGTGAGTCAAATGTGTCGGTGCTTAGTATAAGAAGTAAGTACAGAGACCTACCTAAAGTGTTTCGAGATTTGTGGTAGGAAAGGTGTAATGCATACAAAGCTGAGCAATGGGCTGAAGTACAACAGGATCCAAATATTCAGACAGCACTTGAGATATGAATCTCTTTTTGGAGTTTCAAACGTCATAGTGAATTATTACTTTGGCCATGGAAGTTTGGACACTTTTCTGTACTCCTTCAATGTTTTTGACCTGAATGGAATAAGCAATTCCACGATCTCTCAAAGGGAGAATTCCTCCCCCCACCCCCCCAAGATCATACTAATTTCAAAGTCAAAAAGGTACAAATATACTTGAATTTGCTACCAGTGAGCACCCACTAACTTCAAACCATGTCCATCCTTCAGGCTGATCTAATTCATGAGCGTATTTTGAGATGGCAAGATTTCCGTAGAGACAAGGACTAAGAAAATAAAAAAATAAGACAACATGGGAACATTGTGCAGGTATAAGTGGGTGAGAACTTAGGCTGAGATTTTAACAGGAACATCAGTGAATTCATTGCTTAAAACCACACTGAAAGTTCCAACTTAAAAAAACAAAGGCATTTTGACACCAAACTGTTCTAATAACTAGTCCAGCAGAAAAGGCAGTAAGAATTATTATATCTTTCAATAAAATTATTAAGTACAGTTAAAAATAAATAACAGAGAACCTGTGAATGTCAAAAACCCTCACAGCTACCTTTTAGAAACAATTTTGCTTTTAAAACATGCTAAGGTACTAATGGAAAAAAACAAAAAGTTGAGGTTATAAATGCAAGTAGTCTCTTAATGGTAAGAATATATGTCAGTTCAGTCAAGTTGAATCAGATCTGTATTGAACCTTACCAAAAATCTTTAGGGGTTATTAACTCAAAAACTGGAAGTTCTGAGGCTTCAAGAGTGCTCAGGTTTATTAATATTAATCAATCAAATGGTAATCCAGGTCAAAAATAATTTGCTGCCCACAGAGCAGAGGCTTATTGTGATTAAGTAATAACAAAAGATGCAAGTCTTCAAAGAAATTATTGTCGGGACCTTGGACCATATTCTGAACAGGTAAATATTTCAAATAATGTTGTGTACATATTATTCCCAATATCAGTCATTTGAATTTGGTTCTAATAAAATACTGCTTCCTCAACAGTTTTGAAGAATAATCTACACAGCCAATCATTCCCCCTTCTCCAGAGGACTGTTACTTTAGTGAAGAAAATGGAAAAGGATTTTAAAACCTTTTTCTTATTTTTTTTTTTTTTCTCCATCAAAATCTGATTTAAATTTGTCCACATCTGGAGGGAGAGGACCACAATTAAATTGCTTTACAGTACCTTTTCATGTGGCAAATCTGTGTATCTGACACAATCAAACTTTTAATTCTTTTCTCCCCCTCTCCCTTTCTCTCCCTCAGTTTGGGCAACAGAAAAAGGAATACGAGTTTCTTTTTAACTTTTTATCATGGTTATCTACTTTCATACTGAAATATTTCATGTTCTAGAACATTTCTACGTTTCTGTTGAAGACCTCTCTGAAGATCCTTTATTAGCACTTCTCCAGAGGCACTGGAGTGAAAAATTCATTCAGTAAAGTCTAAGTTCTGTTAGGCACTTGGCTGATCTTAGTGTGTTAAGGAGGTGGAGTCCCGTGGAGATACATCTATTGCCCTCAGTACATAGAGGGTGCCTAGATAGCACTAAGGTAGGTATCTAAGTTATAAACCTACCACGAGCAAGGACAAATCTGGGCAAAATAATAGGTTGGGGTTTTTTTTGGGGTAGATTTTCTTATGCAAGCAAATAGGAACTCAATAGTTCCTAGCGTGTTTTCTCACCATGATGGCAATGTCCTTACTGACCTCAAGAGGAACAGCATCATGCCATAAGCGCTCTGTTTCCTTCCAGACATTTGAAAGGCAAGGCTGATACTGTTAATTCGGTTTGACTCCTTACATCATGGCTGTAAACTCCCTCGAATATTTATCATAGTCCCTAGATTTAGCCTAAAGCCGGTCATTGGAGATGTAATGCTTGCTAACTAGTTCTAGAAAGCTACGATGTAGACACGTGTATAAGCGCTTTTATCCTTGGCTTCCTTTATACCTAGTTGAGAAAAGCACACACTTTCAGGGCATGATTCATCATTACTTTGAGGTGAGATAAACTGCATACTGTAAGTGCCTTTTTCTCTCTGCTGATTATAGGGAGAGGAGCATAAATTAGTCCAGTTGTAGCCAAGTACAATGCAAAATGCCACCGCTACATGCCGTATCATCAATGGAGAATGACAGACACTTCCAGATGATCCCTTTTACCTGTCCTGGATACTTGGTGTGCAAGTTAAGTGGCCACCTATAGGTATGTAGCACTGTCTTCTGGGGTCCTCCAGCTGTTCCTCCAGGTGAGCCCAGTTCTCCTATAGGTTTCATCTCATATGTCAAAACTCTGTGACTGTCTTAGATACCCTAAAACATCTCATGGCTCTAAACACTTACACATGGACAACTATGTTATTTCCTACCATAGAATGAGATGAATTGTCCCTTGGAAGAAAAGGTCTGGTTCTGCTGATATTAAAAGGAGTTTAGATGGCCAGCACAACCCCACCCTGTAATACCAATCCTTCCTAACTTTATTGAGAAAGTGATGCCAGAGAAACAAGAGAAGGAATGGAGTAAAAGTCTTGTTGAAGAAGAAGTTAGAACGTGGCTGGAAAAAGCCTCTTGACTCAAAGAGGCTTGAGCTTAAACTACACCTCCAATGCTTTGTGAGTGAGGATGTGTCGTAGGTGGTAAAATAATATTTCAAAAGTACATTAGCAAGGTTGTTATCACTTAGCTGCTGTGGACCAAGCCAATCTGTCTTATTTGTCATTTTTGTTTTATTTTATTTTCTTTTCGGTAAGTGAGTGGATTCTGTTAGACCTCTGCACCTCAGCTGGATTTCTAAAGACAATAAAGCTGCAGAAACAAGCTGTTGAAGAAAAGAAAGCATCATAAAATCAAGGCAACACAAAAGGCAACTCCGATTGCCTGCATTGATCCTGTTGAACAGAGACCCAGGTACGGCAGACTGCAGTGTTGTGGGACCAGGGGCTGAAAAGATAGAAGACAGAAGCCCATGCTGTCATTTAATCTGAAGTTCACAGAGGGATCAGGGCTCTTATTGAAACTATCAAGTTTGGGTTTTTTTTGTTTTTGTTTTTGTTTTTGTTTTTTTTTTTTTTCATTTAGTCTGCCATGCTCTTTTCACAAGAGACACCACGTCTGCTGCTTGAATGGTCAGGACAGATTCCCAACAGGTTCTGACCTCATTCCAGTGCAGCTTTATTGTACATTCCCACGTGGAGACAAGCAGTCCCCAACACCAAATGGTTCATTTGTCCCATGACCCAGGAATTCTTCTTTTGCCAGGTTTCCATATTGTTTTCCCAACGGTGAGTAGATCAGGCTTTTCCGATGGATCAGGGGAAGCCCTTCTTTCGATCTAACCAGCATGCAAGCAAAGCCAGGATGCTGGAACCGCATGTCCCACAACCGATGCGCTGGCCCTAACTGTGCTGCCGGAGAAGAAAGTGCTTCAAATTTCAGGTGCCACCTCAGCCAAGTCCAGAAGTGCTTATAAAAAACAGTGTTAGTGTATCATTCAGAACAATCAAATACCACGTGCACGAAAAAGTAGTTTAGAGCAACATAAATTTTAAAAAAGTGACAATTTCATCACACAATTACTGTACACTGCTGTTCTTAGGGTTGAATACTTTCCTCTCACGCTCTCTCTTTCTCTCTGTTTTAATCTTTCTCTTTTTTATTATCTTTTGTTGGTTTTTTTTCTTTTTTTTTTTTTTTTTTTCCTTTTTCCCACTTTTTTGGATTTGGTCCACCGGAGATAAATCGCCCTCAATGATATATATATTTAAAAAAAATATCAGCAGCAAGACTCTCTTGAAATAGATTCTGTTTGATGTAGTTAGTCTGTCTTTTCTGTTTTGCCCTCTTTCACAGCAGCCTCTGAAGTTTTCCGCAGGGGGGCTTTCTCCGAGTTGGCGTGTCCTTGGCCGGATTCCGCCGCTCCTCCGTTTTTGTGCGATGTGTGCTTTTCCAAGTAGTTCAGCATTTCACTGAGAACAGTTTGGAAAGTGCTTAGGGCAGCACATATTGCAGGAGTTCCAAAACCATGAGTGATCAAACTACAAATGGGAAGGAGACAGAAAAAGAAATACACACACACACATAAATATAAATGCACTCGCATACATCGAAGAGTTACAATACACTCATTTTGCTATAGTGAAATTCAAGATTTGATCCCTAAACTATTTATTACCTGTGGGAAAAAAAGAATAGAAAAGAGTAGAGCCGAAAAGCAGACTACATACAGCTTCAAAGGTTGGTTTTGGTAGGAGTCTCTGTTCTGAAACACCATGGGACAGATCTTCGGCTGATGCAGATTGACACACGGTTGTTGACTTCAGAGAGGCCAAGAGAGGATGCGTGCCCTAGGCTCTCCAGCGTTGCTACATTTCCAGTCCCAGAAGGTTTGGCTTCCTCCTTCTCAGGTAAATGAAACCAGTTCTATGGGGTTTATTCACTCTGTGAGATCAGAGTCTTGAACAACAAGACCTAGTTATTCTACATGGATGTATATCTGCATCTGCACTAGGAAATTAAGCAACGCTGAGTGCAATCTCTGACACTCAGCAGGGTCAGACCTATTGGCATGGTTTGGCCATATCCTTGCTGCGAAGCCCTCTGAGCACCTAAAAGGATGGAATCCAAACTGCCTATTGGGAATAGTCCCTGGTCAATGCTAATGACCAAACAATGCCCAGGCCATGTTTCACATAGGGCTAGTTTGGCCACGCTAAATTCACAAACCATCCTAACCAATTAATAGTAAAAATAACCGAGTTCCAAGAACGTTGCACTGGTGGTATTGAATTTACTAGTATAGATTTACCTTGTTGCAATTTTCATTCAAATAAGGTGTTTTTCCAAGGAAACACTGATTATTTCTTGTTTTTCTGCACTGCAAAGCAGCTGAGTTTCAGTGTTGCTCCTCACTTAATTACTGAAACAATGTATTAATGCAGTTGCCAGGCGAGCTATAGTGGGTTAATCTCATCTAAGTTTAGAGGAGCATTTCAGTGCACACATGTAACTACAGTCACTTGAGATGTTTTGGGCATCCAGCCTGGCTTACACCTGCAGATCCAGAAGTCTGCAAGTTTCCCACAGGTCCCGTCTCTTAGATACCATCTCTGTGAGGATGTCTCAGGTACCTTAGGATATCAGAAATCGCACTAGAGACCAGTTTTTAGGCAATCGAATCTAGCCTTATCTGTCTAAATTTTGTGTGTACTGTATAAGATGTTCACATAAGAACTAGGGAAACTCAAGTTGTACTAGACATCTTAGTAGGGGCAACAAATTATTCTCATTGTTATAATGACTAATTTTGATAAGTGGTAAGTGAAAAATAACCACTCAAACACTGCAGATTTTTAATTTTCATTTAAAAACAAAAAATGAAAAAATATTTCAAAGGTTCGAAATGTCATTGCAGTTTTTAAAAGACCGATTTCAGTTATACCAATTCTGCTCAGGGCAGAAAGAAGACAAGGAGAGGAAGAGAACCTGATTTTTAAGTTTGTGGACATTTTTGAGAAATCAATATTTTATATTGGTTCAGGTGTAAAAAAAACCACCCAAACAACAAAGCATTACAGTGATCCTGATAAAACAATAACTATTTCCCATTCCATGCTAGTTAAGATTTTGCCCCTGTGGTAATTCTCTAGGTGTCTTAGACACCATATCGGTAAACATTGGTGTAATGCAGATAACCACGCGTAGGTCAGAAATGGGAACATTTCATTTCCGTGAGAACCCCTCTCCTCTGCACTTTGGCTCCTCAGTCTTTGCAGCTGTTTTAGGGAAAAAAAAAAGTGAAAAAGTAGGGGCCAGGGGAAAAGAGGTTATCTAGAACATGGACAATTGCCAGGATGCTGGAATTATAAAAACCAAACAAACAACAAAAAAACCAAACCAAAACAAAAAACAAAACCCACCATGGGAAAGGCTCTGAGATATCTTTTAGGGTGATCTTTCTGTCTGCTGAACATAGGAACCCTGTTTTCTAGGAAGGCCAGTATCCTAGGGAAGACACCAAACTTAGGGGAGTCCTAATTGAAATGAGAGCTCAGTTTGGAAACATATCTCCATTTCAGATTGGGAGTGGCCCAGCCTTTTATGAAAGGTCTCCCAAAGGCTGATAACAAATAACTTGCTTTTAGGATGTTTATCCATCAGTCTCCAGGCACTTTTCAAAGCAGGAGTTGATGTTTATCCCCAGTTAGTAATGAGAGGAAAATGATAATTAAATATTTACAAAGAATATTTTGAAGACATCAATTAATAATACTACATAACTCTTGAAGTCTGGACTTGTAGTAATATCTGGATCTTTCTAATTTAACGTTAAAAAGAGGTAAACATAACTCAGTTTAATTTTTTTCTTTTTTTTTTTTTTTAAGAAATGCCTGCATACCAGGGAAATAAAAATCAATCATTATTGTAAGTCATATTTTTAACAGTAGTAAAACCAAGATCAGCAATAGCATCTAGATAAGACCAAGTCCTTTTAAGAATCAGGTGATTTCAAGATTTTGTGTTGCATTTTATCATCATTTCTAGCCTTCAAAAGTCCAAATAAATGAATGTGTGATGGTGCTTACGACACCAGAAAGCAAGAAGAAAAAAATTCAAATGTATCATTACTGGTTGTAATATCTCATGATTTTTACACTGCTTGTGTGATCTTCTGGGTCCTGATCTCAGGAACTAACTGTACCGAGACATATATAAAGATATTTATGATCTTACATGCAAAAGAAACTAATTTATTTTAAATGTTGGCAATACCTGCAATCAGTCATTTCCAGTCAAATAGTAAGTTTAACAAAGGACTGAATAGAAAAGAAATCTTCCATCCTGCTCTCTTTGAACTATTCTACTCGTGAGCAAAAGCAATAGTACTCTGTTCATATGATAGCTCAATACACCCTGAAGAGTAAAGTGGGAATATTACAGTGAAAACTTACGGAGATTGTCTCAGAAAAGATCTGTAGGGTTACGAACAAGGATAGAAAACTTTAATGTTCTCAAATACTGAACAAGATTGTAGAAAATACCAAAATGGGTCAAAATGTGATATTAAGGTACATAAGCGTTAAGTGTCGGCTTGTAGGTGTATATATCAACAGTGCCTAAACTCCCATTTCAATCAAAGGGGACTTAATGTAGTTTCCTATGTATAAGAGTCTACAGTGATTCGAGATGCCCTATTGCATCTGGGACATCTGCACAGAACTGCTAGATATGATATAGGACTTAAGTCCACCTTGACCCCAGGCAGGTTACCCTTGTCTACCTCACATGGCACTAGATGCCAACATTTAGGTGACTGAATTGAGCCGCGGGGCTTTATGCAATACGGAGAAGTCTGGAGAATGATTTAGCACATGAAATGGATGTGCCTCCTTTATGGTGAGCTGCACCATTCTTCTGGCTACATCGAGCGCTCCATCAAGCTGAATAAAAATGTGTGTTCGATGCTGTTTGAGATATTCTATGGTAACAAGACACCTGTGCCAGGTGAACAGGTAATGCAGAGGGCTCACAGGAAAACAGCACCCTTTTGAAGCAACAATGGACTAATGGAATATCTCAGAGCATCTAAAAAGATGCTGCATGCTAATGTTTACTCAACTATATCTTGTCCTAGGTCTTCATTGACTACATGGGAAGCTTAGACACCCAGCTTACATGAAGACACCTAGATACGGGTATTTAATTCCAAACAGAATCTTAAACTTGTTGTCTAACTAGTGTTCACAGGAAAAGGATTTTGTGGGGTGAGTTAGGGGTCTAGCTCCTTTACAGTTTAGCCTCTTATGTACCACCAATCATCAAATATGGCAATTTTTTTTTAAGATAGCATTGTATTTCTTTTAAAAAAGCCAAACCATTTTTAGTGAAATGGCACTGCAGAGTCTCATGGCAACTCTACTTTCAGTTCCTGATGTATTTATCCTTCTTCACAGATGGGGATATGCAGATCTTATTAATTTTCCGATGAAGATTATTGAAACAGTTTTATGGAATATTTCTGGCCAGCCCTCCTTGCCCTGCTCCTGTGAGGGTGTATTTTTTTAGCCTCACTTTATGTAATGAACATAAAAAGGCTGAGAGATATTATCTTCTACTTTGGGTTACATTTTTATCAGTAATTCCCCTTGCTCTAATTTTGGTGGACTTTATTTCTCCACAAATTAAGGTCTTTGAAAAATTGAAGAAAGTTGGATAATTTCCCTCTGCTGATGGAAGTTTCAAGTTGGGGAGAAAAATCTGATTTTACATTTTAATCAGACATGACAGACAGAAGACTAATGACAAAGCATTCAAATGTGTTTCCTGAAAGTCATATTTAGCTGCCTGATTTTTCAGACTGAGCTCCCACTGAAGTTGGTTCATTTTTGTTATGCTCCATACCTATGAAATGAGTTGCTTTCCTTGTAAGACTTTCACTTGGGTTTAAAAGCCTAAAATTAAACATGGTGGTTTCATAATGGAGTCTTCCAGGTATTCTCAGCTTTGTAGTGCGTCTCATTGTGACTCCTATAAACTAGTAGCGTTATTGTTCTAAAAGGCAAGGCTGAAATCTCTGATTTTGGTACTATGCATGGAGAGCTGCAGAAAGAAGGCAATGAATATCAGGCCAGCACATTCTATAAATCCTTATGCTTAAGGACATCCAAACCTGCCTGCAATTCTGCCCAGCGCTATGATGCAATTATGTCTGCTCATGTTTTAATGATGGTCTCACTTAAAAGTGAAAAGATCCAAGTGTGCCTGAAGGCTTGGACTCTTGTTTGGCAACTACCTCAAGGACTGCACCATACCCCAGGCTGGTGAAACTCTGACATGCAGCAAAAGAAACAGATTCCCTCTCAGTGGCAGGGAAGAGGCCAAGAGGCCATCTGCACTGAATGTTTACACCCTCATTTAAAATAAATAAATACTTTAAAACAATAATGAAGAAAACATAATGTTGAACTTATTAGATGGACCTTGTCAGAACTTTGAACATGAAAACCACTTCATGATTATCCAAATTTAACAACACATGGCAGATGACAAATTATAATATCTGATAAGACTTTTGATGGCTGTAGAGGAAATGGAAAAAGATTTGAACCCCTTCACTGATACAAGTAACATCTTAAGTTAGAGGTACTTGACTTTGAGTACTTGATTTGAAGATCTGTCCTACGCAGGATGCTTAGAGAATTAAATTGTGATAACTCTTCAGAAGGTCAGTAGGCCTGACCATGACACAAGTTAGACTGATAGTCAAGGTAAACATTAGAACATGACGAGTATATATGACAGGGATAAGTAGTCTATAGCATCAGAGTGGCAAACAGCACATACAAAAGTTGCCTTGCAAAGTAGGCACTCATGCTTGTTTTCTGTTCCTAACCAAACAAGTGTATTAAGGTCATGTTCTCCTAAGCAGATGGACCTCATTTTACCATGTGTAAAAGCAGTGGAGAAAGTAAGAAGAGAGTGCTAGAGCTGATGCCCCATATATCCAAAGTATTCTGTTTCAGCTCTGTATATTTTAGACCTTGGGACTCATTTTCCACACTAGGAGAATTGCCCAGGGAACATATCTAAAACATCCAAGACTCTGACTATGGAGTGTTCCTGAGCTACAGACCAAAGATTAAACCATGGCCCTGTGTTGCACATGGGGCTCACGGAAGCCCTTGGATGTTTGCCAGGAAATGTTTCCAGCATAGCACACTATATCCTCCAACTAAAACACTGGATAACACTATGACTTGCTGGTTTTGAATGACAAAAAGATGCACAAGCTTCTGCCTAACTGTGGACAAAAAGTGGCTTTGTTGCCTATGACTGCCTGTGGAGCTAAATACACCAGTGAGACCACAGATCCAAGATGACTGGCTGCTTTTGAAGAAGGGTGAGCATGTCCCTCACACAGCCATCGGCTCCATCAGTTTCTCCTTTCAGTTAGTCAAAGGTCACACCTCTGCCCTACGGGAAGGCAGAGAAATGAATGAGATTCATCCAACTTGCTACCATGCAAAGACTTCTTCCAGTGAGACAGCTAATGTAGCTGAGAAACCCCATTGCCCTCCTCAAATGAGAAAGACCAAGAGGTAAGCATTATAAACATGCTGATGACGAGGGACAATGCAACTGTGTAACCTAATTATTTAGAAATGAGGGGATGGTATTTGTTTTTTTGGGAAGCATGAGGGTGCCTTAAATGTTTTAAGAAATCTGAAGTGCTGGATTGAAAAACAAATCACGCCCCTCATGCTTTTTTCCATCTTTGATGAATGTGTATTCACCTTTTCCTTGGTAATCATGGAACTTCTTTGTTAATGAAGAGGATAAAGAAAAGAAAACAGATTGTCATCTGTTCTCTTGACTCCATAAGTTGTGACTTTAAGGGAATATGGTGTGATAAGGCTTATGATAAAAATCATCAGCAATATTAGAAATTCTCACCCTTCCAAAAGGATTTTTGTCATGAGCAGAACATGGGAAGGTGATTGAACTCTTGTTATGGAATGATCAAAGAGGGGATCCCTGGAAAAAAGAACGAGGGAAAAATCCCAGAGCAAGCAACTCTAATGCCTTTGGTAAATAAAGAGCCAAGGAAAAGAAAGAAAGAAAGAAAGAAAGAAAAAAAAAAACCAAAAGAAAGGAAAAATTTATTGATTACTAATACCTCAGCACTGGGAACCAGTGTTGTCCCTCTCAGCTAGCTGAATCTAACACCAGATTGATGGAGATCATGAAAATCAGGGAACTCTAGAGGGCACCAGAGGTGTTTCACCACAAAATTCATGGCACACCAGGCTTCTTCCAGTCTGTGCAGCCAAAGAGAAGGCTACTGCTGCTAATCAGGATGACTGGAATTACAACAGCAGCTGCTCCACCTCCTGATAAGCAAAGAAGTGTAAAAAGGAGAGAACAATATATAAGGGGGGTAAGCACATCTGTAAAGGCAACCCACCTGTAAGTCTTTGGGCTTGGCTCTTTGTTACAATTTAAAAAAACATGTTGAGCTTCAAAACCCGTTTCATTGCTCCCTTTTACCCTTTGGAAAGAGGGATGCTACTTTCTCACTGCTCCCAAAGTCTGAGCCTCTGGTTTCTTGCCTGTCGCTTTTCATGTCACCTTGTCAGTGTGATGCCAGGCACTCGCAGGAGGCTGACAGCTCCAGGCTCAGAGACTAGCTAAACGACAAAACTCCTGTCTCAAACAGTTTCATAGGAAGGGTGTTTCATATCAGCTGGATGGCTAGGCGAAACACAGAATAATTTGTGAGGATGCCGATTGCTTTCATTACCTAACTTCAGTATTCTGAGCCTATTATTTTTTTGTCTGTTTTTATAAGGTTTCTGTGCCAAAAGAAGTACCACTTGCAAGAAAGTAACTTTCTCTTTGTTGTTTTGCTGTCTTTATCTTTTATATATAAGGTAGATCTGGATGTGATTTTGTATCTTAATGAAATGCAACCTTAAAGTGAAAGGCTCAAAACCTACTTCTGTAATTGGTGGCTATTCATCTTTCCCTATATGACGGATGACATCAGTAGGATATCTGAACTTTCCAAACACTACAGATTCTTACAGACGTGAGTATTCCAAAAGTGAAGAAGCTGAGACTAAGAGTCTGGCTAATGACGTCAGGGAGTCTGTGTGTGTAAGCCAAGAAACACACGCAGATCTCGTAAGCATACTCTAAGCAACTATTCTCTTTGTAAACTTCCCAGCACAGAACATGTGTCATTTTTGGTGGGTTTTCCAGTAACTCTAGTTTTCACGAGATTTTGGGGAGCTAAAAAGCCTTCTGCCAAAAATTAAAAAAAAAATCAAAACTGTTCTGATGCAAAAGGATGTTATGAAGGCAAAGGCAAGAAGACTCATGTCAGTCTGACTTTCAGGTTCCTGGCTGAGTCTGTGGGAAGTTCAGATACAACAGTAAAATGGAAGAGATAAGTAGATACACACTTTTTACGTTCAACAGAAGAGAAATAGGGTCTAAAATCCGGAAAATATACTCATTCAGTGTTTGGACATTTGGTCCAATTGGAGGGATGTCCTCAATTCTGATGTTCAGACTGAAGGCTGCTTTGATACTTTATCAACAGAATTGTGAAATGAATAAATCAGGATCCCAGATCCAGAATTCTAGCTTTGGTTTAAGGCAGAAGCTACTACATTCAGCTTTGCTAAGTTAGTGGCAGAATTATGGGTTAGCCAAGGCTTGACCATCTCCCACCACAACTACCTGCACCATCTGGTCTCCCCAGCGTATGTCTCAGAGCTCTTGTTTCTCCGGGCAGGCTTGTCTTCATCTGGTGTAGGTCATGATTGCCCTGCTTCACCATTTTCTAAAATGAATTGTTGCTCATTTTCTCAAGTGAATTATTCTCAAATCATCATGTATGTGTTTTGTTTGTATCCATCTCTTTGTTTTCTTTAAATATTCCAACCTCCTTTTTCCCTCCCATCCCCTTAGATAATTGAGAGCTGTCTCCCAGTTTCATTGACCATGAAACTGGTCTCTTTTACCTGATCTGAATTCAAAACCAACCAATCTACAGTGCTAAAGAGAGATTTGTACAGTCTTTCTGTCCTGGGTGGGGGGGGGTGGGGGGGGGGGGGGGGGGGGGGGGGGGGGGGGGGGGTGGAGTGTGGAAGAGAGAATAAAGAGGAAACCACAGCTTTACTGCCATCAGTGGGAGTTGAAAATGGTTTTAGTTTCAGGAGAAATTAAAATCACAGCTTTTCCCTTTTGCATACACAGACACATACAGATGTACACAAGTGTCTCACATGATTCTGTGGGGTTCTGGGGAGAAGAATCTCTTAATTATAAATAATAGAAGACATTTAAAAAGAAACTATCTAAATATTCTCTCTCTCCTCCCCTGCTTTTCCTGGTGCTCATTCCATTTTGAAAGCAAAGAGTGAGAGAAATAGGTTCCTCTCACTAAAGCTATAGAAACTTTTGGGTTCTTTTCAAGTACCGGTGTGCTGATTTTGTTCTCTACTGTGATGGACTCATATCAGCCTTTAGAGGACAACAAAGAGACACTCATGTATCCACACAAAAAAATCTCAGCACTTAGTGGAACCGTTTTTTTCCAGGGTTTTCTTGTTTGCCCTGTTGCTTAATGATGATTCTGTCTTCAAAAACTGGTGGCAGGGTAGATCAAGTGGTGGCTTTCAGTCCAGATACAACACACAGCACTATTCTACTTGCTCCTCTGCATTTGTCATGATGGAACCAAAGAAAAGCTGAAGGACAGCCTGGGTAGCCCTACACTTACATATCTGCTTAGAAATCTGAGCTGCCCCAACACTTAACCCACGAGGACTGTGACTTATGATCCAGCCCTGACAAGGTTGGGCTTCTCTTAGTGTCAGTACCTTGTTTAGAGCACAGATAAGGCACCTAACTGGGCTGTAATAAGGGCTGATTCTTCCCTGAATTCTCAGGCTACATATATATTAGCAATATATGTGTGCCACTGTGCCCAGGAATAATTTGTGACAGTACTAGTTAGACAGGGCAACAAAACCCTAGGGAACCTGCTAAAAAGCAACACAGGTAGCCAATACCTGCCTGTGCCCTGCCACTGCTTTTATTTACTAATATCAGTATAACTTCTCTGCAGCAAGATACTCAAAAATGCATTGAAAGGGGAGAAATCTTGAATAAGGCACACACAATACAACGCTGGCTCAAGTAGGGCACAATAATTGCTGCTATGAATGTAAGGACCTACTGAATTGTCTGTTCACAGTCAAACAATATTGGGAAATCATTCTTCCTGCAGCATTGAGTTTTCTGTATTCAGGTCAGGTGGACATCTCTGAGAGCAGCCACACAAACATGGTTGTACCAGGGGTGGAGAAGTGCCTCTGTTTTTTGCATATCTGGTAAAGTTGTGCGAAACTCAGCAGTTTTCGGGCTCACTGGCAGCTCCTTTGAAGATTTCCCTTGTTTTACACTTTGTATGAACTTTGAGTTTGGAGTTCGAGCAAGCCCAGCAATTCTGATCCCTTCTGACTACCCCGTACTTCAGGTTGGACACAGGTTTACAGATCTTGTTGAATTGGCACTCAATAGAAAAACTTCAGAGATAAGGGTGAGCTTGAAGATTCAAAACAGAGGAAACGGGAAACACTGTTTCAGTCTGACTTGTGCCAGTCTGTGTACCCTGGTCTTATTAAAGTTGAGCAAGTAACATCAGAAGCAAGTGGAGCATGTAACTCTACACTTACCAGCTGTAGGGCAATTTTTACCTAAAAAACCCTCTCTTTTACCCCAAGGTAACGGAGGCTGGATTCTCCTGTAGGTATCAGATACAGCCTTCAAAAAAGTCTTTCATTATCTTAGAATTTATTCTAATAATAGAGATTTGTGCTATTTCTCCGAATTTTTCTGGTCATAAAAATCTCTTTGACGTTCTGACATCATATGGCATAAGCATTTACATATATATATATATATATATATATACACACACACATATATATATATATGTATAAAATACCAACCTTTCATCTTGTGGTTTCTTTGCTGCCTTGGTTATGGTTTACAAGACTGAATTTTTTAACCTCTTCTTGATATATTAAATCTGTATGAAACTAAATGAGATTTACCATGATCAAAAATCAGCTCATATTGGATAATGGTAGAAAAATATGCTATATCTATGCTAAAAAACATTCACAAAGCCTTGTCAGAGATTCCAGTGAAAAACTATGGCTTGTCCTTGACAAATGTAACATTTTGGCTCCATTCCAACCTAGGGATTTATACAGCACAGAGATGGAGAATTTATTGTGAGAAAGCCCACAGTTCTGGAATACAGATAAAAAATGAAGATGAAAGTTTCACTGTTGAAAAAGCACTTTATAAAATTTGTGGTGACTATACGGAGTTACTGCTTCAGATTTATGTCTACTTGGCAAGACCTATTTGTAGAGCACCAACAGCTCTTGGACGTTTTGGTCGTAAGTAACATTAAATTCATGTGTATAATTAGGACCAGCCACTTATTAAGACAGTCCAATTTTAGACTCTGACTACTGTAGAGGTCATCAGGGTATTTGACAATGACTATGGTATGAAGGTCAAATCCATCTCTGGCATACGGTTGCAAAGCTCTTTATCTATAGATACATGATAATTGTGTTCATTTCACTGTAATTAAGGACAACCTGTTCTTATGGAAATCTGATCTTAGGTGGGACCTAAGATCAGGGTTGCAGAGGCCACTGTACTTTGAATATTTGGATTCTTAGTGTTAGGCATGTGTTTTATGTTAGGCAGATGCATTCCACATCTTATGAAATAATTTCCAACTGATGTATAATGACAAGTAGCTATTTGTGCTTGTGACCAGTAGGAGGCTGTGCTATGCCTGAAACAGCGGTGAGCATGTTGCTCATGGGTTACAAGGACTTTCTCTGTGTTTTGGGGTACCAAGAATTTCTTCCTCTTCTCTCAACGCCAACTGACCAGGTACAAATTTCCTGTGACAGAGGTTCGTTCAGCCTGAGGATCATCACTTAGAGAAAGCCAGAGAAAGCAAATGACTGATCAGAAGCAGTCTGTGTTGAAAACTTGACTCAGAAAATGCTTAATGCTCATGGAAAACATGGTGAGTTGCATTCTTGCATCTTCTCTAGTGTCTGAGACAGACTTAAGTGCATTCTGTGATATTTAATCAAGCAGTGGTAGAAGTGGTTCAGATGACCTAGCTGTGAAGGCTGCCAGGTTCAGAGGATGGGAATAATGATTTTTTTTTGCCTACACCAGATTTAGCTACTTACAATATAAGTGTGCAGCGTGTACTGGTTGGCTAAGCTCCTGTTCAGCTGGAAATCTAGATCAGACTGTTCAGTCAATGGAGTTTAGAGAGAAATTGAAGTCACACTAACGTAGATGTCTATGTTAGGCCTGCTTAATTGTAATGCAGATTTCATGGGCTATACAGATGAGATCTCTAGAGACTACAGCAGAAGATATACACCTGACTGAAATAGAGACATCTACATGTAGATGATTTGAGTTAGAAGTCTGGGTCAGAAGCCAGATCTGACCTCAACTTCTCTACAATAGACAGAACAAGAGTATGGTCTCAGCTCAGCCTCTGGGTCTGGCAGTACTCATCATTCCCGAAGCACAGACATCAGACAAAGCTGTCTGATTTAAGCCCATGGAAGCATCTGTGTAGGATTGAGACCTATGCTCTTCTAGGTACCCAGCTTCAGTCCAACACTCATTACCTACAGCAGGCATGAAAGCAAGTACTGAATGATCCAGGAGCTGCCTACAGATGCTTTGTGCTCTGACCTACTGAAGAGAAGCTGAGAAAGAAGGGTAGGAGCTGTACCAGTTGATGGCTTTTATAGCTGAAGCCTTCAGCATTTTATCCTGACTGCTATTTCTTCTTTAAACACTCCAAGGAATCCTTGGAGATTTGCTACCTTGTATCACATTTACTTTGTGTGCATGTATTGGGGAATTATCTATTTTTCCACAAGCCCAGGTAGCCCATTAAACCCCCCCTATGAGTATCCTGTATAAATTAGTATGTCTTCCTCGATGTGCATGTGTAGTTAGGCATTTAGGAGAGTGTATGTATAAGGGAAAGTAGACATAGACATAGGTGGGGTGTGTGTGTGTGTGCATGTTACTGCATGAGAATAGAAGTGGGGTGGTTGTCTAAATGTGTTTGTATATGCCTAGGATGCACACAGGTATGTGTAAGGATAAACAGGAATGTGTGCATTCGTGACCAGGCATTATCCTTGCCTCTCCCTACCCGGCAACAGACAAACGGAAGAGGTGGAATGGTGGCTACTCTGAATTCCATTCAAAGACTAAGGGACTAAACATTAGGTATCACACCACCATTTGGCTGGTAGGTGTTTCATGCTCTATCACAACCTTAATAAATAAAAGGTGTTAGGATGTTTAGGCACACAAGTTTTCTGTCCAGCCAATGGATGAAGGCTTATCTGGCTGGGTTAAAGAATACACAACATCACTCTAAGGCTTTATAGGACTAAAAAACCTGCTTGGTCTGTAACCAACTCTTTGAAACAGTTCTTTACATATTGATTTTTTTCAGGTACCAGTTAATGGCTAGAAAAATATAAAATTCTGTAGCCTCCGCTAGTCATGTGTTCCCCTCTGTGGTCTGAGCACCTCTAGGGTGTTTCCTCACACTTATCTTTGACAAATACCTTAGATGGCCCCACTATTTCAAAGTGGTCCTCTGGAAGTTTCCATATCACTCTTGACTGTATCTAGTACATAGCCTAAAGCAAAAACGGGAAATTGCACAGCAACTCCCGGGATAACAAGTCTTTCTAATCCCAAACTGTCTATACACTTTCATCCATAACTTGGATAAAATTCTGATGAAGTTTGGACTTGGCATTGCAGGTATCATGGGTCCTTGTCTTCATAACAGCTTCTTAGGCTGTCTACACCAGTAAATTAAGTATTGCTAGGGCATGGGCCCAGGAACTGAGTCTAAATATATTAGCAGTCTCCAGATCTTTGGTCTGAGAGAGCTTGCATTCTCCCACACCTTTCCAGGGTGCTGTTCAGGAATGACTGCAGTGAGACCGTGCCAGCAGGTAGTCTGCTTTAAGGCCAGTCTGCTTTGAAGGCTGAAGAGTTAATAGTATGGTCATGGTAAGATGATGTCAAATGATCTCAGTAGCATAGAGGAGGCTCTGGAACTATTTAGCTACTGGTAAGGATGTAGCCTAACTGTTCCTCTTTTATTGCTACTTTGATTCACCAGTATTGTCATTTTGTCTCTGAACTTGAGTTACTACACTTATGAACCATCCAGTTCGTTGGTTGGCTTGTGATTTGGCTCACATCTAGAGCAAGGCAACTTTCTGGCCAGATGGAGACATTTGGCCAGCAGATGTAGACAAACTCAGGCTATGGTCCTAGAGGCAGGGTAAACACAATTAGCCTGAACTACATTGCTGGGCAAACGTGTGCTTTTAATAGGCACAGACAACAGAGGGATTATGGATATGACAGACTTCTAGGTAAGGGAAAAAATATTATAACGTCATAGGTAGTCTTTATCAAAATTATGCATTTTAGTTAATTGTTCCCCTTTCAAAATCATACCTGAAATGTGTTAAATGTCTCTGGATGTCGAGGTCTAATATTGGAGTCGGTCTGGAGGATCCGAGAGGTGATCTGTCTTGACTTAGAAGGTCTTGGAATTCTTTACATATTTGTCTAAAAGGAAAGTGAAAAACCTTAAATAAGACAGGTGTAAAGCAGATTCCCATAGCACTGTCACCTTGTCCTGGATGATCTTATTCATAACAGAAATGTTTGGCAGAGGCATTGTTAAAGAAATTAAAGGCAAACAAATCTCCCTCTTGCCTCCCAGCCCCAAATTCTCAGAGCCAGCAACATATAGAATCTCTTAAACAAGAATAGTTCCCCTCTGGAACCATATTAACATTGACATTTTAAAATGTGAATTCTCTCCTGGATTGGACCTGGTTTGGCAGTGTTAAGTCTGGCTTAGCTCACCTACATTAGAAGCAAGGGTTACAGTTAAAGAAAATGATGAACTAGCATTAGGACATGCCTGAAGAACTTGTGTAAATAAACCATTACTTCTACATTTCCTTGTGTGCACTGATTTATCTGCAAACAGAACTCCTGGACATTTTGCCCTTGCCTTCTTGACCCCCAACTCATAAAACAAATGAAGCACTAGGAGTTGTGAAGGAAAGTGTTACCTTTGCTCTCTTAGTTTCCATTTGTGTCCATACTCTGCTTCCTTGTAGAGTTTGGGGCAGAAGAACGGACAGATCCTCAACTGACACCTATCCCACAGGTCTGCCCAGAGTGAGAATTCATTCCAGCATCGGCTATTTAAATTCCTTATTGAAACACTCATTAAATTATTTTACATTTCTACTATGTATCAGGCACCCTAAAGTACATGTCAATAGCAGTCTAGAGGACTTGCGTCCTAACAGGGCCTGTTTCTCTCCGGTGACTGTAGGAGGAGCTCAGTGACTCACTCAGCTGTCAGTGCCTACACAACCGACAGCAAGTGAGGCAAATCCCATTATCTCCACTTTTTCTCCATGATGGTTTCGTGGGCAAAACACACTTTCAGCAGGTAGGACCTGGGACCCCAGTTCAGCACCTTGCAATGGGAACTCAGGCTCTGCCTTGCCTGATCTCCCACCAGCACAGTAACACAATTTCTTTGATGGTCTTGTCTTTCCCTCTGCTTCTCTGGATGCCTCAGCACCTGGGGGTTAAAAACATCCCCTAGCATAACTCTGTATAGGATCTAACACTAAGAGAGAACTGAAAATAAGATTATTTTTTTCATTCTTTGATATTGTTGGTTTGGGCTAGTTTACAAATTAATCCGCGAATGTTCTACAAGTGTGGATTTTTTTAAAGGAATCAGACTGGTTCTATTTAGTACATGCCCTCAGAAGAGTACTGTCTGGACACCACTTACATCAGTTAGTTTATGATACAGTTAATTAAAAAAAGAAGAGGTGTCTGGATCTCTTGCTCAGGACTTTTCCAAATGAGCATACCATTCTCCTTTGACTGCATTAAAAGAATGGGTACTTAATGTGGGGTCAGGAGGGCCTGATGCCCACTAGATGATCAGGACACTCAGTTTAGTTGCCTGATGCTAGCCTGAGACTCAGTTGGATTGGCCTAATACTGGTCACAGTGACTACATGTACCCTAGTAAACAGTGCCACCTAGTAAAGTGAGCAGTGCCAGGGATCCTTCTCACATCCTCATGACAATTGTCACCATCTGATAAGGTCCATATATTTATGCTCTTCTAGCCTCCTAAACAGGGATGCTTCCTGAGAGTGGACCCTGGCATGGGCTAACTCCCAGAACATGCCCAGAAGATATTTGGGAGAGTTCAAGAAGCCATTCTAACGTTTTAATAATATAGACAATTGCAATGTGATGACTCAGCGTGTTCATGCTTTACTTAGAATAGACACAACTACTGTGCCTGGGCATAGTTTCAAATACTAAAGAGCATCTCTGTGATCCATGATTTCTGTTAGAAGACTCTTTGCACATCTAGTCCTGGATAAAGTTCAAGTACTTCATTACCACCTTGTAACTCTTGTCCTTTGGGACAGGGGCATAATGGAAAATAGGTGGGTAAACTCAGCTTCTTGGTGTTTAGAAGGTCCTCCATTGCCCAGTTATAAGAAAGGAAACTGCATTAACTCGTTTTTACCCTTCAATATATCACTGTTTTGCACATTGTGGACATAGACTTTGGATACCACAGCTCTCTTCTGACAAAGAGGAGAGGAGATGCAGAAAACTATTTCCTGCTGTGTTACTGGGCTTCATCCAAGCCAGATTTCTGTAATCGCTTGTCATCTGTATGGACCTAGACACCAACTGATTCAAAAGACAGCATCGCCTTAGCCTTTCAGGCAAAGAGAGGTATTCAGCAGAAATGTATGTAAATGCAGCATACAGTTTTAATGACTCAGGTCCTTAGAGGAAAAACAGTTCCTTTCAACAACTGAAAACAGTCAGTCATTTTGGCTTCTAAACAATCTACTATCCCCAGTCGGCCCTGTCAGCACGGCTCTTCTCTCCTTCCTCCAACCTCTACTTTCTACCTGTTGAAAAAGTTCATCTTAAAAGTTCTTATATTTTGACAAAGGAAAGTGTCAGAACCAAGTGTGCAATTAAGTTCGCTTCTATCCTCACATGTCAAAAGTCTTTACTGAGTGTTGGCAGATTGAAAGAAAAGAAAAAACTTTTTTATTATACATGAAAACCTGTAAAAGGCAGTAACCTACTTTTTTCAAGGGGATTTCTAGGCAAAGTGGTGTCTCAGAGCCTCTGCTACCAATAAAACATCACCTGGGGTAGTGACAGGGAGGCAGCTGACAGTTATTTGCTGAGCTGGACTATGACTTTGAAAAAGCAAAGAAAGACGGTTTTGCCATCTTTTTTTAGGGGCCACAGATTAATAAAAAAAAGAGCCCTGGTCACTCCTGCAAGGTAGGCACTTAAAAATTTGTGATAGATCATCAGATGTTCCAGTATATGATCAGGAAAAGACAAAAAATTCTGTACTGGATCAGAAAAAGAGCCCCTCTAGTCCATGATCCTATTGCTATCAGTGGCCAAAGCAAATACCTTGTGAAGAGCACAAGAGTGGGGCAAATGTGTGCCTGTGAGTCTGTCCAAGTGTGGTAGAGTTGCCAGGCATCCAAAGATCAGATATCAGACAGATGCTCAGAAGGTCCTACGTGTCCAGTCTCAGAGCTGCTTTTCACAAAACAAACAAATTGAGCACATAGTGTCATGAGCCAGATGTTGATTATTCCGTACTGGCCATAAGCAACCCCATAATAATAGTTATTCACACCATTCTGTTTTGGTCTGTGTAAATGTGTGTACCTTCCCCTCTCTTATGTGGAAGACCTTGTGCTGCGATATTCTGTGATGTTTCCTGTAGGACAGTGTGCCTCTCCGTCAAGTGGAATTATTTATGTTGCCTTCAGCAGTTCTCCATCTGTCCTAGCTACAACTTGATGAAGTTCTGTCTCCTGTTATAAAGCCATCCAGGGTCTCCCACACCTCTGCACACTGAACTACCCCATGCTTAAAGACCCTCTAAAACCAGGTCCCAGGTTTGTTGTTGTTGGTTGGTTCTGGTTTTGGGTTTGTTTTTTTTTCCTTTTTCTGTGGGTTTGTTTGTTTGCCTGTTTGTTTTCCTGTGTGGATTGCATAGACGTGCCCTGAAGCCTTTCTAAAACATCTAAGGTTAATAGGCCAGTATCAGCACCCTTTGGCCAGAAGTATGGTAGTCTTTTTTTTGAAGCATCTTGATCTGGAGCGCCCAGAAAATCATCTACTCAGTCAAAGGAGGTGAGTGCAGAGAAAGAGATTAGTAGGAGACCGACTGCTCCCATTGTTTACCCCTTTCTTATCCTTTCAGCCCTTAGCCAAAGCTTGCATCACTCCCATTCTGCCCTTGCTGTCACTTGTGTTCAGTGGTGTGTACCGGCTACAATCATCTCTTCTTCCCATGATAATTCTTCATTGTCTAGTTCATCAAATTGTTTGAACAGGCCGTGACACCATCCTGTTGCATCGAATAGTACTGTCCTAGGCAGATCTTGAGTTTGCAAATGTGAGGGACCATTTTCAAGAGGTAGTTTTAGAAGATCAAGTAGTTTAACACAATGAATATGGTTTGTTCCATGCCAGAAAGTGGTCCTAATTTTGTTCACTCTACTACTGCCAACATAGCCTCAGACCAGGTAGGGCTGAGCAGAGCAGTGAAGAGAGTGCTACCTCAAGCTTAGTGACCTCCATGTGTTAAAGAGGGATGTTGGCATCTAAAATAGCAGTCTTTAGTCTTCACTAGCCCATAAGACACAGTTCTGTGCATGGCAGATGAACAGCTTCCACTCAGGGTGGGTGGATTCCTTCATTACAAGGTATAGATGCCCTTGATAACACTGGGAGCTTCTGCTGGACACCAGAGACTTCTGCATTGTAGACATTAAGGGATCTATTTAGTTACCCACACACAGCTATGCAGTACACAAGACATCCATAGTAACTGGCAGATACAACACAGTAACAAAAAGACACTTGTGTGCTTCTGGGTCAGCAGCTGGTAACCAAGCTGGAGAACCCAATTCATCTCAAAAGGCAGTAGGTGCCTGTGTTTGGGCAACTGAATCAAGCCAATGAAGCTGGATGTCTGAATCCAGAATGGAGTTTCACCTATATATGAGGAATTGTGGCATTAATGTTTTTCTTTACCCTTAGTTTTCCTCAAGACCCGACATGCGGAAGATCTCAACGGTTCTCCCAAAGGCAGACTTCTATGGGCTTCTCGGTCTGTCCCAGAGTGGACAGTGGTAGCACACAGGCAATGGCACTCCATTTCTTTCCATAGGCAAAGCTTGCAATGAGTGATTTTACCACCCTGGAATTTCAGTGTTGTTTTTGGTGGCAGCATAACAATCCACCACTTTTTCAGGTGTCATAACCCGCAGGCTCATGAGGCAGGGCAGTTGTGACATTACTGAAATGACAAACCTGGAGCTTATAAACGTCTAGTGAATAATTGAAACTCCTGGCAAATGACTAGAGTACCTACTGTCAGACACATGGTAGCATGGCTGGGAAATACCATACTAGTATTACAATGTCATGGACCTGTGTGTCCTGTAGTGTCTGGATGGGGTTGGTCTGTGAATCACTGTTCTGCTTCCAGGCAGGAGAGGGCAGTAGTAGCACACACATTGACCCATCTGTCCCTCTTACAAGCACTCTGACTGCAGTAGGATGTGGCCTATCATTGTATTATCGACAGACCTCTCTGACCAATTTTCTGGTGCTTTTAACTGATGGAAGGGGGAAAAAGGACATTTTGTTCCTTACAAGTGCAAGGTAACAGCCCACAAGCCCAAAGTTCATGGGGGTAGGAGTAATGCATGCCCGTGGCTCCCCACCTCAGTAGCAAAGGAGGGTGAGAAAGTAGCTATGGAGTGATGTGAAAGGGTAGTGAGACTCTTATGTGTCCCTCAGTGGGACAGCCTTTGGAGACAGGACACAATGAAAAGGAGGCTGTAGAGAGGTGGAAGTCGGTCTCTTCCCCCAAGTGACAGGTGATAGGACAAGAGGAAACGGCCTCAAGTTGTGCCAGGGGAGGTTTAGATTGGATATTAGGAAAAAATTTTACACTGAAAGAGTTATTAAGCATTGGAACAGGCTGCCCAGGGAAGTGGTTGAGGCACCATCCCTGGAGACATTTAAAAGATGGGTAGACATAGTGCTTAGAGATAAGGTTTAGTGATGGTTTTTGTCAGAGTTAGGTTGACAGTTGGACTAGATGATCTCAAAGGTCCCTTCCAACCTAGACAATTCTATGATTCTATAATGTGTTAAATAATTGGTTAATGTGTTAATAATCAGTTACCCACTGATTATTACAACCCACAGTAATGTGTTCTCTCAATAGAGCCATAAAAGAAGGGGGAAGATTTGCATCATTAGGGTTGAGTAAAATTTTACAGATGGGGCAAATCATCCAGCTGGGGCAATTCACAGACTTCACTGTCGTTTGAGTTGTGCTGCCCAGCAGTACAATCAACTTTTCCACAGTTAGGGGGGGCAGATTGTTAATGGGCAATATAGCAATAGGGAGACACCACTTGCAGAAAGGAGCTGCTTCTTGCCAGCTGGTTTATTCTTATGTCTCTGAAACCCCTAGGGCCCTTAAAACAAGTGTGGATGTAGGTAAAAATAAGATCATATTCCACTTATATAATTCCTTTTAACCTACAAAGGACTTAGGAACATGATGAGTGAGGTCCCTCATCACCCGCACAACCTGCAAACACCCCCCTGAACCACTTGATGCTCTGGTGAGCACCCCAGGGAAGGATCACAGCTGTATTCATGGGATTCACAAGCCTGAGGTATTTCAATGCATGTTGTCTCTGGGTCACCTTCAGGGCGAAGAGCTCTGGCTACAAGAGGGACACCAAGGCCAGGAATCCTGTTCCCCACAAATAGAAAAAAGCAGAAGGACATGGGGATACAAAGGACAATACTGTTGCTGATCAGCCTTCTCCTCTACTGCAGGGTGATTCCTCTCTGTTGGAGGTATCCCAGCCTGGATAATTCCCAAACATTTCCAGCACCGGGATGATGGGTTGAGAGCTCAGGTTTCTGTCCTCAGCTCTCCTGCAGCCTCACTGTGTAACACTGCAGGAAGAGTAAGGAAGCTCAGGAAGAGTTTGAATATGTTCGAGGCTACCCCATGCAGGCATACCACACACCTACTGTAGGTCTACGTTGTTCCATGCAGACTATTTATTCCAGTTTCCCATGGCACATGAAGGTTAATTCCTCCCTCATCAAGGCTAATTAACCTAGATGAAATGTATCTTAACTTGATGTTACTTCTCCAGGGGGGTGAGTGGCTTGTTTAGAGCAATGTCACGTGTCTCTGTGTGTCTTTAATGGCTTTAGCAAAGCTGTCCTGCTGGTTCCATCGCCTTTGACTTCAGGGAAACTCTTGCAATTTCCATCCAGAGAAGATCTGTCCCTCTGTAAACCAGCACTCCCTCAGCAGACACACAATTATTATCCCACACTAACTAGTACTTCAGTAGAAGCTTAACTCTCCTGCTCACGCACAAACAGGAGACAAAGCCAGTCTGTCCTATGGATCTTACCATGTAATAATGACCCCTCCTCTCTTCTAAACCAAAGCACCTGAGAAGATGTATGTGCCTCCTTAACTGCAGGCAATAAGAACATAGCCACTAAAACCTCTTTGCAGTAAATAAGGTTCCTCTTACAGCATCTCTAAAGAAGGTTGCTTTCACTTGCTGTCAGTGAGTACTGTTGTGATAGCAATCACCGCAATCCCAGCTCCATACTCCTACTCCTCCCTCCCGCAGCCCCCAGATCCAAAATGGAGAAGTGACAGACAGATTTCTTTTTTAGTTTCCTCTCCCTTCTTACTTTGTTGCTAGGATCATCTTTTTCCTCGCTGTCTGCTCTTTCTGTTCCATGTGCTGTCTGGCAATGTGCTCTCCTACCGCCTTGGCAGGGAACTCTGTTTCACAGGTGTAGCCGAAATCTCTGGCCAAATGTAATGCTTCCCCTGTGGGCAAACAAAATGGGTCAGTTAGTTTTTAAGGTTATTATTATTAAGGTTATTATTATTATGCTTGCAGAATTTCTTCCACTTTAAAAAAAAAATAATACAACAAATCATTTTTGTAGACATTGATTCCCAACCTCAGTTACAGATTTCAGCTCATTTGGCCTGTTCATGCTTAGTTATCAGATGGTGCCAGCCAGAAGCTAGGGAGGTTATTCCTCTTATGGGAAAATACTAGTCAAGACACTTGGCTCTCTCCCTTGCCACCAGTGAGTGCTGGGCAGCTGCTCAAGTTTTGTAAGCCCAGTTCATCATTGATATTTAAGGCATGGGAATTAGTGGAAGGTAGGAATAAATCACTCTGAAGAGCTGAGATTCAGCCCTCGGTGCTTCACTCCTCTGTCTCTAAAGGAAAAATAGCCTTCTACCCCAGGAGAGAGCTGAGGGGATAACATACATTTCAGCATATTTGTTTAGGAGTGAGGCCAGCAGGCACAAGTGCCCCACACTAAAGATGAGCAGACCCTGAAGTAGAGCACAAGAAACAATCAGGTTTCCAAAAAGATTGCAGTCAAAATTGGCCAGACAAAATAAAAAAGGATGACAGTGAAGATCACAGTTGCTGTTTCATAGGTGGGGGAATCAAGGCAAAGAGAGTACATCATTTGACTAGGCTTTATGAGAAATCTGTGACAGAGACAGGCACTGAGCACCTCTCTACCTCACTACAGAGACCAGACACCATAACCCAACTCCATGCTGGGTGCCAAATACCTCTGGATTAACCTGTCCCTCTCCACCAGCTTAGAGAACCCAGGAATTTATTTTAGGGTTTACTGAATGCTCTGGCCTGCGTGCTGCGACTTATGGGATTTATTTGATAAAATACAGCTGCCTGGAGTGTGAACATCTGTGCCTAAGTTAGCTTTTCCCTGATGGGAAATAGGCACTTCCAGATGACACTTGCTCTCATCTCATCGTAGAAGGTAGAAATAGGTCAGCTACCAGAAGTGTATGTTGAAGCACATCTGCATGAGCGACTGAGAGATGTGCTCCAGAATAATTTTGGGGTTAGAGTGTTGTGGGTTTTTTATTTTATTTTTCTTTTTTTCAGAGTTGTGTATTTGATTGCCATCATGAGAAGTGGTATTGGACCCTGGCTCTTTGGAAACTAAGCTGATGCTCCAGGCGAACAGTTAGGAGGGATGCAGGACCTGTAACACTTCTCTTTGAGAACATTTGCAGTGGAATTCATCTGATTAAATGTCAATATTGACATTTCACCTAATACTTTTAAGTCAACAGAGACAAGCAAGCATTTAAATCATGTATCATCCCATACTAAAGTAGAAGGCAGAAGTGGATCAGAGGAATTATAGAAAAGTCTAGGTTAGAAGGGAACTCAGAAGATCAGCTTCTTGTTGAAAGCATAACCTTAGATTATGTTATTCATGGACTTTTCAAGCTAATTCTTGAATATTTCCAACCATCTAGATTACACAACTTTTCTGAGCAACTTAACCAAATGTTTAATAATTAATTTAATTTAATTTAATTATTAATCACCTAGAAGTGCTGATTCCTCCGTATTGACTACAATGAAACACGAGAGGACAGATACAACTACGACAGAGCTGATGAGATGAATCCCATCCCTAGCAAGACTAAGTCTGCTCTGCACAGACGTGGCCAAGCCAAGGAAGATGGGAACTTCCATGGGAGCAGTGGTCCTGGGGCAGGGGCAGCATGAGGCATAAGGAACCACATGCACTGACCTCTATTCCAGACACTATTCTCCGCCTTTTCGGAGTTTATTGTCTCCCCTTACATCATTGGAATTTTTACCAGAAAAATACTTTTCATTTCCACAAGCAAATACTTTGCTGTGTGTTTATCTGACCTAATTGGATTTAGGTACTAGTGAAATACATGCACAACACCCAGGGAATTTGTTGGCTGACACCAGTCAACAGCAACCTTCACAGCTGCAACCATTTTTACATGCAGAATTTGAAGAGTTTACTAAAAATCGTCTACATTATTTGGAATTTTTAAACATGATTTCCAGTATGGCCAAAAAAAATAGGTTAACAAGCAAAAATTGTCTCTGAGTTGAAAGGAAAAATGGCTTCCATTTCTTAATTGACAGCTTCTGGAAAAGTAAAATAATTTTCAGTGAAATTAAAATGGATTTCAGTGATATGTTAACAGTGAGTCAGAATGAACTGTATAGCTGAGTGCCAATTTTGGATTTAAAATGCCTATTCTAGACTCCTTCATGGATGAGAAAGGGTACAAATTTAAACCATAGCTGCTAAATTTCTGTAGAGTTGCTTCAAAATTTCTATTTCAGCTATGCTTTTACTCTTCCTTAAGTAAAGACTTAAAGCATAAGTCAACTGCAGAAGAGTACTAGGTTTTGTTTTTTAACCAAACTCCATTAGAACACTTGATAGGTTTGTTTTCATGCCAGCAGAGAAAGAAGATAAAAGTCAAACCCATTGAAGCTGTCATCAGGTTGAATTACGGTTCTCCAGACAGCTCTATCCTGGTCCCAGTCAGACCCAAAAAACAATGCAAGGAATGTAGTCAGCAAAGCATTTTAGCATTTAGCCATTGGTTTCTTCAAGAGAAGAAAAGTTTATGTGATGAAATGTAGGCATTTATTTAATGTGTTCGACAGCAAGCTCACTGAAATGTCTACGTTTTCGCTTAATGTCAAAAAGAAATGGAATGAAAATATGAATTATCATTAAAACTTATATTTCCAAAGATGACGTGTATTATTTACTCGAGCTGAGAAAATTAGACTAAACTGTTTTGATGATCTGAGAGGATTATACAAAAGTGTAGAACTTCTCTATTTTACATGGAGCTGGGATTGTGATTAAACCGTAATGGTATATGAAAAGATAAAATCATGAACAAAATTAAACAAAATGACTTATCTGCTTGTGGATATATCTAGGTGAAAACATGTACACAAACGTACCTATTGTGAAAAAAATAAATCTACAAATTTTTAAAATATATTTTTACTGGTATGTATTAGGAATGCACATTATAAGTATGCATATGTATTCATATAAGCACACACTTCCCGATGATATAAGGAATAGGCATTCCAAGTTACAACACCAGATTTTAAATAAAAATAGAAAACTGGACATGAAAATACTCTGCAGAACACGATTTCTAATATATCTCATTTGAGCAAAGATCTCATTTTGAACTGGGACCAAATGAGATATTTATAAGTGGATTGTTATACTTATCTGTATTATTTTTTGTTAATCTCAGTACATAGAAGTCCCTTGTATTACTGCACAGTAGGAAATAAGTCAGCTTGGTGGGGGAAAGTAATTTGTACAAAATGTCATGGAAGACGATCTTTCTTTTTCTACATTATAATTTGGACAAACATTTATTCTAGGGGAAAATGTGGAAATGTTGGAAATGTGGATGAACTGACATCTTTTCTTTGACCTTAGATTTACCTTTTTTTGCCCAGTTATTATTTATGTCAGGGAGGAGTCATACCAAAGGTAGAAACCCCTAAAATCCCTGGCTTTTATAGCCAGTTGCCTTGTTTCAATCTAAAATCAAATTTCGCTCTGTGTAATATCACCATCTCCTTCCTCCTGCAGAGACAAAGAATGGGTGTTGGGGATGGCTGACTCTTTCTCCTTAAATCCAACACAGAGCTTTGCAGCCATAGGCAGCGCTGCCTTTCCTATATAATTTGACAATTGACCAGAGAGCTTTGCATGATGGAAAAGGACAGTTGCTGAAGCTGAATTGGCAGAGACAGCTCTGGAAAGCCTCAGTGGAGAGACCAGCCTGTGTACCTTGACAGGCTTCTGCGGGCAGGTGCAAGGAGCAGCGTGGATGTCTCCTGGGTCTAGCAAGAGTGAGAGATGCTCCTATGCAAAGTGAAGGCAAAAGCTGTGTCCCAGGAGAGGTACACTCGGCATCTGAACCTCCTACTCTCTCCTCAGCTTCGCCTTCTCCGGATGCTCTAGCGAGGGGGAGGAGGGACAGGCCAGAGATAGAAGGAAAGGGAAAGTTTTTTTTTTTATATTTGTAGAAGGGAGGAGGAACAAATGGAAGGATACTTAAACAAAGGGTGGTGGCGGTGACGTGTGACAGCTGATAACAGGATGAAAAAAAGTAACCACTGACCTATTTTTCTTAAGAATTTTCGTCCCCAAATGATGAATGCAGTCAATTCTATGTCTAGTAAATTTAACATCTCAGTCAGGTTTGATAGGAAAACCAACTCTAGATTTTTTTTGTAAGTGCTTTTTCTGATTTTTGTAAATAATCAGATGGTTTTAAAATCATTCATGCATTGTTTTTAGCAGCATCTGCAATAACATTTATGTTATGTCTCTACCTTATAAGTGACCTGTCCAAACAGATGGGGACATCTCCCCTTTTCTCACATCTTTTCTTGCTCCTACTGGGGAGGCTTTTGACTCCTTTGAGACAGCAGTTAGGCTTAGCCTTGGCAATGCTGGTATTTAACGGCGGAGCTTGCATTAGTTAAGATGTAGGAATTTTCCCTTTAGAGCAGAATAATGACCTTTCCCCTCATCTAATCTAGGCACTAGAGGGCATCCCTCACCTACACGTTGCACAAAGCTCTGTCCCATACTGCTGTGGAGAATCTTGCAACGCTGAGCTCATTCTCCCAGTCTGTCTTTCCACCCATTGTCCTGATTTGTGTGGATAGCAACAGAAAGAACAGAACTCATCTGCTAAACAATTCCTACTCTGGGCCCCAGAATTCCTTGCCAAAGACATTGAAGATGCAACCTGACCAAAACAAGAATAACAGCAAACACCCAGCAGCCATGCTGAACCCCAAAAGAAGTAAGTTTGCAGAAAACAAGGGGCCACAGAATAATTTCCATGAAGTCTGGATCTTCACATGACCACCACAGCCTAGAAATTCATGACAGTTCCTCTGTTGAACTTAGCAGTACTCCACAAAACTCAATGATTTTAGTCTATTTAGAGGAAGAGAAGTCATGCCGGAGACTTTCAAGACAACTTTGATCAATATATCTAATGACCATACAAGTAATTTTGCCTTTTCTCACCTCAAAGAGATAGTCAAGAAGTTGAGTACATTCCTACCTTACAGAAATATTAAAGGCCTCAATACATTGAAGACTGTGAGGACCCTGAGTAATAACAAACTTATAACCATCTAAAGTAATCAAGAGTGACACAACCCTGGATCCTCATGAGAAGTCCACACAGTCCATCTGATATTTAGGGATTTAGTAAGACTAATAAATCATTATGTCAATTTGTATACTGACATCACACAGAAAAAGCCAGTGTTGTTTTCTTCATGTTTTCTTCTTCTCTGAAACCCAGAATAGCCCTGTGTCTTTCCATTTCTGCCTCCCCCAACAGCAGGACCCATTGAGGGATGGGCTTCCTTGTATAAACCATTCTACAAGTTAGTACCACTTGGAAGTAATATCTCTACGTACAAAGGGAGGACAGCTAATACCACAAAAATTCAATGAGCACTGCCAAGTTTGACCAAGGATTGGTTACATAAATAGAAAATCAGCTTCATTTTATTTTCTGTTGGCGCAGATGGTGGTGCCTTTCCCAAAAATTCCAGTAGACAAAATTTATGATTAGGATGCCTAGGCAAACAGGCGTCTGACAAAGTGAGCTCAGTCTCCTCAGTATATATCTTTAGGACTCACATTAAGGCAGTCCAAGAACAAAAGTAATACCATAGGCTTAATAATAGGTTTGCTATTGGCTTTGAGTAAAGGGCAGGGAGGCAAGCACAGCTCTATCCCTGGGAAAAAGAAATCTAATTCTGACTTACAGTAAAGGTACTTTGCCATCAGTCCCAGGCCAGCAGTTGATAGAGGGCTTCCTCGCTCTCAGTCCCTTCTAATGAATGAGTATCTGGCCACATAGCCCTGTTTATGCTTCACTGCTGAGACCCAAGAGGCACGAAGGACTGTGAAGGTAGAAACAGTCCTTTGTGCCTCTTCTTCTTCTAAAGAGGCACTTACTTCTCTAAACTGGGGGAGAAAACTTCCTTTTCTAAGACTAACTCCATTATAGCTTTCTCTTTATCACAAGCCGGTGTGATACAGACACACCTGTATTTCAGAGCAGTCCCATTGTACTTGTGTGCTCAGTGGCCCCTGAGAACCTTAGTCCCTCCTCTTAGATGCTGAAAAACATCCATTGTTGTGGATTCAGCACTATTTCTGCATCCTTTGAGATATTAAAAACCTGACTAGACAAGGTCATGAGCAACCTCTTCTAATTGACCCTGCTTTGAGCAGGAGGGTTAGACTAGAAGATCACCAGAGGCCCCTTCCAACCTCAACCTTTCTGTAATTCTGTGATTCTGTGGTAATACGTGCTGAGACCTCAGCCTACTTGCCTAGATCTGCATGGACCTTTCAGGTTATGATCCTGGAAGGTGTTGACCTTTAGGATGAGCTGAGCACTCTCAACATCAAGGAAGAGGGATCTGAAATTCCCAGAGCTGCTACTCGCAGCCAGACAACAAACCGAGTACTTAGTGGATTCACCAAGAATAGAAGAGATTCAGGTACAGTTTCTTCCCTTTGCCTGAGGGGTTTGAACCTGCATCTCCCAGCTGAAGTTTTGAAGAGCCTGGCAATATTTGGCGAATGATATTTAAACAACAAATAAAGGCCAAGAAAGTATCTCCTGGGCCTGCCTAGAGTTTATCTGAAAACAGATTTCATTCCTTTATGTGTGGGGGGAAAAGTCTTGTCTAAATATTATGCCTTCTTATGGGAAAAATAAATCACATTTTTGGATCAGCTCCAGAAAATTCACAAGTTAACAGAAAAAGAAGGAGGATAAACAAACCTACTTATAGAGTTGGTATAAGACATTCATTTCTCTCACAAGAACATTTGGATCATCGATTTGTAAGTCAGATCCCAGCACAGAAAACACAGATCAATGTTGAGGACACTGCAGCACCAAACCACTTGCAGGAGCCGAGACATCTCAGAGTGAACTTCCATTTTGCCACTCGCTCTGCCTGTGGCTTTAGGCAAGTCAGTTCTCCTCTTTGTTCAAAATACAAATTATAATATTTAATATTGTGGCTGAAAAGTGTTGTATACAAGGAAACATTTTAATTATGCTTATATTATATTGCAATATTATAAACCCTACCTTCTACCAAGGAAGTCAAGAGTGTGACATTTGCTGCTTTTCTTCTTCCTGCAGGCAAATTCAATCCCAGTCTGTCTAATTTTTCTCGCAAGCAGCGTCCTCCATTCTTGGATTTTGCTCTATCATGAGAGAACAGTAGGAGAGAGAAACTTGCCTTTATTCTGCACTTTTTTCCCATGTTAAAGTAAGTCAAGAAATTGTACACACCTTATTGACAAATATGTGGGGTAATGCCTGCACTAATGACACCAATGGGAAATTTTTCAGAGCTGTATTCTTGAGGACCTGCTTGCACTGTGTGAGTCTTTCACGTTGGTCCTTTGATAAAGTTAGACATTTTAATGCCTGCCACAGGGATTAAATCAGAGCTTCAGACAGCTTTCCACTTAGTGGAACCCATGGTCCCGATTTGGGCACAGAGCCTGGGATTGCAATGACTGTATATAAATATTGACAATGCAGTAGCTTACATCCGCTCTAGCCACCCCAGGTTCCCAAGACAATTGAGAGAGAAACATGCATGTCCAGAACGTGCATGAACATGCACATCTAGATATTAAACAGATGTCTAGAATGAGGGGACTTCACCCATCTCTCCCACCTAACTATAAAAGGAAGACAGATGGCCATTCAAATGTAGATGTCTATGTGGAACCCAGCTCCAGCTATCCCCATATAATTTTTGTAGACACCTGGATACATAGAAATGTAGTCTACAAAACCCAATACTTACAAGGAAGAATGATAAAGTAATAGGAGATGCTGAAACTAAAATCCCAGCCATCGTTGGTTATCTATGCCCCTATCCCAAATGCCCACCTCACTTTGTTCTCACAAAATGGTTTCTGGTGCATCCCACACCTGCTTTTCTGCAGTACCTCAGTGTTTGAAGTATTTGAGACATATCCACTTATGCAGCAGATGTTGGTTCAATTTTTTGCTCAGTCTGAGGGAATTTTAGCCTGTGTCTTTTAAACGAACGCAGCAGCCAGCAGGCAGCGAATAATGAATGTTAAAATGCTTAAACATCGAACAGAACAGTGACTGGAACCCAGATCTCTCCGATCCCAAATGTATGACCTCGTCATTAGATAATTGAGTCATCACTACATTTACAACTTTGCTTTTGCCCAATAAATATTTGATTAGCCTCAAATGAGACTGAGGGGCCCTCAGCTGAGAATAACCAATCACTGAGTATTAGACATGCTTAACTAGGTGTTTTGAAGTGCAGGTTCAAGTTCCTTCAGGCAGAGGAAGGAACAAAACTTGGAATACCACTGTTTGGATGGGTCATTTTTACGTATTGCGATAACTTTGACCATGTTGTATGTCAGGAAATGTCTTCTGAGAACACTTAATTCTGAAGAAAAACTCGCTGGGTAAATACCTAGGTAGTGACTGCTGACAGGATGCAAAACCAGTCGCGGCAGGTCTCCAGCAAACCATGAATGAGATTTGGTTTTGCTGCATCTCTGCCGGTCAACTACAGAGTGTTTGAGTCTGTTCTCTAGCTGTGACAGTTACAGGTATAGCCTGACCAAATCTATTCATTTACGCTCTCTGCTTCATAAAACAGAATTAGCACATCCAACTGCTGGCTGGGACTAGTCTGTGGCTTTTCCTAAACCCTAAACCACACCCAGTTTTGATTTGGAATAATGATATTTGTTCTGGGTCAAAAACTTATGGTATCACTCTAGCATTTTAACCAAAGAGAGAAATGAGTCCCCATGTTCAAGCTGATGCCCTTGCATTCTTACTAGTTTGTACTGGTATTGATGAAGTCTGCAGAACGAGTATTTAAAGTTAATATTTCTGTGACTATTAGCTGAAGTCCTCTCCAAGGTGAAGCAGTAACAGGAGAATTTTTGTGGATGTAGATTTTGGATTTCAATGCCTGTAGAGGCAGGTAAATGTTGCTTGTGCACCTGAAACAATTTTGTGTTCTGTAGTCCCTACTCTGCGAGATGGCTTGAGACAGCTCTTGGACTACTTCGTATCTTAGGGTATCGCAGGTTGGTTAAAATGACTTTCAGTATAATCACGAGTATCAGTGTGGCCTTCAGTGACAGCAGTGAAATAGCCTATGACTTTCCAGCTAGTTTTGATCAAAGTGCATTCAAGTAGCTTATGCCATCTAAGTTGACACCTCAGGGACATTGCGACTTACATATGCCTGGCTGAATTACAGTTGCCTCCTTGTTTTCCACTTGCAATGTGAGGCACAGTCTGCCACTTTCCTCGTCTCTGCTACTGCTCTCTGCAGGTGTCTACTCTGGTCAGTGAAGGGTCATATGCAAAATTGTACCTAATTACTTGCTTCTCCTCCAGTACCAGAAAATGAAAACCAGTGTTTTCTGCTAAGTCTACATTTTCTGTACTCAAAATGCATGCAAGGGAGAAAAGGAGAAAAAGCCATTCCTACACCTCGATGTTTTAGGTTTTTGATGAGCGAGGGCTGTAGCTACACTTGGTAAAACAATTTAGTTCAGAACAGTTTCTCAGCAAGAAGTCAGATTTGTAGCTCTGGTGAAGTTTTCCGCACAATGAGCGTTTTTGGTTTTTTTTTTAATTCAAAATAAGGAAGGCGACACCTGCCAATCTCTGATGGGGGGTAAAAAAAAAAAAAAGTCAGTTCACTGAGAAATGTAAATTTTCTGTGAAAAATGTCAACACAATCTTCATTTTTCTCATTTATTGAAAATTTCCCTAGAAACGGTGCTCATTCCCAATACATTTCCTTCTGTTTTCCCAAACTGTGACCAACTGTCCAAGTGGGTAAAGAGAATAAAACCTATTTGTAGAAAATAAAACGACAGAAATTACAGCACTGTCTCGGACTTGTTATTCTCACCTTCAACTTACCTTCTCAAAATACCTCCTAAGAGGGAAGCATTGAGGCATTCTGGTGGTGAAAGGCGCCTCTTCACCTCTGCAATGGTCACTTTGTACTTCGAAGTGGAGCTGAGTAGAGATAAGCGACCAGGAACGGAGCAGAACAGGTCGGTAGGGTTAACAACGCAGGTGCCACCTGCAAAACAAAAGAAATGTTAAAGCAGGGTAAACCTCATATTCCATGTTTTGACAAATTCATGAAGAACAATTCTGTTATTTACTTGTTGTTGATTTTGTTTGTATTTGTTGGGGTTTTTTAGGGGTGTATGTTTGTGTTTTGGTTTTTGTGGGTTGTTTGTTTTGTTTTTTGTTGTTTTTTTTTTAATATTGTATCACATTATTGCTTTGAGAAAGATGAATGGATTGAGATTTCAGTCTGGGAAAAATGAATTATTAGATCTCATAAGCTTTACAGTCAAAGTAGATAATTATGGTTATTTGATATCATTTGATTTCATGCTCAGTAAAAATTAAGTATTATCACCGAAAGCCTTGTATCTAGTATGATTAACAACATAAGATTGAACCAGCTTCACATATCACTTATGATCTTAAAAAATGCAGTTGGTGAAAAATTTAGGATGTTGGTTCCAGTGAAAAATCATTTTAACTCTCATAGCAGTGTTTAGGCTTACAAAGGTGCAACGGCACTATAAGTTTGCAGTGATCTGCAGCCAGAACGGCTTTCCACACCTTTGAACTCGCATATACTCCTTCTAAAGTTAGGTCAAATCCTCAGCTGATATTAGTGAATGAAATCTATTGAGCTACATCAGTTTATCTCAGGTTAGTTCTGGAATTGTTTATTTCTTGAAAGTGGCAATTACTTGGCCTGGATCTAAAACTGCTGCATGATCACCAAATCTTTCAATGAAGACTGTGATCAATAACTCCTCAGGCAAAATTGAGCTTTTAACTTAATATGTGAGAGAGCATGAGAGAAAACTTTCTCTACAACTGATCCAAGAGGATAGAACAAACTCCCAGAAAAAAAAAAATAATAAAAAATTAAGGACTAACATATTTTATCACCAAGTGCAAAACACTTTTCTTTGGCCTGCCTTCTCCAACATGACTACAATAAAAAATTCTGTGGAAGAAATAAATCTTACCACTGCATGCACAATTCTTCCCTAGGGGAAAGATGAGAAAAAAGAATGAGCTGCATATGACAGTGATATAAAATATCATATAATTCAATGCACTATTAGAAGGAGCTCAGATGGTTTCTGTAAGGATGATGATATAAAGACCTTCTTACAGCAGAATGAATCTCTGCTCATCATTCATGTTTAAAGGAAAGATACTGCATTTTTTAAACTACCAATGATAATCTCTTCTTTCCTGTGGACGCCCTAATCTTTTTGCACTGCAAGAGCTCAGTTTACTATGCTTAAAAATTTTAGTTTGTAATCTAAATTCTGTAATATGAATAGAATGGAATGGAATGGAATGGAATGGAATGGAATAGAATAGAATAGAATAGAATAGAATAGAATAGAATAGAATAGAATAGAATAGAAACAACAACAAAAAAGAATAGCTCACTTTAGACAAGATCTTAACACCTTTACTTTATCTTCTTCCACATGTAATCCCTCTAAAAATTAAGGTGACTATGTATGTTCCAGTTATAACAGAGGCAGAGGAATATAACTGAAGGATAAAATTTCATTAAAGGCAGACTACTACTTGCTTACATAAGGCAAACAGAATTTCTTTCCAAATATTTCAGCTCTTGGAGGTATATTTAAACATTTGTGTTGACAGCAAAACCAGAAAAGAACATCTCTTGGTATAAATCCCAGATGGGTGAGATCCTGACTCAGTACAGCAGGATATTTTATGACTTTTCTAATTATGGTACAGGACAGATATTAGTGTCCACTTCTCAGACAGAATTTAGAGACAAATCATGCATTATCAAATACATAGACACATCAAGGGCACTAATACACATTTTTGCACAGCTCAAAGCTATAGCTCATGAGCTCGTATGCTCAAATACAGAAATCCGGTGCCACATGTCTGGAATGTTTTTGATTTTTGTGTTGGTTTAGTGTTTGTTTTGGGTTTTGGTTTTTTTTTGATTGTTTGTTTGTTTGTTTTTTTGTTTTTTTATTCATATCTGAGGCAGGGCTGCACAGAAACCTATAAATATTTTCAATCAACATTTTCAAACTTATAGTCTGTCAGGTACATTTGTGAAGAATGTTAAGACTGAGTAGATTTGTTTATTTGGCATCTCCTGCCACACAATACGTATATACACGTGTACATATATACGTGTCAAGAAAACAGTAGCAATGTGTACATATTTATTTACTTTAATTAGACTGTGAATTTTATAATGAGTGAGACTGCACTGAAATCGGTGTCATATTAAAGTTTATATTCTTGCCAGGTTAAGCCAGTATGTGCACCATTTATGCCAGATAAAGAATTGTTCCTTTAATCCAAAAACCTGTTACCCTGCAGCTGCTCCTACCCTAAACAGAAATTACTGGAACACTTCTCACTACTATTTAGTAGAATGTTGTTTACAGTCTAAAATATTTAAAAATATCATGCCTATGCAATATGTTCTTAAACAAAGCAACTCCAGGTAAGCCAGGTATGGGTTAAAACTAAAAGAAAACAACAACTCTAAGTCATTTGCTTTCCAGAAACACAGGGAACAAGTTGCAAATTGCAAGAAGGTAAAATCTGTTCTGTATAATTATTTCACTATATTAATTATTCATTGACACAGCAACAGAGAACGGTGTGTTGCATTCTAGACGAAGCTATGCCTTTGTCACAAACTGTGTACAGTTTGGAAGGCACGGATCTCCTACCACAAACACCACCTTGGAGAGGAGATGGATTAAGTCCTGGCCTTACACCAGGTGATAAACAGAAACAGGCATGACAGTAAACAAAGGGAGGGCTGCTGGAAAGAGAAAGGAAAGGGTAAGTGCAACCACATTGGAATATGAAGGGTTAGGTTTCTTGCCAAATTCACACACTTTAGTGTATTCCTTCCCCCACATTCTGATCAGGCACTAGAGTGGACAAATGATTTTGTGAAGAAATGCAGCTCAAGTGGGGAGATCACAAGGTGTCTTTTAAGTTGCACTAAACAGCAGTGACAACAACCAGATTTCATTCCCGTCAACCCAATGCTACTGCAAGTGCAGTTGGAAAAGACAGTCCTTGTTCAACTGTTGAGCTGGTCTTATCACAACAAGGTATTTGAGAGGTGGGACGCTAACAGACACCAGATACAGAAAGAGAAGAAAATGCCCTCAAAACCAGAATGGAAATAATGCCTTTTATGAGCTTAGCAGTTCAATCTGGAGATCTCTATTCCTTTTAGCAGTTTTTCCTTGTTTTAGAAATCTTTACAGACTAGCTTCTGGTGTCAGGGTACTTAAGACCCCACCAGCTAATCAAATGAAGAGCCCACACTCAGCCATGGCAAAGTAATGTGCCCACCAGTGCACATAAAGAAGAGAAAACTGTGGCCATTGCTCCCCGACCCACACCATCGGTCCTGGTGCAAGGGTAGGAAAAAGAAAATGAGAGAACGTAGAAGGTGAGATAAATGGTAGGATCACCCAGCAGATTGCCTCAGAAATTTTGCTCTCCGAGTACCCCATGAAATGGGCCTATGAATGTTAAAAAGACTCTTTTTAGGACAACTATTTATTCTCACAGGGAAGTGATTATGTGGTCTGGTCTGACATCATCTGTTGCCATAACATACTGTGTTAGAAATGACTGTAAATGGTGGTAGTTGTGCTCTTGCAGCCACAGAGGTCCAAAGAGACAAGCAAGACAAGATCTAGACAAAGGAGGAATATCCTTTATATTTTAGCTGAGTGATTTGGGAAAGAGAAAGAAGGAAAGAAGGAAAGAAGGAAAGAAGGAAAGAAGAAGGAAAGAAGGAAAGAAGGAAGGAAAGAAGGCAAGAAGGAAAGGAAAAGGGAGGGGGGGAGGGAGGGAGGGAGTGGGGAAGGAAGGGAGGGAGGAAGGGAGGGAGGGAGGGAGGGAGGGAGGGAGGGAGGAGGGAAGGAAGGAAGGAAGGAAGGAAGGAAGGAAGGAAGGAAGGAAGGAAGGAAGGAAGGAAGGAAGGAAGGAAGGAAGGAAGGAAGGAAGGAAGGAAGGAAGGAAGGAAGGAAGGAAGGAAGGAAGGAAGGAAGGAAGGAAGGAAGGAAGGAAGGAAGGAAGGAAGGAAGGAAGGAAGGAAGGAAGGAAGGAAGGAAGGAAGGAAGGAAGGAAGGAAGGAAGGAAGAGTTTTACTTTCTGATCTGTCATCTTCACGTTGATTTCAACATATATGATTGTTTGAGAGGAAAAAGATGGATGAGGAAGAGGTACAGTTTGTGCAGCAGACCACATTTGGGTGAAAGACTCAGGGCCCAATAGTGACATATACTGCAACACCTCAGCCACCGAATCACCTCAGGGTATGGTATATAACCTGATCTAGTTGAAGATGTCCCTGCTCATTGCAGGGGGGGCGTGTGTCTAGATGACCTTTAAAGGTCCCTTCCAACCCAAACGATTCTATGATTCTATTCTATTCCATGATCATTGTCAAGTGGTCTTAGGGAAACGAATAACAAAAGTCTATGTTGATTTTTGCTAGCTTACTTATGGGGCCCATAAACTGCAGTTTTGCTTTGTTTCCCAAGCCTAGGATGAACAAAAGTTAGGCTATGTTATACTGCAAAAGGTAGTCACAGCAAACATCGGGAGAGTATTTTCCCTTCCTTATTCCTGTCTCCCCATCAAATAGCACAAGTCAGTACAAAATGCCAATGCAAGCTGATGATGGGTTGTGTAGATGACAGCAGGGAGAACAACAGAGCCATACTCTAACCCAACAGTCTTGTCAACACAATGAAAATCCCAATAACGCATGAGGCAAAAAGAGCTTGTTCTGTTTTGATTGTAGGTGTCCCTTTGTATAGCTGAAGAGGACAATAGGGTGGCTGGAGTGCAATGATTTATTCTGATTTAGTTATGCACTTGGGCATCTGCTGAAATTCAGTTCTCCCTGACACCCTCAGAGTTAAGTATTTGTGCTTCTTTTCATTGACAAAATCCATACTCTCACAGGCTTTATGCTTTTCATAAATAATATTATCACTTTATTAGGAACGAAAGAGAGAGATATCAGTTGATGTCACTGGATGATTTTTACACTTTAGATGCAAATATTTTTTAAATATATGTCTATAATTTTGTATAGATACACACATCCCTACACCCTGCCAGGTCATTTCTTATTTGTTAATCATAACAGCTGCAATACGATGTGTATTTTATATTCATTCAAGAAGAGGTAGTCCCTTTCTCCAAGATATTCACCCATAAATATTGTGCAGTTATGGAAGGAAGCATTATAATACATGGGTGACAATCACGGAGAAGTACTGTGAGAACAGTGCAGAAATATTGTTTATTTTGTTTTTTAGGATATACGTATGTTTGTGTGTTTGTGTACATTATTAAGTATAAGCATGCGTGAGTGCCTACAGATTAATCTAATTAAAATATTAATAACATGCTATGCTTTTTATTAGTCTATTATTTATATCTACAGGTGCTGTTAGTAGGACTCTCCAGCTTATAGTATTTTCTGCTCTGTTTTGAAATTCTGGCAAGTTTACAGTATGTTACAAAATGAAGACATGAATATCTACCTCTTCTCAGCTTACTTTTTTTTCCTAGCAAGGCACAAATCTAAGCAAGCAGTTAACTCTATAGAGTTTATCAGTATTATTTAATCCCATGTTCAGTTCCCAAAGGTCTATAAGCTATTTCAAAAGTTCTCCAAATTATCCTCACGTCACCCCGTGATTAATCTCAGGAACTGAATATACAAAATTCTAAAACTCCTCTACATTTGTCAGGGAAAATAGTAAGTACTGCTTCTTTTCCCAGTTATTCTTTTGGTTTTGTGTACAGACTTTGCATCATGTAAGTAGTCATGTAAACCAGCTCATACATGAACATTAACCATTCTGAGATAATGTCCCTCACTACAACATTCACACTGAGAAAACAAAGACATACCTGAATGCACAAAATATGTTTTGGTTTTTTTGGGTTTTGTTTGTTTGTTTGGTTTTTTTTGTGTTTGGTTTTGTTTGTTTGTTTGTTTTTTTTTTTTATATAAACCAGAAGATTCAGTAGGACTGATGGGATGGTTAGCAGTTTTTAAGACCAGACACTTAGCTACAGTTTTTAAGGCTCTTAAGAGTGTTAAGAGTTTTAAGTTTAGACGCTGTTAAAAAAATAGCTTGGGAGAAGCAAGGTATCATGGTGGGAAACAGAATAATATAAATAAGGGGGACTGTTTCAAGTACTCAACATTAAAGATTGTATCAACGTGCAAGGGAACGTTAAATCTCGGGCACCCAGAACCAGCCCTCTGTCAGAGAGATGTATCGGCACTGATACAGGAGCACTCTTACAGCTCCTGGGGTGAAGGATGGCACCCAAACCAGAGCCAAAAGAAAAGATACCTGCTCTATTCCTCTTTCCTATGCACAAGCCTTGAGAACTCACCAGCACTTTTCAATGCCTCTCCGGGCCCTTCTTGGGTGGCGGTTTGGGAAAATAGCTGGACAGTGTGGGTGAGCCTGTGGGGCTGCAAGAGGAAGGTGACAGCAGGCTGTGTGGGATGTAGGTTGTTTGTGTGAGGGTGTGGGAAGGGTTTGAAGATCTGCACGTGGTGTCCCATGAGTGGGCTCTGTGTGGGGCAGAGCTAGCGATGTTGGAGGGGCACAACTATGCTCCCCGCAGGAGGGACTGGCAGGTTGTGTGTGCCTGTGTGTTGTGTGTCCACGTGTGTTGTGCTTTTACACACTTTGTTCCCTGGGTGTGTGCTGAGTTTGTGGGATGCCGAGGACTGCTCGGTGTGGTGTACACCCTGTGTGTGTGTGGCTTCCAAATCTCCACTGAGGCAGGCCAAACTGGGACTGTGTGGATCACGATTACCCACA